>CM060077.1:29808720-31008720 GCA_030533445.1 Cyprinodon diabolis | reverse complement strand
CGACAAAGAAGGAGAGCACTAGAGACAGGCCGAGGAATGAGAGTGTTCGTGCATGCACACACACTGCTTTGCAATTTAGGGGACCATTAAAGCCTCGGCTGCTGTTCGCAATGCCTCTCCCGGTGAGTCATGTTCTTTATCTGCAGCATTTCATTCAAATGGAAATGAGGTGTACCTCATTTTTCCCTCATTGCACATGACAAGGTCAGCGGCAAATGATTCAATTAGCCTGGGCTAGCTAGCTTGAATTACACGTTTTAAATGTTACAGTACAGAAAGATTTTCCAAAATGTAAATTAGATTAATTAAAATGATCCAAAATAAAGCTACATTTTTGGTCTACAGATATTAAGAAGGTGCTTCCTAATGTGTTTAGTTTGAGCTAGCTGTTTATAGTTTAGTTTGTGTATAGGGATTCTTTATACGTTGCAACCCTTGAACTTTCCCTCATTCTATGACAACCACTATCCTCTGTGTTATATATCTGGGTTTAATGTGATAGACCCACACAACGAAGCCGAATAAAAAGGATAGATGGCTTACAAGACTTTAAAATATAATCTGAAAGGTGTGAATTTTCATTCCCTGGCAACGGAAACACCAATTTAGACATTTTCAGAGCAGCAGAGGAAAAGAAAGAAAGAAGTCCTGTTTTAAATTTATCACAAGACGTTTACCACCACAGCAACTTCTGGTTCTACATGCAGGATGGCGTATGTGAGGATACTGTTCAATTAGAAATATGTCATTTCAAAAATATAATATTTTGACCATGTTTCTTTTTTTTATAACCCGAATCCCCTGGATATACATGGCATTCTAGCCGGGGAAACAGGTGCAATTTGTAAAATATTTCCCATGGTAAGAATCTAACGCCAAATACCAGCTGTAAAACCTGCCATTGCTGTGGGATCTTTTTCTCCCCAGAGACTGGAAATTAAGAGTTAATAAGGCAAAATAGAGCAGCAAAGAAACAAATATAAATGCATGTTACTTTTTAGATTAGTAAAGTTTTACTATCATAATCTTGTGCTACTTTGTGTTGGTCTTTCACATTAAATTCAGCAAAAGGTAACACAACTTGTGGTTGTAGTTCATCAATATGCAGACATGTATAAAAACTGTCCCAAGGCAAAGCAATACACAATAATAACTGTATTTAGGTCATGCGTAATCAATGAAACAGGACATGACAACACATGCAATTCAGCAGAGACCAATATGGAAGGAAGAGATTGATCAAAAACATTCATCCTTTCTCATCCCACTTTTGCCCTCCCAGTCCAGCCTGGCAGATAGATCCGGACAAAGATCAAATCACATTTCCATATGAAACCAAACTTGTGGGGTTTACGTACCTAAAAGAATAAATGCAGTTTAAATGAAATATAAAAGAGAGGGAGAGAAAGAGGGGGTGCAAAAACATTTTTTTTGACAAAATTAATAATCATCTAAAAACAAAAAAAAAGTTGCACACAGCCATATACGGGTGCATCACATGACCCAGAGTGAGTTACAAACTGAAATATACCAAGAAAACGAAATTCAGCCAATCAGCAAGCTTTGGATGCACAATTAAAACCAATCAAAACAATCTGAGCACTCCCACATCAAACACATACGAGACAAAGATGAGACGGGTAGGTTAGGGGTGAGGGATGCAGGTGAGGGGTAAAGAGACGGAGCCAGTCCGTATTCAGAAACAGGGACACACAAAGATGAAAAAGAGGGAAAATAAGATTACACAAGCAACACAAGAAAAAAATAACAGTTTAAAATGTATATAAAAATATATACCAAAGTGCATCATTCAAATAAAGCAATTACATTTGGTGACCATTCTCCTGAAAAATCTCATTATATGTGGTGGGTTGAGAAACAGAGCACCAAAGGATGGAAGGAACCGAGAGACAGAGAGACACAGAAGGAAAGATAAAGGTCCAGTAGAGGTAAAGAGAAAGAGGTAGAAAGAGAGGAATAGATAGCAATTCTCATTCCCAAAAAACGAGAAAAGTAAAATAAACATGAGACACTTTGCCAGGCATTAAAATTGTGTGTCACAAAAGGACCAGTACACTGTAACTACTGCTACTAATACTAAAACACAGACAATCCACTACAAGAAAACCAAACCAAAAGAAAAGAAAAATGGCAGCATAAGAAAGACCCAAAACAGCGAGGTAAACCCCATATCGGTTTAGAGATGCATATGGTTGGAAAAAGAAACTAGCTTGATTGGGTGACCAGAAGTCAGTTGCACCAGCTCTTCATTCTTTCAACATACACTAGCTAACTATTAGCCTAGCAAACTTTAGAATTAGCATCTTTTTTGCTTTTCCTATTGGTGTTAAGCTAAGTAGGGTTTAATGAGGTTAATCCCTAAACCAGTTTGGTTATTTGGTATAATTGTAAACAATAAGATAACATGAATGCTAAGTCTTAATCCTAAACCTGTTAAGACAACATATGAATGACTGGTAATCACAGTGAGAATACCAACAAAGGCTAAAAATTAGATGGGCTCGTGCATGCTCTCGCACGCGCATATTTTTTTAAAGTTAGGAGGGCAGGTCTTTTAAAAAAATTGTGAAAATCCTCCACAATACCTTTAAGCTAAAAAGGGTTTAATGAGGGTAAACCTGAAACCTGTTTGGTTACTGGAAAACATATGCATGAGTGGTAATCACAGTGAGAATACCGACAAAGGCTAACAATTAGCCTAAAAAGCTTGGTGTTAGCATTTTCTTTTTTTTTTTCCTACCAGTGTTAAGCTAAGTAGGGTTTCATTAGGTTACACACTAAACAATAATAATAATGACAAACCCTGGTTCACTGGCAAACTCAGAAGACTTAGGTTGGACAAGGAAGAGGCCTTCAGGAGCGGAGATAAATGCAGATTCAAAGATGCAAAATACAAGTTTAGCAAGGCGGTGAAAGAGGCTAAACGACTGTACTCTGAGAAGCTGCAAAACCATCTTTCTGCCAACGACTCTGCCTCTGTCTGGAAAGGGCTTAGGCAGATAACAAACTACAAGCCTAAAGCCCCCCACTCCATGAACGACCGACAGTTAGCCAACGACCTGAACAACTTCTACTGTCGTTTCGACAGACAGAGGGACAGTCATGCATCCACCCCCCACAACACCACCCAACAGATCACCTCCACCTCCTCCTCCTCAGTGACAACTCTTTCCATAAAAGAGAGAGATGTAAACAAAATCTTCAAAAAACAGAACCCCCGGAAAGCTGCTGGACCAGATTCTGTTACTCCATCCACTTTGAAGCTCTGTGCTGACCAGCTGTCTCCAGTGTTCACAGACATTTTTAACACCTCACTGGCGACATGTCACGGACCCCCTCCTGGACCCCGTTCAGTTTGCCTACAGATCCAACAGGTCTGTAGATGACGCTGTCAACCTGGCCCTTCACCACATTCTCCAGCACCTGGACTCCGCAGGAACCTACGCCAGGATCCTGTTTGTGGACTTCAGCTCGGCCTTCAACACAATCATCCCAGCTCTGCTCCAGGAGAAGCTCTCCCAGCTGAATGTGCCTGACTCCACCTGCAGGTGGATCACAGACTTCCTGTCGCACAGGAAGGGTTAGGGTTAGGGTTAGGGTTAACCCTAACCCTAACATCAACTCCCTCACCAAGAAAGCCCAGCAGAGGATGTACTTCCTGCGGCAGCTGAAGAAATTCAACCTGCCCAGGACCAAGATGGTGCAGTTCTACTCCTCCATCATTGAGTCCATCCTCACTTCCTCCATCACCATCTGGTACGCTGGTGCCACCGCTAAGGACAAGAGCAGACTGCAGTGTGTCATCTGGTCTGCAGAGAAGGTGATTGGCTGCAACCTCCCATCTCTCCAGGAGCTGCACGCCTCCAGGACTCTGAGGCGTGCAGGGAAGATTGTGGCTGATCCCTCGCACCCCAGTCACAAACTATTTCAGTCACTACCCTCTGGCAGGAGGCTGTGGTCCATCAGGACCAGAACCTCCCGTCACAAAAACAGTTTTTTCCCATCTATCGGCCTTATCAACAAGGCCAAGACCCACCCGTGACACTGGACAATGTTTCTCTCCCCCATTCAGGATTTCTGCGTTACATTAACGCACAGTCTACTGTTTGTATATAGCTTCTATATAGCTTCTATATATATATATATTTATATATATTCTATCTTATTTTGTTATTTTGTTTTGTTTTTTGTCTGCACCAACAACACCAAGTCAAATTCCTTGTAAGTGCAAACCTACTTGGCAATAAACTTGATTCTGATTCTGATTCTAAACCTGTTAAGACAACATATGGATGACTATTAATCACCCTGATAATGCTAAAAAAAAGGGCCAACTACCAGCCGACAAAGGCCAACTATTAGCCCACAATGACACTAATGTTAGCTAAAATGAGGCTCAAGTTAGCATTGATGCTATCTAAGGAGCTATCTCACAGTTATAAAACCTTTACTCTTTCAGTATTAACAGCAAAGACATTAAAGACCAAGGAAACCACAAACCATGGAAACAATGCCATGCAGGCGCTAGGATATTATTTAGACTTGAAACTCATCAGCCCCAGCTTAACATGTATCTGAAGTAGAGTAACAAACTGCTTTGCAGCTGGCTGAATTTAGACAACTTCAGGATATGGCCTGCAAATTATTGGCCAATTTTGTCAAACCAAAAAGTACATTTATAAGTTAACCCGATGATAATAATTGTAAACTGAATAGGCAGATTTATGAAAAACTGGTGCAACTGAGCTCACAACTGGAGCATAATTTCTATGTTAACTTATAGTGAAATCTAAACAACTAAATCATACAATGCCTTGCAAAAGTTCTTGTAGCACTTGAATTAGTCCACATTCCATAAAGTTAAAACCCTGTTTAGATTTAGCGTACAAATATACATGGCTAGCATTTGTAGGCTATGCCATTAGTATTACGCTACAAACATGCTTCTGCCAAAAAGGGTATTAATTGTTTAATAATAAGATTCTGCTTCATATAAATCTCAACAAGTTGGAGGTTGCAGGTCTAATGTGAAAAAAATCAATGTGTTGGAAATCTTTTGCCAGGCACTGTAGCTCCTTAAAAAAAGTTTCCCTCTCACAGAGATCAGTGTACTTTTATTAGGTCTCTGCTTTGGCTACAGAGTCAGGCAAGAGAATCACAGCCTTGTTTGGTAACATGGTGTTCCAAGAACTGTGCCTGGCCTTAATCCTATACTTGCATGAAATTCTTTATCAGTAGTGCCTCAAATCTCAAATGCATAATGGATCCAACTGCCAAAAGTTTGGAAAATATTTGCCAAAGCACACAGATCAGTAAAAAAATAAAATAAAATAAAAAAAAGGGGGGGGGGATGAGAGCAGCCTTGTTTGCCCTGCAGCTTTGCATTCGCTGGAAGAAACTGTAGGCAGCAACAGGGAGCAAAGCTTCACATCCTTTCTGATGGGTTTTATTATACGAGGAGATGAATGCTCCAATGGAGAATTAATGTGTCATTGCATAGGAGGAGGTGATTACATTCAGTCATTCCCAGTGAAGTGTTAATGACGTTGTGTGAACACCTAGCTAAAAATGTCATGTCCAGCTGTCTGTATACGTGTTGTGCTTGTTTCTAATGAGAAGGCAAACTACGTGGGCTTGTGATCTCTAAGGTCACGCGTGGAGAAGTCATGGCGCTTGCTGCAAACTCTGCACTAGGCTGGAGACAATACTGTCAAATGCTTCTTTCAAGGGATCAGTTCAGTGATAAGATGTTTGTACACAACTTACCGTTGACGAAGAAACAGCGAGTGGTTACCGTGGAGACTGACAACAACACACAGAAGTCGTCAGGGAAACAGAAAAAATATAATAAATGAAAGGAACAAATAATCCTATGAACAAAAGAAACCTAATTGTCACCCTGATTGTCCCCAATGTGAAATAATAATAAATAAATAAAAAAGACTGCAGCTGTTTTAGCTTCTAACAGACCGAGGAAGAGGAGGAGAGAGGAGAGACAAAGGGAGAGGGGATGCTAACTCTCAATGCTGAAACCACCAGTCTGAACAGCAGCAGATTTGGTGCTTTAAAGAAGACTATGAAAAACAACGGCCTAAACTAGCCTTACTGAAGCAGCGCCTTGCAAATGTGTTCACACCCTTCAACTTTGATTCATTTCAGTAGCAAATGGAGTAATGAAGCTGCCAACAGCCTGGGATACTATGGATGAACTGAATAATTTACTAATTTTGTAGGGTTAGTTGTAGGGTTTGAAAAAAAAATGATGACAATGCTAAATTCTGTTAAGCAGAACTGATAATTACTCTTTAAAAGAGGAGTTTTTTTGAATTATCATTAACTGCAATCAATTTTACTTTGTTAAAAGAAAGGTTTGTTTTGTTGTCAAGAATGTTGGTCAGAGGAAGGTGCAAAAACATTAATTTAAATGAAAGGGGAGTGGTCACCAAAAAAAGCTAGGAAACCACTGGTTTAAATAATCTGGGCTACCGCCTTCAAAATGCACAAATAAAACCTTGAAATGGCCTTCTGGTGAGGCTGTTTGGTCCTTATTTTTCAATTAACTTCACTTGTATTACGTTTTTCCATGTTTACAACAGTTATGCTTTGACCTCTCACATAAATATTAAAGTCGTTGCATTTCCAAATTCTCCCAAGTGGTGCCCGACTTTACACGAGTGAATAAAGTGAATGTGATTGATCATTTCTCAAGAGGGCAGGATTGTTGTGGCGGAAGGTTCACAAGCAACTTTGATTTTGGCCAGTTTGTCGGAAGCATCTTGCTAACCAGTTAGCAACTTAGTGCTAGTGTAGGTTCCCAATGGGAAATTTCATTGGGACCAAGTAGCACTAAATTGGTGACATAGAAACGACACTGTCAAGGAACGCTATGGACAGAGGAAACATGCAAGAGGAGGAGAGTTTTGTGTTGGAGGTCGTGGATGAGTCTCCTCTGTCATACATTTTTTTATTTAGAGGAGGAAAGCAGGGATGAAGTTGTTGTGGAAGAAGACGCCAGGGTGGTAGCTCTACGCCTGCCGAAGACACAGACGTCCATCCCCGGGAACACTAGGACGAAACTCAATGGTAAAGAAAATGATTCTTATTTCTTGTTTCAACCACTACGAACATTAGCTGCGACTTATGAATCAAGATGCTATGACCGAAAAAATTTGATTGACAGATGACCTTTGACATATGATGGGGCGAATTGAGGTGTTCAGGCTGACGTATAACTAACTAGCCTGCATAAGATAACAAAAAACCCCCCAAAGATTTTAAGACAGGATATTTTTTTTTAGAAATGTTCTAAATTTTGGGGCAATATAGTCTGATAAAGATGTTTAATGTTTAAGCCAGAATTATTTGACATTTAAGTATGACTTTCCTTCGACTTATAAGGGGAGTGAGCATTCAAAGATTTTTCCTATGGAAGCGTTCAGCCTTCACAGGAGAGAAGCACCTCGCTCTAATTACCAGGTCAGCACTTCTTCCACTTTCTAAAAAAATCACCCACATAATTCTATCTGGCATGTTTTCCTAATAATAAGCAGCCCTTATATGAACCATCTTAGAAGAGGGAACAAAACATTTTCCCAAAACCATTTCGGCGTCTTATTTCACTTCATTTAGTGACACATTATTCAAGTTGTGTGAATAACTTTGCAAGGCGCTAAAGAAATAAACTGTGATATGAAAATCATATTGTCCATAATAGAAACAGAAGAGCAAAGTTGGCTCGGTGTTTGTATAAGTTTTAGGGGAGATATTGTTCTTATTCATGTGGTTAAGTTACACCAATGGAGAAGTGTGTGGTGGGATACTGGGGAGCAGGTAAACTGGGACATTTTCCTGATTTTACCAGTCACCATGAAGATAGTCACTAAAGTAAAGAAAATGATTAAAATATGGAAGAAGAGTTGAACAAAGAAAAAAAATGTTTCATGTTAAGTTTAGTAAAAAAAAAATAATAATAACAGACATGACTTGCAAGTAAAACAAGGTGTGAGGAAAGAGACAGAATGAATCAAAGACAGAGGACTGGAAAGGACAAAGGTCGGATTCTTTCTCCATTTTCTTCAACCTTTTCTGCAATTTTACACCCATACAAAGAACACAGAGTTAAGCTAACACTTCAGCCATTTGTCATTCCAGGGGAGAACCATGCAAGGAGAAAAATATTGCATCAATCGGCAAGCGTGGACAGCAATGTTAGAGTCTAGAAATGGCTAAATAACAAATATTTTTAGATTGGTCTGATTCTAAAATGTAGATGGGAGGGAGCTCCCTTATTTCTCAAAGCCTTAAGCTTTGAGAAACAATAATAAAAAAAGCTAATTCAAGTTAGATTGGTTTGATTAATTTAAAAATAGCATCAGAAAAGCGTAACTGGAAAACTGGGCCGAAGTGGGCTTAAAACTGTGCTCCATTCAGGTGTTTGGAGTCTGCAGGGTCAGACATGCAGAACCGCTCTCACAACTACTTCCCATCCATTTCCTCCACAAACATCCATGCAGTGATGATGACACTTCCTTTTCACTGATGCCCAACAACAACAATCAGTTTGCATGCAGAGCTGCAACACTGCTTCCTCACACACAACTCAGCTTTTTTGCCCTTTAGTGCTGCGATATCTGATTAAAACTCTGCGCTGCGGAGAAACCGTGACTTTCTGTAACACTTCAGCAACACAGAAAGACCACAAACATCTCAGCTGGTCACAGTAGTCGGGTTTAGGGTCAACAGGGACACTATCTCCTTTTGGTGGTTTCATATTACAATCAGCAAGTTAAAATTATTGTTTTTGCTGCTAAAATATTGAACTATATGATAACTTTTAGTTTACATCCAGAATACACACAAACAAAAAGATATTCATCAAACACTTTTCAAAATATATAGACTCCTTTGTGGTAAAAAAGGGATGATTTTAATCGGCAAGCGTGGACAGCAATGTTAGAATCTAGAAATGGATAAATAAAGACGCAGCACATTAAACCTCTGCAGCCACTAGGGATGGGCAATTTGGACATTAGTCTCAATGTGACAAGGAAGTCTAGTCCCTGTAAACAGAACTTTTAAAGTTTAACAATTAGGTTGCTAAACCCACCAAGCAGCACAACATTGACACTTGTTTAAACAAATTTGAACATAAGACACTAAAGCTAGAATCCTGTTTGTCAATTGTAGTTTAGCACCATTATTACCCCTTAGAGAAATGACCCAAGCATTGCTAATTTATCACTGGGGTCCCTCAAGGTTGTGTGATCAGCCCACAGCAGTTCATATTACTATACTTTAACACTGTGCATCCACACTTCAGGAAAACATTGATTATTAATAAGTAGTGGAACTGACATGAAGTCAAACAGCTAGAGGTCTGGTAAAGGGACGATAGGATGAAATGTAAAGTCAGATAAAGGTTGCATCCTGAATACACACCCCTCAGTGTCAACTACTGTTCAGCAGACAGAGAGCACTCTGTAAAGCAGTGGACAAGTGAATCTCCACTAGAGATTCCAGCTGCTATATCAGACATGCAGGCCCTGCAGATGATGGTGAGGGTCCGATCCAGGGAGGCTCTGAACACTAATACCATCTTATTGAACTTTTTGCTTCAGTCATGCACAAATACTAGAATCATTCACTTCATATCTTTGCTCCTATTAAACCCTTTTTCCCCAATGTTTTGTTTTTATCCATTCTGTAAATCCTCAACCTAAGCCAATATATGCATTAAAGGACCTCTCATTTGCTTTTATGCCTTTACTGAGACAGGAAATATACAATAAGATGGTTTGATATCACATTTTTTTGCTGTTATTATATAAACGGTACAATAATGCCCATCCCTAGAGACCGCACAGGGGTCATAGTGTACAGCTAACTGTGCAACAGCCACAAAAGGGGGGATATGAGACAAATAGTGGATAAATTACACATTGGTCGTATCACAGGCAGGAGTAAAAACCATCAAAAGGTGGACTTTTGTATTTTTAGGACATACATACAATTAAATAAAGAGCCATGGATGGATCAAGATGAATGGATTGTGTATTATTTAAGAGTGTATACTATGAAACACTATATATACTGATGATGATGTGATGGGATGACAGAAAAGCAGGTAGTGAACTGTAGTTGGGCCACTTACATGGACACATTGGAAGCATACAGGAAACTGACTTCTTCAAAGCGCAGAGTTTTATCCCAGACAAAGAAAAGTACATTTTAACTTTGAAAACACAACAAATGAATTTCTAATCTTGTTCATCTAAAGCTACATACGTGCACATAATGGGAAGCTACAACAAAAGAGCTAGGCGACCCCCACCGACATGCACCAAGTAGACAAAAGAGATTAGCAACTGAATCAAGCACAGCATTCCTCTACAAATGATTAGGCTAATCAACCTCTTTAAAGGCTATGAAGCCCACAGGAAAGAAGAACTGCAGTCATGCTGACTAAACAAAGAAACTGATACTAATGCCTGATTGCTAAAACTAAACCACCGAAATGAAAACATGCAAGAAAAGCATCTGTGTCAACAGTACAGCCTCCATCAGACCGCAGTTTACCGCATTAAAACACAAACCATGCACTCCGAGGCTTCCCCAGCTAGCCTGCCAGTGGATGGTTACAAACTGAACAGCAGGACATGGTACAGGAGTGGAAAACAGCAAATAAATGTCACCTCGCAGCGTCTTGCAATAGGATTCATACCGGCTACATTTTCTTGCAGCTAGAAATAGGAGAATTTTCTTCATCTGAAATCCTTAGATAAAATTCTGGCAAATCCACTTGTTTAATTTTAAAGACAGCATTAATCTAGTCTCAAAAAAACAGCATGCTGTGGATAACTTTACAACAGGCTCAGGTTAAAGGTACATTTTCCTCTGATTTAAATGTAATCAGGATGCTAGGCAATCCAGATGTTTGCTTTCTGATCTATATTCTAAACTAGGAGTGGACATTTATCATATAGTTTATCGTTATTGTGATCAATTCTTAGTCATAATAACAATTATGATTTATTCTGTAAATGATCTATTAGAATTAAAGATAATAAAAAATTGTGGATTGTCAGAATTTTTATTTGTATTTACCTTCTTTTTTCCCTTGGGTCATTTACAAATTCAAAGAATATGATTAAGTTTGGTTACTACAGGATGTTTAGTCCCAATTGTATCAGAATTTATGTCAAATATTTTCTGAGGCATTGAAATCAAGGTTGATATTTTAGTGACGTTTGTTCAAAATAAACTATAAACAAAAATCAATACTGAAGGAGTATTGTGAAATTTATGAGTCATCTCATTTCGAAGGATCTTTCAAAATCTTTTCAGTAGTCGTGGGGCCAGAGAAGGCTCTTTTGGTCGGACTGTTATGGTTACCAACGGCTGGATCAGATCAAAGCATGTTTTGGAAAAAAGACGCAGCAACGATTTTCCGTCTCTTAGAAACCGACCTTATATGATGAGAAGCAACAATAGGTGGCTCTGCAAAAATGTTCACTCATGGGTTTGAATACTATTGCAAGACAATGGAACTAGGTCTGAATTTCAGAGTTTTGAACTGGCACATCTAAAACACCCTTTAATAAACTTTGAAATCAGGACCCAATCAAAGCGAGAAAATAAATGCAGCAACATCTGCAAGAGAAGAAGGATGTTGCCTGAGATATAAAGCTTTTCTGTCTAGTTGGAAGAATGCAGAAACACTGGTTTAAGACCAGCATCAACTCTTTTTATTCTGCAAGCTCATGCACCATAAACAGACAGAAAGAGACGCACGCTGCTGACTCCTGCTGCTGGCCCACCATGCTGCCAATGCCCAACGACGCTACAGACCATCACCACTGCTGCAGCACGACAGAACGCATGCAACGAGACGACTGAAACCCAAACACACGCTTCCCGCTGATCTCATGCACAACCTGTGGGTTAAACTAAGGACCAGGGAGACAAAAGACGGGGTCCAGGTTCTGAACATGGGTGAGACTGATGCAGGGTAGACTGGCTCCAGCTGTGATTGCTGATTGGCTGAAGGTGGAGGGGATTATGTTGTACCGCAGGATGCAGGTTGCTGTCTCTCTTTCACAACCATACTGCAGCAGGATGTGAAGAGTAAAAAGAGCTAAAAGCATCCAGCCTCATCCATCATGCAGGAAGTGACTCTCACACGCCCACACACACCACAAGGGGAAGATCCCCTGGAGTAAGCCCATGCAGAAAAATCACCCCCAGCTTAAAACGAATGGATCAAACATGGAAACCTGACTGGAAACCCTAATTAGAAAGGAAAATCTGCATTCAACACTCAGCACATGCTTCAATAAACACAAAATATGTGGAACTGGATACGGATAAACAACCTCAAAACACAGAAACAATAAAAATCATCGGAAAAAAAATCCAGATTTTGCATAAAGTGAACATGCGTCAGTGTGTTGCTGTTAATCCCAACATGCTGCTGTAGCACCAGGAGCCATTAGCACCAGAAAAAGAGGGATACAAGGTAAATCCACAGTATGAAAATAAAAAAAGAAAGAAATAAGAGCATCCGACTGCAATCTGCCATGCATCATACTTTCACTTTCACTGGGCTCCTCTCATGCCCTCCGGTAGCAGCTACACAAACATCATTCCAGCTGTTGCATGAAAAATTGTAACATCAGTGTGGCTACAAGGTGAGCATCACTGGAAAATAAAAACAAAGCTAAGGAAGGCCGACAGGTTAATGTGAAAACAAGGCTGCAGAGGACAGGTCACATGCATGCTTTGGCTCTCGTGTTCTTGCACAAACCCCAAAAATCAATCCCAGCACATTTCAAAATAAATAAAAAACATTACAAATCAAGAAAAAGAAGTCTCATTGGATTTAAAGAAACAAGGAAACAAGATTGTAGAGGACTGGGGCAAGTGGGATACCAGTAGGCTGCATCAGAGCGTATCACATCAGGGATGAAGGGATGAATCTAGCTAGGCAGTCAGGGATCAGGCAGTAATGATGGAAGAGCGGAGAGAATACAGAGCAGGGAAGGGAGGGAAGTTACCTCGATCTTACGCCCTTCCACCTGCGTGCCGTGGAGCTTTTCCCTGGCTTTCTCTGCGTCTGCGCTGTTTTCAAATGTCACAAAGCCAAAACCCTGCAGCCCAGAGCAGAGGGGGGGGGGGGGGGGGTTATTATGAAAAGGCTGTGATGTGTGGCAGGAGACCAGGCCAACCGCAATCATTTCCACAGCAACATTTCTCCTGCTTTACGATTTATCGTCTAAACGCCAAAATGCTGGAGAACTAGTACTGTATGAAATAAAGCATGGCCCCTCCCCAACCTATTACTGTACACTGCATTATTCAAAACAATGAATCATGTTGCATCTAAAAAAACAAAAAACTGAATATAATTACAGTTAAAGTGTTTAATGAATTCAAATCCAAATGTTTAACTTAACTTAATTAACTCACTAATTTCTTTCAACCAATTATTTCTCACAAATTAGATTTTTGCATCTTGGAAGGAATGAAAAGCCCCAAATTGAGTTTCTTTGTAAACTTTAAGTACCTCATTGGCTACAAATATACATTTATTATGATGAAGTATTTATGCGTTAATATAGAAATTGGGCTAACTAAAAGGCTGTGCACTATCTGAATCCATCAGCATGATTTACTGCATTACTGTGGCAGTGCTGCAGCTATCACTAAAGCACACTCTGCTGCAGCAGCAGCATACAGCCTCTGTATTGAGCTGGGGTTCCAAAGACTCTACCAGGATCAGGTGTTGGTGGTTTTAGTCGTTTGAACAAAAAAGAACCAGCTATAAAAGCTTCACAGCATCTGGAAGCATAGAGGTGTAAAATTTCTGCTGTGATCAATTTGGAAAAAACTGCTGGAACAACACCAGCAGGTTAAATGTTGCTGCAAATCATCACCAAACTTCCCATTGGATCTCAGAGGAGCCTAAATTAGGGAGATTTCCAGACTTCCTTTAATCTTTGGGGTCTTGATTTCCAATTAAAATGTGAAATTACTTTTATCTGAACAACCTGTAAATCAATCAAAAAGCCTTTTAAAAGTAGGCTTAACTTTTGAATCTTGCCATCTTTGCTCTTTTTTCCTTCCGCTAAACTTTCCTTCGCTAGAGCCCTCAATAAACTGAAACCTCATCACCAACGGTTCACAATGACTTTCCTGTTTTCTTTATGATTCATTGGCAAGAACTAAACACTTTCCTCTTTAAAAATGAAAAGAAATTTTATTCAGTCATTTTAATTAACATTGTCATTTGTTAAGATGCAGCTGTAAATATAATCAATATTAGCATAGTTGTTATAAATATTTCATGGCATGGGGATAGTTTGACCATAGATCAATCAGCACAAAGGAACAATCTCTCCTTATCTTTCTGATATTTATCGGTCTTATTTGAAAACTGTCGGACCATGTTAGAACTTCTATTATTAACCCTTCATAGGACAATCAGTGAAATACTTTGAAAATCCAAAGGGTTAATGTTATTTATTTTTACTGTGAAACTGTGTTTTCATAAAGTGAGAATCTCACAGCTACAGAAGACATCCTGTCGATCAGCAGCGCTTTGAGTGAAGCTTTTTTGGTTGTGTTTACATAATCGCTCTGATCTCACCATAAAACTTGTGTCCTTTCTAAGAATCAAGTTTATTAATTCAAACTTACCTTTGAACCCCTCTCATTGAAAATAATCTCTACATCCAGAATCTTCCCGAATTGCTGCAAAAACAACAGAAGCAGAATTTAGCAAAAATATAAATATATGGTGTTGCAAAACTTGCAGCTGGTGCACACTAGGGGTCACTGTTACACCAAAGACTAGTTTCAGCATTAAATGATCTATCTGATGCTTAGATTTGCACTTTTTCTCCTCAGTTTAATGCTAACACAGTGACACCGTTAGACACGTTCCTCTCTGCATGCATTAATATGACCCCCATGGCTGTGTCCCATTTACTCTGACCCGGCCTCAGCCCATCCCTTAAAAAGCAGGGCTTTTGCTGCAGTACTTCATGCTTCTAGACTGATTTATTGATCCTGTGTAAAATGGGCCCCCTCCCCCAACCGTTCTGAGATACTTACCCCAAACATCTGCCTGAGGTCTGGGTCCCGGAAGCGGAAAGGGATGTTTGAGACGTGGAGGCGTTTGGGAGTCCCTTTGGCCTCTCCAGAGTCTCCTGCGGAACCTCCTGCTCCTGTACCTCCTGCCGAACACTGCGCCCCCGCCTCACCCTGGGACGTCTCCTCTGTCTTTCCCTGAGGATGATGAGAGAAGTATTGTTGGAATTCAAAGCACAAAGAAATGTGAGGTAATAAAACTTAATTTTTCTTTTTTTTTTAAACATCTGAAAACTGAGATTTCTTCGTCTTCAGCCTCTCTGACTCAGTTCCAGCATGGAACTGAGTCAGAGAGGCTGAAGACATGATATGAAGCTTAACCCTGGAACTTCCAGGATTAATCATCATATCATCCCCACCATCAGCTCTGATGCTTTTTCATCTCTGCTAAACAAAACGTCACCACATCATGATGTTGCCACCACCACGTCTCGCTTTAGGATTACAATCAATTAGGGCTGAAACAAGTAATCGATTATAGGAATAATCGTCAGCGAACTCAGTAATTGTTTAATCATAGAGAATAGAGACTTTTAGCTGACACAGCGACCCAATCAGAGCAGTAATTATAACAAAATCGTAATAAACAGAAATATATATTAAATTTATGATGAAACACTTTTGTTTGTCCATCAATATGATCCATCCAGAACTCCCCAACTGGAATAGTTTCAGTTTAGTTTAGGTTTAAATCACGTAAAAAAAAAAAGTTATACAAGGAAACATATCTGGTTATTAATTGAAAATATAATTGACAGATTCAATGATTAGCAAAATAATGATTACTTGAAGGCATATTACTAATAAATGCAGCATCATGAAAACTTCTGACATATTTAGATATAAAATCTGATTTCAATATCACCATGTTTTGTTTTTTTGTCCCTAACTGAGAGCCATAACAACCAGTCACCATACAGACTTAAATCCGTTAGAGATTCCTGTGGCTCCTCAAAAAATGATGATCAAACAAGGGTATATATATATTTTTTTTTTTGGCATGTTTAATTCATTTATTATCCTTTTTGACACACATTCCCAATCCTTGTGAGTAAAAAACCTCATGGTTGAATAAAAAAAGAGAAAAGAAACTGTGTTTAACATGAATCTATCATGTGATAAGAACAATTTTAGGCTTAACCGACCAGAGAACGTTCACCCACATGGTTTATAGTGAACTCTTAATGCTCTGCTTTCAACAATGGCCTTAAAAAGGTCAGATTTTTGGAGCTGAATTCTCCCACGCGAGCTGCCAATCTCTGCAGCTTCACCAGAGTTACTCGCCTCTTTTTTTCTGCTTCTGTGATTAATGTCCTCCTTATCTGGCAGAAAGGTGCTCTCTCCATTTCTAAAGCAGCTCTGCATTCGTTGGGCTGCATGATGTCATTAGTTTCGTGAAGAAATGCTGACAGTAAACCAAATAATCAGATGGGTTCTAAAGCTATTGACTGTACTGCTAAGTTGGCTTAATATAAAACATTGTAAAAAAAAAAAAAAAAAAAAAAGCCAAACAGCATCGATTTCCTTCCTAAACGCCAATGACATCCACCGAGGTTTGTGACTGAAGCGTAACAAAATAGTTCACTAAGTGTGAATAAGTTGGAAAGGGCCCGTATCTCAGTGGAGACGGAGCTCTTCTCATTCACTGGCCAACATCTTGTTTAACATCTCAAGGAACTGATAATCTTTAAACCATCGAGCGTGAACGCCGTGTTTATTTTACCAGTAAACAATTTCGACACTGAAGCGCGGCAAAACCCCCGGAGCTGCTTTAGATCTCTATCTGCATGTGCGAAGGGCGCGCTGACATACAGCACGCTACATAAACACATTTCACAAAGCTTGAATTCCTGTAAAATAAAAAGGCAGCAAACGAACGGCGCCGTGATCTAAACTGCGTGCCTCGTAAATGATGCTACGCACAGACAGCCGGACAAATTGGAATAGAAAATTCTAGTATGGCTGAATAGAAAAGGATTAGATTCTTGCTGTGGACATGGAGAGAGCTCTCTGCTAGATCTGCAGCTTTAGGAGGCGAAGGATCCAAGCTCTGAGCCATTTGCTGGTGCCTTCATGTTAATATGCTGGGAAATATGATGCTGCTGTAACCTGAACCTCTTTTACCGTGTTACTGTCATCTGCTGTTCGCGTTCTAAAAGCTGTTTTATATCAATAAAGCCAAACGCAGCTCTGGCTGATGGGATTGTTATTAGATTTGGGGATTCTTTCACAATAAAAAGAAGATCCTCACTGCAGCAGTTTGAAAGAGGAGTGGACAAACTGATACTGGTCTGACTAGATAATCAGACAAATCGGTAATTTAATTATTTTGACTGCTATAAAACTAGACTTTAATTTAACCTACCAAGGTACGGCCTTCAACCTAATCTGACAAGCCAGGAAAGGAGATTGTTAATATATTGCCAAGAAGCACATGGTAACTCCGGAGGAGCTGCAGAGGTCCACAGCTCGGGTGGTGTTCTGACAACAGGACAACTATCAGTTATCCACTATAAAAATCTGGCATTTTAGAATAAATTCTTTTTCATAATCTGCAAAAAGTGGTGCTCTGGTCAGATGAGACCAAAATGGAACAATTTGATCTGCATGTAGAAACACAAAACTGGACATTTCCCTGAACGCATCATTCCCTTTCCCCTGGCGAGGCACAGTCCTAGAGGCGTCATGCTGTGGGGATGTTTGTCAGCAAGGAGAGGGAAGCTGATCTGACTTAGGAGGAGATGGAGGGAGATAAACAAGAAGAAAAACCTATTAAAGGCTGTAAAAGACCTGAGTTTGGGTAGAGGAGGTCCTCCAGGAAGAGTTCAGATCAAAACATATGCACGTGTTAAATATGGCGATAGGCATTTTTTAAGTCCAAATGTTAGACAAGCCTCAATTTAAACAAAAAGATTTATTCAAAAACCAACAACATTGTACAGCAGATGGAGGGAGCAGCAGTGCATGTGCATTTTGTGATCTTAAAGGATGGCTGAATGCGCTAATGAATCAGCAGACGCACGCAATTTTAAATAAATGCAAACTGTGCTTAAAAGATCAAAGTATGCAAGTTCGTTTTAGATAAGTAGGAAATCTTAAAGTCCAGTATTTGAGCACTTATTCTATAAAGTTAAACTAGTAATATATCCTCCGTTTTACACTTTTTCCTTCCACTCAACTTTCTAGAAATATGCTTGGATGCAGCAGCCAGCTTTGCATCAATGACCTATTGGGGCTACAGTGACCCTCTTTATGACATATACGCTATAAAATTGCTATTGTGTAATATTTAAATTTTCTGAGACGCCATATTTATGGATTTCATTCTCTGTAAGGCATAACCTCACCTTAAAATATTTCACTCCATCTGTAATGAATCTATAGAATAAAAGTGGTTTTATCTTCCTAAAATGAAGCCCTTTTTCTTTTTTAGATGTCCCTGCAGCAGGAGGCGCCTATAGAGCCTCACATAATAAAACAGGAGTTCTTACATTGTTGCTGTTGGGTGCGTTCGTGGCTCCGTTACCGCCGGCTCCGACCTCTGCTGTGGCCTGACCGGCAGCACCAAACATGCCCCCCGGGCCAAACTCTGTTCCAGTCAGGCCGTTTTGAGGAGGGGGTGGAGGAGGGAAGGTTGTAAAGGGTGGGGCCACTGGACCCTCCTGTCCTCCGGTGGAGTCCTGGGAGCCCTGTGGGATCAGGAATGGGGTGGAGACAAATTAAGATTTATTCTGCTACAGAACAGAGACCAAACCGAAGAAAGGCAAAATTCTTCCGATTAAATTTCACTCTCTCTCTATCCCTCTAACCCCCCCCCCCCCCCCTCGCTCTACCACCATATCTCCAACAGGCATGTGTTTTCAGTCAGCCTACCATGAAATATTTACAGCGCACCCATCTATTATTAAGACTCACAAAATGTGATACACAGTTTCAGATACGAAGAATGTTTTCGAGGTAGATGGAGGTGAAGAGAAAAATAGTGCAGCACGTTAACCGTCTGCGACGCCCTCGAAGCTGCTGCTTTAACCTGACAAAATCCTAATTTCTACTATTTTCACTCTTCCTTTTAAAGCAGAGAACAATACCGTGTGCTAAATGTGTTTTCCGTCTGCAGCTGGATGTGCTGCAGATTATAGCAAACTCATTTACCGGCGAGTCGTTGTACGTTTGATGTGTGGGGAGAGTGCGTGACTACAGGACTAAAATCATTTCTCACGCCCAAGGACGTCTTTGTTGCATAAGAAACAGCTTTACCAGAAAGAAAGAAATAAAAAAAGCTAGATAAATAATGGAAAAAGGTAACAAAACCTTTCAAAACTCAGACAATCTTGTTTTATCAGTAAAGGTTCAACATTGTGTTACACAATCACACTGATAAATATAGAAAGCTGAGGAGACAATTGTTTTCTTTCTGCAGCAGAAACTTGATTTCAGAGCAGTCTGCTCTCAGATTAGGAGAACGGGGTCTGGTCACCATGGAGTTTGGGCGAGAAATGAGAGATTTTTCCAGATGACAGACCAAAATTAGGTTCAGACAGCAGGTTGGACTTTTCCTTTTCACGTCTAAATAAGCATCTATTTAGGTTTAATTGTCTGAAAAAGACAAACATGGCTTTCTGTTCAGGGCAGCATGATGGTGGGGTGTACCTAAGGGTGTAAATAATAATCGTTTTGTATCGATGCATCGATCCAACAGCCGGCGATCCGATGCATCGACACATCCGCAAGATAATCGATTCGTGTTTTTTTTTCTCCGGTCTATTTTTACCCATTTGCTCCTGGGCGTAATTCTCCCTCCCGTGCTGCGGTGGCGCTAAACCTTTTTTGCCCTCCTACCTCGCTTCCTGGTTATACTCTTACAGCAGTGTGTTGCAGTAAGCTTGACACAGACATTTTTAAATTATGCTCAATGTTGAAGTGTGGTCTGCGCTACACGCTGTGGGTCTAGATACGGCCGAGGCGATGAGGAAGTGGGGGCGAGTTTAGTCTGACGATGGAGGGACATGAGGGATAAAAAGAGCGGAGATCCAGGTGGAAAAAGGGCCCCAGCGTTCTTGCGCACCTCGCTCCTCTAGCGGCTCAAACTTCACGAGTTGTTTTCCGCAATTTCGGTCATAAAAACAAAACAAGCTGGCCTCCTGTCTGCGGCACTGTTTGCGGTCAGCTACAATCTGGGAGAGGAGCAGCGGAGCGTCTCTCAAGGGGGCGGGACGTCTGAAGCCGAGGTATTGCATTGAACTCATTTCACTGATTTTCTGCAGTATTTTTTGATGCAACTTTTCTACGTCTGTTATTTGCTGTTGTTTCTAAAAAAAAAAAATGCATAACGATATTACAGCTTTCATTGATTTATTTCAAACTTGAAACTTTTTTAGCCTGTAAGGTCTGAAAAAATAAATAAAAATAATCGATTAATCGAATCGAATCGTGGTGTATTCTTGAGTATCGAAAATAATCCAATCGTTGGGTCAGGAAATCGATACTGAATCGAATCGCCATGATGGATGTGATTTACACCCCTAGGTGTACCACAGGGAGTAAACACATTTCCTCAACAATTAGTGACTGAATTAAAAAAATAGACACAAAAAATTAATCTCTAAAGACTTCTTGGCATTATGACCAACTTAGAGAAATTGTTATTATTCCTTGTTTAATTTCAACTAGGATCTGTTTCATATGAAGAAACCCAGTAAGTGAAAGCGAAATGAAATCTCAATCATTATGAGACCTTCCTTTGCCAACTGGCTGCTTTTACCTTCAGCGCTGCACAGCAGTTAGATTCAGGTAAATGAAATAATAAATATTCAGCATGAGTAGCTGCAGCATTAAACACTAGATATGTGTAAAGAAAAGGAAAAGAAAAGTAGTAAGATTTATATTTAGAAATGTTTGGAAGCAACCATGTGATAATTTTAGTAACGTTGAAACAAAGGTAAATAGTGGGGGAGTTAAAACACAGTGAAAAGTTCAGACTTTTTCATCCAGACCAAATTCTGGTGACGATGCTGCCTTAAGAATCAAAAGGAACCAAAATTGGTCAAATCCAAACAATGACCAACTCTACTTTACCCTAACCTTTAACCGTTTTATTCTATTTGCACCATTTAATTGACAGAATGCAATTTTACATTAAATAAAAAGGGGCTAACCGAGGGGGATGCTTATGGAAGTGCTAGGATAATAATCATTGAAGATGTGTGAATTTATCACATCTTGGTATTGGCTGCCTGTTGTGTGTCAGAACTGGTGTTTTAATCTAATTAAGACAATTCCTCTGTCTGTACATAATTCTGTATTTAGGAATGGAATGAGAGCAGTGTCCTTCAGCTAAGAACAAAGTGTAATATTTGATGAGGCTGGAGCCATGGATGTCTAATCATCCGCTAACGTGTGTGATGTAAAATAAGATGATGTGGCAGACTGGAGATGAATAAAATGACTGTTAATCTGGGCAACTGCCTGAGAGGTGAGCCCGGAGGCAAGCAATTTCTCTGATCTGAGTAAGATTACAATTTCTATCAGAATATGTTGTCATGTCTCCTGGTTATTTAATACATATAAGTTGTGAAGTGTTATATCAAGAGGTTGTCCCGAGGGATCTCTGTACAGGGAAAAGAACTAGAGAGATAGAGCGTCAGGGTGCATACACAGATCTTAAACACAAGAAATCACCAATCGATTCGTCCACTTTCCTTCCCTTCCCTTCTGGTGATCGGTGGATATTACCGATCTCATCTACCTTTGCAAAACTCTGAAAATCCCACTGTGAAAAATTGTCCATCTAACCAAGTCTACCAATTCTTATATCTAGGCAGAAATTCGTTTGGATCTTGTTTTAAGATTCTGTTCAAACAGACTCTGTTAGATTATTGATCTTTTGAAACTCTAATCAATAATCTGCCAATGCAGTAAGACATCTTCATCGGTAAAACTTGGAAATCCTGCTTAGGGTTATTGTTTAATGCTTTTCAATATAAAATAATGGGAACACTGAGGTGAATTGTTACCCTACAATACATGAAAATGTTGGTTAAAAAAAACAACAACAGAAAACATATCGCCAGGTGAAGCTTTTTAAAGTTAATGGATTGGCCACAAAACATTTATCAGTGCATCGCTACTTTATAACAGTCAAATTGGGAAGAGAACATCCATTATTATGTGAACTCAACAGCCGGAGAGATGTAACAAAGGCTAAGTGCCGTCACTGAGTCAATAAACGCATTTCTGTTATAATCTACACCATAAATATAAGTTTTAGCTCACAGATCTGGAAAATGAATTAAATATATCCAGTGTGTTCAGTACATAAAGAATGAAATTCTGCTCCATTCTTAAAGATCCCACAGTAACGGCGTGAACCAGTGGTTGCCCTGAGCTGCATCTGGGCTGGCTGACGCCCGGAGACACTCCGTCTGCAGACGGCGTTTTTAATTAGCTGGAGTAACCGAGATACCGCAACGTGAAGAAGCGCTCCCTCTTATCCTAAAGCCTGACAGCTCGCTGCTCTGCAGCAGTGATAGCCGCATCAGCAGTAAACAGGCAGCCAATCTGAGGAACGGACAGCTTCTGGGGTCTGAGCTCAGCAGATAGAGGATGTTGCACAATCCAGACAAGCAATGAGCTGGAAACCAATCCGCCGATCTACTGTTTAATGCAAGCTATTGATAGAAAAGGGACCAAGGAATCAGTTTGAAGAGATAAAAGCAGTAGAAATGTATTGGTTGGGCTTCTGACTTCCTTGGATGTGTGCACTTGTTAAGGCTTGTGATCAGAGGAGCGTGCAGCGGCCTGTATGAAGCCACCAAAGGGTGTGTCTGACAGGCATAGCCCAGCTTAGGGCTTCCTTTCATACAGCAAACAACGTGTTGGGCAGAAGGAAGGAAATCAGGATGAATTAAATATTGAGTAGCAGGAGGAGGTGGAGGCAGAGAAAGCTTTATTGACCGGGACGCTGCAATCTAAACTCTGATTGCCTATTTTTATTCTGAGCTGATGTAGTTGTGCAGGGTTTATTTTCTACGGAGTCTTTAAGCACTATCAACACATTCACTTTTACACATTCTCTTATCATAAAACTACAATTTCTGCTTATTTTGTTGGGATTTTATGAGATAATTCAAGAGCAGGCCTCAGTTGTAAAGAGGAAAAGAAAGGATGCTTGGTTTAAAAAACAGTTTTTTAAAAGAATCCCAGAACTGAGGCACGCACTTGAATTTGGACCCTGAGTCAATAATTTCCAGACGAAGCTTTTGTTGCCATAACAGCCTAAGGATTTTTCCAAAGCTGGACTGCATTTTCCTTTTCAGTCAGACTGGATGGAAACGTTTCTGCCAAGGTTTTCATTCTAACATATGAATAAATATTGGTCTAACTCGTTTTAACAGCTCAAGCTGTTCTGGGTTCTTCTGATGGAGATAGAATCTCTGCATCAGTCTGAAGCTTGTGATATAGTCTAGCCCATAGCATGATGGTTTTACCACCATGTTTCACCACAGGGTTGATGTATTTAGGATGTGTAAACCATAAAGGATATTTTCACTATAAAGGTTTAACTTGAGGACTCAATTAGAATTTTTTTTTTATTAAAAAAGCTTGAAGACGTTTCGCTTCCCATCCAGGAAGTTTTTTCAATTCAAAATGTCAAGAATAGTGTTGAGTTTGAGCTTAAATGGAAACTCAGTGAGCACATCCTCTGTCTGAGTCGTGGATGTCTGCAGCTCCTCCAGAGTCACCTCATGAATGATTTATGCTCAGAAACCAGGTTGTCTGCGTGTGTGTCGTAGTGAACGCAAATATGCTTTTCCATACTCTTCGAGTTTATCTGATGATTGACTGAACAGAGTTCTGTGACGTGTTTAAAGCTTGTGATAACCTTTTCTCATCTAACCCTGCTTTAAACTTCTCAAGGTTCCTCGACATTCATGTTTGCTCAACAATGTCTTCTAACAAAAATGTAAAGGACGAAGAGAACAGAAGGTACTTGGTTACACTGGCTTTTAGTTAGGGGTATTCAGGTGAAAAAGATTGAAAGAAAATGCATGTTAAGAAAAAATAAGTCTCTTTTTTCTTTAGAATTATTCACCACTTTGTGTTGATTAGGGATTTAAACAACCAATCAACTTACTTATTGAGTAAAGGTTAATCAGATTGAAATTAAATCAATCTGACTAACTAATAGTGTCTGCTTAAGACTGATATTCTTTCAGTGATATATTGTGACCACCATCCAGAAGAGGGCGCTGTAGATCTTAATTGAAGCCAGAGAAATTAAGATAATTGATCATGCTGGAGCCACGCCAGTGAAATACTCCAAACCGAGCACATCCTGGGATTATTTTAAACTGTTAGGTAATACGTTTCATTTTTTAATATAAATCCTAAAGTTTAATCATGTTTTAAAACAGGAAACTCTTTTGTTTATTCAGTAAGTATGTAATAGAGGTTGCACAATAAATTGTTCATTTGTAATGATGTGCTTCTTTGTTTTTCTTCAGTTTTGTAAAAAAAAAAACATGTTGCTTTTCATGTTACAGAAAGATTCTCTTCATGCAAAAATAAAATGTTTCTTTAAAAATTAGTTGCTGAACAATTAATCATCAGTCAGTCAATAAGATTATTCAACTTCAGATTGACTTAATCAATGACTTGCATTCGTATTGTTACTGATATTAAAACCAAAGGAATTCCAATGTGGGAAAAATGTAGACCAAGGGAGATGATTATTTCAAAGGCAGTGTGTCTGATTAACACGTTTATTATGCAAAACAAAAAAATCTTATTAACGCCTCTGCATCCTAAATGGAAAGAAGGTGTACTTTGTTCTCAAAGAAATTACTAAATATCCCGAAGGAGTGATAAAGATGGAGGGGTTGATAAAAAGAGAAATGAAAGCGGTTTCCTGACAGAATCATAATGTCAAGCAGAGAGAAGTGGAAAAAGGAAAAACAAAAGAAACGATTGGAAACTAAAAGTGGGGTCACATAGGGAATCATGAGGAATTTCTTTCCAGTTATAGCTGGCCTGAAAACTTTCCACAGGGAATTCTGACACGGAGATATGATTTAAAAAAAAGAGGCTTTAACTAAAAAAACATTTTTAAAAGTAGGAAAAAAAACTAAGCAGAAGCGGCAAAGATTACATAGCAGCTGAAAAGGTTATTTTCTGGCAACCTGACCCAATAACCAAAGCATATTCATCATGAACTCAAGTCCTGCACACAGGAATCAGCAGCAGCTGAGCTACCTGCAGCACCATATGTTCCTCCATGCCCAGAAAGAGACGAGGGGGGGAGGCTCTCCAGGCTTTTCTTGCCAGCGTCTCTGACTGTAGCCTCCAACCCCCCCGGGTAAAACACATATGCGCCTCACAGGCAGAACTGACAGCCACGAAGTAAAGCCACTGAAGCTCATCAATCAAGCTAATTCATGATCATTTGTCTCATGGAATCAGCTACTGTCTGCAAAGTTGACTCGCTGCAGAAAGAGCCGCTCCTCTTATAGCTTCTTCTACTCCTTTGAACCATCTGTTTTCCTTCTCTGTGGTTCCACTAAGTAGTGCTTACCTTCATCTTCCACCCTCCTAACCACCACCATCCCCCCCTGCTTCTAGCTCGACATGCTCGATGAAAGCCAGAGGGTCATTTCTCCTGTAAACCACCAGCACACACCATCATTAAAACCCTGTCTGCAGCATGATGTCCATTGAAGGACTGGCCACAATCAATGTCCTTATACGGTCTTGTCAGCAAGGAAGAGAGCCTTAACGTTACTCCGTTCAAAACTGGATGCATTTATTAATAAAATGCATCAGTGAAGAATTGGATTTGGAATGGGAGGGGAAAGTATTCATACTTTCTGAACTCTGTCAAGTTAAAGCCACAAGCTGATGGATTCAATTGGGATGCGGGGATAGATGGAAACGATGGAGGGCATATTTTTAATGGTCCAGGGAAAATACATTGCTTTTAAAAGCATTACGTAATTCTTATGTAAATTAGATCTATATACTAACATTATTAGCCAAAAAGATGGCCTTCATTATAATATAATGAGGGTATCTACTCCAAGCGTCCGCCCTAATATATATTTAGGTATATTTTTTGATATGTAGACTATTGTACCAGATGCGATGAACTGATATAAACAGAGGTGGCGCCATCTACTGATAGTACACCTTAACTACTAGGAAACATTATGGTGGCAATTGACGCAGCCAATAAATAAGTCCTGATTGAGGCAAGCATATTGTAATGCCTCGCATAAAGCCAACACCTCATAGGATAGGGCTTAAAGGCGATGCTAACACCAGTAGCACTATTAGCAAAAATATTTACTAATGTATCCATCACCTTAACAGCTAAATCAGAATGCTTGCTGAGCTTTAGCTCCAGCTTTAGCAGACTCCAAAACAAATACTGTTTAGCACAACTCAAATTTAGGCCGGCTGGTTGACCAACTGCATGGATCCGCAGTGACGCAATCCTGGTCACATGATGCCGTTATGGTAAATATGCACAGAAGGGCTAAATTTGCAGACAAAATTAGCAAAATAAATACGACGACGCCAGGAAGCAATAATTTGTCATAAAAACATTATAGGCAGCCAAAGTGAGTTACTGGGGTTTAAATAAAAAAAGTCAAAAACTAAGATAGCTGTTATCACAGGGTTTATACAGGAATGAGTAACTCTAATTTAATGCTTTTTAATGATCTTTTAATGCTTTTAGAAATAATTTTAATGCTATCAACACATACCAGTCAACAGGCTGCAGGCATGTCCCTAATTCCTCGTTTTCCAGCCAATTTTGCATTTTTAAAATTTGCATTTTTTCTAGCTTATTTTCTTAACATAAGGCTTTACTATCAACCGGAAGCAGTTCCGCGCAAATATCTGATGAAATTGTTTTTATAAAATGTTTTTTTTTTTTTTAAATAAAGCATTTTAAAATTCCACAATAATCATATTTCATCCATTTTAATGCCAATTAAGGCCTCAATTTAAAAAGCAATAATCTAATGACTTTGAATGATTTTTAGTGAGCCGCGGAAACACTTTATTAAACAAAATATTCCTTAGTCTTCTGTAACTTCATCATTAAAGGATGAGGATCGTTTTCTTTTAGTTCGTCCAAATGGTCAAAGATATCAGTGCATGGCTTCGGCTAAATATTGCATTTTAGCACCTGCTGCTAACGTCAACAACAGCTAAAATAGACAGATGAATAAAGCTTATAGCTATAAGTTATGGATGAGGAGGAAGTGTTGCTGAATATAGATTTCCATCAAACCTTTTTGTTTTTTTAAAAGCTATAACAGTTCTCTTCCACCTCATCACTTAACACTTTTTTTTGTGTTGGCCTCCTGAAACCAAATTAAAAATATTACAGTTTTTTGTTGTTTCCTGGAAAGCGGTGTGAATACTTTTGCAAGGCAGCAGAAAGCTAAGCGGTGTAGCTTTAAATCCGTACAGCACAGCTGGGATCCCTGCTCATTTTTCCTCCCAATCAACAGGACAATGAAAACCAGAATTTGCAGAGTCAGTGTTCTGATGCTCAACAGCAGAGCTTCTTTACGTTTTTATACATGCAGTGTTTTCCTACAGGCTCATCTCTTCTGCAGAGTCACTACAGCCCCATATTTGTTCTCATTAGAAGTGTTCATGGCGAGCCTTTCATGGTGACAACAGATAACTCACTGGGACCCCACAGGACTCGTACAGATCCACATGCTCTGACACACATGCATCATGTAGCCAATGGGACTTCATTAGCTTTCGGCTGAGCTCTAAAAACTCAACTGAAGCGTAGCCTCACATGTGGAACGGAGACGTTCTGCTTTGAAAATGCTGCATGACACTGGATCTCATAACTTAAACAACCTGGTTTCCGTCTGTCAGCGGCCTGCTGGGATTTGTGACATGCAGCTTGTTGGTTATTGACAGTTCTGATCAGCATCAGTGTCGGCATCATTTTCATAATCAGAGAGACGCCTCTCTTCATTCCACCTTGGGCAATGAAGCCAAAATTAGAGAACTATACAGTATTTAGCTTATCTTTAATTCTACAATAACCAATAATCATAAAAATGATGATAGCTCCTGCATCCAGGTAATTACTGAAGAGCTTTTCATGTCGATGTTCTTTTGTTAGACAAGAAAATAATAATCCTTTGAAAGAAATGGGATTTATTTGTTATGGAGTGATAAAAAATTAGGAGATTATTTTCATTCTAAATAAATGAATCAGTTGTTCTCTTTAAGGAAAATTAATACTTTACTTTTTTAAATCATTCTTTAGTGTAGATGGAGAATTTCAGTGTAAAAACGTGAATATTTAAAAATATGGTTAGGCTTTAGACCCCACCTCTCGCCCGTCTGCGACCCTGACGGAATAAGTGGGAGAAGTTGGATGGTTAGGCTTTACAACTAGAACATGAAATTCCACCAGATCTTTTTAAAATCATACGGAAACAGCCATTCTAACCAGTGTATTTCAAAATTCTCCTGAGGGGTGCCCAACTTTACACGAGTGAAAAAAGTGAATGTGATTGGTCATTTATCTAGGGGGCGGGATTGTTGTGGCGGAAGGTTCACAAGCAAGTCTGGTTGTAGTCGGTTTGTCAGAAGCATCTTGCTAACCAGTTAGCAACTTAGTGCTAGTAGGTTCCCAGTAGGAAATTCCATTGGAACCAAGTAGCACTATATTGGTGACTTAGAAACGACACTGTCAAGGAACGCTACGGACAGCGGAAACATGCAAGAGGAGGAGAGTTTAGTGTCGGAGGTCGTGGATGAGTCTCCTCCGTCATACATTTTTTATCTAGAGGAGGAAAGCGGGACGAAGATGTTGTGGAAGAGGACGCCAGGGCGGCAGAAGCTTGGTTTGGTGTAGAAGGCTTACAGCCGCACATGTTTGAGCCCTTTCCTCGCAACGCTGCCAGTTCTGTTAGCTCTACGCCTGCTGAAGACACAGACGTCCATCCCCATGAACACTGGGACGGAACTCAATGGGAAAGGAAATGATTCTTACTTCAACCGTTGCGTTTATATTAGCTGCGACATATGAATCAAGATGCTATGACCAGAAAAAATTTGATTGACCATTGATATATGATTGGCCGAGTTTAGGTGTACAAGGTGACGTATAACTAACCGGCCTGCAGAAGATAACTAGGAAAAAAACAGATTTTAAGACAGGAAATTTTCTAACTTTTGGCACAATATCTTCTGATAAAGAGTACATTTATATACATGTTTAAGCCAGACTGATTTGACATTTAAATATGACTTCCCTACGACTTTAATGGTTGGGAACCATGTTGTCTGAATAGAATAAAATTACAATTTAACTTAAAAGAAAAAATTCATTCTACTCTGTGTTTGAGAAATGTTCTGAATAACAAAAAATGAATTTAAAAAAACAAAAACAAAACCATTGACTAAAGGATTGTATTAATTAATCACCCCAAAATTAATCAACCCTATAATTTGAATCTGGGGAGCAGATAAAGCTACCAGAAGCCACTCAAAAGGAATCTAACAGCATGTTGAGTCCCGGGATCTAAATACTAGGCCTTATTACCAAATATATTATTTATTTAAACGTTACATAGAACTTTTTGGATAACAATACGGTGATGGACAGCGACTGCCAAAATCACAGCGTCCCTTATGATGCGTTTTTTATTTAATTAATTTGTTTGTAACTGATATGCAACATCAACTGTCCTAAAAACTGTTTAGATTGAGATAAAGTCACAAAAAACATTTGATCATTTTATTTTTTAGCTCTTACAAGAATCAGGCATTTAAATTTAAAAAAGCAATATTCTTAAGAACGTCCCAATCAGATAATTATATTGAAAACTTAGCTTGAAATCACAGAAAAACTAAAAAAATGTAACACCTTCATCTTAAGATGTAGATAGAAAAAATGTCTTTTGTTTAAAGTTTATGTCACCCAATATTCTCTGGTTTGGTAATATCAGTCAAAACCTTGTTTAATATTCCACACTACAAAATAAATGATAAAGCTATGCATTATTCATACTGAAATTATATTGGGTAAATAAAGCTCCAATTAAACTACCCATAATTTATCTAATTATACAGAAAATAATAGTCCAACCATGAACTACCATGCCTTGTTAATTTCAAACGAAAGGAATTTCTTAAGTATGAAAAGGTGGACGGATGTCTTTATTCATTAATTATTTGATTTTGTGAAGCCATGACAGGTTACACCCTTAGATCAGAGCCATCTTTGCTTCATTAAAGCTTTTAGGGAGAGCAAGACTTAAAGCATGGAACCGGAAGGCTGAACTGTGCAGCAAAGATGCTCTTTTTTTCATCAGTTATAGCTTTTAACCTGCGTCTTTAATGGAAAATGTTCAGACTTTGGTAGTGTTTTGGAAACATCTAAGTCACAGTTGGTGTCTCTACGTTACACTAAAGGGCTGGTTTTCCTCCTGCATCAGTGTGTCGCAGTGAGCTTGTTGCAGATATTTTTGATTTATGCCCAATATTGAAGCGAGGTCTACGCTGTTATTCCACGCCACAACGCAAGGGGGACAATCAGGAACTAGCTGTGGGTCTAGATACGGCCGAAGTGGTGAGGAAGTGGGGCAAGTTTTTGCGACAGCGGAGGGACATGAGGGCGAAAAAGAGCGGGGATCCAGGTGGAAAAAGAGTTCCAGCATTCTAGCGCACCTCGCTCTTCTACCTGGTCCATCTCATTTTCCGCAATGGCGGTCATACAAACAAAACAAGCCGGTAAGGTACCAAATAGGAGACGGAGAGTGTAGAGCGGATGTAGATTTGACCAATCAAAAACCTCCTGTCTGCGGTCACCTACAATTTTGGAGAGGTGCACCAGAGTGTCTGCGGAAGGGGCGGGAGCACAATTGCGTTCACTGCGACACACGCAGACGACCTGGTTTCTGACTATAAATCAGCCTTAAGGCTAACCTCGCCCTCTGTGATAATAGAACATGCTAACAACTGTTTGACACGAGAACTTTGTGATCATCACTTTATCATTTTAAAGGGAAATGTTGCACGGCAAAAGCGGTTGTAAAAATTCCTGATATTATAGAAATGGTAACTGAAACCCATAAATGGAAATCTGTCACATTTCTGGCTACAGTGTCTCTTCTTCTGCTCTGCTGCTTAAAACAGTTAGGGGACACGTACATTTAAAATCCTGATTAGATGCTTTCAGATGGGCACTCTGCAGGATGTTTTTAGAAGAGCCAAACATGAAAGCAGAGGAGCACAGAGTCCCTGCTGCATAGTTAAAATGAAGTTATTTTTATTACAGATTTCGTTGGTTTTTATGTTAGTAATATGCATGTTGTGCTTTTATTATTTTGTCTCTCTGTTCTCATTTTTACCCTATTGCAGCTCTTTGGTCCTCTGGATCATTTTAAAATGCTTTAACAAATAAAGCTGGATAGGATGCATAGTGCGTTAGTGCAGAGTATTTGTGAAAATGTGAGGAGGTGCAGCACCCCGTACATACTGAGCTTTGCTGCATCGCATCTGTGTTTCACATCATCTGCAATCATCCTTTCTGCGCTGATGAATGCGAACTGTGAGGTGACATGTGGAGGACTTTCACACCTCACCCCCGACTGTATGGAGCCTGAGGCAGCGGTCACTTAGAGCAGCATTAGTGTCGGACGATATCTCAGCAGCTTTACGGGCAGCGTGGAAGCAGTTTACCCTGGGGTGGAGTGGCTTCACACGGTTTATTACAGCAGCTATACAGACAGCTCTGTTTGAACTGGGTCTACGTTATCTCCTTGCAGTCCTGAACTTTCTCTGAGGGTTTTAAAACACATATACTATTAAATCCATTGAATAATTCTGTCCAGTGGGGCACAGCTGCACATTCGGCTAAAAAAGGTTTATTTTTCTCTACAGATAAGTAGCTCAGTCTGTCCGTTATAGATCTAGCCATAAAGAGTGAAATTATAAAGGATATTTCTTATTTTATTCAGGTGCATGCACATTCAGATGGTCACTACCAAGATAAGGACATTCAGGTTCAGCCTTCAGAGCAGCGCTGTCTAATTCATGTGCTAGCTGCAGTTTGTGTCTGCCAGCATCAGCCTGATATGTGCTGACAGCAGGGCAGGTAGCCATTACAGCCCAGCAGGTGGAGACCGGCAAACTAACTTATGTCCATAGGCCTGATGAAAAGAGAGGATTTCTATGGGTTTCTCATGGGAATTATTTTATTATATACACAAAAATATCAGTATGTATATGATAGATATTCAACAGCAGGATGGATATAAATGTGTGGAGGAAGGATGGTGTAAAGCAGGGTTAACCAATTAAATGAGCTGGGTCTGAAAATAGGAAATCATCAACCATTAAAGGTCTGGAGGCATTTATAATCAAAATCTGTTACTTTAAACAGAATTTAACACTGAAATAAAATGAGGTGTTCTTTTAAGTAGACAACAATCGTTCAGTTTGGTATATAGATAATTTCCTGATTCACATATTTTACAAAAAACCTGAACTGACCGTTTATTTTTTTCTTTCTCTTTTCTGTCTTAATGAGAGCAGTGTGCTTCATGCTGCCCTGCAGGGCTTTAAACCTGGGTTTGAATGCAGACAAAGCCATTCTAAAGCACATATCAAGGAGCTCATTTTGATCCTGGATCCATATTTATTTTTGATTCTGTTTATGGTGGAGAATCCTGCTTCACAGCAGCAAGTTGAGCCAAACATACTTAAAATGTGCAGGGTCATCTTTGAGGACACCATTTCACTTTTCTTTCACCAGTCCACCACAGTTCTTCCAGCAGTCCACACTTTCTCTGCTTTCTTTTTCTCATCGTCTTCTCCTTCTTTCCAATGGCCTGACTTACCACAGGTTTGCCTGCTGTGTCTAAAAGTAGCAGCAGTAGCAACCCAGACTGACATTGGCTCATTTGTATCACGTGCAGCCTGGTGCCGGACGCTCCGGAGGGCTTTACCATATTGGCAGGAGAAGCGGCGCAAGTGAAATTAGACACTGTCGTCAGAAAACATGCAGTAATTTAAAAATATTTGAAAACAGGTTAGGTCTGGATCCGGACCGCGGTCCGCTAATCTGTGGCCTCTGGTATAAACAGGGTTTATACATGAATGAGTAACTCTTATTTAATGCTTTTTAATCCTCTTTCAATGCTCTTAGAAGTAATCTTAGTGCCATCAACAAGTCCCCATGAACTTGTGTAATATATATATATATATATATATATATATATATATATATATATATATATATATATATATATATACACACGGCAAAATCCTTCGTCATTGTGGACAGGCTGCAGCCATGTCCCGAGTTCCTTGTTTTCTCGCCACTTTGGTTCAAATTAGCATTTTTCTCCATTCTCTAGCCTTTTCTCTGCCTCAAGCTTCTTTTCCGAAGCATTTTAATGCCACAATTATCAAATTTAATAAATTTGAATGCCAATTAAGGCCTTAATTTAAAAAATAATCATTTAATGATTTTCAATGACCCGCGGAAACCCTGATAAAGGAATGATACATTAATTGATGAAGGAAGGAAGGAAGGAAGGAAGGAAGGAAGGAAGGAAGGAAGGAAGGAAGGAAGGAAGGAAGGATCAATCAGAACAGGTTTCTATGGCAGGATCCTAAAGTAAAGCCAGGTGGTTTCAACCTTTCTCATAAGGAAGAGTAGGAAGTAGAATAACAAAATATTATTTATTTTTCCCTTATCCTACTCCTAAAAATTTTCAAAGGACAGACCTAAAGCTTACATAGACAAACTCTCAGTTGCTCCTTCACCTTAAATAACTTATCTACAGCATTCTAGGGAGACAGGATGCCAAAAATAGGAAGCGTTGCGATACATTTTACAGAGGAAGAGCGTGGCTGGTGGAGTGTCACCTTCACAGTGCGTTCCCTCACCAAACTGTCCCTCTACCCCTCATTATAAGCGCCATCCTCCAGTTGGTGTCATTCTCATTGAAGATGAATAATGTGTTTAGCCAGAAAATAGCAAAAATACAGGAGAAACAAACAAGGGCAGAGGGAAATGGAGAAATAATAGCTTATCCGAAAGAGAGGCCTTTATGTGTTGACATTTAACAGATGAGATCAGACCAATGTGAGCCGAATGTTTTACAGTCTTTGATAACAAACATATATGGATGCATGGGTGCTGTGCGGGGGAGAATAGGTGTTTGTTCACTAATCTGGTAGTGATAAAACAAGTTCAGCATAAATTCACAACTGATCTCATATCTCAAGTCTTACAACTGCTAAATTATCAGTCGGTTTATGATGCAATGGACTAAATTAATATACATTTAAACTGGACTGGGTTATAGACATTTCACAAAGTAGAAGTTGTCACTGCAGGAACACATTAACAATAGTAAAACCAGGGCTTGCTGAACTCAGAGCTGAACTCTGACAATTGATCTGATCTTCCAGCTGTGCTTGTGCAGAAATGCGTCTAAGCTCCCAGTCTGCGCCTTATGCTCCACACTGATGGTTTGCTCTCAGCAGTATGTCCCCTCCTGCTCTCACTACTTAATAAACTATGTGGCTGATCATTCTCTGCCAAGCGTAATAAAAATCCCTTTGTCTAACTATTAAGATTTTATTTTATCCAACTCACAAGAGGCGATACTAAACATTCTTTAATTTCTACCAAAAGGAATCCCTAAGTTATATTCAAAGAAAATATTTCATTGCATTCTGTTTATTTATGGATAAAGAACCAGGTGAATAGCTACATAGATCTTTGAATACTTCTCTCTCATTGTTCTTGTTTGCATCTATTTAAATTTTATGTAAATATTTCCTTGAATTTCAGTTAAAACATTTTCTATGTTTCTTTTGAATATGTCAACATTTTAGTTGTCGTATTCATTCAATCTGGGTCTGGATTTCCATAGCATTACAAGGCAATTATTTAGATTCTCTGTATTCTTTTTTCTATATCAGAACCCTGTGAATTTAAATGTACTTTGACACCTAAGCAGTGGAAACAAAATGGAAAACTGAAGAAAGAAGAATATCTTTGTTCTTTGCTTTTTTTGGAGCAAAGAAGATTTTATTGATCTGTCTGTAATGCATAAATCATAGTAGATGAGGAAGTGTTTGATTTTGGATGGAAACCTTGTAAGTCTAAAACCATTCCTTTGTGGTACATTTTGTCAGCTTGTCTGTCAGCTAGATTATCCAACATGATGTGTTGAGCTAGATCTACTATTTTTACAACTTTTGTGAGACACATTTTATAAAGTAGGGCATTAATTCATAAAAAAGTTAAAAGTTTTCTGCCCAACAGCAACGATGAACTGCATGGTGGCATTCTATACCCAGATAATGTAGCATCTAGGCAAGAGCTGTGAGACTGGTTGTTTTTCGAAATTGTAAAGGTTAACTTTTTTTTGCAACATAAAGACTAAAACCTTTTTAAGTTTTAGTCGACTAAAACCGACTAAATCGTTCAGATATCATAATGACTAAAATGGGCCTAAGACTAAAGCCCTAGCCCTAGTTTTTTTCTTGAATACTAAATCTAAGATGGCTGTCAAAAAAAACACTGATCAAAATTTTGGTGAAAATCAAAATATCACTTCAAAAGTCAAATGTTCCAGGGATATAAATAATTCTAGGCTGAACTATCAAGAAAATGCATTTATCTCTGAGAGGTTGTAGGTTATCTGACAGCTTTAAAAACATGGAAGTCAATTATGGTGGCATTTTAATGCAGCTAGATCTGTTTCCAGCCTCGGGAAAACATGATTCTGCAGCAGAAGTTCTGTCAAACACAGTTTGAAGATGTTTCTTTCAACAGCAAAACCGTTAATGGGCATTTCTAAAGAGCATTAAAAATCAGTTAAACTTGCATCAGCAAATCAAAGCTCTAATCAAACCACTGCTCAGATTTCCCATAATTCAGAAAGGGGTGCATCTTTACAGGAAATGGATCAATAACGTAATAACAGATGTATTGTGAGAATTTTGAAGTCTTCTTGTATGCCAACATACTAAAGGTGTAGTGGACTCGTAAGAAAAGAGAAAAATGGTAGTGAAGTTGTCTAGAAGATGCAATTGTGAGCAATGACACCACCTGCCTCTTTCAATTGGATTACTGCAACGCTCTCCTCATCGGGATCTCTGGCAGGAGCCTTCAGAAGCTCCAGTACGTACAGAACAGCGCTGCCAGGGTCCTGATGAGGGTGAGGAAACACCAGCAAATCACTCCCATCCTTCACACTTTACACTGGCTCCCTATTCACGCCCGTATAGAGTACAAGATTCTTCTGCACACCCATCACTGTGTGCACGGTGCGGCCCCCACCTATCTCACTGAACTGCTCACACCACACACCTCTTCCCGGACCCGGTCAGGCCAACAGCACCGTCTGGCCCCACCCAGGACACGGCTAAAAACAATGGGCGACAAGGCCTTCAAACACGCAGCTCCCCGTCTGTGGAATGCCCTCCCAGACCACCTTAGGGCCCCACAGAGGGTGGATTGTTTTAAGAAAGGACTGAAAACTTTCCTTTTTAGAAATGCCTACAATTGTTGATTTTAATTTTTTTAATAGGCTACGTATGCCTTTTAATGTATTGATTTTAATGATTGTCTTTTTACACTGTTTTTAATGTTATGGTCTTTTAAACTTGTTTTAATTTTCCCTTTTTTAAATGTAGCACTTTGTAGCACTTTGAGATTTGATGTCAAATGTAAAGTGCGTTATAAATAAAATTCATTATTATTATTAACAGGTGAAGTTTGAGCACCATGGACAGCTTGGATGACACAGTAAAAAGCACTGGACAAAAACTTCTCTATCTTCTCTGCACGACATGATGCGGCACGCACACACACCAACACGTAGTCCAAAAGCAACGTGATACTGTGTGCAGTCAGCATGTCTACACATGTGGCTTCATCACTTGCTACCTTGCATCTGTGTGCATTCCCCTTTTAACCATCCCGACCCGATCCGAGCCCAACAGCTGCCCTCGGGCCCGGAGGACACCGTGAGCAGAGAGCGAGGCGTGCTTGAACAGAGCGAGAGAGCAGCTCTCATCCTCAGGCTGTCTCTAAGATAAAGTAGCACAAGCACACCCACCATATGCTGCCGACACCCCAGCACACATCAAATGCATTAGTAACTACAATCTAAAGTCTCTGTTTTAAAAAAAATATATATACATTTTTGTACTCTTCAAGCTTAATGCAAATATACAGTTTTTGCCTCCACTGCAGCAAAAAACAATCAGTAATAATTTCAATTCACCAACAACCATTATTTCAATCTGACCAGTGGTGAAACTCACAAATCAGACAGTTTTCCAATCAGTGAATGCACCATACCAGCTGCTGACAGGTTGAGCTTAGAACCTTGGTCTTAGTGAGGCAAAGCCAGAGATGCTAAGACTTGTTTATCTTTTTTTCCCCCATAGTTGTTGCTTTCAGACTTTCAGAAGCTAGAATGCAATCTAAATAGACTACAATAATGTTCTGTATTATCCCTTTGCTATTCACATATATAAGAACCTACTAAACGTCTGCCCTGATAGGTAAATAACCGTCGGAAACTTCACAGCCATTCCAGGCCGTGTCAACACTCAAAGGAACTTTCTATATCAGTAAGGTGAGACTAAATCAAGCGAGGGAAATAAGGAATAAACTATTTACTAGACGATTGCATCCAACACGAAATTCCAGCAGTCGTATCCAGCAAGAGATCAAGAGAGAGTGAGACTTTAAGGAGATAACAAGAAGGCTACATGACAAAACACTTTAAACTGGATTTAAAAACACTTGAAGCCTTTTAGAAATTGCAATTAGGGAAAGGACAGGAGGAAGATAAAATATATAATTAAAATGTATGTTTTAGAGTTGCTAGCAGAATTGGCTACATTAAGTGCCAATAAGCGATGCTAAGAGTAGTTTGAAATTTGAGTTTCTTAATCATTTTGTATGCAATTTTTAGAGTAAAAGCTATTTTTACCTGTGACTTTCCAATATAAATACTATATGGCAGGAAAGCTAGGGAATAATAAATACCATCGGTATGTCTTTACATATAAATCTGAATCAGTTAAAATCTTTCGAGACAGTCAAATCCTTCGGAAAAGCAGAGATCAGAAACAGGTCACAAAGTTTTGAATTTAACGTCTTGAACTATCAAAACAAGCCATACAATCTGTAATTATTGGTTGCAGAGTGTTATACAAGAAGAGATGAGCAGAGCTGCAGGAACAAGCCCTGCTGCCGGTCTGAAACTCTGCCAACTGACAGAGGCCTCACCTGGGGCCAAGATATAGCCAAACCTAACAGGGCAGTACCATCAACGGCGCATCAGTTACTTCAACACAAAGCCAAACAAAACTCATAAGAAAAAACTGCTATCGTTTCTGCAGCTCCGCCTTGCATCGACTGACACGTGCATGAGGTAGTTTATACAAACAGGCGCTGCTGAACAAGTGAACTTACCGGGAGCAGAGCTGGGTAGTACAGTCCCATCATGGTCTGATCTAGAGGAACAACTGCTGACCAGCTCTCCACTATCCCGGTCCTTCCACCCTCTCCTTCCCTTTGTGTCTCTTCTCCTCCCCCTATTCCTCCACCTCTCCTACGCCTGTGCCCCAGGACCATGAGCTGAAGATGGCTCCAGTCCACGTCTGTCTCACACGTTTAAATTCTCCCTCGTTCCCTCGCTCGCCTTCACTTAGCCGGCGCCCCTTCTTCCCACTTCTTCGACGCAAAAGCTCTGTCTGCCTGTCACTCTCAACCTCTCCTCGTCCCGGCGGCCCTGCCGCTCTGATCCCCCTTGGGCCTTTCCGTCTCTCTCCTCCTGCCAGCTTGAGTCTCTTCTCTCCTCCTCTCTCTTTCCTCTTTGCTCCGAGGCTGTCATTCACATGCTCGCATTACACGTCTTGCTGCTCCCCCCTGCTTCCTCTTGTTCCCGCCCCTCTTTTAAAAACTTTCCCTCCCTTTCTCAGTGCTTCCTGTCCATCAAGGCATCCATCCCTCCATGTAGCCACCTAACCCTGTCTCCCGTTGGAGTCAGAAAGCTGTTTTTGGTGCTTCGTCAAGCCTCTGCAGGGAGAAGAAACACGAAAGGAAGAAGATGTTGCCTTCCATCCACGCATTGGCTGCCTGAGAGTACAGAAGGCGACCCCAGCTGCATTGCAGCTTTTTTTGATGATTTATTTATTGCATGGCAGGCTGTCAGCTGCAAAAAGCAGTGGTAGGTAGGCCAGTAAAGTAGCTAGCTGCGTGGGTAGGCTCCTAGATCGTCGTCTCTCTCTCTCTCCCCTGCAGCTGTCCAACTGAGCTCCAATTCCAGAACCTGGAGCTTCAAGCTGAACATGAATCTGTATTTCGCTGCATTGCGCCTTTTTCCCCCCTTCTGGCTCAGTTCCGCCACTTTCCAACACTGCATTGTTAGGAGGCGCTTAATTTGCAGAGACGGGGGTGCAGTTCCTTGCACTGCATTTTCATATGGGAGGGACTGAACTCTGCGGAAAAAAAAGCCCTGATGCCAAGCATTCAGACATCTGCTGAGTCTGGCTAGAAACTGGGTCCAGAGGGATGAAGGGATGAAAAGGAAGGAAAAGATATGTGGTGCTGAAGGGGTAGAGTGAGGAAAAAAAGGCTAGCTGGACTGGAGCAGAGGTGCTGTGGATGCGACAGAGATAACAGGATAGGGAGATAAATGGATAAAGGGCTGGGTGGAAAAAAAGAGGGTAGGGATGACAGGATTAGGGCTGTAAGTGAGGAGGATGAGGGGATGAATGGGGGATGATCCCTGGATTAAGTCCACAGGCTGGACGCAGCAATAAACACATGCATACAATGTACACACAGATGTGCTGTGATTGGATTCAGGCTGGCGCAGCTTTGATGGGGCAACGACAGCTAAACCCATCTGACAGCCACCAACTAACCAAATCAAACAGGCATTGATCAAAACTGATTTCACTTCTATTCTGATTGTATTATTGGACAAAAATAACCCTGAAAATGCAGTTTTCAAATAAGGATTTAATATAGGAAAATATTTTATCCATACCAACCTATGGCAAGAAGGAAATGGTCCACCTTGTTAAATATTTAACTCAGGCTGGGTGATAAACTAATTGAATTGATTAATCTGAATTTGTAGTTTATTAAAATGTAATCCTTAGAAAATCTGATGTGCTCTTTGAACTGTGCTCCATCATTTTTGTTCTTGAAAGTAACTGATTAACCCGATTATTGTTTGATACAATCAATAGAAAAATTAGTATTAAACAGTAATTTCTGTCTTTAAGAAAAAAAATGGAGAAACATTTTCATTGATCAGATTTGGAATGATATCTCCCTGCCCTACATTAAACCGACTCTAATTAACCACCATTTTCTAGTAAGTTGCTCCCAGTTCATTAAGACTATTTACAAAACTGAAAATATCTAAAAGGAAAAACACTAGAAAAGTACCCGACAGACAACTAGAAGTAGGATTAAATATCTCTTAAAGCACCATCATCATGCCCAGATAGAAAAAGAAATCCAAAACCAGAAGAAAACAAATTCCTCCATATTTATTAGTTTAAAGACACAGAAGAGTAGTAAACCTTCCCCAAAATGGGAGCTCCTTAAAACTGACATCTCATCCAGGAGGTCATATAAGAACCCAGACCAACATCTACACCTTGAAAGCCAGGCATGGTCTCGGTAGTGTAATGGTCTGGTTTTCCATTTCTGAAACCCACTGGCTTGCCTTACAAAATAGATGTTTGGACGTGAATGCGACTGTGGAGGAACCCTGAGGGGATTGGTGGCCTAGTGGTTAGGGCATAGAGCTTATAATCCTGAGGTTCTGAGTTCGAGCCCCACTCCCACTGACTGCCACTCTGGGTCTCTGAGCAAGACCCTTAACCCTGCACTGTTCCCTGGGCATCCCGCACTGCTCCCCAAGGAGATGGATTAAATGTAGAGGTAAATTTCTCCAATGTGAGATCAATAAAGTTCAATTAATGCAACCAGGTATTAGCTTCAGTCCTATTGGTTCTTTTTTTACTGTTCCACATTTACTTTTTACAGAAACACTCCTAGTGTTGACAACCATCTCCTACAATGAGCGGGTCAAGTTCTGCTATCACAAATGCGACTAATTTACTCTCATCCAACCCTGTTGCCAATTTAGCAACTTTTCAGACTTAGAAGCTTTTTTTGTTTTTGTTGTGTTTTTAAATCAGATGATGCGTTGTGAATTGGTGCTACATAAATAAACTAAATTGAATTGAAGTGACTGGCAGCAAATCTAGTGAGTTATTCTGTGACATTGTCAACAAGAAGTGAAAGCGTCGTTCCCTCTGAGTTCATCATCTTCAGCAAGCAGAGATTGCTGCTGTTAGCCCCTCCCACTTCAACAGCACTGGAAGGCAGCTGATCTGAGCAGCCTCGTTGTGCAGCAATCTCTGCCAGCAGTCAGAGCAGACCCCGACTCCAGTCTGTTTCTATAATGAAATGAGTCACACATGAGCAAAGCTTCCACTGATAATGACCTAGATTTCAAACCAGGATGTAAATATGATGTTAACAGTATTTAACATATTTTCTTTTCCTCTCTTGTGTTGCATTTAAATAGCTTCATCCCTGTTATTGATTCACAGAGTCAGTCATTTGTTCCCTTCATCCATTGTGTCTGCCTCTGCCATCATTTGGTTATGGTATATAACATAAAACTTATATATGTAGTTTGAAACCAGTTTATATTATTATATTATAAAGGTTTGTTTTAGTTTTAGCTTCTTAAGAGTGTTTTTAATCATTTTCTCCTGTCAAAGTTGGCATTCCTTTCTCAATATGTGGCATATTTAAAAGATATTGTTTAATCCTTTTGTTTATAAAGTTGTTTATATAATGTTTTTAGCTTTTCATTCTATACAAAATACTAATTTTGTATTTTATTTTAAATGGTTTTGCTCTAAATCACTGAAAAAAATAAGTACATTATTTGATTTCTTTTCATTTTGATAAAACTAAATAAAAAGGAATCTATAGGGATGTTGACGAAGTACTGAATCAATAAGGTGTCTTGATTAAAGTAGTAGTACTGATAACTCCTTTGAAATTAGCCTAATAAGATTATTTAATCTTAATTAAATCTGCTTAATTAATGTGGTACAACCAGTAAACAGGTCTGGAGATTAATTTCTTTATTTTGGTTGGTTTGGATGGCCTTGATCCATTTGAAAAGTTTTTTGTTTTTTTTCAGCAAATCAATATCTTTGTTATTAAATTTGTTCAGTGATCTGAAACCTATAACGTATAAGAAAAACAGAACAAATCTTTAACGGGGATGTAATGAGTTAAAATTGTAAAATGCAGGCATCCCCAGAAGCTTGTTACCGTTTAACACAATTATATTAACAAACTCAGACCTACAGGCAGCAAAAAATTGCATAAATATAATAGGACAGAAGCTCCGTGAAGACAAATGTACTGCCACCGTTTGAGCGCACCAATCTTCCAAAGCTAGGCTTGGCTAACTCCATTTGCATGATAACCGGCAGCTAGTGAGCTGGAGGGTAGAATATATCAGCAGGAATTACTTTATCAATCATCTACAAAGCAAATCCAGAACCGTGTGCTGGTTCTGAATGCAAAAGATGACTTACTGAGTCAGAACGTGCTGCAGATTGGCCGAGGTGTGGAGAAAGAAGGGCTACTTGTTTTGCAAGCAAATGATCCTCTTGGGATTTGTCTGTAACTTTTGACATTTTAGCACTCAACAACCACCAACCTAAATGTGCTTATTATGTATAAGACCAATAGAATAAAATAGTTTTTACAATTAAGTGTCTGGTATATGAGGTGAGGATTTGTACTCGTCCCCCTTTAGTCTTTACTTGATAAACCACCTTCTGCTGCCGTTACATTTGCAGCCCTTTGGGGAATCTCCACCAGCTTTACTGATATTCTTGGTCTTTTCTTCTTGACAAAACCGCTTTTGTGTGATAGGAAACCATCAAATTAGGGCTGCAAATAACAATTATTGTAAATGCATCTGTCGATTATTTTTTTTCAATTAATCAATTAATAATTGGATCGCAAAAGGTCCTTAAAGAAGACTTTTTACGAAATGAAACCAGGTGAAACTTGAGGAGTTCTGGATAGAGAATATTGTCAGGCAATACTTTTTAAATGAATTTTTTTTTTTTTTTACAATTTTGATGCAGCTCAAGCAGGGTTGCTCTATCCGCTGAAGGCATATTTTACAGTTTATGTACTGTATTTAACAATTATTTGATAACTGAATTATTTCAATACTCTATTTATCCGATTAATTGCTTCAGCCCTACATCAAACCCAACAAACTTTTACTGGACGTTTTGACATTATATTTTAATTTAACCCTTTTTACTTTAGATCTGCTTGCAAATATCCGCCATTCTGGTGGAAGGTGAACTTTTATCCAGGTCTCAAATCTTTTCTGGTCTTAGAAAGATTTCTGGTTAAGTTGGCTACCATTGTGCAGCGCCCAGGGAGCAGTGTGGGGTTAAGGGTCTTTGCTCAGGGACCCAGAGTGGCAGTCTGTGGGAGTGGGGCTTGAACTCTGAACCTCTTGGAGCCAAGCACAATGCCCTAACCCCTAGGTTGCAATTCCCTTCACCATTTCTTCTGGTCAATTTAATCTCAATCATTTCTGGAAAAATAAAACACTGGTTTCTGGATGCAAATATTAAAAGATTAGTGTGAAGGCATTTGCAAAGCACCATATGCCTAAAGCATTCTGTGGCCTTCAGCCAAGCCATCCTGAACACTCATCTGTCTTTTCCAGCTCTGTCTCAAACCATTTTTGTTTTTATATGCCTATAATCTCTCTGTCAAGTGAGCATCCGACTTAGAATAACTAAATTGTGGGCTAGTAGGGACAGGAAAAACACAATCTAAACAAAACAGTTTTCTAAAGTTCACATTTTAGAACCAGTACTGTTAAAAAATAAGAGGTGAGAGGAGGAGGGTAGAATATGGAAAGCAGAGGTAGGGTTGGGAGAATCTTCCATCTTGTGTGGAGAGGAGGGAGGCTGGGGGGGCACACAGGCACACAGACCAACACCCCCCTCCTGTGGCATTGCCAGAGAGCTGCAGACAAGGATCCAAGGACAAAGATTCATATATTCCAGCTTTCAAATCCACATTAGGAAAACGGCGCACACCCTTTCAACAAACACACACAAGTCCTGGGACGGTTTGAGCCGCTCAGTGTGCTCTGCTGCTGCAAGGCAGATAACAGAACACTCAGCTCCTCTTCCTCCCTTCTGCACACATAAGGCAGTGATTACCGAGAGCAATATGTGTGGAGAGAGAGAGACAGAGACAGAGGGAACGATGAAAGGATGAGAGGAGCTGAAGAGTGAAAGGACTGCAACTGCCGCGTGAAAAGGCCCCCGCGCGCGGAGCTCTGCTCGAAGCGGGCGATAGGATAATTTCACCCCACTTTCCGAGGATCGAGAGTTTGAAAGGGAAGCTTAGTCACAAGCTGCTCTGCTTCCATTCAGAGCTTCTCAGGGGGCAAAACGTATGAACTCCCAAACATCACAACCGTCCGGGTTCTTCTCCGATCCGGCTGGTGGGAGAGCCCGGATGGAGGCGACGGCTGGACGGAGCGCTCAGCAAGGATTAAGGTTTATTTATTCTCTTAAAACAAATCAGACTGGAACAATCAAATCCAGTCTTTTGAAAAGTGTTATAAACATTTCCCCCTTGACAGATTTCCGTTTTCGCTTTTCTTGTTGCACTAAAGTTTCAGATCCTAAAACTTATTTATTTATCAGATGGAGATGATGAGGGAATAAAAATGGAGTTAATGTTTTCCTCTTTTTCCAACCAAGAACGGCCTCCTTAAGGTCGAGCCCCAGCCCTCAATCAAACTTTGGCCCAGATTTGAACTGCCTCATTCTTAAACCTTCATTTCCTGTAACCCAAAGGCCTCTGACCTTTACCCCAAAACAGCAGTTGTTCCACTACAGATCAAATGCTGTGGTTCCATCATTAATAAGAACTAGACCGATACATCTGCTGGCCGATAACTTTGACCGATATTTGCATTCATTTTCTCATATAGGTATTGGCTGATACATTTCTGCAATTCATAAGATCCCATGAAGCGAATCACTCCTACATTTGGTATCCAAAGTTAATATTTTTTGTGAATAATTAGTACTTTTTGTTTAAATAGATGCTTTTTTGACTTTTGTCAACATCTATTTATCATTTTAAAGAGAAGAAAAAGTAATATTGTATTCAAAAATTGGCCACACATATTGAGGATCGGTTAGACTAAGGCAGATAACTGTATCCACCTTAAAATAATAATCTGTATAGGTCAATCTAGCAGTTGAACAGTTTTTATTTGTACAGAACTTTAAGATAAACCAGGGTTCAAATAAAACATAGAGGAAGCAGACAGATTTAAACAAAGTTAAAATCCTAGATAGTTACTGTAAATTATAGTCAATAAAAAAATAAAATAATAAGGTTTGATCTCCTGCAGCAGCAGGGAAAAACCAGGCCATTATATATGTATATCTGTAGTTAGATGGGTTTGTTTTGGAGATAGAATGATACTTCAGCCGGCTGATATTTGCAGCAAATATTAGCGCTTTATAATATTAGCAATACATGCATGCATTGGCTTATTCATTGGTGCATTCAGCAGCCTTGCATTGTCTGATCACATGAGGCACATGCATTGTCCTTTCCATTTTCTATCAATAGCTCATATGTTTTATTTCATTTGTTAATAATTTTTTCTGTTTAAATTATGACTTGTGTAAGAATTGTTATCTTGGTGTCAACTAAATCGTGTAAATAGAGGAAGAGAAAACCATAGGAAACCGAGGAATTGGACCCCAAAAAATAAACTGATATATCAGCAGCACATATCAAGGCCGGGTTAAACTGATGAAAATAAACAGTGGTTTCAGAAAGGGCATGGACTCCTTCCACTTTTTTCCTTCAGCCTAGAAGCATCTATTAAAGGTTCTTGAGGATCATCATCACATTTTAGGAAATGTAAAGACTTTCCTTTTTTACTGCAGAGGTTTTCATTAGGGATTCTCATACTGAGGCCATTTTTCTTCTTCCTTGCTGAAAGATAAAAACTGCAGCACTTTTTTTTTTCTGCGTTCTGACCTTCTGGAAGTTATTTTGGGGTGTTCCATGTTATCTCCATTTGTGGCTAACACCTCCACGTACTCAATTCAAAAATACTTTTTTCATTTCCCTTTGGTATTTATAAAGTTTAAGTCAGTTGGTATCAAAAAGTATGGGTTCGACTGCAGGATGTTCTATACATCAGTTTCTTTTTTATCTCATCTGCTTCTTGATTTATTTAGGTTTGATTCTTTTGGGGATCTTTTAGCCTACTTCATGCTGTCATACAGGCTCTATTAAGAACCTGCTTTTACAAATCTGGGTAATTAATCAAAACGCACAAATAAAATTATTGTTACCAGTAGTTTTGAATTGAAAAAAAAGGTAGATTTGATGGCTTTCTCCTGTATGCATCTAATTATCATATTTGTTTTATGATCTGAAACGTTTAAGTGAGATAAAAAAACAATAAATCTGTAAATATGTAAATGCTTCTTGGAGCACCGTAAGGATAAACACCCACAGATGTATTTTTAGAGGAACCTTCTGCATCCACTGACGAAGCCGTTTACACATTACTGCACAAGACACGACGTCTGTTCTGTCTTTTTTCCAGCCTTCAAAAATATAAAAGCCGAATGATGAAGCCGACTTCGTTTGGTCAGAGTCAAGGATTCTCTTTACCTTTATCGGTGGTTGGGGAGGTTTGCAAGCAAGTAATAAGCTCTTACCTGACTGTGAGGTGCATATCCATGGAAACCGGGGTTTAAAGGCTCGTTGTTCTGAAAGAGACAACAGGAGGGAGGAGAGCGGCGTTAAGTTGCTAGGCTTCTGCAGATGAGCGGGAGCAGTGTGATGGAATAAAACTTGGAAATGTGCTTAAAAGGCAAAAAAAAACCCACAATGCATTCAGACCGACAAAGAAGACACTTTAATCATAACATAAAACACATTCTTTATACATAAATCTATTGTTTCAGGGTTTAGATTAACATTGCTGTTCTTTTTCTAGGGTTTAATCAATATAAAACAAACTTCTTAAGAAAATAAATAGATTGACGTGTAGAATTGTCCTTGATCTGGAGATGTTTCAAGTCCAAAACCTCAAATAAGCAGAGGTTGGAGCCACGTTGGTTTAGTTTAATAAATAATGCTGATCTTCCACCATCATTCAGCTCCTTTAGAGAGTTGAATAGACCCTCACCATGATGCTGCCACCGCCATGCTTCACATTTGCTTTGAGGATTCTCGTCTAATAAACCTTTATTCCAGAAAGTTCCCTCATGAGGAAAGCTGTCACCTTTTTTTCTTCACCCATTTGAATAACATCCACCAAACCTGTGAACCAGCAGAATCATGCAACTCCAATCGAATCAGGAGCTTGCGAGGGAGTTTTTCTGAAACTTTCTGAAGAATATTCAAATAAATCTTACTGTGTGTGCTTATATTAAAGCTTGTATGTATTCCTTTGGCACTGAATGATTTAGCCCTAATCCACCACACACATTCAGTCCTTTTTCATAAACATCAAAGTAGGTTTTTGTAAGTTCCAACAGGCTCTAAAAGTCTGAACTGATGAAAGAGCAAAGGAGACTCCCCCCGAAGCAAAAAGACAAAAGAGCAAATTAAATCAACGGTGAGCGAGTGGTCCGACTGGTGACCCAGAACTTTCATGCAGCCGAAACCGACCATTAATAAGCGGCACCACTGTCGTTCACCAAACGACCTCCATAGAAAACCACTGTTGTGGTTAATTGCTCTATAATTACTCTTAATTAGATTATTTCTGTCTCTCTCACCCTTTCTCTTCTCTTTTGTTTTCCTGCTCTGTGCCGTTTCTGACCTGGGAAGAGGAGCCATTGTCTGCCTCAGAGCTACACTATGGAAAGTTAACTAAATGATAGTTTAAAAGCAGCAAGAGAGCGAGATGGAGGGAGGGAGAGATGACTGCTGGTATGCCTCGCAGAGAAAACATGACCGCCTGGTGAGACTCATGTCTCTGCGCTCGAAAAGGAGCTGAGGCGTGAGTCTGACTGAGCAAGAGGCGAGGCGAGGCCCGAGGGGAAGGTCTGGATGGGTAACGGAGAGAAATATGTGCGTGTCTGTGAATAACTATATACTCTAGCGTTTGTTAAATTTAATCAGGAAATCTTCGATATCCATTTGCTGCAGGCCGCCTGAATGAAAAAAAGGGGAAAGAAAAGGAAAAAAAAAAGGTTGATTTAGACTCTGAGAACCGTCAACAGAGTTAACCTCTTAGCCTTGACCTGAAGCTGCCCGCTGCGGGAATCGCTTCCTAACTGCTTTCAGCCAGCCAATCAAGGCCAAGTGTATGAGACAGAGGGCTGTGAAGACACAAGTTTATATAAACAGACAGAGAAAAGGCTTATTAATCCAGAAGAGCTCTCTGTGCAACTGGGACTGGGAGAGAGGGAGGCTTTACTGCTTTCCTACATCGCCTCGTTACAAACACAAACTTCCCGTTGTTTGATCTGAATGTGAAACAGTCCAGTGCAGACAGCTTAGTGTGTGCTGGTAAAGTGGAAGAAGGTATTTTTCCCATTTTCTCTGTAGAATAGCTCCATTTAGCTTCATCCGTCTTCCTCTCAGCTATAACCAGCCTTATCCCCACAGCATGACATTGCCACCACTATGCCTCACAGTGGGGACTGGTTTGGAGGATTCGGCAGTGTTTTGTTTGCAACAAACATTTCATTACATGTCCCCCCCTACATGGGATAGAAGTTTTCAGCCCTAGGTTAGTTATCCTGTGAGCAGATTCCTTCACCTACATGCGGAATCTCTGCAACTCCTCCAGAGATACCTTGTGTCTCTGTATGTTTGCTGTTGCTACATCCTGTTTCCATTTTCAAACGCTCAACAAAGGATTTAAGCTAGGGATACAGTTTTAGAACCTTAATTAAAGGCTGTTGCTGCTGCGAACAGGGGGAGACATTCAACGTCCATCAGTAATCTATTTACTAGGAAGGCGTTTCATGACTGCATTAAACTCAGAGTAAAGGGGGCTGAATGCACGCTACATGCTGCAGATTTTATAAAAAGTTTTTTTTCCCCTCTTTATAATTTTAGACTAATCTGCTCAACCATAAAATACTACATTTTAATTGGAAAAATATGTGGAAAAGGCTAAAGGGGTGTAAACCCTTCTGCAGGGCGCTGTAACCTCAATGCATAGACCAATAAAGAAGTGTCTAGACAGGGTGTGATTACTGGAAGCCAAAAAATATAAGTAGGATGTGAAAAAATAAACATTTAAAGAAAATTAAAGATAATTTTTTTTTGTCTTTTCCTCTTTAATATGAGTAATAAACTCAGACTTGGAGTACAGGGACTTGGGGCCCGTCCTCCCTTTTCCCCGCCTGAAACAGCCCTCTCTTTGTCTTCTCCCTCCACTTCCTGTTTCATCTGGAACCAATTTTCCCCTCGTGCCTCGTCCCCAGGGGGAACCCTCTCCTTGAAGCGCTGCATTTACATTTATAACCGGCAGGCTCATATTGAGCAGAGAGCTGTCGGTGATGTGAAGCCTTGCAAAACCTTTTCTGGAGTGAAAAGAGAGTCTGAACATCTGGAGCATCATTTTAGTTCATTTCTACACAGAAAAGAGTTTAAAAGAATAAAACTGTTAACTAAAGGTATTTTAATGTTTGTTCTTATAACAGACGGGCTTGTTTGAAGCACTAGTGATGAGAAAGGACGGAGAATTTTGGTGCACCACAGCAATGACAACCAGAATTATCCCAGACCATCAAATTGTAGAGAAGAGAAGAAAAAGCAAAGAGAAGGAGGAGTTTATGATGGAAAAAAGAAAAACACACGCAGGGAGGGAGAGGAGGGGGGGTTTAGCAACATCTGGAATCAATCTGTTGGCAGAAAAGGGGGGAGCAATGGGGGAAGGAATGGTGAGAAAGAAAAGAAAGGAGGAGATGAAAACAGGCAAATGGAGGAATGTGGGTAAAAAGATGGCCAAAGTAAAGAAAGGGGAGTAAAATAATACAATAAACAGGAGCGAAGCAAATGAGTCACAAGCAAAATATGCCATGTGATTTATATTTTCTTAGGGAGTGGGGGAAGGGAGTGGGGGTCTGAGTTTGATCCTCTTTCTTCACACAAACTGTATGACTTGAATTGTATCAGGAAAAAAAAACTCATCACTAATCGCCATACTGCTCTAAACAAAGGAAGGAGAAAGAAAAATACATCGCTCTCTTATACTCCCCAAACTTTCCACCAAGCTCCAGTCCTGGTGAGCTGGGAGGAGGCTGGGAAGGCGTTGGTTTCAGACTGAGCTGGCAGAGATCAGAAAAAGCACAGACATCCAGTCACACGCTCATAAACACAGCCTCCCACTCTGTCCTCCAGTCTTAACTCAACCCGAAGGCAAACCTGAAAAAGGGCGCCTGGCTTGTTTATTTTCCTCTATCTGCCGTCTGCTATTTTAGGAGGAATAGAACCAAAAAGTCAGGAGTAGCTGCAAGGAGCGGGGCGGGGTGGGGGGGTTCAAGGAAGGCAGGCTGACATGAGGTCAACAGATGGTGAGAGAGGGGGAGGGGCAGGGGGGTAATTAGGCAGGCTGCTGCAGGCAGGCATCCGGAGGTACCTACCAGAACAGGGCTTTGCCCGACGCTGCCTTCACGGCATTAAGAGGAGTCGGATCTAAGGAAATCCCACCTGCTGCCATCTGAGGCCGAGCTAAAACGTGCCCACATTGGCTTCAGATGCTATAGATGTTATAGCAAGCTGGAGTTTTAACTCCTGAAGGTGATCTTGGAGAGGTTATACTCTTTTTTTAAACGCTGGTGACAAAAAGCAAGCAGCAGCTACTGGTAAAGATGAGCAAAAGGGCGAGAAATTGTTAAGAAAAATGCATAAAAATTAGGATTAGTGCACCAACTGCAGGTTTCTGATCTCTAAAAAGTCTGACATGCGGATTCAGACTCATCTGTTTTAATCAATACCTTCTTTTTTTTATTTTTTTACAACCGACAATATCAGTCTTGCTAAATATAGCGATAAAACGTCTGAAATTACTGCCCTCGCCTATAAATCAATGTTTAGAGCAATGATTTATGCAGAGGAAGATAAGATCAGTTTCTCATCTAAGTATCGGCTGATCACCGATCCTCCAAAATGATAATTAAACATCTAAAATGGAAAAAGTTAATCATTTTGGCTATGCTTAGACACACGTTGCTGTTTTATTTTCCTTGATGAACAGCAGCTGTAAAATGGGTTAACTTTAATCGGACGTGTCACCAGAAGCTTCCGGAGCTTCAGCCTCCATCTGACTCTTTAATAAATGCACTGTTGGAAACATGTTCACAAAACAGACTTTTGCTAACACGTTTCAATTCATTTAGGATGAAAATGTTTCTTGGATTAAATCGTAATTAATTATTGACCTTAAAGTTGGATCAGAATCAAATAATCGTTAAGTGGATTATAAAGTCTCTACAAGGATTCACTAAAATATTTCTCAAATACTTCCAGTCTTATCTGAGGTAAACTCCAGTTCACTTATTACCATCATCACATTTTGTGGTGTTAAAATAGCAGAAACCTGGAAAGTGAAACTCTTCAAACCAGATGTTACAAACTAGAAAAGCTGAACCTAGAGTCGGGTATTTTCTGCCATGCTTCTTTCAACATCTTCTACATTTGCTCTCCACCCAAACTGCATATTGATTTTAAGCTCTATCTGAGACTCTCAGCTATCTCCTGGCTACATACCATCAGAAACATCAAACCTACAACTTTACTGGTAACAACTGCAGAGGGAAAAAAAACTAAATGGAGATGAATCAATCTGACAAGATGCTGACAGCCAACACTGCAGTTATTGAAGGTGAGACTGTTGTCTCCTCCTTCCTAAAAGAAAACCAAAGTGATAAAGTTGGAAATGTAACCTTTATTTTTGTTTTAGGGATTCAGCAATATGAAAAGCTGGGCCCAATCTATGAAATTGTTTATTGGCTTCACTTAAAACCCCCCAAAATAGATAGAAATTTGCTTTAAAAAAAACTTAAAGTATATTAGAAACATATTCTTTTGAAAAAAAAAATCCTTAAATTAAAAGGAAATAAGTACCCAATACAATAAATGAAATAAACACCTAACAATCCTAAAAATAAAATCAAATAACAAATAAATAAAGTAATAACACAAAAATATATTAATTTAAAAAAGCCAAAAAGCCTAAGAAGCTTTGTTGTTAACTAACAAACCCTAATTATTTAATCAGCCCAGTGTTAGTCATCAGACCAGTGATTTATCATGCATCCCATGCTGCTTCCCCGTTAAAGCGTTTAAAGATGGCTTTTCATTGGTACATCCACCTACTGATTGATTGTGAGGCATCTCAAGGTTTCAGATTTCCAGAAGGATTTAAAGTTTTTGGAATGAGAAGAAAGAGAAAGTGGAAGAGTTTTTCCTGGCTGTAAGGAACATATGGAGTCCTATCCCTATAGAGTGCACTGCACTAACAGTCAGCTGGCTGAAACATAGCTGCAGATGCTCAATAAGAAACTTTAAACTACAACCTAAATAAAACGGGACAGGAATTGTCATTCCGTAGCAGTGGACAGAGTAAATCTTTCCTTTGTTTGCTTTGTAAATCATTTCGATTATGTTTTTTGTTTTTGTTTTACATGAAAAACAATGAAATAAATATGTCTGAACGTCTTATAGGGCACCTTTTTCAGGCACTCAAGGATTATTTCCATGCCGTCTCAGGCCTGGAAATGCCGAGAATGAGAGTCAGAACCTCTCAGGTATCTTTCTTTGAAGTTTAAGGTAATGCATTTTCTCAGAGTGGGAGTCCTAGAAATGACTGAACAACAGGAAGTAGCTTTAGGGCACTCGCAGGATGGACGTATTGATGACTGTTTACTTCTCGGCTGCCTGTGTGGTCTGCTAATAACACACCTTTTTGAACACTATCTGCAAACAGGTTCCTGTGCAAGCAGGTTGCATGTTTCTACCTGTTTTGTCTTGGGGTTTTTTTTCGATATGCATTAAATAAATAACCAAATCTAGTTATTTTCTATGTCAATTCCTTTTCAATGTCACAATATGTCAATGTTTTAGCTTTATTTAATTTTTTTTACTGTGTTTCTATTCAGTTTCTTATAAATAGCTTCAGCGTAGAACCTGTTTTGTGTTCATTAGTTTAAGGACAGATAAATCCTTCAGTATGAATTACGTTTAGCAGGAAATAAAAGCATAATAAAGTGTCAGATTATCACTGATGAGCCCATCTCTCAGTATTTATATTCCTCCTCTGCTCATAGTTAGAGATTTTCTCTGATGTGTTGACGGCCTTGGCCAACCTGGCCCTGGCCCGTTCAAGTTGTGAGAGAGAGCAAGACTTTCAGCTGCTAACAGGAAGGCTTTATGGCTAAATTAAATCCTTTTAAATCTTTCACTGATGCTATAAAACAAATTTATTTGGACATTTTTGCAAATTTTTGGAAAGTTCTGGATTAGGACTGAGCAATTAATTGCTTTTGTAATATAATCGCAATTTAGAAAAATGCAATTTTCAATCCGCAGAAGCAATCAATTTTAATTTCAATACATTCAGCAAGAGTAAAACACAAATTTTCTCCCTTAAGTGCTGGTAATACGATTAAAGTGGGTATGCTGTCGCACATAAGGGAACGGAAAGCTAGCACCTAGATTATAGTTGAAGTAAGAACTTTTTATGCAAAAAAAAGCAAAGTTTTGCAGCACTGGATTCTGAACAAGCAGGGTTTAAGGGCCATGGAAAAGCTGAAACCCTGGAGTAATACACCGACATGGTTGTGCTTAGTGCAAAGGAAAATCGCAATAAAATCACAATCGCAATATTGGTTGAAAATAAACGAAATTTAGATTTTTGGCAAAATCATTCAGCACTAGTCCGGGTAAAAGGGTCTATATTTTTGCCAGTACAATAACCAAATGCATTGCAACAACAAAATGTCCCGTTTTAAAAAGCCTGCTGGGTTATTTGTCCTCCTAACTAGTAAACAGTTTTTATTGAGTGCTCTCTCACAGATATGCGGCATCATCTCTGATCATAATGTAAATAATTAATGACGTTTCACTGCAGAAAGGCTTGAAAAATCATTTCATTTGCTGATGTTCTATTTTCTTTTATAACCGTTCCTAAAGAAGGAGCAGGGTCAGTCATCATAAGTATCTCCGCAGATAAAAGATTAAAAAATAGCAAATATTTCTCAACCACAACAGATTTACATACTAATAAACTTTTAAGCAAAAGTTTTTATCCCTGCAGTTTAATTCAATGTACTCCTCATATATTTATCTGACATAAATGGAATTTCATGGCTGAATGTGCATCATTTGTGACGTTCAAAACTGCAAAGACAATACAGCGGCAGCGGATCACAGATGACCCCATGTAAGGGAAACACTGAATTGACATTTGGCTGTGTGGGTGGGAGGAGATGGGAGCACATGTGACAGTTTGGGGGCAGCCTTGGGGAGGAGACATGTAGGGAGGGGGAAGCAGCGACACGATGACCATAAAGGGAGGCTGAACATGCAAGTGGCATGCTAAGGAGCATAACCGAGTGTCGTTTTACAGGAGCCCGTGCAGGGATTCTGAACTGATCTTGTATTTGAACAAACTCTGCCTTTCTCCTCCTTTTCTTCTGTTTAAATTCTTCCTCCACAGTTTGGTAATACAACTGCAGCACTTATGTAAACAAAGTACTGCAAAATAAGCTCAACAAAGAGAGAGAGACAGAATGGGTTGAGCAACTTTGTCTGGGGAATTTTTAGCTTATCAATGCCAGTTCAAAAGTCAAGGGTGACACCACCGAGCTGTGGCTCAAAGTTTAACGCCAATCATTAAACAGCACGCCATGTAGGAGTGTAGCTGACCTAGAATGGCTAAAAATCAAGGTAGCACACATTAGCACAACTAAACACCCCCATTTCCGCCGGAAAACTGAAGATTTTGTGTGACTCAGCTAATTACATTACAACTATTTGTAAATAAACTGAATGGGAATAAAAATCGACAAACCAATATAATGTTTAGGAATCTTTTGTACATTATAAAAGGAAGAAAAAATCTCTAAAGAGGTTTAAGATATTTTCTTGTCCCTAGAAAAAAAAGATGTTTATAAGTGCATGAATCAATGCAAACTGTCTAAATAAAGCTCCAGTTTATGATGATGTAAACATGCAGCAGCATAGCTAGATTTGTTTTATAATGGTATATATGGAAAATTTCTGTTATAGATTTTTTTTTCTTCAAATTTTCCATTCATCTTTCATTAAATCATTGTAAACATCAGTCCCTATGCAGTTGTTGCTCAGATCCCATGATGGCAACGCGGGCTTCCTTAAGGCATCACTTCATAACTCATGACCCAAGTTTAAGCGTAATTTTAGACGTATGAAATGATTTTTCATATCAATTTGCAGCTTTGCTGCGTTTGGATGCTTCTAACAAGCATCAAGAACTCAGCTTTGTAACTTTAAAGAGTCGGATCCGTCACTGATTAGTCACGTGACCCAAAGCTGAGCTCCCCTGAAACATGAAAGCTAACTAAGCTTTAGTCGTCACACAAAAAAACATATGAAACTCATTTAAATCAGAAATACTTATGGCTATCTGGTGTAGGTTTACTGGTGGGATTGAAATTATTAAAATTACTTCAAAACTGCGGCTGTACAACATCTTAAATCGTGTTTTTTATATTCAGATCAGCTAAATCTTCATGTCTGATGCTTTCAAGCTCTGCACATTTAGAACATATTAGGGGAGTAAATATATAAGATGATTTCAATAGGTTTACCATCTGACAAAGCTGCAACATGAGGGTTGTAACTGATCCTGGCGCATCTTAAAGGCTTCCACACCTTCATAGCGAACATAGAAAACATGCTAAAACTATGTAAAGCATATTGTATAGCATACTGTTTATTTGTGAAATTATCATAATCCTAGTTTCAAATAATTTAAATATCATGTAATGTTTATATCTACTCTATTTTGAAAAATCAGGACAGTCTGCTCCCATTTTCCTTACTGTAAAGCTGGTTAGCATATGAGGCATAGCTGAGCTGTTATCGGTAGAGAAAGACAGCAGGAAACGACGACTATATTTGGGGACCTTTTTTAACTTTTTCACAAAAAAAAAAACTTTATTGACTTTTCTGTGTTTCTGGTGAGTTTAGCTTCATGAGAAAGGAGCGATCGTCTAACCGCTGCAGTGAGTCTCTCCCTACTTCCCTAAGCGCGGTCTCACAGGCAGCCGCCCCGTCCTGAAAGCCCTGATGAACGCGTGCGTAAAGCTGCCGATGTTTCCACCCTGGATTACGAAGCGGGATAAAAACATCAGGTAAATATGGCTTTAAATCCAGTCTATTTTGGGGGCCAGAACTGCAGCTGCAGGACAATAAATACCTGACTAGGGCTTCAACTAAAATTTATTTTGCAAATCGATTAATCTGTCGATTTTATTTCACATTAATAAACTAATAATTGGATAGCAAAAGGATCCTTAAAGAAAAATTTTCACAAAACTAAACCAATCGAAAATAAAGCTTTAAAACATGAGGAGTTCTGGGTGCGCACATTGACAGAAGATTTTTTTTTAATCTTAAAAGGAAAATGTTAACATATTTTTGGTAAAATCCTGCTCTAAGTGGGTTGCTATGTCAGCTAAAGACGTTGTTTGGGAGTCTCTATACTCCAGTTAACTATTAACAAATTACTAAATTAGTAGATAATTATTCCAATAATCCCAATTAATCCGATTGTTTCAGCTCTATACCTGACTAACAGACAATTTGCCTCTGATCACCGTCTTTTTGCTAAAATCAGATGTTTGCAGTGTAGATTCAGGCATTTTATAAAAATTAATACATGATTTCATTAAGTAGAGTTAATTGTGTTGCAATTTAAAAACATTTTATGACAGGGAGGTTAATTATTGGAGAGGGTTTCAGATACATGTGACCCGCCCCACAGTTAGCCGCAGCCACGGTTCTAAAACTCCTCGCCATCGCTTTATCTTCATACCAAATTTCTACCTTTGGTATAAATAGCACATCAAATGAATTAATTAACTGAATTTTGTATTTATGAAGATTAAACTTTAGGTAAATGTAGATCTGTTTCACTAATCCACTCCTTAGGCTTCCATACCTCAGGGTGAAATTCATGTCTTAGATTCTCAGACTTCTCATCAAAATGAATAAACTAGATCACTGTGTTTCTACTCGCTGCAAACACTTCATGTTAGATTTTTATGTTTATTGTGAAACATTATTGTTTTACAGTATTTCTCACAGCTTGGATTTCTTTGCCCTTTAAATGAAGGTCACCTCCCAGTGGGAATGATTGAAAAAAAAAGCTAGTTTTTGAAAGCGCTATGTGGCTTCTTTATACTTTTATTATGAAACCTAAGTGGGTGGGAAAAAAATTAGATTTGGTAGGTAAAAATAAAAATCCGACAGATTCCTAAACCTTATCTCTCGAATTAAATCTTTGTTTACGGTGGCATGTTGTGTGATCATAACATTAAAAGGTAGAAAAACCTGCATCTAATAAGTATATAGAATCCAAAAGCATTCAGGGAGTCGTTTTCTGTCCTTTAAAATGGGCTCAAAGTAAAACTTTGTCTCCATCTTTAACAGCTTTTTATAGTTTGAGGATTTTAAAAGTCAATTTTGAAGTAATTCAGTTCATTTTGGATTCCAGAAAAAAAGGAATCTAAAGATGAGATACTGAAACCGTTGATATTTACTACCAAATATTTGTCTGTGATCTGTTAAATCACCCCTCCGACATACGCACTGCTTTGGCCCGTCATGGCAATCAGTCCAGTTAATGCTCTCGCCTAAATAAGCTTTGATCTTGTTAGTGCGACACAAAGCCTCTTTACTGCCAACGATAGGACAAATCGGCTCTACGAATCAGAGTGAGCGACGCAGCCAAAGAGGGAGAGTTAGAAAACTGACTCCTGCTTCATCCGCGTGGACCACAGCGATGCCTCAAGGGGAAACATCAATACAGCCATCATGGATTGGGGTGGGGTGATGGGAGATGGACTGAGAAATGGAGAGATAATCAAAAATGGCAGAGGGAGGTTAACGGAGAGAAAGTGTGGATGGAGGTGGGGGGGTTGGAAATCCACCTCATCGGTACAGAGAGCCTCCGAATCAGGAGTCAATTAGCAAGCTGGAAATATGCCTGCGGGGGGGGGGGGGGGGGGGGGTTTGGGCAGGAGGGGGACAAATCAGAGGACATGCAGGGGGAGGGGGGAGGAGAGCAGGAGCAACAATAGGAGGAGGCTGCATTCTCATTTATTATTACAGCGTTGATTTACAGGCAGGCTGGAAGGTCAGCGCTCTCCTGCATCCCTCAGTGGGAATCCTGCAGTAATTGTTAGGGGGCATTTGGCGCCTGGAGCACGTCACCCACCCAGAACTCATCTCCTCCATCCTGACGGAGAACTTACGCCCCAATCGGCAACCTAACCCCCTTCAAAGTCATTTTTTTTCTCCTTTTTATTTATCCTCCATAAAGTGCCTCTCATTTTCCTTCTGCTCCCCACTGCTTATCTCTCCCTCAGCCGATGCCGTTTCTGTCATCCATCACTTTCCTCTCATCCTCTTATCATGATTCCTCATGGATGGGAGCTAATGGCCCTGGGTTTTCTTTTGCCGTTCTTTATATGGCCCCTCCAACATCTTCCAGTTCCCAAACACGGCCCTGCCAGCGTCTTTTCCTCTCCTTATTTGGAGCATTTCTACCAACCTGCCGTTCATCAGACTATGAATCCTCTCTGAAACATTATCCATCTACAGCTCCTTTTGTCCATCACCTGTCATCTATTCAGCGGTTCACCTGTTTCATTAAGCCATATTTTCCTCCGTAGTCTCTGTATCCCGCATAGAACGGAGAAACTATCTTCCCAGAGACACAGAGATTCACATTCCCATCTGACTGCATTATAACCTCCACATTTTCTCCATTTCAAATACTTAATAAATGTCAGCAGGTTCAGCAATAAAACGTGTCAGTTTATGTCTTAAAGCTCTTTATCCCAACCTTTCTCAATCTCCAATAACATGCATACTATTGGTTGAAGTGTTTATGGACTAAATATTGTCAATTCAAGTCAATCAAGGCAAAAATTTAAGCTTCTAATCTGTTCTCTGATTGGTAAAAATCTAGACTGAAAACATGCAAAATGTTGTTAAGCTTCAATTAAAATGCTTATTGTGCAAATATAATTTCCCCCCTGAATTCTCTTTAAGGACAAAGTTAATCAGACAGGTATTGAATGTTATCAGGCATCTGGTTCCAGTTTTATAACAGGGTCAACATAAGAATAACGAGATGATCCTTTAGTTTCTACACCAGTATTTCATTAGGAAGGAAATCCAAAAACAAACGTTAGGAAAAAAGAGGGAAAAGCAATCTAAACAGCAATGAGCAGCAAAAGGCCCTAAGGGTCAGCACTGTTACCCTATGCTCTACTCAGCCAAGAAGAAAATAAATAAAAAAAATCACAGTGGCATCTGATATAGGGGAATTTAGAAATTAGGTTTAAAACAAGTGTTTGCAGCTTTGAACTTTAAAAGTTCATATAAGGTGAGACGTTCCTAAAAGTCAGGTTAGGGCTTATTTCCCTGCTTTTTCCTCTTTTGTTTGCATGTTGATGCATCTTTATTATTCATTATGCCCTCTGTTTTTTTTTTAATAGTTAAATACCTGCAGGGTTCTGTACAGCTAACCTTTAAAGCTGTTAGTTTAATATATTTATGCAAAATGGTAATAAAGATCACAGTTGCGGAAGCAGAATCAGATCCAGTCAGATTTGTCTGGGCAAATAAAAAAGGATAAGCTTTTTTTTTTTCATGCAGCTGCCCAGCAGTGTGCAGCAGTAAGCGTTTGAGGAGCTGAGGCTGATACTGACTGCGGCAACTTTATTCAAAAGACTTCTAACTGCAGGAATGACTGAAAATATTTCCCCTTCTCAATTCCAAACCCTAAAGGACAATTTATGCTTCTGACGCATGGCCTCTGCAACTGTCTAATTTGTCTCTGTGCGCGACCACGCCCCCCGCGCAGAGGTTCTGCTACCGTTGTCGCTGTGATTGGTCCTTGGTATGCCTTTCCGGTTGTTTGTGTGGCCGTCCTTCTCGATCGGGTGCCGGGGCGCGCCATTTTTAAAAACCGAGGAATAACTACAATGGATTCTGAAAAAGTTTTTTAAAAAAAACAGTCCACTGGACTTTTTTTTCAAGGTTTGAAGACGTTTCGCTTCCCATCCAGGAAGCGTTCTCAATTGAAAATGTCTGGATTCGCAATGAGTTTGAGGCTTTATATAGTGGACCAAAAAAAAAAACAAGGCCTTGTATTGCTTAGAAACATGCAAGTTGAACCGGACAAGCTGGTTGTTTGGTTCCATTGTTAGCTAACTGGATGACTGAGAATCTTCACCAGCAAACTACAATGGACAACTATGACGAAAGGTTAATCGGTCTTTATGTCAACTCCATAAACAGAACCTGTTCCTCTTCAATGTCTAGCAACTCTAGATCTATCTCTGTGACCGTGATATCTTCCAGATGTGCCATCGTTGTTCTGGAAGATAAACACTTCCGCCGGCGCCAAAGTTCTCGCGAGTTCTCAAATAGGCTCCCCCTTGCGCTTTGGAGGGAAACTGCAGTGCGTCCCTAGAAATTCCAGCCCCACGTTGCAGAAGCATACCAGCAAAACTGGTTCGCATCCAGATGCAAGCGACATTTGATGTGCGCGGTTGCAGAAGTATAATCCGCCCTTAACTCTTAAAAACTTCTGCGGTCTTTAAACCTAGCAGCCGACCTCCGCCCACATTTGAAAGAAACTTCAACTCCTTCAGGTTCGTTTACCAGAAGATGGACCTACAGTTTCCACTATTTTCGCAGACACTTCAAGATCTAGGTGTAAAATATTACACATATAAATGCTGCAGTGCATTTTGGAATAAACAGCAACAGATCCAGGGAGGATGAGTGAGAGGTGATTCCAGAGAAGCACCAATGCTCTGCTGTCTCAGCTGTGGAGTCATAGACCTGTGTTAAGGAGCCCCCCCTTTTTGGTTCAAGCCTCCAGCAAAAACCTTCTGCTCTTTGTCTTTCAGTGGGGTGACCCCTCCCCCAATCCTGTCTGTCTTCCCCTCTCTTAACACCTAGCCAGATTAAAGGAAAAGTGGGGGGGAGTGATTAATGGCACATTCCTAACAGGATCATCATTATAGGTATTTGTTGTCTATGTGAATAATAAAACAATATTTACAGTAGCTTGCAGCATGTGATGGAGCAGTGAGACAGGCATGATGAATGGCCCTGATCTTTGCTGTGCTGCTGTCTGTCACAGCAATGGAGCCTGGATCATATTACCTTTGTCTGGGTTTGCTCCCTCACTCAGCTCACAACAAAAGAACATTTAAATTTTGCAACTCTTCTTTGTTAAATTAAAGAAACAACCCATCTAGCTGCAGATTTCTTCATGTTAATGAGAAATCGGCCTTTTTAAAACCCCCCATGTGCATTGATGCTTCTGATGTTTAATGGGGAAACTGATGCAAAGAATAAAGAGAAACATCCCTTTGTGTTTCCATGGCTCACATACCTGTCCGATGTCACCAGAGCCGTCTATACGGGGTCTCTTGCATTCCGCCCCGGCCAGGTCAGTCAGGGCAGCGGCGGTCTGAGCGTCCGGCTCCGGGTCACCGCGCTTCATCCCCCGGACAACCGCGGCTCCTGCGGCCGCGTTCGGATGCGCTCCGGCGGCCGTCGTCTCAATATCGCGGTCCATGATTCCCCGATTAACGGGCAGCATTAAAGATGCAACGTCGGTCGACATTAACATTGGACGGAGGGGGAGGAGGGGGGTCTAAAGATCTAAAGTCTGCTTCTCTTTTCTGTTTCTTCTCCTCTAATCCTTTGTTTTCTCCTTCGCGGCTTGGTATTCACCCTGATAATATAGAGCAGATTTAATCAATATGGAAAAGCTCGCTCTGTTTATTGTCTAACTTGGCGTTGGCTGTTAAATAAAAACCAAAATGGCCATTTTAGAATCTATAAACAGCAGCTAAAAAGGTAGAATTTTCCAAAAAGGAAAAAAAGTGAAATGACGCCAAACAATGACCTATTTATTATTTTTTTTAATAAAGATCACACGTCCGACTCTCGGGTTCCCTGTCAAGCTAATTAGCTAGCTACCATCAGCTAGCTGGCTAGCATTACATTCCGCTAGCTCTCCTTATAAATGAGGCTCCGAGAGCCGCAAAGAATGGAAAAATGTTGGAAATTAGCTGAGAGTGAAAGTAGTCCGCGTGCGGCGCCACTCAGTTCCCTGTGCTCTCTTCCTCCGCTGGATGTGCTTCTGCATTAAACTCCTCCGCGGGTCCTATCAGTCTCCGCTGCCTGCTTGTCCGTCCCCTCGCCGTGGTCTGCTGTGGATGAGCCGACCTGCTGCTGCCGACGGAATACGATTTCCTCTGGTCTGAGTCCCAAAAAGCTGGTAGTGTGGACGGAAGACACGGTCCGCCGATCTGAGATCAGCTTTCTCTGGTTACACTGTGAAAGTAAGGGAGGCTGAAAAGAGACTGGCTGGTCTGAGGTCTGCGTTTCACCCAACCCGCTTCTCCCTTTACCACCACCCCCACCTCGTGGCTCCATCCTCCTCCACGATTATAAGAAACTGTTAGAGAAATAAAACAAAGATGGTTGTCTCTCTATTATTTATTTATTTTTTTACACATAGAGACACAAAAAAGTTTATTCAGAATAAATTAAACAACACATCAAAATATATAAAAAAATTTGTATAAAAAATGTATTATACATTTTTTATACTATATATTAATATAGTATTTATAATATTGCAGTAGGTAAAAAATAAAATTATCCTAACTTAAATAATACATTACGGACTACACTTTTTATAAAAGCAACAGTGACCTTTTCTCTCAATTTTATAATTTACCCGAACTAAATTTGTGACCTAAAAAATCCGCCTCAAATAAATGTTGAGGATCATAACAGGATAGTTTGATATGTAATTAAATAACATTTCAAACTTAAAAAAGAAAATAGTTTGTTTTTTTCCCCGTTCTTTAATATCATTTCAAATTATAATTAATAAGAATAAAAAAATTAATATTCAAATATATGCAAAAATAAGTGAAAAATGACCGATGACTGCTATTCTTTTAATAATACAGCTATGATAGGTAATGGGATTTAATCAAAAAACGAATAAACAAGTTATCAGGCTGCCTGTTTTTTTTTGTTTTGTTTGTTTTTTGTTTTTTTTTGTTATCTGATTTTTAATATGTAATATCTTTGATTGTATTCATAATACATTAATAGATAAATAGACTGGATGGCCCCTGCTGTTTGACCTTAGGTCTTTAATTATCAATAATGTTATAGTATGAATAATATATTGTTGTGTTTTTGTCAGACCTCAAACCTAGGTTTTCTAAATAAATAAACCAGATTGAAAACTATTTGACTTTCACTGCCAGGGTTGGCAAACTTCACTTCTTTAAGGTTATGGCACCCCCTAGTGGTGGTTAAATGATACATACCAATGGTGTTCATTTTGTGACTTAACCTCTGTACATGAACGTCTCTCCCTATACAGCAGTACTATTGTTAAGAGCTCTGTGCTAAAATAAAAGAAAGTTTTTACACAAAATGATTTGCTGCAGAATAAATAGAGATAATTGTGTTGATGGTTTTTAAAAACATACTTGGGATTTAAAATTTCATATCAGTTTCCTTTACCTGCCTTTAAACTGAACGGTTAGGGTCAGGCCTTTTGAGTTTTCGTCCTCAAGCTTGTCCTAATAAGTCCCAAAAATATCACGGCCTGTCCCCTCACACAGAGGTGGGATAACTGAGTCACAGGTTTGCTCTCTGCCCTGCTTCAAGTCTTTCATGGTACTGAGATAAGGGGTTTTTGATAGCCACTCCTAAATATCAATGTTGCTGTCTTCAAGCCATTCTCTGACTGATTTAACAGTTAACCAGCTGTAATGGCCATCTGGATGACCCATTTATGTATAACCTTTAATTTTCTGAGATATTGCCTCAGTATTTCAACATAATCTTTCCTCAAAATGTCATCTATTTTTAGAAGAGCACCAGTCCTTCATACAACAAAACTCCCTTATAACACAATGCTGCCAATCCTGCATTTGGACGTAGCTTCTCTCTTTGCCTTTAAATGTAGAGAATGTCATTATGGACAAACATGCGGGTTTATGTTCCTGAATGTTTTTGCACACTGTAATCAGACTATGTTTTGAGTAACAGATTCTTCCTCCTTTAGATAAGATTAGATTAGATTCAACTTTATTGTCATTACACAGGTACAGGTACAAGGCAACGAAATGCAGTTTAGGTCTAACCAGAAGTGCATTAGCAGCAAGTGCAGGATAAATAATGGTTCCATAAATACAGGACATGGGTTTCTACTGAATGAATATAGAGATGAATACCATTAGAAATAATGAATATAATATATAGATCACTAGTGTTATGAACTAAATTTACAGCTAGATATGTACCAAATATAATATACAGGTGGATATTACTATAAAAAGGGTTTTACAGTTATGTACAATAGCATATATACAGATGGGTTTATAATAAAGTTTGGACAGAAGCTATCTAAATTAAAGTGCAGTGGATGGTTATTGCATATTACAGTTAAAGTACGTTATTGCAATTGTATATGTAAACAATTGGTACTGTGAATAAAAAGTCGGCAGTGCAAATATAAGCAGTCAGCAGTGCAAATCAATGTTCAGTCAAAGTGAGTAGTGCAAGATGCATGTAAACAGTCTTTACATGGTAACAGTCAGGAGTGCAGGTGAACATTACAGTCTTGTCAAAAAACAGAACAGCAAAATGGTGGTAAGTGTGAGGAGGGAGAGGAGAGTCTATCAGCTCTGGGGAAAAAGCTGTTCTTTAGTCTGCTGGTTCTGGTCTGGAGGCACCTGAGACGCCTGCCGGAGGGTAGGAGATAAAACAGTCTGTGGGCTGGGTGGGATGAGTCCTTAAGAATGCTGCGGGCTCCATGTAAGCAGCGTTTCTTCTGGATAAACTCAATGGTGGGTAGTGAGGTTCCAGTGATGTGCTGGGTGGCTTTCACCACCCGCTGCAGTGCCTTGCGCTCTGCAACAGAACAGCTTCCGTACCACACTGTTGCACAGTTGGTCAGTGTTGGGATCTGGAGATCTGCCACCTGTCTCCAGCAGAGAGCGCTGTGGGTCTCCTGGGCTGGAGCCTCCAGCACACCTGAGGATCATCAGCCCATCAGGAGACCTCCTACATAAGCAGCAGCCAGACCTGTCTTCTTCGCCGGAGTGATGACCAGTTTTGGTTAGCGGAACCTGAGCCTCTGTTTCACGTTTGAGAATCTTAGTCTGCTCTTGAGAGTAACTAGATTCTAACCTGCCTCTGTCTTCTCTGCTCACAGGAAAGTCCTACTGAAGTCTGTAGCTCTGGAGGAGCTAGCTTGGAAACCTGCCTGCCTGCCCTAGGAAGCCAAACCTGAAGACAATCAGTCTGGATTCCCCAGCCAGCTCTCATGGGAGAGCTAGGACATCAAGTCAAGGTCTGAAACTCTCTAGTCTGAAGCTAGACGCTGCTGCTGCTGAGCTCTCTGCTGAACCCACTGTCTCTGGACCCAATTGGTTCCCCCTCTCCAGTGATCTGTCTGAACCTCATCAAGGTACAAATCTGAATCAAACATCAATCAAGTCTTCTCCGCTGCCAGGCTAACCAAACAATCCATCTTTGCAGATTCTCAGTGATTGCTGTCCCGGACCTGTACCAGAACCAGCTTTTGTTATTCTGTGTGCTCAACCTTTAATAAACTGTTAAACTTTTACCCCGTTTCTGTGGTGTTCTGCATGTGGGTTTATACACTAGAGACCCATCATGACAGTCAGGATGCTTTCTATTGCACAGCGATAGAAGTTCACCAGGATAGTTGAGGGGAGCTGATTCTTCCTCAGTGTTCTTAGGAAGAAGAGGCGCTTGTGAGCCCTCTTGACCAGGCAGGAGGTGTTGGTTAACCAGGACATGTCCGCTGAGATGTGGTTCCCCAGAAACTTGAACGGGAGACACGTTCAACAGCTATTCCATTGATGTGGATGGTGTCGTTGGTGCCTGTTGAATCTTCCTTAAGTCAATGATGAGCTCCTTCCAGCCCATATGACTTTTTTTACTGGCAGTAGTAAAACTTTCTGACCATATCAAGTGGGCATCCAAACAAGATCTTTTTGCTTTTGTTTTGGGGTTGATACTTTCATTTTAAACCATTATCATTAATACATTTTTTTCTAAACAGCACGATTGGCGGACATTTCCATGGTGTTTATACTTGCATATAATATCTTCATATCTTCAACAACCTAAAAAATATGACTTCAGATCAGAACTTTACAAAAGCCTAATCATCATCTGTTCTACTAAATAGCATGCATAGCGATCCAATTGAATATCAACTGTTGAAATGCCTGCTGTCACTCTTTTTCTTTATACTGATTGAGCTAATTGTTGCAAACTTAAGTGGCCTAAAATCCAAAAAAATGGTTTTATCCAGATTAAAGATTGCTATTAAATGAAGATAATACGTTAATACTTTGTTAATATTTCAAAAGCTGGTTTCTTAAATCTTGGAGTATAACAGCATTTGGACCTCAGAAGGAGACAAAACAAGTAAATCCTCATCTTAAAAATATTTGAGTATGGGGATTGTCTTTTCCAACCATGTGGAACATCTGTTTAAACAGCATAAAGCTGTCTTTGATCTGACGTAAAAGCTTGCACAAACAACACTCCTGAATGTCCTGGAGACACATCATCGACACAAATGAAGCTTCCTCAGCTCTCTGTGACCTGAACACAATATTTCACAGAATCTTACATAACAGCTGCCCCCATATTGCTGTTGTCTGATGTCTGCAGCCTGGAGCGGGTTCAGTTGTTGCTCATCACATCCGTTCCTCTTTACTTTCTCTTAAGTTGGTTTAGATCTTGGGTAAAAAAAAAACGCTTTCTCCAAATTAATCTAGGAAAAAAGTGCAACAGGCGACACAGCTTTAACAAAAAGAAGCTACTCTTGAATTACTCCTAATTTATTTCCTAAAGGATTAACTGTTTGCTCTATTCTTGTGAGTCTATATCTATTAAATCTGTTTCTACTTTAGTGACCTTTCCCACTCTTTGATCGTGTGAAACCTGTTTTGATTTTTTTGTTTTCATATTTGATTTTCTGGTAAAATAAGATTATTATATAGCAGCACATCTGTTTTCATAAAATAACACCTTTGTATTACCATTTCTCTGGGGATAACACAGAGGGCATGAGACGACTGTTTAGAGTAGAGCTGCAACTAACTAGTAATTGATTTGAAAATTGATTAATCTGTCAGTTATTTTTTCATTTTATGAATAGAAAGAAGGTTCCTCAAAACATTTTTAAGAAAAATAAACTAAAACTTTTACACTTGAGGAATTCTTGATGGAGCATATTGACAGATGATAAGGTTTGTTTTTTCTTATCTTAAATGCAAAATGTATATATATATATATATATATATATATATATATATATATATATATATATATATATATATATATATATATATATATATATATATATATATATACCACAGACAAATGAAGAAGAAGTGGCTGATATCAAAAAATCCTACCAGTGGCTGGAAAAGGCTGGACTGAAGGACAGCACAGAGGCACTAATCATGGCAGCACAAGAACAGGCACTCAGTACAAGATCAATAGAGGCCAGGGTCTACCACACCAGGCAGGACCCCCGATGCAGACTGTGCAAAGATGCCTCTGAAACAATACAGCACATAACAGCAGGGTGTAAAATGCAGGCAGGAAGTGCATACATGGAACGCCACAACCAGGTAGCTGTCATAGTGTACAGGAACATCTGCCATGAGTATGGGCTGGAAGTCCCAAGGTCAAAATGGAAGACACCTCCTAAGGTAGTTGAGAATGACCGAGCTAAGATCCTATGGGACTTCAAGATCCACACTGACAAACAGGTGATGGCTAACCAACCAGACATCGTGTTGATCGACAAACAGCAGAAGAAGGCAGTAGTGATAGATGTGGCAATCCCAAGCGACAGCAACATCAAGAAGAAAGAACACGAGAAGCTTGAGAAATACCAAGGGCTGAAAGAGGAGCTAGAAAAGATGTGGAAAGTAAGAGCAGCAGTGGTGCCAGTGGTAATTGGAGCACTGGGGGCTGTGACCCCCAAACTGGGAGAGTGGCTACAGCAGATTCCAGGTAGAACCCTCAAACTCCCAGGCCTCTGGTAGAGGACCCGAGCTTGAGGATGACACATACCACCCCACGAGGGGTGAGAAAACATTTATATATATATATATATATATATATATATATATATATATATAATCACTGCTCTAAGTGGGTCAGCTAAATGGATGTTTAGCTGAGTCTCTATACTCCAGTAAATGATTAATTTATTACTAAATTAATTGGCAATTATTTCAATAATCAATTAATCACGATTAATCGGATTCATTTTTTCAGCCCTAGTTCCCAGTTTATCTAAACAGGTCCATTTTCTTTTGGATGCTTTGGATGCACATCTTCAATTAATTTCCTTATTTTCTCTTTTTTAATTGCATTACAGTTTTTTTTCTGATTGCTTAAGCACATTTTTTGTAACTATTGGCTATTTAGCAAAACTCTACACACAAATAAGAAAAACCTTTCACCCAATTATGAAAACATTGCAGTTCTCTTGCAAAAGCGAACACAGCTAGATTAACTCTTCACACCTTTGTAAAAATTGTGTTTTCGTATCAAACAGTAAACACAAGCCATCATCTACTAAGCACAAAATGTGCCAACTATACACACTGATGGTATGAATACAAAACACATCTGGCTTTCTCTTTCTCTGTGTACAGATGTCAATTTGAGGTTATACTTTTGTCATAGTGTCATGTAAACATACAAGAATCCAAATTTCAAGTACTGCTGTTTATTCACACTCATCAAAACCAAGACAAAGTCAGGACACAAAATAGTAATTTCACAAAAGACAAAAAAACAATCAGCCTACATCATGTCGTCTTTCTGGGTATATCCTCCAGTCCAAGGCACCGGGGAAAATATCTCCTTGAATGCCGTATCCAGGCCTGACATGATGCCTGGTCAATATCTCCACATGCCTCCTCCATTGCCTGTAAAAGGGCTACCTGTTGATGAGGATGGAGGGAGGATGAGTGCCATGAAGAATGGATGGTCTGTTAACCAGTTGCGGACCAAAGCAGCCCTATGGAAACTAATATTGTCCCATATGATGAAATATCGGGTATGCTCTGGTCTATGAACAGTGAGCATGTGATGTAAGGTGTTCGGGAATGCGATAATGTGTGCAGTGTTGTATGGGCCTATGGTTGCATGATGGTGAACAACACCATTTTGGCTTATAGCTGCACACATGGTTATGTTACCACCACGTTGTCCTGGGACATTGATGATGGAACGGTGTCCAATAATGTTCCTGCCACGTCTTCTGGTTTTACTGGGGTTAAACCCGGCTTCATCTACAAAAAGTAGCTCATGTCCCATGGCATCTGCTTCTAGTTCCATCACTCTCTGAACAAGAGAAAACAAATGCATCACATCAGGCCCATGCACAGCACTACAGTATGCACTTCCAAATTCAGAACCAACGACACTAGAGCTCACCTGCACATAGTCATATCGCAGTTGCTTCACATGTTCTGTGTTTCTCTCGAAAGGAACTCTGTAAATTTGCTTCATTCTTATTCTGTGGCGAACAAGTACACGACTGTATATATTTTGAAAGATGGTATCATTATCAATTATGTGCTGCCGTATTTCGTGCAGTCTTATTGCATTATTGGCAATCACCATGTTCACTATATGGGTCTCTTGCTCTGGAGTGAACATTCTTCCTCTGCCACCAACATCTGGACGTCTAGCAATTCTGTAAAGTTACAATATCAGTATTTTTGCATGTATGGTACTGTTGTGTTTCTCATTATAGTATGGCGGTGCTACAAAGTACTTACCGATTCTCATTTCGAAATGTCCTAACGATGCTTGCCACAGTGTAGCGGCTCAAATTAGGCCGAACCCGTTGACCAGCTTCCCTCAGGGTCATCCCATGGTTGATGACATGGTCCACTATTGTAGGTCTGATGTCATCAGTTGTTTTATTTCTTACTCTTCTTTCCCTTCCTCTTTCCTCTTCTTGCTCCTCCTTGTCCTCTTCATCTAACTTCCTCTAACTCCACGTCCTCTCCCTCGGCCTCCTCTAAATCTCACTCTTCTCACTCTTACTGCTCCATCCATTGTACTCCACACAGACAGCTTACCTGTGGCTTATTTATAGTGCTTAGGCTGACTGCAAAGTGAACTAATTAACTAAAACAGTTTTCACATGTGAAAGTGTGCCAGACAGTTGGAAAAATAGTGTTAATGAGAGACATACATTTGTATAATTTTGGTAGGAGTGTGTTGGAAATTTGGTAATAGAGTGTTGTGCAGTGAATTATGCCTACAGTTTTGCAAAATGTGCGTTAAAAAATTGCAAACTGAGTGCAATGCAGTGTTTGTGCTTTTAGTTTTGCAAACTCAGTGAGTGGTTTTGCTATACGTATTAATAGTTTTAGAAATTGTGCTATCTATCTATCTATCTATCTATCTATCTATCTATCTATCTATCTATCTATCTATCTATCTATCTATCTATCTATCTATCTATCTATCTATCTATCTTACAAATCTTCTGGCAAAACAAATCAAAGTTTAAATCTTCAGAATTTAAAATCTGTCAAAAACTGCTCGGATTCACTGAAACAACTTGATCCCCTCAACTGTTTTGTCATTTTTGATGTCATCAACCTAATCACACTCTTAGCAAAGGTAGCAGCATTTTTTCCCTTACAAGATCCTGAAATGTTTTTTATTGTGAACGAACATTTGTTTGTGGAAAACAAACAATAAGAATTCTTTAAAAAAAAAATAAACAGGAAACAAAAAGAAGAAATCAAAAATTAAGATATCTGTAAGTAAGATTATTCTTAAAATAAGATTTTAAGAATACACTTTTATTTCTCGTGCCAACAGAAGCCTAAGTTTCACTTCGGATGCCTGCCTAACCTTTATTTATTAAACACAGATGCACAGATTGAGCTTTTAATGCTTGGTACTTATTTTTTCTGTGGAAGTGGAAGAGTTTTTTTTTTCACAGTTTATGATACCTGATAGATTTTTTTCGGTTGACTTTTGTCTGAAACCTTTAAAGCCTGGACCGTGACATAATTGAGACAAATTCTATATATTTTTTTTTTTTTTATTAAATGTGTCATCAAACTTTCGAACAAATTAAATAAAACTAAATTGTATAAGTTAAATTAGATCATTAATTTGCATACATTTTGATTTCTGTAGAATCTCATACGTTTTCTGCTCACTACATGATTGTGTAATTCAGGGTTTTCAGGAACAAAAATATCACACTGATAAAGAAGAGCACCAGTGAGTCATTCTACATAAGTGTGAGAACTGAACAGTTGTGTAAAGAAGCACCATGGACTAAATCCTGCAGGGAAAAAATCTTCAGTTTTGCAGAGGATTTCTTGGGACCTGGATTTTACTGTACAACAGATTATGAAAGTTGTTATTTAGTTATTTAGTTTTGGCCACTGAGCATCATAAGTATGTGTGTATGAAAGGTGCTCAGCCTGTTAAATCATTGGCTTCATCTGGCATGCAGGGGTTATGAAAAAGGGTCATTACATTTACTGTTAAAAGCTTTTGATACTGAGGAATTAAATATTCTTCTGTGTATCAAAGTGGGAAAAAATAAATCTAAGAAAAACCTTTTAAAACCTTTTTAAAGGTTTTCAAAATGCTTTAGGAGAAGCTCTCTGTCCCTAAAACATTAGAGAACGTAGAGAAGAATGTCAACCAGTCGTATGTTGTTATATTTATGTGTCTGAATCCTGAAGAAGTTGTTCCATTCTGTGTTTCCTCTCTCTATATCTCCTCCTCCTACTGCAGTGTTAATCTCCTCTGGGTTGGAACTGTCCTTGCTGTGCTTTTCTACCAACTGAAACGTTTTATTTTTTAACGACGCTGCAGATGAGGACCAGTGGAATTGGCACGCACTGCCATATTGCCTGTCTTAGGGGCAGGAATCCAGCTGTCTTACTTTGTATCATTTCTGGGAGAAAATTTCCTGCTGCTCATGTCTTATCGTGTCCTAAAGAGTGTCCTCCCATTATTTCAGTCACTTCCTGGTTTCCACCAAAACACTAACCTTAGAAACTCCCCTCTTAACATTGAATGATTGCCTCTGTTCCTACAATCCTTCTGCCTTCACAGACCATTTCTCACCTGCCGTTTCACCCGTGAGACAAATATCAACTTTATATGTGTTAAACAAACAGAAAATAAAAATATATTTTTTCCACCTACCCATCTACAAACCAGTTTAGCTTCTCTGAGATTACCCTTACGTTCCCTCTCAGGAAAAACAACTAAATTATCAACATTATTCAGATGAATTTAGTCCTTCAGAGCTTCACTAATCCCTTTATTTTCATCTTTACCTCTTCTCTGAAAAATCTAAAGATTAATTAGAATCTAGAATAAACTTTTCTTGAAAATATCTGAGTGTTTATACATTACAACATAAAAGTCTGAGAGAGGGGCATTAGGCGTTTCTTCTCCTTTCTCCATCTCTCTCTTACTCACTCCATCAGACTCCTTCCTGCCACCCACTGAACCTGCAATGATGGACGGCAGAGGGGTCACATAAATCCAGTGTCTCTGACAAGGCCAGTGAGAGGCAGGCAACGTCATTACTCTGTTAACACGGTAACATACCTCACAGACTGAGTTATGCCTTCAATTCTGAAAATATCTGTTATTTGAAGGAGCGTCTTCCCTCTGCGTACTGTACTTTAAGATGTTTTAAAATATAATTCAACCCAACATGATGCATCGCCACACAAAGTCAATCATCATGGAGCAACTCAATATGAAAACTGCTTACTTCCATGTATGGTAGAAATATTTTATGTAATAACACAAACGGAGACATGTTATAAAATTAGAAACAACACACATATATCATTTTTTTCCAAATTAAAAATAAAATATGTGAAATAGATAGATATTTACAGGTATCTCATCGAGATACTTAAGAAAGAGAAACTGAATATATATGCATGCCACACTTCTAGTTATTTACCGTAAAAATGTGTTTTTGAAAGCAGACATCTTATTTCTGGCCTTTTTAGATTAAATATAATTAAAATTAGTTGATGTCAGTGGGTTTGATTTTAATTACACAAAAAACACAAAAAGAAAACGAAGCACAGAGCTTGTGTGTGGTAGTTTTGTCTACCTTCGCAACAAGAGTATTAGAGCTCAATTTCCCCACTGTGGGAGAATAAAGGGGTTTTCTATTCTATTCGATTCTATTCTATTTTATTCTATTCTATTCTTAGACTTAGACAGATTTATTTATCATTTTGTTTACACAAATGTAAAACAAAAAGAAATTTCGTTTGAAACAGCTCTCTGGACAATTAGAATATTTTATAAAAGGGCAGCCTTTAAAAAATAGTAAAATATATAAATATATATATAAACAGTAATATAAACATATAACTGTAAATTTACAGTTCTATTCTATTCTATTAACTGCAATTATGTTTTTTTTTTTAACACATCTTGCTTTTTCAGGGATTGAAATGGCATCTTTATGCAAGATGATCAGTTGGATGGAAAAAAGGAAAGACCTAAATGCCCCTTTTTTCTTTTTGTTGCTGTTTTTTTTATTGTCTTGTTCAAGTTGTTTCGTTTTTCTTTCCAGGTACCAATCAACTGTTATAGGAGCCGATGACATCAGAAAACCTATTTTTTTATGCTGATTTTTCCTAAAGTCAATATGATCATATAAATTAAAACACAAAGGTCATCTTGCAGTAATAGTGTGTCAAAGGTTTCCTGCCGCAGTCTCGTTTCCCTAAGTTTCATTTTTCCTGTGGTGTCCTCTAATGTGGAGGCAGCGGTCCCAATTCCTCTTCCTCATAGGAGCCATTTCCTGCCAATCAAACTGTTCGACCAATGGGAGGCTCGGTGGACGTAGAGGAGGCGGGGCTTGTTGCACGTTGGAGGTAATGAATTCTAACACGCAGTTTCTTCAGATGCTGTCGCTGAAGGCGCGTGCTGCTCATCCGTTTAACAGCAGAAAACAGTGAGAGGTATTTATTTGATTAGAAGCTAATTTGATCTCTGTGGTTGACAATTTATTTACAGACACATTTGTTAGTTTATCATTTTCTTGTTACATATTTATTTAAGCGTAAGAATCTAATTATTACCCTTATTGTAGGTCAGCTAAAGTGCAGTTTGTTTTGCGCAGGCCTGTGCTGCTGGATCAGCTCCATTATAACCACTTAGCTCCAGATTAAAAGTGCGCAGTTCAACAAACCCACCCTTCATCATGGCTATCGACGGATGTGGACTCGTCTGCAAATACATTCTCATCATTTTCAACATCATCTTTGCTGTAAGTGACAAATGCTGATGGAATAAGAGGGAAAGGGTGCGTGGAAACAGATGAAGGCGGCGGAAGCGCACGCCGCTCCTTTGGTCTGCGGCTACAGTAGAAACATGTAGAGATTCGTTTCTTCAGAAATGTCCATGCTCTGTTTCTAATGTGATGTCTTTTGGGAGGGGTTAATTCCGTTTACTACATTGCAAACGGCAGTCAGGCTTTAAGTTTGATTGTGCATCAGGTTTTTGTTCGTTTGTTTTATTCCCTAAGCAATAACCCCCCACCTCAGTCTTTTCTCCTTCCTGATTCCATTTGGTAGCTGTAAACAAACCATTTTCTAGCTATGGTCCTACTAAGTGCCTTTTTTTTTTTTTTTGCACGAATATCGCTATTGGCCCCTTCTTACGGAAGAGGATTAGGGCCACTGAAAAAAATTAAAAAGTTAACTGATTTTTCAATTTTATTTCATTTTCATATGGGAAAAAGGTCATAATTCTGAGATTAAAGTCAGAATTCTGAGAAAAAAAGTAATAATTCTGAGATTAAAGTCAGAATTCGGAGAAAAAAAGTCAAAATTCTGAGATTAAAGTCGGAATTCTGAGGTTAAAGTCGGAATTCAGAGATTAAAGTCATAATTCTGAGAAAAAAGTCAGAAACTGAGATTAAAGTAAGAATTCTGAGATTAAAGTCCGAATTCTGAGAAAAAAGTCAGAAACTGAGATTAAAGTAAGAATTCTGAGATTAAAGTCCGAATTCTGAGAAAAAAGTCAGAATTCTGAGAAAATAGTCAGAATTTTAAGAATAAAGTCATAATTCTGAGATTAAAGTCGGAATTCTGAGATTAAAGTCAGAATTCTGAGAAAAAAGTCAGAATTTTGACTTTTTTCCCATATGAAACTGAAATAAAATTTAAAAATCTGTTCGCTTTTTCTATTTTTTCAGTGGCCCTTATTCTCTTCCGTACATACAAGTACACTCAGTTTGGACAAAAAAAAAAAAAATGTACACGAGTGAATTCAATCTATTATATTGTTTAGTTCCCTTATAGAGTAGTTACTGCAATGAGGCAAGCCATGCTCAAAGGGAAATTAGATTATTAAAAAATAATAGAGAGTTTGATCTTTTAATGGTAACTTAAGATAAACTTATTAATATCCTATTATTTGAGTTAGGTTTAAACAATAATAATGACTGTAACAATGCAAGCACGAATGCCAAATTTACAAGTACAAATCTACAACTTGATGAAGGTGTTTCTCTTCTTACCAGTAGGTGGCAGTAATGCCACTGAAGTTTGTCTGCCAACCAAATATATATGCGTAAAAGAAGATGAAAACAAAACTATTGGTCAAACATTTTGAAACTGTTTTCAACACATTAACGGCAAAACGTTTTATTGATTGTTCTGCTTTTTCTGCTTCTTTTTCTCATTTAAAGACAGCAGGCAAAACATTCTGGTTCAATAGCGCCACCAATCAGTAAGGAGTGTAACAGCTTCATCAGGGGTTGTTAATCTATACTTATAAATGTGTTATTTGCACATAAACTGCTGCCAGGTTGTAACATTGTTACTTGTATTTGTAATTTCGAAACGTTTTTTTCTCACATGTGAAACATCTGATGTCACACATACTAGTTTACAACAAGAAGAAAATACAAAACTTTCAATTCTTCACATCTCTTGACTTAAATTTACAAATTCAGACACATACTTGCATTTTTATTGGCAGCTATCTTACCCGTCAGTTTCTAGACTGTGTGGGGGAACTGGAGAACCCTCAAAGATACAAGGCTTGAAAAAACACAAAACATAAAAAGACAGTTCATCCACAAATTTATAAGAATTTTTTTTATTTCCAAATGGAAACAGCGTATTCAAATTTGCTATTTTTTCTGCTGTTCAACATATTTATTAGCAAGCATCAATTGTAATTGATGTTTCACATCAAATATTGCATCTCCTTCACACTTGGGCACAGATGGAAAAAGTTTGATGATTGTGATTTATTATATTGTTTATAATTCTACACAGCTTAGCTTTGACTATTGTGCGTCTTGATAACTGCGGCTGTGTACACCTTTACCACGTTTTAAATTTATGCTTTTAACTTTGTTTCCTCTTGATTGCAGGTGGTGGGGTTTGCGTTTTTGGGCCTTGGCTTGTGGCTTAGATTCAGCGGCAGCACCAGAGGAATCTTTGAAATAGACCAACTGAGCTCCAGCACGTTTGTCATAGGTTAGTGCATTGCAGCGATCGCTTAGCAGAGATTAGCTTCAGATTCCTGTTGAAAATAAGCTGCTTCTGTTTCCTGCTCGATCAGGTGTGACTGTACTGATCGTTCTTGGCTCAGTTATGCTCTTTGTTGTGGCGTTTGGGGACTACGGGGCCTGCAATGAGAAGAAATGTGCTCTGCAAGTGGTAAGAAAATGCATCCGGCGCACCCTTTGATATTGAGTCAGATTTTTTTTTCTGTACAGAAACTGCTGCTGCAGCTTGGATTTGTCATTCCTTTTCCCTATAAAGGTCATCTTTGCACTAATTTTGAATGACCAAACTAATGAAAGTTAAAAACACAATATTTATATATATATATATATATATATATATACACTATATTGCCAAAAGTATTTGCTCACCTGCCTTGACTCACATATGAGCTTAAGTGACATCCCGTTCCTAATCCATAGGGTTCAATATGACGTCGGTCCACCCTTTGCAGCTAGAACAGCTTCAACTCTTCTGGGAAGGCTGTCCACAAGGTTTAGGAGTGTGTTTATGGGAATTTTTGACCATTCTTCCAGAAGCGCATTTGTGAGGTCGCACACTGATGTTGGACGAGAAGGCCTGGCTCTCAGTCTCCGCTCTAATTCATCCCAAAGGTGTTCTATCGGGTTGAGGTCAGGACTCTGTGCAGGCCAGTCAAGTTCATCCACACCAGACTCTGTCATCCATGTCTTTATGGACCTTGCTTTGTGCACTGGTGCACAGTCATGTTGGAAGAGGAAGGGGCCAGCTCCAAACTGTTCCCACAAAGTTGGGAGCATGGAATTGTCCAAAATGTCTTGGTATGCTGAAGCATTCAGAGTTCCTTTCACTGGAACTAAGGGGCCAAGCCCAGCTCCTGAAAAACAACCCCACACCATAATCCCCCCTCCACCAAACTTTACACTTGGCACAATGCAGTCAGACAAGTACCGTTCTCCTGGCAACCGCCAAACCCAGACCCGTCCATCAGATTGCCAGATGGAGAAGCGCGATTCGTCACTCCAGAGAACGCGTCTCCACTGCTCTAGAGTCCAGTGGCGGCGTGCTTTACACCACCGCATCCGACGCTTTGCATTGCACTTGGTTATGTATGGCTTGGATGCAGCTGCTCGACCATGGAAACCCATTCCATGAAGCTCTCTGCGCACTGTTCTTGAGCTAATCTGAAGGCCACATGAAGTTTGGAGGTCTGTAGTGATTGACTCTGCAGAAAGTTGGCGACCTCTTCGCACTATGCGCTTCAGCATCCGCTGACCCCGCTCCGTCAGTTTACGTGGCCTACCACTTCGTGGCTGAGTTGCTGTCGTTCCCAAACACTTCCATTTTCTTATAATACAGCTGACAGTTGACTGTGGAATATTTAGGAGCGAGGAAATTTCACGACTGGATTTGTTGCACAGGTGGCATCCTATCACAGTTCCACGCTGGAATTCACTGAGCTCCTGAGAGCGACCCATTCTTTCACAAATGTTTGTAAAAACAGTCTGCATGCCTAGGTGCTTGAATTTATACACCTGTGGCCATGGAAGTGATTGGAACACCTGATTCCAATAATTTGGATGGGTGAGCAAATACTTTTGGCAATATAGTGTATATTTTTTTTTTTTTATTCACATGCAAATGGTTTGAATAAAATAACAGGATATGAAGTTTTAAACACTGCCCTTGTAAACAAGCTACTAAAAAAAGGGTCACAGGGTTATGAAAGGGTCACATTTATACTGTACGACTTATTTTTTTTTTTATAAAAGAAAAAAAGCTTCATTCTGTGATTTATCATAAATGATAATAAATGCCTTTTATCTTTTAAATCTGGTTATATGCCTCAATAAGCTTATATGAAGTTGTAAAAAAACAGAAAAGAGTGCATGAAGTAGGTTTTATTGCAAATAAAGATTTTTTGTTTTTGTTTATTTTATACTAAGTTACTATTCTGTTACATTCAGCGACATTCATTATTAAATTTTTTCTTCTTGTCTCCTCAGTTTTCTGTCCTGATCTTCTTTCTGGCTATCGCTGAGTTTGTTGTCGGAGCGCTCGCTTATTCAAACAGCCACGAGGTAAAAGCAAAATGTTTTCAGTCTACATCCAGTCAGAAATCAAATATTTTAGATTTTATTTACGTGTTTGGAATTTCCTCCCCAAGGTCGGACGGAGACTGGGAGAGTTCTACGTCAGTTTATATACCATCTATGTGAACAGCCAAGACCCAGCGATTGGTGTCACTCTCACGTTTATCCACAACTCAGTGAGTGTCCACTGTTTGCTGGTTTTCGATATGAACTTCTTTGAAATGTGTCATTATGTTAATGTAGAGTTAGAGTGATCCTTTTACGGAATATATTGTGCAGGATTTCTGTTTTTCTGGGTGATTTTTTTAACCTTTGTCTTATCTGTTGTTCTCTGCTCTGCAGCTGCACTGCTGTGGAATGACTGGAGTCAGTCTGATTGAGCTAGTGAAGCAGACCTGCCCCAAACCCGACGGTTTTATGGAGCACATCGTCATGTCTGTAAGTGGAGTTACTTTTTAAAATCTTAGGTAAATCATATTTAAATGTCAAATTATTCTGGCTTAAACATGTATATAAATGTACTCTTTATCAGACAATATTGTCCCAAAATTTAGAAAATTTCTTTTAAAAAAATCCAGTCTTAAAATCTGTGTTTTTTTTTTCGTTATCTTATGCAGGCCAGTTAGTTATACATCAGCTTGTGCACCTAAATTCGGCCAATCATAAAGCAACGGTCATCTGTCAATCAAATTTTTTCGGTCATAGCATCTTTATTCATATGTCGCAGCTAATATACACAACGGTTGAAATAAGAAATACGAATCATTTCCTTTCCCATTGAGTTCCGTCCCAGTGTTAATGGGGATGGACGTCTGTGTCTTCAGCAGGCGTAGAGCTAACAGAACTGCCAGCGTTGCGAGGCAAGGGCTCAAACATGTGCGGCTGTAAGCCTTCTACACCAAACCAAGCTTCTGCCGCCCTGGCGTCCTCTTCCACAACATCTTCGTCCCGCTTTCCTCCTCTTGATAAAAAATGTATGATGGAGGACGACCTCCGACACTAAACTCTCCTCCTCTTGCATGTTTCCTCTGTTCATAGCGTTCCTTGACAGTGTCGTTTCTAAGTCACCAATTTAGTGCTACTTGGTCCCAATGGAATTTCCCATTGGGACCCTACTAGCACTAAGTTGCTAACTGGTTAGCAAGATGCTTCCGAGACACCGGCCACAATCAAACTTGCTTGCGAACCTTCCGCCACACAATCCCGCCCTTTTGAGAAATGACCAATCACATTCACTTTATTCACTCGTGTAAAGTCGGGCACCACTCAGGAGAATTCAGAAATGTAACGGTTGGAAAAGCCGCTTCCCTATGACTTTAATGGCTAAGATCCAATGATTAACCGGGTTTTGATGTTCAGTGCCTTGCAAATGGTAAATGGCATGTACTTATATAGCGCCTTTTTTGAAGACAGGAGACTTGACCAAAGCGCTTTACACTACATTCAGTCATTCGCCCATTTGCGCACACACTCACACACTGATGGTGGCCAGCTACATTGTAGCCACAGCTGCCCTGGGGCTCACTGACAGAAGCGGGGCTGCCGTACACTGGCGCCACCAGGCCCTCTGACCACCATTAGTAGACAATGCAGGTAAAGTGTCTTGTCAATGGACACAACGACAATGAAAGTCAGAACATCCAACGCCAATGTTGCCCTGCAAAGTCATCTTATGATGCTCCAACCAAGAATTTGAATTTTATTTAGATTGGAAGTGTTAGACAAGAAAAAATGAGTGCACAGTTCTTCATAGGGTAAAACAGGATCCACCCTTTTTTTGGAAAAAATCTGCAGAACGCTTCTGTGTTTGAGCCCAGACCATCACTCCTCCATCTCAGCTCCCACATTTAATTTCCAGGTAGAATTGTCATCTTTGGAAAACCACTGTTCTTTTTTTTTTCTGCATTCCTGCACCTGGTACCAAACAATGTGTGATCCGACATATGGGACCCATCAAACAGAAGGTGGTCTCGTCAAATGAGACCAAAACGGAACATTCTGGTTGTGAAACATGGTGGTAGAAGAATCATGCTGTGGGGTTGTTTGGTTTTCTTTTTACTAAGTTTACAGGCTACTGTATTTCTTTTACTATGAATATTGGGAAGTTTGAAATGAGTTTGTTTGCTGTAAAGCTTTCAGGCTCAGGAAAGTTCAACACATCTGACCTAATCCGATCACATGTTTTTTTCATTATTCTGAGAAATGGTGTATATAATATTCTACTTATAGCCTAGAGAAACAGGGGGAGTCATTGATGACTGAATTAAATGTCTCACCTCTAGAAAACACCCCACCTTGGATTCATCGTAAGTTTTCATGTTGACTATAGTTGCAACAAATGAATGTTGGCTTTAAAAAAGGAACAGTCTCTAGTGCTTATTAAAAATGTGTTATTCTGAACCGTTATTAAGTTTTCTACTGATGCATTTATTCCATATAGTCCAGGTCCAGAACTGTCGATTAACCTCTCTCTGCTTCTGTTCTCCCACAGAACTGTCCTCTGACCATTGTGAACGTGTTTGAAAGCAGAGCGCCGCTGGTGATGGGCATATTCGTTGGAACTGGAGCTCTTCTGGTAGGCAACGTTCTGCACATTTGTTAGTCTAAAAGCAAGTGATGAAGATTCATTTGAAATAGGGTAACATAGGGCTGGGCGATAATTCAATAACGATATACAGTATATCGATCGATAGACGTGTGGCGCAATAGAAAAAAAGAGGGTCGATAAAAGTTCGATAAAAAAGAAACGCAGTTTTCCTTCCTTCTCATTGTAGCCTAGCATGTAGGTTTATGCTAGTCACTACTTCCTCCCAACCAATCACAATCGCGGACCCAGGCACGCCGTCACAAAGCGCCGCCCTCTCAAACCACAACACAGAGCACATGCAGATGTCGCAGCAAGGAGAGGCGGAGGAAATTGTTCCAAAGAAGGGTTTTTGTAGTTCGGCAGTCTGGCAGTATTTCGGTCATGGCAAGTCGGACAAAAAACAAACCACAGTCATCTGTAAAATGTTTAGGGAACCAGTGAAAACGAAGTCTGATAACACAACCAACTTTTTTTTTTTTTTATCATCAGCCGCTCACACCCGCAGGAGTATGAGCTGTGTAGGCCACAGCGCGACTCTCCTCCGAGGAATCTTCAGGAATTTCGGGAAAATATATATATATTTTCAGTTCTGGGCAGTTTCCCACGTAGTTCTAACAATTGAGATAAAAATGCTGAGGGGCCAGAAACTTCAAAGTAATAACTCAGGTTAAAGCAGGAAAAGTGGGCGGTGGGGGGGCATTTACTTATTTGATATATTTATTTTGGTCACTTTTCTGGTCACTTTAGTTTATTCTTAGTCAGTATTTAATAACATAACTCAGGTCTCTTAAGTTATTTTTCTTTAAAACAATTCTGTTATGGTTAAAAAAGTTGGTTAAATAAAGATTTAATTCGAAGTCTGTGTTTGTGTTTTTTATTAAAATTAAATCATTTAGCAATATTATAAAAAGTCCAAGCAGAGCTGCACATAAAATATGGTTTCAAATCTTTTCAATAATTATCGATATCGATCAATATGCATGTTTTTTAATCGATAAGCTTTTTTTCTATATCGCCCAGCCCTAGGGTAACAGATAAAGTTACATTTCTCCGCAAATAGGAAGGTTACATCAATGTAAAATATAATGGTAGATCTGAGGGGGAAACGGGGATAAGAGAGAAAAATAGACTATTCACAAGCTTCTGTTTGAGTTCTGCTCATGTTCTTAAGTTTGATCATCTGTCTCCCCCCACCCCCTCCCACTTTTGTTTTTTCATTTTATTTTATTTTCCATCATTGCTTCCAAAAGACCGTAGCTATGATTTGCAGCGGAGTGCTCAGTTCACAGATTCGGCGGGTCTCCTCATCTCCTCAGTACATTATCCTGAGTACCAACACTCCCTCCCTGGCTGCCCCTCAGCTATATCCTCAGCCATACCCTCAGCACGTCACCAACTCCATCAACTCCTTCCCTGATCAGGACCCAGTCGTCTTCACACCCCTGCCTACCATCAACCTTCCCTTGGCTCAGGCCTAAGAGTCGTCTCTTTAAACTTCAGGGTCACTTTTTGGGGTTTCATGTTTATTCACAATGATATGATCTGAGAAAACGTTACTTCACTCAACCTGATCACACTTCATCTTTTAGCTCTTCAGAAGGAAAAATCCCCCAAGTTACAAAAAAAAAAAAAAAAAAAAAACTCCCAGTTTGGGGAAGTCACCAAGATATTATAACAGTTTGGTGACATCAGTGCACCTCCATCCTGTCAGATGTTTACGTACATCCACCTTGGTCATGACTATACAAACAATTCAGGATTTCTGAATTGCAGATTATAGTATAGAACTTCAAAACAAGAACTAGATAAAGAAGTTTGAGTTTATCTGAATTTCTTTTTCAATTTTAATTGTTACATGTTTGCATATAAATAGCAGATTTAGGTAGTTGTCCTTTAACTCGTCTACAAGAAACAACAGATATTTTTTAGTCGTAAACAAGCTCCTAGCATCTGTCCTCATTCTGTCTGGACCTGGTTCTTAGATTCAGTTAAATTGAAATAAAATTCAAATTAAAGCTGTCGAGGTCATGGCCATCCTAGATGCTTTAACTTTGCCTTTCATACCAGACAGCTAAGGATGACCCGGAAATGTCCAGGAACCAGAATAACCAGAAAAAGGCAGCTCTGCCTATAGGAAGAAGCCAAACTGCTATCATTTCTGATAAAACAAGGATTCTATTGTTTCAATGCTGACCTTGAAGTCAGTCTGATAGGCTATCAGAAAGATAGCTTCAAAGCAACCTTTGAAGGACTAGATAAAAGGGGAATTATTTTTTAACCTGCTTGGACTAGAAAAATATTCCCTTTAAATTCAACTTCTGGGTCTAGTTCTTTTAGAAAAAAATATTTATCATTATTATCAGAACTGAGGGGTTTAACTAAATCTTTAAAAGCTTTACATCAGTGCAACATTCATGGCCACGATGAGGATTGGACGTAAACCACTGACTAGAACTGGGTTCATCCTTGAAATCCAAAAAGGGATAATGTCCGTTATTTTACCCCCATTAAACACTAAAAGGTTGCTCCCTTTTATGATCTATTCGTGTTGGATTTTGTCCTTCAGATGCTTTTAGTGATAGAAATCACTCCTATTCAGTGTCATATATGCTCTATTTTTGGCTTGTGTGCAAATCATCAGCAAATAATGGAAAACATCCTGTCTTTCTGTCTTCATGGGTCTGTTTTGAATGTTGATCTGCTGTAGATGTGGAAGCAGGTAGATCACAGCCTGGCATCAAAATCTGTCCTGAACAATAAGATCTCATTTAGCTGCTTTTCTCATATTCTGTGCAGCGGACAGATTACACCGCTTCACTGATGCAAAGAGGAGTTTCAAAGAGCTCAGACGGCGTTGATTGTGTTTAGAGCTGATCAAATGATGATCAACAGCCCGGATGGATGTTAATGCCAGGTCTGAGTGGGGCCTCTGTCCCTTATTCTGCTCTTTATTTCCCTCCTTCTGTGTCTGCATGACAGATTACTGCCCTGGTCTGCGCCGCTGTTCTCCTGAAACAGATCAAGAAAGAGCATCAGGAGATAACGGCTTACTATTCCTCTGTGTACTAAGAACAGGAGGCCTGGTAAGGGTTGGGCCCTCAGCCGCCTCCGCCTCATCTTCAGCTACCATCGCTGGAAACTCAACCAGCAGATCAGTGTTTACAGCTTTTTCCCGTGTTTGTGTGAACTACTGACTACAGCTCCTGGAGCCAGTTTGCTGAAAGTGTTGTAGAGCACTAGATTTATCAACTTAGAAGAAACCCCGAATCAGCAGAAACAGGCCTGCAAATACCCGAGCCTGGTAATCCGACAATGCAAAACAAACACAACGATTTAGCTGCAAAATCTAGTAGCAAAGCCACACTGAGCCTTTTTGTAAAACCAAGAATGCATGCTATGACGCTACATGTTAGCTCGATTCTTTATGTTCCATGATCACAGATTTTAAGTGGCTGATTTTTGTTTGCTCCACACTGGACCACTGATGAACATCGCTGTCAGAAATGTAAAAGGGAAATAAAGGGATCATTTCATAAAGTCAAGCTTTTAGAAGCTTTGATTGTATTTTGGTGAAATTAACAAAAAAAGGTTGAACATTTCTTTTACTATATATTTTTTCTGTGCTTCAATCACTGTAACGACGCTTTTTTTCACGTGCAATGCTCTAATCATTGTAGATTTATTCACTTTTTAACATCAAAACTTTTATATATTTCTAGAGGTTTAAAGGTACATGGATAGATTTGTTTTTATTATGTTAAACCTGCTTTTTTTTATTTTTTGACTAGTGTTTTAAGGACCACCAGATTAGCCATGATGTAAAATAAAGTCTTTGAGTACCAAATAAAAAAGTTTTTTGTGTCAGCAGCTTATGATAAAAAAAAAATGTGTTTGTTTTAAACAATTGTTTGTTTTAAAGCTGTAGATCAAAACTGTTGCCTTGGTATAGGATTTTTTTTTATATATTGGAAAAAATTGTTTAGAATCTAAATGCCTTATTTTTCTTCACATGTAGCCCAGATTATTGCATTGTTTTACGTTACAGTTTGTTTTTCTCTTGAAGGTTTATGGCTGTGCATGTTTCCATAAAACATCTAAAAAAAATAATATGTGAAAGTGTCATTTTTTCCCTTTAACCCCAATGTTCCTGCAAACATAAAGGAAAGTAGTTATAATAAACAAGGATTTTACTGATTTCATCAGCTGGTTTAAATACCTTCATTTAATAGGAAATAAGCAACAGTTTAGATGGAAAACCTATTTTTACTGTATTTACAAACGCAGGGTATCACTGATATTTACTTGTAAAATATCCAAGGCCAGCATTATTTCAACCTGGACAGATTAACATTGACATACATGAATGAAATAAGTTATTTGGCGCTGGGGCCCGGCAGATGATTGATGCTGTGAATTGACATTCAGTTGGATGAGAAACCTAGGAGATGAATTTAAGTATTCTTCCTCCTGGGGTCTTGACACTGCTGGAGGAATAAGTTGGAGGATGAGTGGGACTGAGAGAGAGGGAGGAGATCCATTCCAACTTTATAAAGCAATTCCCTAGGGACCAAAGTGCTGCACAGTCAACAACAGCAGACAAACTGATATTTAGAGGACCTAAATAAGAACAAATTATTTATCCATCTTCCGCGTATCCGGGTCGGGTCGCGGGGGTAGCAGCTTCAGTAGGGAGGCCCAGACGTCCCTCTCCCCAACCACTTGGGCCAGCTCCTCCAGGGGAATCCAAAGGCGTTCCCAGGCCAGCTGAGAGACATAGTACCTCCAGCGTGTCCTGGGCCTCCTCCCGGTTGGACTTGCCCCTAAGACCTAATCATGGAGGCATCCTAAGCAGATGCCCGAGCCACCTCAACTGGCTACTCTCGATGTCCCCCCGGATGTCTGAGCTCCTCACCCTATCTCTTAAGGGAGAGCCCAGACACACTATGGAGAAAACCCATTTCAGCCGCTTGTATCCAGGATCTCATTCTTTCGGTCATGACCCAAAGCTCATGACAATAGATGAGAGTAGGAACTTAGATTGATCGGTAAATCTACCCGAGAGCTTTGCTTTTTGGCTCAACTCTCTCTTCCTTGAAGCGTGCCGGTACAGTGCACGCTTCACAGCAGACGCCGCACCAATCCGCCTATCGATCTCCTAATCCATCTTCCCCTCATTCGTGATACACACGATACTTAAACTCCTCCACTAGGGGCAGTACATCCTCCCGAACCCTGAGAAGGCACTCTACGCTTTTCCGGCTCAAGACCATGGTCTTGGATTTGGAGGCACTGATCCTCATCCCTGCCGCTTCACGCTCGGCTGCGAATCGCTCCAGTGAGAGCTGTAGATCAGTGGTCCCCAACCTTTTTTTGCATCACGGACCGCTGTAGGTCAGACAATATTTTCACAGACAAACACAAAAAAATAAAACAACAAGCCGGTCCCATCTAGGCGTATTCGGAGACAATGACACATGAAGTGTGCTCCTGATGTCCAGTCTGCTCCGTATTGTTTTGGTCGCTGTAACCGCAGAAAATCCCGCTTCACAATGATAGGATGTTAAAGATAGGATGAGTCTTGAACTGAATTAACCTGTGTCAAGAGGCACAGATGAACTGACTGATGTAATTGGGAGAGAATACCGGCATTTTTTATATTTTTCAAAATAAAACATCACTCAGACTCTGATCGTCGAAAAATTATATATATATATATATATACTTTTTTCTGTGCGGTCCGATACCAAATGACCCACGGACCGGTACCGTTCCGCGGCCCGGTGGTTGGGGACCGCTGCTGTAGATCACGCCCCAATGAAGCCAATAAAACCACATCATCTGCGAATAACACAGACGCAATCCTAAGGTCACCATAACAGATCCCTTCAACACCTTGGCTTCTGCTCATAAAAGTTACGAACAGAATCGTGACAAAGGGAAGTGACCTAAATACGAACAATTAAAGCATTAAATACATATAACAATTAAAATAACTACAAATGTCTAATAAAATTAAGGTCACAGGCTAACATCAACATCTCATAAAGTGTCATAAGTGGTGAGTTTTAAGAAGTAATTTAAAAAATCAAACAATAAGGAACACTATGGAAGCTCTTTCCACAATTTTGGAGCTGAAGTAAGATACCCCCCTATGCCCCTAAGAAGCAGCTGATTGGCTGACCTGGGTCAACCGGAGGATGCAGACAGGGCGAGACCATGAAGAGACTTAAAAACAAAATACTTTTAAAATAGATCCTAAAATGTGCAGGGAGCCAGTGTAATGAGGCTTAAATGGGGGGGATGCTTTCATGCTTATGAGTGCCGGATAAAAGACGCAGAGCAGCATTTTGCACTCTTTTGAATCAAGCAATGTTGGAGCTACTAACCCCCACATAAAGTGCATTGCAGTAATCCAATCCTGTAGAAATGAAGGCAGGGATTACTGTCTCTAAATTTTCTTTGGAAACAATGGACTTTGTTTTGGCCAACTGCCTTAATTGAAGAAGCAAGATCAGTTTTGAAACCTTAAGGTTAGTAATAACTTATTTCCTGTTCTGGGCTAGGTAACTTAGGTCAGTGGAGGGAGCATCTGATGTTTAGCTAAAGATCATGACCTCAGTCTTACTCTAATTTAATTTTAAGAAATGAAGGACCACCGTTTAAGTCTTCAAGGCATTCTAATAGCACGCTAATCGAGTTCTCATCTTTCCTGCGTAGAGAAATGTAAATTTGTCTATCATCAACATAACTGGAAATAAACCATGCTTCCTCATTATTGAGCCAAAGGGAAGTAGTTAAAGGGTAAAAAGAAGAGGGCCTAAGACTGAGCCCTGTGGTACTCCACACAATAAGGGAACAGATAATTCCTTATTATCACCAAGGGAGACACAGAAGGTTCAGTTTTGATTATTTTAACCAATCAGTTTGTTAATCACTGTTGCTGATCGAATGTTTCAAACGAGCAAGTAATATTTTGTGGTCTTCTGTATTAGCAGTCAGGTCCAAGAGAACAAGAATCACAAACCCTCAAGAATCTGTAGCTAAAAAATATAATTTAAAAACCCTTAAAAGAACCGATTCAGAGCTGTGTAAAGATTTAAAACCAGATTGGAAACCTTAAAATATCATGCTCTTATATTAAGGCCATCAGTTGATTATAAAGCACCGTTAAAAGAATTTTAGAACTGATGGGAAGCATAGAAATCAACCTATAGTTTGAATTAATTTAAGGATCAAGAGCAGGTTCTTTAAACAAGAGGTCAGACTATTGTTAACATTAGACTTCCTTGAAAAAAAGAGGAGTTACAGAATCGTATGGAAAGCCACCAGGCTTTAAACAGCCAACAATCATTTTGAGAGAAGCCAGAGTCACTGCCTCCAACTGGTTAAAAACAGCAGAGCTAGTAACAGAGGTTAATGGGTCAGAACAGAACAGGAAATAGAAGCTCAAGCTTTTGTGATCTTTTCAACAAAAATATTAAAACACGTTTCACAAAGATCAGGATATGCATCAATCACCTTCTTCTTTGGAGCATTTCCAGACGACATGCCAAATACCAAATGTGGAATGTGAAAGTCTTAATATACGGAGCCCCTAAAGGGACATGGAGTTGCGAGATCTCGCAAAAGTTTTGCGAGATCTCGCAAACGTTTTGCGAGATCTCGCAAAGTAAAACAGATGTCCTGATCCACACTCCTTGCTGGTTAGTAGCGGTATTGCACTACATAGTTGTTTGCCAACCGCCATTAAATAGAAGAAGAAGAAGAAGTAAACAGACACAAAACAATGGAGGCGCAAACAGATCATCAATCGGAGAAGTTTATTCATTTCTATTTTAGTATTGGCCTGACATATAAAGACATCAAATCCGTACTTGGATGTAGACATGGATTCGACATTAGTGAGAGACATTTGAAAAGATTACTCAGGGCGAGGGGACTTTCTCGTCGTAAAGAATACAGTGATCTTGCGGTCCTGGTGGAATTCATCAGTAACGAGCTACAGTTCTCTGGTCAGCTTCATGGGTACCGGTGGATGTACGCAAAGTGCAGAGAGCATGGACTACTCGTTAAGAAGGAGGATGTGAGGTTGGTGCTGAAGGAGCTAGATCCTAGAGGAGTTTCTTTAAGGCAAGCAAGACGTCTAAGACGACGGAGCTACTTTTCGAGAGGGCCTAACTTCATTTGGCACATGGACAGCTATGACAAGCTGAAGCCATATGGCTTTTGTATCAACGGAAGCATTGACGGTTTTTCGAGAAAAATCATCTGGCTTAATGTCTATACCACGAGTAGTGACCCCAAGTTGATTGGGGGTTATTACGTTGATGCAGTCCAACGTTTAGGGGGCTGCCCTAGGATTGTGAGAGGCGATTTAGGGACTGAAAACGGCCATGTTAGAGGCTTTCAGCGGTTCCTCGTCCCGTTTCATCCAGACGGCACTGTTGATAGCTACCTGGAGGGAGCAAGCACCGCCAATCAGAGGATCGAGTGTTGGTGGGGTTTTCTGCGAAACCAGTGCGTGGAGTTCTGGATATCCTTGTTTGCAGACATCAGAGACACTGGATATTTTGACGGCGGGTTTCTGGACAAGGCTATCCTTCAGTTTTGTTGCATGGGACTGATCCAGGTGAGTTTTGTGTTTTGACGTAAATGTGTGTGAGACTGAGGAGAGAGAAAGCTGGAGGGAGCAGGGGAGAGGAGAGAAAGAAAGGCCAATTTTGGATACGTTTTTGAACTATTTTAAGTTTACATGTATGTACAGTTCCTCCTAAATGTATTTTGTGTATTTTTAACAGGATGAACTGGAGGACACTGTCCAAGTTTGGAATGCACACACCATCAGACCATCGAAAAACATCAGTGTCCCCAGTGGTAGACCGAATGTGATGTATGCCTTGCCTCAACTCTATGGGACCAGAGACTTTCTATCCCTTGTTGAAGATGAACATATTCAGTTGTGCAAAGACGAATGTGTTTTTCGGCAGCTGATACCATGTGATCCAGATGTGTATGGACTATGCAACATCTTAATGTCGGAGTCACATCTGACTCTACCAAGAGATCCTTATCAGGCTGTGAACCTGTACAGGCACCTAAGAGAGGCCATCACTGCAGCTATTTAAGTCAGGAATATTTAAAATGCCCTGTAGGGGAACAATTAATCCCAAACCATTTTAATAGCTGATTATTCATTTAAATTATTTTTTGTTAACATTTCACAAAATGTTTTCTGTCTTAGATGTAAATAACCATCAGTATCAGCCTGTGTGCAGTGACAAATTAATAGTGAAGATACAGTATCTGTGAATGAAGGCACACATTTTAATGTTAGTGTAGCAGAATTCTTTTTTAATTTTTCTGTATGTAAAACATTTACATACATTTGAAACCCTGAGGTAATGTAAACTTTGCCAAATCTGACTAGTTTGTCAATAAAAAAAATTATACAAACATTCAAGGTCACTTCTTGGGCAAATGCACTCACATAAAAAAATACATGTGATAGTATGAAGTTACAGTAGTACATTAGAGCAATATAATGGAAACATTGTAATAATTCAGAAGGGCATATTACACAAACTCAGCTTATACATTTGGTAAACAGGAACACTGGATAGGTATCTTAGTATTGAGTTTTAAACTGCTTCTGAATAAGCAACTAACTGGCATGACTTCAAAAGGAACAATCACTAATTCTACCAGTGATTAACAATTCTGTAAATAACAGAATATCACCCTTATATGCTTTTAAGAAAAGAAGTCCAGCATAGAAACTGGGTTAGATTTAAAATAATGAAACAGAAAGCTGCAGTCATTTTCAAAGTATAATTTAAAATATAAAATCTGTTAAAAAATGGAGGTGTATTATTGCACCAGTAAAACAAATAAAGTGCATGCTGAAAAGGAAATGAGACTGCTTATCATGATGTCAGTGCATCAGATGTTTAAATGACAAAACATAAATACATAAATAAATGATTATCAACCATACCATGAGGCCAGTTACTTCTTGGCCTAGTTAAACCTGGTCCCACATTTAAATGATGTCCATTTCTAAGTAATTGCTGGACAGGATATTGTCAAACTCTGTCCGAAATTCTGGGTAAGAACTGTATGTACATGGCACATCAATTGTAGCTCCACAGGTATGAGCAACAGGCCTTCTGTTGAGGCCAGTTTCAGCATTAAAGCTAACCATAATCTTCTCAACACATATAACTGAGGAACCTGTGCAGAAGCGTAGGATTTTCTCAGCTTTTGCTTGATCAGCATTTTTCACATAACGTTGTAAATGGTTTAAGGTTGTTTGTTCTCTTTGAGACAGCACCACTTTATTAGTTTCAAGCAATTGCATTACTCTTTTGCCCGTAGGCTTCTTTAACTCATAAACACTCAACACACTTTCCTTATCTGGTAGTTTAAACCTCACAAGTGACATGGGTGTGGAGAGGCAATCGACAATAAATTTGGGCTCTTGGAGAATTGCTTTGTGTGCCATTAGTTCTATGGCAGGCTTCATGTTGTTCTCTGGAGGTAGGAAATGGGAACCCATCCGTGTGAAAAGGTCAAGCAAGTCCTCTTGATCACTTTCATCCAGTGTTCCCTGAAGAGCCTTCTCAACAGCTGATCTCTCAATGGGAGGGAGGTAGTTGAGAAATGATGACATCAGGATGTCTGTATCAACATGGTCAATTCCATTGATGCATGCTAAAATAAAAGCCATTGATAGCTTTACTGGCATAACACCATGATCTACAAATCCTTTAACCCAAATCCGTCCAACTGCTTGCCATTCAGCCTCAGAAAAATCTGGCCTAAGCCTTGGAACTCGCTCTGTTTCTCCTTCACACTGTTCAAGAAATTGCTCCCAGAAGGCTGTGTACACCTCCCTAGACACTCCGGCATCATCAATAGCTTTTTCATTGACAAAGTCCATCTTTAAAGTCATATTCATGATGCTGCTGTCAGTAAATACAGGCAAAAGATCATCAACAACCTTTATCCTGCAAACTGAAGCACGCCGTGTGGTCTGGGGACTTCCTGGGTTGCTGTCTGTTGGCATGTGGCTGCTTGAATGAGAGGGCAAATTGAACTTTAGCCCCCTGTCCAGCTAGAAGAACAAAACACACAATTAAAAATCAGAATTGTCAAAGAATAAAGCAGAGGCCAAAGTATCCTAAATTTTGGCATGTTTGTTACAAGGTTACTGATTACCAACTAGGTTATCTATGCGCCTAAGATGTCATAATGTAAAAACAATGTTATTCATGTGAAGATACCTGGCAGTGGAGTCACACCAGAGTATGGTGTTTTCAGACGTCAACTAGAGCGCACCAGAGTTCGGCTAGACAAAAACTGAGACCATCTCTTCAGGCGGCACTAGTTTATTAAGCATTAGAGTGCGATTGTGCTATCATACTGTGTCAAACTGGACCATATTTAAGTCAATCTAAATTTAGATTGACCTAAAGATCGAGGTGAGAAAAAACACCCTAAGATAAGAATTCCTTTAATATCCCAAAGTAGCAAAATTTGGGTTCTAACAAAGCTTAAAACTACAGCCTATTTCTTCAAAAAATGCTTTATTGGATTTATATCACATTTGTAATTAAAGTGAGAATGCATCAAACATTAGAAGATATTGGGAGATATATTGGAAGATATTAATTTCTTTTATTTACTTCTCTGATTTCTTTTTCACCGACAATTTTTATTTCTCCACACTAGGGGGTTCTGTAGCACCCTCAGCCCCCTGGGGCCTTCATCTCAAGCATCTTTTTATGAGACCATGTTACAAACTGCACCCCTTCTCACACTGGTTTCTGTTCAAAATTTGTGATCTCCTACCACAATAATAGTTAACACTGATGACATCAATTTGTTTGAAGTGGTGTGTCTTACCTGGGCAGCTTGCACTGCTTCCTCGTGTATGGACTGCTGCTCATCCAGGTTAAGCAGGCCATCACCTGAAGGGAGTAGAAGCTCTATCACCTGTGTAGGAGCACCACCCAACTCTGTCCTCTGAAGAATACAATAAAAGACAGCAGATACATTAACCCTAAAATCAGATTTATTTTCAAAAAAGTTTTTCATAATTACTTTTGTACATGAGCATAACTTCCAGTCAACATCAGGAACACTCCAGACAATGTTAAGAAGTCCACTTAGGTTTTAGGATAAAAATGAAAATATTTTACATATTAGAGACATAACAGTACAATAAAGTTATAAGTCAAAGATAAAATTGCTGCACAATTCCAGTAATTAGACGAAAGGACTTAACTGACTCCCAATTTCATTAAAGATAAAAATTAGTATTTGTTTTTAATACCCCATCAAACATGTGATATAAAAATTCAAAACATCCATCCATCCAACCATTTTCTGACCCGCTAAATCCTTCATGGGGTCGCTGGGCTCTATCTCCAGCATTCACTGGGTGAGAGGCGGGGGTTCACCCTGGACAGGTCGCCAGTCTGTCGCAGGGCAACACATAGACACAGGACAAACAACCATTCACGCACACACTCACACCTAAGGACAATTTAGAGGAGCCAGTTAACAGTCATGTTTATGGACTGTGGGAGGAAGCCAGAGTACCCGGAGACAACCCATGCATGCACAGGGAGAAAATGCAAACTCCATGCAGAAAGACCCAGGATTGGATTTGAGCCCAGAACCTTCTTGCTGCAAGGCAACAGCGCTACCCACTGTGCAACCCCAAAATTTATATCTTTATTAAGAAATTGTAAACAAAATATTACCTGTGTGTCATCCTCATCAACATGTTTTAAATTGATAACCACCACATCATCGTCCGAATCCCACACAAGTGTATCTGCCTCGTCAAACAAGGGGCCCGGTTCCGGTAAAGTGACGTCACTCGTGTTTTCTCTTCCGTCAATGCTGCTATTTTTTATGTCTGTTGGGGTTGACTGAAAGGGATGTGATGGACCTGGACTTTGTGCTGTCTCATCCTCAGATATTTCCCTTAACCTTTTTGATCTTTGTTGCATCTGAAAACAAATCAAAGACACAGTGCTTTAATTTCTTCAGTAGTAATCCAAAAAATAAATGCTGTGTAACAATACATGTTAAAACACAAAATCTATTAAAGGGGTGGTTGAACATACTGACAAATTGACCTATGTAATAATACTTAGTCATATGAATATGACTATTGCCTTCATTCAGCAACACCTGACGTTTTTTGAACCATGAAGCAGCTCAGTAAACACAATGGAGGTGAACGGACGTTCCTCAAAACTTAAACACATCATCCAACAACTACAATACTTACCTCACTGTATATATAGATGGACAATTGTAATAAAGTTAGGGACAAGAGTCACTAACTTTATTAGTGACTCTTGTCCCCTTAACATCTGTCCATGTCAGTATCGTTATATTATTTATTACAAATATATGTGCATATACCTGGGCGCTTCCGTCACTATCAGTTGAATATGAACTATCCTGCAGATCTGTGATGACTGACTGAGATCCATCTTCAAACTGACCATTTTCCTCAGATGAGTGATCTTTTGGAGCTCCCTCTTTAGTACAGATGTAAAATCTGAGAAGTTTTAGTTTAGTTTGTTCATACATTTGGCCAACAGTGTGATTAAAGGGAATCTTGTTCCTTTTAAAATCGCAGATGTCAAACGTGAAGTCTTCAGCTCGCCCTTTTGTGGACTGCCCATCAGGAAAAAATAGTTCTTTTCCTAATTCCATGATCTGAGCAACAGTAGCTGTTTTTGCCATTGTAGAATGTCTCGTGCCTCCACCACTGTTGGTCCGTACTTGACTGTATCCATTAATGCCAAAATGAAGCCATCCAATTTCAACCTTTCTTGAAGCCTTCTCTCCTGCCCTATTTCTTTCTCTGGCCATGGTATTTTGGAGTTCGTCTGGGGTTCCACTCGGTGATCCTCTTGTCTTTGATTTCATTTTGCGTGCCCCTATTTTATATTTCAATCTCTCTAAAAGAGTGTCTTTACTGATGCTTTGGCACTGTGTTTGTTCACAGAAAGATAGCACAGCTACTCTATCACCATATGTGTTTATGTATTTTGACATTTGCTCATCACTCATGATGCGCAACACTGCTTTGTCAACCTGCAAACAGAAGAGAGAAACACTAGTGTCAGTACAGTGCATTGTATGTATTTTGATGAATCTGAAATTTTTTTTATACTTTGCTTATTAAGATGCATCAAGACAATCAGAAATCTAGTTTAGTGCAAATTACATGCCATTTATGTATTCCCATGTATTAACTTATTCAGTGTAGTTGCAGATTGTTCTAGAAAAGGTTTTAAAAGCCCTATAAAATATACTGTGTTAGCATTCGTTCTGACACAAGTCAACTTTTGTGCATTAAATAATTTCATTAATCACTGCAATTAATGCACCATTTAATTTGGAAGATGAGGATTCCTTGATTCAGCATGGAAAAATTAAAAACTTCTGTGGTTGACGTTCTCCATTTCATGGCACAAAAACATTGTGCGTCCAGGTTATCTCAACCTGAAAAAAGCGAAAACCTGACCCTGTGTGAGTTAAGCTATATAACTAAAATTCCACCTATAACCAAGTATCTTATAGACAGGTATAGATTTATCTATGAATTTGCATACACAACCCATTTATGAATGAATGCATTTAATCAATTTATCCTTATGGTTAATCATTTAAAATAAATATTTAATTTGCTGACTTGAATATCAATTATTCAAATTTATTTGAAATGTACTCTACATTAATTAATGTATGTTTCAGAAAGGTAGTCATCCTAATAAAGTAAAAAAGAAAAAGTGTCACAGACCTTTATATAGTCGTTAGTTGTTATTTATTTTATAGTTTTACTCTGATGCTTGATAAAATAGTCAAGAAATGCAGATTGGAAAGGATTCCAACTGCTTGCAAGGTGTACTTTGCTAAATAAATTCAATTCGATTAAATTTAATTTATATAGTGCCAATTCATTAAAACATGTCATCTTAAGGCACTTTACAAAGTCAAATTCAATCAGATTATACAGATTGGTTATAATATAAATTTCCTATATAAAGGGAACCAGTTGATTGAATCAAAGTCTTGATAAGCAGCTTTCCCTCCTGAAGAAGCGTAAAACCACAGGGAGAGTCGTCTGCATTGTCCATGGCTTTGCAGCAATCCCGCATACTGAGCAAGCATGAAGCGACATTACACTGTAAATAAAGCTCACCAGGACAAGCTTTGCTCTTTAAACCACCCGTGCCTGAAAACATGTCGGCTCTATTAATTTCACAAATTTTATACTATGATAAATCACTGGCAAGGAACGTTAACAAGCTGGTAATGACGATACAGGTTTTCGGAAATAAAAATCAACCAGACTTGACAGTCAACAGTATGCTCGACCAGCCAGGGAGTTCAAAGTTACCAGTTTTATCCTCTACTCAAGTTTCATGATATCATGTTAACATTGTTATTAGGCTATCAAGTATGCATTCACTATAATTGCACGAAACAATTATGCATTTCTACAATTCTACGAATAATACCAATATTAGCTAACGATAGCATGCTATTCACGAAGCTATTCACTCTACTTTCGTCACGAATGCCTTGTTGCTAAATTTACGTCAGGTTATTTAATGGATTGTTTACTGACCTTGTCTCTCTTCATTCGTGTAATGTCGTCTTTTGGGACTGCTCTAGAAATTAAGAACCTCTCCAAATCGTCCTCCATGGTTGTAGCTGACACATGGGCGTTTTATCCTTTTCGCTTTGCGCCTCCGCTGTTGTGTGTCTGGTTTACTTCCGGTTCGCCCCCGTATGTTCAATTTCCGGTTTGCCGACGTAGAAAACCTTTTTTTAATCTTTTCAAATGTCTCTCACTAATGTCAAATCCATGTCTGCAGCCGAGTGTGGATTTAATGTCTTTATATGTCAGGCCAATACTAAAATAGAAATGAATAAATTTCTCCGATTGATGATCTGTTTGCGCCTCCATTGTTTTGTGTCTGTTTACTTCTTCTTCTTCTTATTCTATTTAATGGCGGTTGGCAAACAACTATGTGGTGCAATACCGCCACTAACCAGCAAGGAGTGTGGATCAGGACATCTGTTTTACTTTGCGAGATCTCGCAAAACGTTTGCAAGATCTCGCAATACTTTTGCGAGATCTCGCAAAAGTTTTGCGAGATCTCGCAAAAGTTTTTTTTTCCTCCATGTCCCTTTAGGGGCTCCGTATTAATATGTATATATAAAGTATTTTATTTTAAAAGTAGGGTATAAACATGGTTCTGAGCTGTAAAGAGTTTTTAAGTTATAGCACAAAACTAAATCTAGTTATCTAAATTGTTGAAACCTAACATTTCTAAAAAGTTCTTAATATTACCTTCCATCCAGAGTAAAGGTAAACTCATTATTCTGTGTTTGGTGGTTAGAAAGAAACCGTCAGCTTGTATAAAAGGGATTTATTCATCTGTTGGAGCAGGAAGTGTTTATTAATATAACTGATGCTCTCTTTAAAATAGCTTTGAATCTGTGTCGTCAGCAGCCAGTGTCGATCTGATAAACATCTGTGTTGAAATATCAGGATTTTGTTAATAAGACAATAACCCACATGGTTCTTTAAATGTAATAAAGTTACTATAATAAAGAATGAGTTTGTTTAAATATCAACTATGTACTAATCTTGACCTGGTACCATGGTCTACCATATAATAGTTTTGTTTTATTCTACTGGATTATGTTTTTACATTTGGAAAAGGCATGAAATGAAATAAATTAGATTAAAACAGCAGTGAAATGATTTTAGTCCAGTTTAAATGGGATTAAAGCCTCTAAACATTCTACACCTGAGTTTTTATTTTGTTATTTTTAGCAGTGTTTGTTTTAAAGTTTTAAAATTTGTTTTATCTTTATATTTATAAAATGGTTGGCCTTTGATCACCAGATCAAATCTGGCTCTCAATCGGACATTTCTCATGTATTTCCTACCTGAAATTCACAGATTCAATCACAGTAATGCAAATTTTCATGGCTAAACAACTTCCTGAATTAATTATAAGGGAGTTAAAATGTGTTTTAATATGTTAAGGGAGTGTGTCAGGCAGCTATAAGGTTTTTCTGCTTTAGGAAATGTTCATGACTCTTGAGTAGTAATCAATAACATCAAAGTAATATAAGAATAAGCTTTATTGACTAAATGTATGTGAATAAAATTGGATTATACTTTGGTTTCACATGATAACAGCGCGCAAACCATTCTTTATATATTTGTGCAATCCATTATAGAAAAAAAGACAGGAGAAAATGGTGCAAACGAGCAATGGTGCAAAATGTGTTCTTTTAAAAGAAAGCTTAGAGAAAAATCCATGTGGTGATTATGTTTTGTAAAATGAGGAAAAGTCCAGTCCAGAATGTGTGGGATCTGCAGATCCTGGCCTCAGCTGGTTATAAACTGACAGTAAAGAATTAAGTTATTCTAACTAGCCTGAAGATAAAAAAAAAAAAAAAAAAAAAACTACATTTAGGGGCTGCTCTGGTTGTTAGCCTGTGGGTAATCAAATATTAATAAGGCGTGGGATAACCTCTATTGCCTTTTATGCTGCTCCAGAAATTTTTATTTTCTTAATCCAGTCTTTTACTCCAATATATGTGTTTTACTCCTGGGAGTTAGTACATTTAAAGGGATTAAATATGGTCAATAGGTTCAATGATATAAACTTTACAAAAACATATTTAAATACCTTATTAAAAGCTGACCTGTGGGTCTCCTGCAAGCTCCCTGGTTGGCTGATTAGCTACACCTCTAGACCAATGAGAGGCCAGGACAGGGGCAGAGGGGCGGGGTCATCTGACTATAGAGGGAAAAAAAGAGCTCACCTGTAATAGAAAACTGAAGCTATAACTTCTCACAGTGATATGAGTGCATCTATTTCTGTCACAACTTGAGCTTTTCCAGTGAGATTTTGTGTTTTGTTTTTCACTTAGATGTTGATAACATTAGCATGAGATTTACCGGAAAAAGACTCCCTCCTGAGTTATATTTTACATTAGTTAATTTTCTGATTTATGTTTAGTGTTGGGACAATGCCTCCTGTTGCAAATATAAAGTCGCACTTTATCATTTCTGTGAATGTTTCCAGGCCCTTCTGCAAATACGCCATCATTGCTTTCAATATCATCTATTTGGTAAGTTTGAATCAATTATGAAAAAATAAGATACAGGTGTATATATATATAAGGCAAAATGCCTTATATATATATATACACAATATGGACAATAGGTCATTGGTGCATAATAAATTAGAATATCTTTGGAAAGTAAATTCAATACAAAAGTAAAAATTTTATTTATTATTTATTCATTTATGATATATTTATTATAGACTGTGATACACTATACATGTTTGTCTGAAAAAAACAGAATATAGTGAAAAAGTCGATATTTCTTGTCCCTGATTTTAGAAAGTTAAACTCATATATAGATTCATTATACTAAGAAGGAAATATGTTAGCTTGCTTTCTTGTAATTTTGGTGTTAAAGATAATTAAAACCCCACATTTGTGTCTCAAAAATGTTATATAAAAAAAAAACATTCTGGAAACTGACAACCTCATAAGTATTGTTTAGTATTTATTGTCAGTATTGTTTCTGGTTCTGCATTAGGGGACCCACTGTCCTCCATGTTTTAGAAGTATCTTAGCTCCAACATCATTCATCAGCAGCCATTAAAGTATAGAGTGAATTGTGTTCCATTATTGTTGCAAGCCAAGAAGACTTTATGTAAATGGAAAATTTGAAAGATGAAAACACATTTTGCTGTCCATCAAACTTTGAAAAAGTTTTAATCCACAATTTTTTTTAGAGAAACTGCCTTTATTTAAAAAAAATGTTTTGAATATATTTTCCAGTTAATATTTTTAAAATTCTATAATTTTTTTTTTCAATTGTATTTATTTAAATAAAATGTTCATAATCATTTTTTAAAAAGTGTCTTTTAATTGGGTTTTACAATTTAATTTTTTTCAAATTACGTTAAACTGATCACCTTTTCTTCACTTCTGGGGGCTGGATTTCCTCTGGAGTCAGGAGCGAAGACACATTTTACAGGTGCTGGTCATAAAATTAGAATATCATGAAAAAGTAGATTGATTTCAGTAATTCCATTTAAAAAGTGAAACTTGTATATTATATTCATACATTACATACAAACTCATATATTTCAGATGTTTATTTTGTTTAATTTTGATGATTACAAATGACAACAAATGAAAATCTCAAATTCATCATATCAGAAAATTAGAATATTACTGAAGACCAATAAAAACAAAGGATTTATAGAAATGTTGGCCAACTGAAAAGTATGAACATGAAAAGTATGAGCATGTACAGCACTCAGTATTTAGTTGGGCCTCCTTTGGCCTGTATTACTGCAGCAATGCGGCGTGGCATGGAGTCGATCAGTCTGTGGCACTGCTCAGGTGTTATGATAGCCCAGGTTGCTCTAATAGTGGCTTTTAGCTCTTCTGAATTGTTGGGTCTGGTGTATTGCATCTTCTTCTTCACAATACCCCATAGATTTTCTATGGGGTTAAGGTCAGGAGAGTTTGCTGGCCAATTAAGAACAGGGATACCATGGTCCTTCAACCAGGTACTGGTAGCTTTGGCACTGTGTGCAGGTGCCAAGTCCTGTTGGAAAATGAAATCTGCATCTCCAAAAAGTTGGTCAGCTGCAGGAAGCATGAAGTGCTCTAAAACTTCCTGGTATGTGACTGCGTTGACCCTGGACCTCAGAAAACACAATGGACCAACACCAGCAGATGACATGGCACCCCAAACCATCACTGACTGTGGAAACTTTACACTGGACTTCAAGCAACGTGGATGAAGTGCCTCTCTTCTTTTCCTCCAGACTCTGGGACCTTGATTTCCAAAGGAAATGCAAAATTTACTTTCATCAGAGAACATGACTTTGGACCACTCACCAGCAGTCCAGTCCTGTTTCTCTTTAGCCCAGGCAAGACGCTTCTGACGCTGTCTGTGGTTCAAGAGTGGCTTGACACAAGGAATGCGACAGCAGAAACCCATGTCTTTCATACGTCTGTGTGTGGTGGTTCTTGAAGCACTCACTCCAGCTGCAGTCCACTCTTTGTGAATCTCCCCCACATTTTTGAATGGGTTTTGTTTCACAATCCTCTCCAGGGTGCGGTTATCTCTCTTGCTTGTACACTTTTTTCGACCACATCTTTTCCTTCCCTTCGCCTCTCTATTAATGTGCTTGGACACTGAGCTCTGTGAACAGCCAGCCTCTTTAGCGATGACCTTTTGTGTCTTGCCCTCCTTGTGCAAGGTGTCGATGGTCGTCTTTTGGACAACTGTCAAGTCAGCAGTCTTCCCCATGATTGTGTAGCCTATAGAACTAGACTGAAAGACCATTTAAAGGCTTTTGCAGGTGGTTTGAGTTAATTAGCTGATTAGAGTGTGGCACCAGGGGCCATCAATTTTGAACCTTTTCACAATATTCTAATTTTCTGATATGATGAATTTGAGATTTTCATTTGTTGTCATTTGTAATCATCAAAATTAAACAAAATAAACATCTGAAATATATGAGTTTGTATGTAATGTATGAATATAATATACAAGTTTCACTTTTTAAATGGAATTACTGAAATCAATCTACTTTTTCATGATATTCTAATTTTATGACCAGCACCTGTATATTGGTTTGTGATGGGCTTGAAGTGAAGAGAATGTGACCTGCAAAACACCATTAAGAAAGAAGATATTTTGTAAATCTGAAAAAGAGAAACCTGGGAAAAAAAATATAAATTGTGTAAACTTTTATTTGAACAAAGAAAATAAAAAAAAACATGAAAAAAATAAGATTTGAAAATAAAAATCTATGAAAGAAAAAAACTTTTTTTTAAATTAAAATGCTTTTCAAAGTATTATTTCTGAACTGCATTTTACTAAAATTTTTATTTTTTGAGAATAAAAGTTTTTTGAGACCCAAAGATGTAAAATTAGATGATTTACCTTATTTCATTTGATTATTTTGCAGGTAGCAGGGTTTACATCATTGGTGCTCGGTTTGTGGCTGAGTTACCATGACAACACCAGTGATGTTTCTGACCTGACATCCGACACCGACGACAAAGAAGCCATTGAGTTAAAGGTTTTTAACAAAGGTTGGTAAATAAGTCAGCAATAAACATGGAGCCTCTCAGTATCTGAGAAATTTGCATTAGATTAAAATTATTTCCTGTTTTTTCCCTGATCAGCTGTTTACTTCCTGGTAACTCTGGGCTCTATTATGGCGGCTGTGGGGATATTTGGAGAGTATGCTGCCTGTATTGAAGGCAAAATTGCTCTGCGAGTGGTGAGTTGTTTTTTTTTATAAAGCCCATGCTGCTTAATAAATCCTAACAGATTACTTTCCACCCTGGTGTCAAAATTGATAAAGCTACTAAAATAAAAACCATAATTCACAAATTCTGATAAAATAAAATAGATCAAACACACATTAGATTCAGAATGCATTTATTCGTCACTGTAGAAAGCATGACTGAATGTATTGATTTGTTTAAGTTATTATTTCTTTATTTTTTATTCATGAAAGAGAAAACAACATAACAAAACCCCTGCAGGTGAAACCCAGAATGAAAAGGAGCAGAAATAATTAAAATAATTATACTATCTGCACCTATTTTCAATAAAGTATTATTTATTCAACTCAAGATAATTACAACCATATCAAATAAATTAAAATAAAATAGTTCCATCATCTCATCAACAGTCGGTTTGAACGGTTGCATTTTATTTAATCAGAAGGCGTTTTTTTCTTGAAATTATAAAATGGAAAAAAAGGTAAGAATGACAAAAATATATGAATGAGAATCCTAACATTAACTACAGAAGAGGATTAGGGCCACTTGAAAAAAAAAAAAAAAATTTTCAGATTTTAAAATTTTATTTCAATTTAGTATTGGAAAAAAGTCAGAATTCTGACCTTTTTCTCCTCAGAATTCTGGCTTTTTTCTCAGAACTCTGACTTTAATCTTAGAATTCTGACTTTTTCTCAGAATTCGGACTTTAATCTCAGAATTCTGACTTTTTTCTCAGAATTCTTACTTTAATCTCAGAATTCTGACTTTTTTTCTCAGAATTCTGACTTTTTTCTCAGAATTCTTACTTTAATCTCAGAATTCTGACTTTTTTTCTCAGAATTCTGACTTTTTTCTCAGAATTCTGACATTTTCTCCGAATTTTGGATCTTAATGTAGATGGGCACCATGAAGGAAGAGATGTGGAAGCACTCAACTTCACTGACAAAGATGTGAGTTGTTTGAGAGGGCCAGTGACACATTGGTGGAAAATGATGGAATTAGGCAACTTTTTACGTGGCGGAGGGGTCCCCTCATTAATGGAGGAGCAGAAGGTCATTAAAACAAGAGAGCTAGTCTCTAAAACAGACATGGCTATGGCTTGATGCTAACATGTTTGTTATCTGTCAGAATTCTGAGAAAAAAAGTCAACATTCTGAGATTAAAGTAAGAATTCTGAGAAAAAAAATCAGGATTCTGAGATTAAAGTCAGAATTCTGAGAAAAAAGTCAGGATTCTGAGATTAAAGTCAGAATTCTGAGAAAAAAGTCAGGATTCTGAGAAAAAAGTCAGGATTCTCAGATTAAAGTAAGAATTCTGAGAAAAAAGTCAGGATTCTGAGATTAAAGTAAGAACTTTGAGAAAAAAAGTCAGGATTCTGAGATTAAAGTAAGAATTCTGAGATTAAAGTCAGGATTCTGAGAAAAAAGTCAGGATTCTGAGATTAAAGTAAGAATTCTGAGAAAAAAGTCAGGATTCTCAGATTAAAGTAAGAATTCTGAGAAAAAAGTCAGGATTCTGAGATTAAAGTCAGAATTCTGAGAAAAAAGTAAGAATTCTGAGAAAAAAGTCAGGATTCTGAGATTAAAGTAAGAATTCTGAGATTAAAGTCAGAATTCTGAGAAAAAAGTCAGGATTCTGAGATTAAAGTAAGAATTCTGAGATTAAAGTCAGAATTCTGAGAAAAAAGTCAGGATTCTGAGATTAAAGTAAGAATTCTGAGAAAAAAGTCAGGATTCTGAGATTAAAGTCAGAATTCTGAGAAAAAAGTAAGAATTCTGAGAAAAAAGTCAGAATTCTGAGATTAAAGTAAGAATTCTGAGATTAAAGTCAGAATTCTGAGAAAAAAGTCAGGATTCTGAGATTAAAGTCAGGATTCTGAGATTAAAGTCAGGATTCTGAGAAAAACGTCAGGATTCTGAGATTAAAGTCAGAATTCTGAGAAAAAAGTCAGGATTCTGAGATTAAAGTAAGAATTCTGAGAAAAAAGTCAGGATTCTCAGATTAAAGTAAGAATTCTGAGAAAAAAGTCAGGATTCTGAGATTAAAGTAAGATTTCTGAGATTAAAGTCAGAATTCTGAGAAAAAAGTCAGGATTCTGAGATCAAAGTCAGAATTCTGAGAAAAAAGTCAGAATTCTGAGATTAAAGTAAGAATTCTGAGATTAAAGTCAGGATTCTGAGAAAAACGTCAGGATTCTGAGATTAAAGTCAGAATTCTGAGAAAAAAGTCAGGATTCTGAGATTAAAGTAAGAATTCTGAGAAAAAAGTCAGGATTCTCAGATTAAAGTAAGAATTCTGAGAAAAAAGTCAGGATTCTGAGATTAAAGTAAGATTTCTGAGATTAAAGTCAGAATTCTGAGAAAAAAGTCAGGATTCTGAGATCAAAGTCAGAATTCTGAGAAAAAAGTCAGAATTCTGAGATTAAAGTAAGAATTCTGAGATTAAAGTCAGAATTCTGAGATTAAAGTAAGAATTCTGAGATTAAAGTAAGAATTCTGAGAAAAAAGTCAGGATTCTGAGATTAAAGTCAGAATTCTGAGAAAAAAGTCAGGATTCTCAGATTAAAGTAAGAATTCTGAGAAAAAAGTCAGGATTCTGAGATTAAAGTCAGAATTCTGAGATTAAAGTCAGAATTCTGAGAAAAAAGTCAGGATTCTGAGATTAAAGTAAGAATTCTGAGATTAAAGTCAGAATTCTGAGAAAAAAGTCAGGATTCTGAGATTAAAGTAAGAATTCTGAGAAAAAAGTCAGGATTCTGAGATTAAAGTAAGAATTCTGAGAAAAAAGTCAGGATTCTGAGATTAAAGTAAGAATTCTGAGAAAAAAGTCAGGATTCTGAGATAAAAGTCAGAATTCTGAGAAAAAAGTAAGAATTCTGAGAAAAAAGTCAGGATTCTGAGATTAAAGTAAGAATTCTGAGATTAAAGTAAGAATTCTGAGATTAAAGTCAGAATTCTGAGAAAAAAGTCAGGATTCTGAGATTAAAGTCAGAATTCTGAGAAAAAAGACAGGATTCTGAGATTAAAGTAAGAATTCTGAGATTAAAGTCAGAATTCTGAGAAAAAAGTCAGGATTCTGAGATTAAAGTCAGAATTCTGAGAAAAAAGTCAGGATTCTGAGATTAAAGTAAGAATTCTGAGATTAAAGTCAGAATTCTGAGAAAAAAGTCAGGATTCTGAGATTAAAGTAAGAATTCTGAGAAAAAAGTCAGGATTCTCAGATTAAAGTAAGAATTCTGAGAAAAAAGTCAGGATTCTGAGATTAAAGTAAGAATTCTGAGAAAAAAGTCAGGATTCTGAGATTAAAGTCAGAATTCTGAGATTAAAGTCAGAATTCTGAGAATAAAGTCAGAATTCTGACTTTTTTCCCATACTAAAATGAAATAACATTTAAAAATCAGTTAACTTTTTTTTTCAGTGGCCCTAATCCTCTTCAGTAATGAACACTTTACATAATAACTGAAAAATTAATTCATAACCTTCATCTGCAGACTGAGATATTGTTTTGGATCAATTTAGAGGCCTTTGGAGCTCCTCTTCAGAACATTGTTCATTATGAAAAGTGTTTCCTACTCAGACTTTAGAGGGTTAATATCACTACAGTAACAACATTTATCTTTATGATCAAAAGCTGGTGGAACCTACTTAAACTACAAACTAAAGGCGGTGTGTTCGAATAAAAATAAATAAAACAATAACCTAGTGAGGTCATGAGAACGCTGCATGAGACATCAACTCCATTAGACGCATTAGAAGAGAGGACTTTTAATGAAAGGGAACACTTTTTCTTTAAATCTTCCTGTATTGATGGATTCCTTTTGTAGTTTCAGACTTTCATGCGATTTCTCCGTCTCTCTCCAGTTCACTGTCCTTCTGTTCCTCTTGGCTGCGGCTAAAATCACCACTGGAGCGCTTGCTTACATCTACCGGGATGAGGTAAACGGAAACACACAACCTGGTTAGATTAGGTATTTCTTATTCCTAATGTGATTACATTTCATTGATAAGGTTGGAAAGATGCTTGGAGATCTATACACTGATGTTTATAAGCTCTATGTGAAGAATGAAGAGGGAGCCATGGGTGTCACTCTTGGATTCTTCCACAGCATGGTAAGCATCCCCTATATTACACCTAGGCCTCATTTAGTTTCACTTACGGCTGCAGAGTGTTGCAGCGTGTTTGTCTTTACTTTTCAACGTGCTTCACTGTATAACCTGCACCCGAGTAACATTTACAAAGATTTGTATTTAATTTGTAAACAAAGTAGATGTAAAATAAAGGGGAAATATTTGGTGTAATATGCAAATCTGATGGAGGCTGCTCAGTGATGCAGTGGGTAGCACTGCTGCCTTGCAGCAAGAAGGTTCTGGGTTCGATTCCTTGCCATGCATGGAGTTTGCATGTTCTCCCTGAGCATGCATGGGTTCTCTCTGGGTATTGTTAACTGTTAGGTTAACTGGCTTCTCTAAATTCTCTGTGTGTGTGTAAAGGATTGTTTGTCTCTGTGTTGCCCTGCGATGGACTGGTGACCTGTCCAGGGTGGACCCTGCCTCTCACCCATAGACACCTGGAGATAGGCACCTACACCCCTCATGACCCCACTTGGGATTAAGTGTGTAAGAAAATGGATGGATGGATGCAAATTTGATAAATAAAATAATATCCAAGTGCTGTGTCCTATAAAGCTTCAGCTCAGAGTGTGAATCCAAATAAAAGTCAGATTTTAACTGTAATATAAAAGACAATTTATTTTTCTTCAGCTTCACAAATATGGTGGTGTAGATAAAGGCTATTCAGCCTGTTCAAAGATGCTTATTCTCACAAAATAAGTCAGAGCCTCAAAATAAAAAATAAAAAGAAGGCAACCAAAGGAAGTTTGCTATTGTGTTACCAGTTTCTGGATTTGAAACAGAAGTAATACTTAATACAGGGGCAACTCAAGAAAATAAAGAGACCAAATCGTAGATCTGAATTAATGAAATATTCTCATCAAGTGCTTTGTTCTTTACAACGTTAAATGTCACACAAAAATAATTAATAAAACAAATTTAAAAGCAATGGAACCTGCTCTCATCTGTAAAGAGCACAGGGCGCTAGTGGAGAATTTGCCTATTGTGGTTTTCTCTGGCAAATGGAAAGTGTCCTGCACGGTGTTGGGCTGTGAGCACAACCCCTATTTGTGGACATCGGGCCCTCATACCATCCTCATGGAGTCCGTTTCTAACCATTTGTGCTGACAGATGCACATTTGTGGCCTGCTGGAGGTCATTTAGCAGGACTCTGGCAGTGCTCCTCCTGTTCCTCCTTAAACAAAGGCAGAGGTAGCGGTCTTGCTGCTGGGTCGTTTCCCCTCCTACAGCCTTCTCCTGGTAGCTCTACCTGAGACACTTGTGTGGGATATAGAGTCCATCATTTAGTTTGCTGCAATTCAGTCCAGTGTATTTAAAAAGAAAACAAAACCAAAAAAGAAAATCAGAAAATCGCTAAAAAATATCTCCATTTATTTTTAAACATAATTTTTTCCAATAAAAAAATTAAATGGCTCGTAGATCGAAACCATACTGATAAAAATCCTCACAGTTTGTGGTTGTATTGTGACTAAATGTGAAAAAAGTTCCAGTGGTGTTTTTTTTTTTTTCAGGCTTTGTCTTTAACCAAAACCCATCCAGTCCCACTGTTTGGGTCACGCTTGAGTATAACAGTAGCTTTAATTCAACCTGGTTCTGCATCCTGGGCTTACAGGAAACCACAGGCAGTCAGATGATTCTGGTGTGGGTATTAAAGCTACAGTGTGTAATAATTACAGGGATATACAGTCAGAAATGTAATATATTATACATAACTATGTTATCATCATCTACGAGCTCAGCCTCTTAACCTTAATATTTGCGTTGCCTTAGAATCCGTTATTTATAATTACATAGGAGCGGGTCTCGCAGCCATGGAGGCAGACATCTTTGCGCTACGGCAGCGCAGAGCCAACAAACTAGCGATTGCGAGATCGCCCATTACAATAACATGCTGCGTGATGATGCTGTTACTCTCCAGTATACTTATTCAGCAACGTCCCTGACGTTTCACAGGTAATGATTCAGTAATTTTCTGTAAAATAATTTTCTGGATATATACCTCGGTTACTTCTCTCCGGCTCCTTTGGAGATCTTCAAGCCTCTCCTCCTCTGCTCTAGTCACCCCGCTGGCACCTCACCCTCGCCTGGCCCTGGCTGCACGCCCACCCCGGCCTCTCTGCCCTCTTCCTCGCCTTGTAACCCCCGTGCCACAAACAAGACTTGGACTCTGTAAACAGGGATTATATATTCTTCCAGCGAACACAATCTCGCTGTTAAACTAATGACTACAATTACTTCGTCTGTTTATATCACCATGCAAAAGAGCTCACCAAAACGTCACAACGATGTAGAAAAAATAACGGGTATATTTATTATCTTAAGTCTACATGAAATCTATACCCTACACAGACTAATGAAATACTATCTGTAAAATTATCTATGTAAACAAACCTCATCACTTGAAGGTAGGTGATGCGGACGTCGTGGAAGACATTTTGTCCCGTAACGCTCGCCGTACTGTTGGGGGGGAGAAGCGGTGGGGGGGAGATGTTCATGTTGCTGCGGTCTGCAGTCTGGACGTTAGATGTCGCTTAAAATTACACACTGTAGCTTTAAAAGTTCAAACAATGCACTTAAGCTCCAAATTCTTCCCTTTCAGATTTCCATTTTACCAAATCCTTCAAATGATTTCTCATAGTATTGGAAATGGATTTACTTCTGTTTAAAATCAGTTTTTCATTTTAAGGCATTAAAGATGATTTCTATGTTTTTAAATAACTAAAGGAGTCAATCATTTATAGTTGCTGAGCTGCTCCCCCCCCCCAATGTTTCCACTGGTTTCTCCATGATTTATGTGATAATACGCTGCATGCTGTTAAGATTGGGGAGGCTACTTACCAGCACCCTAATCTTTATCCTCATTAAGATTCATGTTGGGACACAGAACCACTTTAAACATCTTGGTGGAATTAAAGTTTGGCTGTCAGGAATATATGACCCTATGTGACTCCATGAAAGATCAAAAGTAACAGCCAAAGAAAATTAGATATCTTCTAAAAATTCCAGTTAAATATTAAAGGATTTATTAAAAATGTGTTAATCTCTGATGATTCTCTTCTGTTCTCTACAGCTCCACTGCTGCGGATGTAGTGAAGACCCCCTAACAGAGCTGGTTAGGAAGACATGCCCGAAAGCGGATATCAGAGGACAAGATTATACCGACGTAAGTTGGGGTTTGATCAAAGAAATCAATTATATGGTCTAACCTTAAGAATAATGAAAATCACAACCATTCCAGATCATTTAGTCATGACCTATTTTTGCTTTTGACAGAAGTTTTAGAGTGTAAATCTTCCGTTTTTTGAACCCCATTCTGTTCCAGCCTTTCTAAGCCTTGCTCAGCTCCAGTTTCATCCAACAGAAAAAATAAATTAAATCCTAAAATGTTTTAGGCATCCTTGTTCTACCTTTATGCGAAATATAGCAAAACCTAAAAAGTTATTCATTTATTAAAGATAAAAAAAGATCTGATCACTGTCCGGCTGTAGTCTGGACTCACATGGCATGTAGGGGTGCTTTCCTGTCCACCAATAAATCTGGATAGATTGGATGAACATTTCCGCCTTACAGTAACAGTTTAACTCTACTGTGGCTTCAATTTTATTTGGCTAAATTTTAAACTCAACATAAAAAATGCATTTGATTGCATGGATCATAATTATTCACTCTCCAACATCTGTGTGCTCCTGTAAATGACTCACCTTTTCTGATGTTTTTTCTCATTAGATTACAGCTGAAATATGACAGATTCAGGATTTGATGCTGAAGATGAAACAATAGGCAGGGATGTAACCCAAAACTTATTTTGAATCCCACTGATCTGGCTTCCTCAAACGGGACCCAATACTCAAACAGGATAATCTGAAGCACATCAGCAGCTTAACCTCTGAATGGCTCAAATAAAACCAATATGAAGAGTTTAGGTCTGGCTTACAGTTAAAAATCCTTAACTTTAATCTGATAGGTGATAGAAAACACTGATGGGTCATTGCTGCTTATTTATCAGATCAATTTTGCATAATTTCTATTCCATTTGTCTCATGTTTGACCAAAAACAGCAAAAATTTGTAAGACGACAAAATGTTTTCACAGCTCTTCAGAAGAACTTCCATTTTTATAACTACTTTAGATTTATTCACCATCTTGTTGCCATACATACCCAGACATCTACAGGGAGAACAAACTACTTTAGCCTGAAAAATTTGAACATTCAGAGCTAACAGCTTCTGCTTTTAACAGGACTGCCCAAAGGAGATGGAAATATTCTTCAATAATAAAGCAACTGTGGTGCTGGGCCTCTTCGTTGGAACCGCAGCTTTTTTGGTAGGCAAATGCAGCACATTTGTTTGCAGATGGAAATAACATTGCACCTTAAAAAAAATAAATAAAATCATCAATGGCTGTTTATGTTAAATATATCAAAGGTGTTATTTTTCCCCCCCCAAATAGTTCAATTTGCTTTTGTGAGTACATGAATGTTCTTTCCTGATCTCAATTAACCATTTCCCCCCCCATTTTTCCTTCCCAAAGATCGGAGAAATGATTTGCAGCGGATGGTTCAGTTCAAAGGTTCATCAGGATTCTTAAGCTCCTCAAATTATTCAGACTTTCTGCATGTTGACCTTGGATCCTCCTCAGCCATTATAGCAAAGCGTCTAATCAGGACCAGAAAGTCTCCATGCCACTTTCTGCAGCCCTGTCATCTTAGTTTGTCCTTATTCCACATCCATGACAAATTTGCATCTCCAAGCAGAAGTCCAGATGCTGCCTGGTGCAGTCATGGCCAAAGTGTTGACAATTACTTGAGTTATGTTTGGCACTTTGCATGTTTAGCATCACAACACCTGAAATAACAGTTTTCTGGAGGTTGAACAGAAAGCGGCTTCAGGATGTCCAGATGTTTCCAACAGTTAGACAAAAACCAGCTAAAGAATGACGGCGCCACCATTGCAGAGCTTGCCCTGAATGTTACAGCAGCGAGGTGGCAGCTTGTATAAAGGGTTAATTTCTTCCGGGCACAGTCGGTTGGTGATCTTCACACAGCTTTTAAAACACTTTTTTCCAAACTCACTTTTAGCCCTCTAACCTCTAGGTGTACATTTAGCACATAAAGTTTGTAAAACATTTTTAACTGATGGGTTTACTTCTTTAGAATCAGAAAAAAGTGGTTCCAGGATAATTAAATGCATGCAAAAAATTCAGAATTTTATGAATTATGTTGTATACTTTATACAGTCCATGTGTATATAAAAACAGATTTAAATAAGGGAAGATCAGAAGCATCAGTAGAACGTGTGGGAGTTTAAGGATACAAATGATATAGGATACTAGAAAAGGTAAAATGAGGAAATGAAGGTTGATACTAGAAAAAGGTAGGACATCAATATTAAAATTTAACAGAATCACATCACAGTTGGGAGTTGGACAAATTTTCACTCCAGCGTTTAGTTGGTGGGCAGCTGCCACTCAGGGGAATAACACTGATTGCGAAAATTCATGTTGCACTTAACAGTAAAGTCTTTTTAAAATTGACTCTGGATAGAAAGGTAATGAAGACAAACCCTGAAGAGAAGCTTTTACATGTAGGTTAATAGTCTTTCCCAGAAACTGTAGAACATAGATCTAAATATGCATTTTACTCGAAATAATGTTAGCCATTGGAGGCAAAACCAAGTCACAGATTAAGCATAAGAGTAGATTATTAATTTTAAAGATGTGTAATAAAAAAGATTAAAGTTTTTAACCTTAATAAATAAACCGACAGAATGTTTTTATTTCAACCTTTAACTTCCTGACAACCTTTCCAGGTATTTGTATCTTTTATGAGGCTTTTCTTTCATGTTGCTCAAAATTATTTTACTTTATAATAAAACTGAAGGATGTTTGTCACAGCAGGGATCAAACTGAAGAAGCACTTTTCCGTTCTTTAAAAAAAAAAAAAACAGTTTGTTATTTCATTAAAACAGTACTTGATTTTGTTTGTAAGGGTGAGAGGATCATCCAGGAAGGTTGATTTATTTATTTATTTTTCTAGCAGTTCAGTCAAACTGGTTGCTCAAACCATTTAATTGGTTTTGAGGTTGTGTATATAAAATTTGTTGTCCAAACCAAAGGCAGGATTGTGCTCAGCTGTTAAAGGCAATTTAGAAAATTAAATGACCTTATGTAATCAGATTTTTTCTGGAAAAAAAAACTAAAAAAAATAGACATCTCAGTCTGGAATAAAATAGACCTCAAAAACAAGTTGCAGATTTGCAGGTGTCTTTATTTCATGGATTTACATCAGTGTTTGGACCTGTGAAGATAAAAGTCATGCTACATTAGTCACATGGTTAAAAAAACAAAAAAAAACAAACTATAAAAAGCTCTTAAAGCACTAATGAGCGTTGATCAGAAAGGGTGATTTCATTAAAATTGCATAAAACCGTATAGTCTGATAAATGGCTCTCAGGATGCTGAAATAATGTGTAAAACTAATTTCAAATCAAAAAAGATCAGAAAAACATCCTCACTTTTAGGAGACAAGGTCAATTTACTAGTGTTGGAAGAAATGAATAAATGAAATTGCCATATAAGCTGAATTCAAATTAACATCTATAAAGAGACTTTACAGAAATTAAAGGAAATATAATAGACTGAAAACTTCCTGAAACTAAGAACTGAGCCACTCTACCAGGGCCTACAAACAATTGGCAAACTTAAAAGATTTGTGGGGCAGCCTGTCCATTAAATTTCCCCAAATAAACTAGAAAAAAATAGAAATTGTACACAAAATAAGCTCTTCAACCATCTAAAATCTTCCCATTAAGATTGAAAAAAAAATCATTTAAACCCCTTCCTAACCATGAGCAGCTGCTTTGACGTGTCTCTACAGACTGTCCATGTCAAGGTGTTCAATAGAGACGCCCACATATACATTAATAAGAACAAGAGCAAATCAGACTAAAAATCCATCATGAAAACATGCGAGTTGGAATATTTACAATCTGATCCGTCCGTCTGTAAAAATATGTTAGGATCAAGTTATTCTGAATGAGGAAAGCTGAACCGATTATGCTTCTGCACCAGAAGTCAACGTGACATTTCTGCTCCTAGTTGATAGAATATTGCAGCTGGTACGTTTAAATTAAACATTTTTGTCCAATCTGCCATTTTATTGTATTTCATTACTTACAGTCCTTAAACAATTTAAGATGGGATTCTAAAATTTAGAGTCCAAATACATTTCAATCCGACTCACATTTTCTGTAGATTAACAGTTACAAAGATCTATACAGGCGGAACTAAAGTCATTATAGCGCTTTTTAAAAAATGGGACAAAATTAAATGCAGTTATTTAACACCAACTGCATTTAATTTATTCCACTTTCAAGCATTATATCCAAAAGTAGATTTAATGAAAGCAAGTTAAGATTTTTTTTAGACACATTTTAATTTAAAATGCCTGTTGCTTTGCTGCTTTTCAACCATGATTTCCTCATTGTGGGACAATAAAGGGATTTTCTAATCTATTCTTATATTACAGCAGAATGTCAATCATCTGAAAATTGATCAGCCTGCAGGTACAAACACGATTCTTCTATTGTTCTTGTTAAAGCAAATGTTTTCTACCTGTGTTTTTCTAAATATTTTCTTGGGGCGATGGGTGGGGGGGTTGGGGGGGTTAGTAAAAACAAAAAAAAAAAAACATTAGTAAAAAGGATCTTAAGATTTAATTTAGATCTCAGATCTTACCTTTGTTGCAGCTCACACCACATTGACCATAAACAGTTGAGCAAAGTTCTATATGGCACAAGAAGTAGACCTGAAATGGATAAAAAGAAGTTTTACAGCATCATAGTTGTATTTTTGTTTTACAAAGATATAAACCTCCTTCAAGTTTATGAAAAAAAAATAATTCCCACCAGTAAAAAAAAACAAAAAGGTCACTGTAACATCTGTAGGAGGTGATTTCCCTGATCTGGTCATGATCTGCAGACCTTCCATGCTTAGATCAACTTTCTGGGTTTGGGGCTTGTTATAGTGGGAAAACAGCTGTAATTTCCCATCATCAGCATTAGCTTATAAACCAGCATCTAAAGCAGCTACAGGGAAAGAAACCTAAAAATGCTGATCAGCAGGTTCATGGATGAGGAAAACCCAACCAGCAGCTTCTCTGCAGCCACAGTCACTCCTCCCTGCCCCAATTAAACACGACCTTCAACTTTCCAGTCAGTTTCTTAACAGTTTTAAGGTGAACGAGTCCCAAAGAAGACTGTCAGCTCGTACCTCTGGATCCTCTGGTGCAGCTGGCCCTCCATGACCCAAGTGGGTGGAGCTAGCTGGAGGCAGAGCAGGGAAGCTGGAAACCTTCAGCCTCCAGATGTGCTGAGGGTTTGGTGATGGAAGTTGCTGCCAAACAGTCTGGCTGCTACAACTGAACACAAAACACTGATTAATATTAAGAGCAAAGTCCTGAAAATGGGAGATATAACACTATTACAGTAGTAACAATAACTAAGGCAAACGGATTCAGGGCCTCTGGAAGTACTTTGAACAGGGGGTGCTGTGAAATTTATTTTGTTTTTAATGGACCTATGGACCTATAGGCCTATATAAAAAAAATAAAAATAAAGTAAATAGATTGAGATTCACTACTTTGTTATATGCACTTCAGTGCAATCGGGGTCTGTAACACAAATCATGCAATATGTAATACGATGACACATGCTAATTGTTACTGCTAAAAAAGATCTATTTTTGAGAGGAAAAAGGACCGAGTCATGTTTGAACCGATGCAGCTTGGGGTGTATTTTACTCACACCATTTATAATTTCAGAAACTAGAGAATATTAGCTTTGAGATGATGCATCACTTGTAATTTGGGCTTACAGTTCCTTAGTCATTTGCTTTTCCATTCAGGTATGCAAAAAGGTAAGGGATACTTAAAATTAGATTAAATTTTTCTCTCCCTCTCGCCACTGGAGCCCCTTTTTCTTTATTAAGCTAGTGTCATTAAAAAGTACATTTTAAATGGTTTATTTTTCAGAAGAGGCATTTGTATTCGTAGGTTCTAACATAGCTGTGACGCGTTACAGCCATATAGTTATCCAATGAAGGCATTCAAATGTAATGTTTTTTTTTTTTCCACCTTACTTTTATAGTTATATCCATGACTAACACCGCTTTTTTCCCCCCCATTCCTGACCAAATCTAAGTAATAGCAGGAATGGGAGGAGGAGCCAATTAGTCTGGGACGTGCTTTGAAATGGGCTCAAAATATTCAGTAGGTTTTGATAAAGTAAAAAAAAAAAAAAATTCCATTTATTAATCCGATAAAGCCAAACAATTCCAGGGAAAGCCCCAAGTCCAGTTCTTCTTGACCAAAGCAGAAAAATATTCTTTTCACTCTATCGAAACCTGACATCTTCATTTTTAATTTTACTTTACAGTACAAAAAAATATTTTAAATTTATGAAATATTTCACTGATTCACAGAGCCATTGCGCTAGCTGTGCAGCACTAAAGAATTTATTAAAATTAAGGAAAGGAAGTTAAATTTAAAGAACCGTCATTTCAGCTGCCAAAAATGCTGCTTTATATGCTAATGGACGAACGCCGTTTAAAAAGGAATTAAAGCTAAACTTAGACTCCGCACACATTCTGCCAGTGAGGGGGGAAAAAAAAATCATAAGGTTGAAAATGGTTAAAAAAAAGGCAGGAAAGCTCAGTCAGACTTCAAACAATCAAAGAGACCACATACAAGAGGAAGTTGACAGCATCTACAGAACCAACCTATCATAGAAAAGTATCCAGTTGACCTCTGGACTTAAAGTGTAGGCCAGGCAGGAGTGGACCAGCAGTACCAGGGTGGGATCTGTGGGTTTCAGCACTCTCAGTTCCACATGAACTGGTTTACCCTGCGTGAAGCTGAGGGGGAGGTGAGGCCGGGGGAAGAACCTGTCGAAGGACGCATCTAGAAGATAAAAAGGTCAAAGTGAAGATGGTAGAAAGGGGGATGGTTGACCATTAGATTACGATGAAGCACAGAGAGATTCACAAAAGCAAAGATGTAATAAAAAGAACAGATGATTAAAAAAAGGAGAAAAAAAAAAACACCTGTTGCAATTCTCAGGATCACAGCAACAGCAGCTGGTGTATCTGAAGGGGGGGTGCATCCCACCATCAACCTGCAGGCAGATAGAAAACACCTGATCCGATTGGTGCTCCAGCTCACTGTGGCATTTAACATCTCACTGGTATTTTATGAGATCTAACTAATTAGGGTATGACTGTAAAGCAAGAGTTAAAAAAAACAGCAAACAAGTCTTTTAATCAGAGAAGCAGCAGCCAAGAGGTCCTTTGTTACTTTGGAGGAGCTGCAGAGGTTAGGCAACTTTGTAAAGACTCTTCACTTCTTTGAGGATTCAAAAAAGAAAACCAATGATAAAAAGGACATGTGAAGTTTTTTAGGCAGCCATGAAGAGTAAAAGGCAAACATCTGTAAGATGGTGCAGCATGCAGTTTGCTCCTGGTGGTGGAAAACTAACCCTCCAAAGCCTCCCTAACGAGCTCTCTATGGTGAAAGATGGAGCTAAACTGGACGATCCTGAAGGAAAACCATGTAGAGGCTTAATAATTCTGCTGAATGCCAACCTTTGTCAGAGGGGGGAAAAAAAAGAAAAGTAGATTCGCTGTTCCGGTTAGTACCGGTTAGCAGCACTTTCTTGACCTGGGTCACCGTTTGCCTGTTTCTACTTTATTTCCTAAATCAGTTCATTGTGGATAAAGCTGTCCGGTGTGAGCAGATTTACTCCTGCCAGGTCAGACTGACACACTTGGAGGTAGCTGCATTCTAGACGTCTAACTGATAAAGGTCTCTCCCCCACACACCATGTAGACCCCCCTTCAGATATCTGATGCTGAAGGTCTGGTTTATCTTCTGTGTGTTTTATAACATCCTCTGCTTTACGAGGGGTTCATAAGACACTGAGCAGGGTAAGCGTAGTCCTGGAATGAAATTTCTTTCAGATCAGATTGAATGCGATTAATCTGCAGACCGACATGTTTACAGGAAACATTTTTGATCTGATTAGGCCTTCAATTCGATAATTTTTCTCCAATGTTAACATGTCGCTACTGATTATTTCCCAAACACTCATGTATCAAATGAAACGCTGCCTTAAACTCTTTACCTGAATAAATTCAATTTAACTTTTATCTTCCATTTATACCTTAAAGCAAAGAAACATGTGAATCCCAATTGGGGAAATTCAAAAGCAGCAACAACCATCATCCTTCATGCTGAAGGTTTGAACGCCAATGTTCCCTATACTCACAGGAAAAAGGAAACGCGCTGTGGAAAAGAGATGCAGGGTCAGAGGTCAGTCCTGGCAAAAGTCCAACCACTGGAGAGCAGAAAGGAACCTATGAGGGAGATCTTTAACTTCCTTGGTTTACAGTGACTGCTGTCTTTTTGTTTAAAGGGCTGGTTATTCTCCTGCAGCAGTGTGTCGCAGTCAGCTTGTCGATATTTTTGATTTATGCTGAATTTTGAAGCATGGTCTGCGCTCTTATTCCTGTTAAGAAAATATTCTAAAAAAGTTAACTTTGGAAAAAGTTTGTCTCTCTCTTCCTCTGGATCCCAGGCCCTCCCGGCGAGCCGTGTGTGGCCACAAGGAAACCAACAATGAGTGTGGACGTCACAGAATCACAGAAGTTAATCCAACAAGAAACAGCTTATGAATTAACAACAAAACTGCAGAACAGAAACATACATTCAATTACCTGAGGTAAAGAAAATAGAAAAGATAGGCAAAGACGCATCTTTGGAGAGAGCTGGTGCAAAAAAGGCCAAAATAGTGGCAGCTATCTGAATTATTACTCGTGTGCACGAACTTTTATAATGTAGGTGTGTCTTTCCTTTTAGTATATTCAGTTAAGGCGTCCCTCCGCTTGACCAATTGGAAACTACCTTGGACACTCAGAAAAACTTAGAACTTCCCCGAATTTACGGCAAAAATCAAAGTCCATTTGCTCCTTTGTTTAACAAAAAGAGCAGAGAGCTTGTCCTGGCCTCTAGAATTCTAAGGTCATCTGGCTAAGGAAAACATAAGATAAGATTTCAAAGATAGCTGTGGAATGCGGAGCCTCTCCTGCTATCTCTCCTTACATAAATTCTCAGGAACTAACTTAAATTCAGTAATTTGGTTCAAGGAAAGGTTATCTTCACAAACCCAATTTTGCTCTTCTGCACAAGATTGAGTCCTGCCTTAAACCAAAAATAACACATAGAATCAACAGAACATGAGGTACAATTCCTTTTTCTAACCTATGAAACATAATATTCAATCCTAAGTATACAAGCTAACACATTTTCCAAAACCCCATTTAGCATAGATCCTGAGCAATTTTCTAATGCTAAACAAAACATTTTCATTCAAACAATTTTCATTTGATTCTGATATTGTCACAGATAGTACAATTTTCAAATACGTTCATCATCTCCTAAACTAGTTAATTCTAAAATTAGATAATACAATTTTCATTTAAAAAAAACATGCTATTAGTACTTAGAAAAAATGTCTTAAAAACTAAATGTTAGTGTTTTAACATTCTACGTTGTATTCAGTTTTACACCATCCCAGATGTTAGTTCTGGAAGACTTAATCTTCTGTGAACCAAGCAGACTTCTCGAGGCTCAAATGATGCTGCCCTCCAGGAGATACTCATTTTATGGCCTCCTGTCCTCTCTGATAAACAGGAGCCTCATTGCGAGATCACCTTTGATCTACATTTTCCTTCCTGTACTTTGAATACTTACCCATCAATCGTTTAGTTTTAAATCATTAACACAAACTTGTTCAAAATTAAGAAATATGTTCAAAATGAGTGTTCAACATACCTTTTACACATGCCATAAGATTAACTGTATTAAAAACTAAAAATAATAATTTTTCCTTAACATTCCACGCCACAATGCTAGAGGGACAATCATGAACTAGCTGTGGGTCTAAATACAGCCGAAGCGGTGAGGAAGTGGGGGCAAGTTTGTGTGACAACGGAGGGACATGAGGGGGGAAAAAAAGAGCGGGGATCCAGGTGGAAAAAGGGTCCCAGCGTTGTCATGCACCTCGCTCTTCTAGCTGGTTAATCTTCACAAGTCGTTTTCCAAAATGGCGGTCATACAAACAAGGTACCAAACAGGAAATGTGCATAGTGTACAAGGGATGTAGACGGTGCAGCAGAGTGTCTGCCGTTCAGACACACACGCAGACAACCTGGTTTCTGAGTATAAATCAGCCTTTAGTCCCTCCCTGTATGTCAATCATTTCTATCTGCTCCTGAACACAAACTTAGAGGACTGCTGTTTGTTTGATCATTTTCAAAGAGGAACCGGACTCTGTTCAGTTCATTTCATTGTCTGGATCTTATACTGGCACTTGTCCTTCAAAGATGCATTTATGATTCCTGAATGACTAGATCTGGAAATACATGTCTCCCCTGCTCAACTCTCAAACTTTCCCTTTGTCCTCTTCCCTTTTCATACATTTACCAAGTTTAAACCTAGGAGTGGCTCCTAGTAATGAATAATCCCTGCCATCCGCAGTAAATACCACTGGGATTAATGCTCAGACAGCATATGTAAAATCTCTGGATTAGGATTAGCAGGTGTGAACAGCCGGCTCTTTAGGATTTAGCCGATTAGCTGTAGCGTGCTAAATATGCCTCGGGTCAATTAGGGTTAAAGTCAGCAGGAGGATTCAACAGAGACGTTAAAAAAAAAAAAAAAAAAACACAGCCAGAGCAGCAGTGAGATGGTTTGATCAGGGCCAGTAATCCAGATCCAACACATGGTGACAGTTTGATGCATCCCTGCTTCAACAAACGTGGATCAAGAGGCTGAACTCCATCAGCATTCAGTCAGGGATGCATTTTAATGCCATATTTTCAGGCTCCAACCCACCAATTTCCAAACATTTTCATTACTGCCCAATAAGCACCAGAACTGGATTTTTTCTGCCCCACTCAGAAGGTTCAGAGACGAGTTAGAAACACAGATCAGACATTCTGATTGGAATATCAATCTGAAGAACAAAATCAAGCTTTTCAGGTTTTTTCTACTTTGTGTTTTTTAAAATCACATAGTTGAAAAATAATATATATATATAAATTTTATTTCACCTAATGAGCCTGAACCATATTGTGGTTTACAAAGAACTGCAGGCTCCTATAGAAACTGGTTATAATGAAACAGCCTTTCTCACAATAGATTCTGCTGCAGTGGGTAGAGTTCAGATTGAGATTTTAACTTCAGTAGGCAGCATTTATGTGTAGCTCCAAAAGCAGCTGGAGGATTATATTACCTCACTACTCTGTGCACTTTGAGCAGAGGACCTATTTACATGCTAATCTGAAATAAAAAAAAAGTCTTAATGGTTTGATTCACAAGAAATAAATTTAATATACAAGCATGCAAAAAGTGAAGATAGATTTAAAACTCTCACAAAACTATCAGCATAATTTAACTATACAATCTATGATGCATTTAAAGAGATTGCATACCTTAAAGGGAGATTACCTCCGTCTCCATCTGATGGAGGACCTCCGAGCTGATGAACCAAGTTCTGACCAGGAAACTAAGAAGAAGAAACATGCAGAACTGTAAGGCCTTATCTCTTGGGATTTGAGCTTGGATAATCAGTGGGAAAGGTCAGGAAAGACAAAACCAAAAAAACATTTAATTGTATCCTCTCTCCTGCACCCATTCATTTTATTTATTTAATTCATTTATCGTGTGCCTTGTGGAGTTTAGGAGGCTTAGACTCTTGCAAGAGAATGTTCAAATTTATTGAACGTCCTCAGACAGAGATAGAGCTCTGACTGGGGTAAACTCTGTACATTTGTACAATACCTCCCCACACACACTTCTTTGGAACCATCCCACTCCTACATAAAACAAACATTTGGAGAAAAAAAAAAAAAAAAGTTAATTCATCAAGGCCATTCCCCATTAGCTTTAATATGTCTTTCACTGGCTAGATGGATCTTCTCAAAACAGTCCTCCCCTTCTTGCCATGAAGTAACTCATTCTTATCTCATGACCTTTGTTTTGAGCTTGTGAGGCTAAGAACAGACATACCTCAACATTTTTCACTCCACAGCCTCTTTGCTAGTTAAATCAATTCACATTACTTTTGATATTTCTTTTCCAGGTGCGTTTAAAAAAGATTTTTGCTGCTGCCACACCTCAAACTTCAGTCTTTTTGTCAGATTTTGGCAAAAAGACAGCAGCTTTTTCCCATAAGTAGCATTTGGACTCCGAGCTTGTATGAACTCTTGAAGATTGAGCCTAAATGTCCATCAAAGGTCCTGATTTCATTGCAACAGTGAAAACCCTGAGCCACTTGGATCCTTGATGAAACCCAAACCTCAATCATCTGAAAGGTGGAAACAGTCCAGCACTTCCTCTCCAATGCTTATGCACTGGAAAAACCATCTAGAAATAAGTAAAAATGTCTTAAACTAAGCTTATTTACCATTAATTTGAGTAGATAAATGAGATGATTTGCCAATGTAATTAGTATTTTTACTCTTAAAAAAAGATATTTAGATAAAATGCAGTTGAAATAACATTCAATTGTGTTTTCTTTTTATAAATGTACTGTCTTGTTCCATTGGCAAAATGTCTTACCTTCTCAATTCAAGAACAAATGCACTTATTTTAAGAAAAAATTACCCATCTAGATTTTTTTTTTTCAGTCTGTGAGATCATTTAATCATCTTAAATTGAAGGGGCGGTTTAATACAATGGAAGAACCGACTTCCCCTGCAGTTACTTTTACCTTAATATGCTTGGTCACTGGCCGCTGAGCAGTTCACCTTTTTAGCTGACCTTTTGTGACTCACCTGCCTTGTTTGGGTATCAGTGATGTATGAAAAAAAAAAAAACAGTGTTCTGAGAAACCGATTCAGTGCATGTCAATAAATTCTAACATAAAAACAAATTTAGATCTATAATTTGTGAAAAACCAGATCCGCAGAAAGGCCCCTTACTTGTTTTTTAGTGCAGCCCTCTAAGGGGACAAGGTAGACGTCTGGGTTGGAGGAAAGCTTCTGCAGCACACAGGAAACCATCCTGTCCTCAGAGGAAGGAGCAGGTGGAGCCACTGGAGGAGTCATCATGGAGTCAGGTACAGTAAAGACGACATGTCCTGCTTGGCCATCTGTTGACCCAGATAAAGGTTATTGCTGAATTGCAGCATCTTTCAATAGCATAAAGCCACATGATCATTTATTATGAAACATGAACCATCTGATTAATTCAACATTAAGGTGAGGAATGATTGCCAACATGATTGTTTTTATTTTTAAAAATAATAAAACTGGTCAGAATCCTTTAAAGTGGAAGGTCGCGCTAGATCTTAACTAAAGAACATATTTTATTACTATGCATCTTTTTCCTCTTTGATAAACTGCTAGAAATCATTGTGTTGATGTCAGGCTTTAAATATAACTGCTAATGTTTCTCGGCCATTGAAGACATGTTTTAACGTGAATGTGACATTTTACGGCGGCTTCCTTTTTCCCCCCCCTTTTTCGTTGTTTGAAAATTGTACATTGTGTTGTTTATCATCTTACATGAGTGTGAGATAAGGAGGTGGAACAATTTTTTTTCGTTTGTGAAAACACAAAACTAATACAAATGTTTAAAATTAAAGAAACTGCAATGAGTCTGTGGAGCAGCCAAAAAAACAGTGCAGTAAATGTCTGAAATGTCTAAGATAACAGAGTGAGGCAGAGTTTGGATCAGTCATGAGCTGATCTGAGCACATAATTGAAAGCAAAGCAGGTGATATTAGAATTTTACTTTCTGCCTATGGTCGGTAATGATAAATAAGGGCTTTAGGATGTGGAAACCAACATGTCAGAGGTATTGATTTTTAGGCTGATATTTGATCCAGTTTTGTACATCTTTATACTGAGTTTTAGCTTTATTTACAGGATTAGTAAAAATCACTAAACTGGAAATGTAAGATGTAAAGAGAGTAAAATCTTTAAGACTAAAGAGATACAAGCCTAATTCAAGCCAAATATTACAGCACCTCTCTTTACAGGACAGAACATAATGGCAACTTAATTCTAAGAAAGGTAATTAAAACCGTAATTACAAACCTCCCCTTTACCCAGAAGGAAATAACATTTGAGTGAATTTTATTTCATTATTGTTGCATACAGATAACAGGTTTTGTGAATGGAAATTTGGAAAAAAAAAAAAAAGCATTCCAGATGTTAAACTTTAAGGGGAGAAATAAAAAAGGGAACTTTTAGGGCTTAATATTTTTGTTTATTTTTACAGTTTCTATATTTTCAGATTTATTCTTTTTCCCCCCCAATTTCTCCTTTTCAAATTGTTTTTCAAACATCACCTTCTTCAGCTCTAATGCAAACTGGCTTTAAAAATGTATGCAGATCCATAGAAAAGATCTGCATACATTTTTAAAGCCAGGGGAGGTATTCCTCCCCATAGAGGAACACTTTCCACCCCAGAAGACAAGTTGACATAGAAAATACCATTCTAAAAGAATACCATCCTTAATATTAAATTTGAAAAAAATTAAATCTGAGAAAACAGTATTAAAAACTTTCCAAATTGCAAATTTTTCAAATTTTCATATACGAAACATGGCATTTGCCTACAACAATAATAGAATTTTATTCACTCAATTAAAAGTAACCATTTTGAAATTTCACCAAGAAATGGCTATTCTGTGACTCTGCATTTGAGTATTAAAACACATTTTTAATTTACTGTCTAATGAAAATAAAACTATTTGAATCAGTGGAGAGTCAGTGTGTGACAGAATAGACTGTTACACTTCTGAAGTAGGAAAGAGTCACTTGTAGGATGGTTAGCATTACGTTCTTCCCTCATCTGATCTTTGCAAATGGCTACAGAACTGCACTCAAGTCATCTGTTTAACGGGTTTGTTTAAAATGAGTCATATCAAGAGGATTTATTTAGTGCCCTGTATGAATTAATTGCCTAAAACTAAAATTAGCCACTTTGTTTCTCTTCTTCCCTCGGTAACAACTTCCTAATGAGTGTTGCTCCTTCTAAAATACTTTATCAAGCAGGATTCCTAATGAGACCAAGTACCTCCCATGTAGCCATCCAGCTTCTCCTTAGCTCCATCTCTGCCACGCAGCCAAGAAATGTAGTTGAAATAGGCCTGATGAAATGCGTTGGACAGCGATGGATGAAGCCCCTCAGAAGCACGAGGAAGCCTCTGCAGTTCACTATGGTCCAAGTTTGAGGAAAGCAGAGATGAAGATCCTGGACTACGGAGCTCCTGGTAGTATCTGAGCAGCTGAGGCGGATGGTAGAGGTTGTAGTAACTGTAGGGGAACGTCAGTCTGCTGGGAATGCCGAGCGCTGGGTCAGAGGGAGCAGAACTAGTTTGCCGTTTGAAATGGGACGGTCGATGAGCAGACTCCGATGAAGTCTGAGCCAGATGGTGGTAGACGCCACGCAGAGCGTCAGGTGCATAATACCTCAGGTAGTAGTTATAGTAGGGATGATAGTAGTACTTATAGGGATCTGCATTAACCATAAATCCAGGAGTGGGGGAAACTGGTCTGTCAGGAGGAACAGCGACGGGATCTGGAGGCTGGTTAGTCCCAGAGGTAGGATGCTTGTCATCTTCATCCTGCAGCTCTTTATTACTTTTGTTGGGGTAAACAAACAGTTTTCCAGGATTTGAGCGTAAAGCAAAAAAACCTGGAGGAGCTGAGGACATGTTTGCCTTTGTGGCCCAGTTGAAATGAAACAGCCCCTGTTTATCTTTAGCATTATGTGGGTAGTAGTAAAGATAGAAAGGAAAAGGCGGATGAACTGCTGTGGCGCTGTAGCCCGTTTCCTTGGTTACAGGTGCAGAGATCTGGTTTGTGACCTCAGATGACTGGGTATCAGGGGGCATGGATGGAAGCGGATAGTTAAGGGAGGCAGAATGGGTTGGCGATCCATGAGCACCAGGAGCCGGGCTCTGAGACGGGCCAGGAAGAGGGATTTTGGGGTGATGGTAGTAGTGGTAGTATGAGCTAAAATCATTGTTTGGATCCTGGAAGCCAGGAGCTTCAACCTGTACCGGCAGAGCTGTAGGAGCGACTGGAGCCACACGATTCTCCATTAGATCTGGAAGAAATGAACCTGGGCTGTCCGACTGAGCTTCAGATGGCTGAGGCTTTGGGGTCATGAAGTGTGCATATGCATCCTTCAGAGAAATATGTTGGTAGTAATGGGGATAAGGGTCCAACTGAGACCTAAAATCAGCCTTAGGAGTCACCGAGTGAGGAGTAGGAGGGCTGGACGAGTCCTGCTCTCTATATTGGGAATAATCACGATGATATGTTGGGTGAGGATAGAAAGGTGGAGCCAAGTAGAAAGGCGGCATGAACAGTAAAGGCCCCAGCAGCTTTCTGTGGGATTCAGAGGGTTCATCAGCCTGAGGCTCCTGGGCGACGACTTCAGAGGCAGGGTTAGGACAAGCCAACATGAAGATCTCCTGGCCCATTTTAAGCAGGAGTGTCATTTTTCCATCCTGAAACAAAATTCAGTGTAGGTTTAAAAAAAATAAAAGGGAAAGAGCTCAATTTTGTCAGAAAGGACTGAAAACAAAATAAAAATCAGAGAGAAAGATTATTTAATAATGAGTTAAACCCCACAGTTTCTATTTAAACAAAGATTGTTAATTTAGAACAAAAAAAAAAAAAACACTGTCTATCAAAAAAACAAAACAATAATTGAGCTACTGCTAAAATACAACACACAGATTTCAGAATTTATATCAAAACACGAATAAATCTCACCGGAAAAGGAGAAAACATTTGGCATCCAATAAGGATGGAGGCTTTCTGCACAAAATCATTTCTGCTGCTCATGGGTAGAGAGCTCATTATCAGTGTCAGGTACTCAAATATGAGTTGCAGATCATGCTATCAAATCAATGAAGTCAGCCTTTGCTTCAGCTGTCGATGAAACCAAAAACCTACAGCATCTCAGCTACCTGGATCCAACGTTTAACATGTCAGAGAATATCATCCAAACTCTGCTCATATCAGCGCTCTGCATCTACTGAAATCCAAGTACATGTACTTTTAACTGAGGTCATTTAGTATCAGTGCTTCCTACTCACGGGTATAACAGTTAGTTGGGCTATCTGCTGCTGCAGCATGAACTCAGCTGCACTACAAATACGCAGCCTTTAGCTTCCACATTGCAGAATTAGAATCATTACAGTTACGGCTTTTATTATTAATCTTAATTATTTTCAGATCATTTAGGAGTTGTTCTGAGATGCCCATGATGAATCTTCAGAGGAGATTCAAACAGGAGAAGAACTTGTAACTGGCCACCTGAAATACATTTTCTCATGACTGGATACACCTGGCTATGAAGTTCAAACCTTAATGAAGTTACCAAACCAATTATTGTTGTTTCAGTAAGTCAGTCAAAAGTAGTGAAGGAACATTCAATAAAATGATTAGGGAACCCACATTTTTGCACCTGTCAAATTTTGTTTTAATGCATACTGCACATTTTCTTTTCCAATAAACCTTAAATATTACTGTGTCCATCAGTTATTAGTAATATCAAACTGAAATAGCTGTTGCAAAAACCCAAATATTTAGAAATAAAAGATTAATAGGGGTGCCCAAACTTTTTCATATGAGTGTACCATCGCTATCACCAATAGATCTGATCTTTCTTTTTTCCCACATGAGCTCTTTTTTTCCCCCTTTGGTGTTTGTTTTCCAACTGGAACTTCAATTTATTTATTTAAGTGAACTTTTCCACTGTTAGGAACCAAACCAGGCTAGTCTGGCTTTGATTTGGACCCACAGATCTCCACACACAGCAGGTAAAGACTCAAACTGTAGAATCAGGAAGTAAGGAAGGTTAAATAGGGGCAGAGCTGTGTTATATGCTGCATAAAGATCAACATTTCATTCATCTAGCATCTTTTTAGCAAGAATTCAACTGGTTAAAAAAAAAAAAAAAAAGTGTTGTTTGAAAGTTTTAGCACTTTGGAAAAGCTTCATCATCAGTTCTGTACCTTGATACCAGTAAATATCCTGTACCCAGTCCAAATGTTTACATTTCACCTTTACTATTACACCACAAGTAATAAATGGGATGGAGATGATCGTCTCTGCAGCTCGTTGGTCCAAAGTGTAACCGCACTGATCAGCCAACAGCTCCAGAGGGGTCCATTCACCCTTCACTGCAGGGGAGAGAGAGAGAGAGAGAAACCAAAAGATAAAAAAAAGAAGGTGCTCGTTTTAAGTTCTGGCTGATTCAAAAGAAAGATGACCTTTTATATGCAGGTCCTTTGTTGCCGACAGTCCTTCAAGTTTCACAGTCATGCTGTTTGGGAAGCAGCAGAGGGAAGACGCCTCCATGCTTCCAGGGCCGACCTGAGAGACCGGGCATGAAACCCTGATGGGGACCCCCCTCCACAGCAGAGGCAACAAATAGCCATCCTCCTGAGGACAAGCATTCACACTACACTTCAAATCATTTAAAATAGTCATTGTATTTCACTGGAAAGAATATATCAAAAAATAAATAAATAAATCCACCATCAGAACAAACCCCCATCACACTTTAATCAGTGAAGCAGAACTGAGTGATTCAGCTCAGCACTGTGAGAATCCAGTTAAAGCTTTAGTCTAATACCTCAGACAGAAACTAGGATTGGAAGAGGATAAAAAAAATAAATAATATTTTACCTCATGGATAACATGACAGGCATCATATTGAGCCGCCAGGATGAGGTCTTTCCACGAGCTTCGTACTGAGTAACCACACTGAGGAGGGAGCTGGACCAGAGGCACCAATGAGCCATTCACTAGAATGTAATCATTTTCATCAGAACACAAGTTCAATCAAACAATTTGACACTTTATTTCAAGTTTAAATTCAACTTTCAGCTTTCCACAAATCCAAAATGTTCTGCATCGTCTCTTTCCAATCAACTAAGGTTTCTTGAAGGTCACTCAGATCAACCTTTCAAAGACAATGACAATAGAATTGAGAAATATTTCTGAAGACTTTTCACAAAAAAGGAACTTCAAAAATTTTTAATGCTTTAACTTCCTTTTCCCTAAACTATGGTAATGCATTTAAAGGCCCCTTAAATAACAGCAAAAAACAACAAAGTTCACTCTAAAATCTTAACTTTCAGAGAAATGCATGTTAAACTGCTACAGTATAGTACAGAAAAAAAGCCCCAAATTCAAACCCAAACCTTCAGAGTTCCTCCATTTTTAAATCATATTCTAATAAATATTTATCCATTAATGCCATTTTGTGAAGCACTTTGTGATTTTGAATGAGACGCATAATGAAGAGGAAATTGCCTTAAGCTAAGAGAACTGAGGAAGTGTAGAAAGCTGTAATCCTAATAGTCATCTCAGCCTTCAGAATAATTTTAATATTATGTCTCAACTTCCTGATGATGGCAGCCTGACTTCAGATTGTTACAAAGCTGTTTGGCTGCTTTTACAAAAGCTGACTGCTTCCTGCACACACATTTTTTTAGACAGACTAATAGCAGCTACATAAATGCCATTTAAAGCTGATGCAAGGAGAAATACTTTAAACGTTTTTTGTACCATCTATCAGAACTTAAAGGAACAGAACTTTTCCTTTAGTTATGCCCCCTATGCCCCCTAGTGGCCACCTCAAACATCTACCCCTTTCATTTTAATTCAGAAGCACTACACTAAACATTCTAATTTACACCAGCATAAGAATACTATAATGACTGATGTTTCATTGGGTCTGCAAAATTAAATCAAACCATTATATAGCAACACATCTTTCCCACTAATCATTTTCTATCCAACATGGGGAATGAAATGGACTTGAAGATCAGATGCAGGGTAGGAGGTTCCCCAGAAATGGAGCGTGCCAAGCAATCAGGGCCTGACCTCACCTGGGTCCAGCCATAACTGTAAGGCTGGTTTCCTCCTGACGGTCAGGGTCATGGCATCGTCTCCACACTCCACTGAAGGCTCCAGCTTCTGCAAGCTCTCCTCAGATCCACCGATAGGCTCACCAGCCATGGTCATCTCTCCTTCCTCAGCCTGGACTGGGATGCAAAACATCTTTAATAAGCTTGGATGGGGAAGGAGGGGATGATGGGAAGAGGTGCAATATTCTTCTCCCTGTTTAACACAGGCCTACTTCTGTGTAGCCTGTATAATGTTTACTTATTTATATGGTCAGCTAATTTCTGCAGAGCAATAATCCAAGTAAACTACTATGTAGTCTTAGCTCTCTACTGTGCAGATATCCTTTTATATCTAAAGGAATCATATTTCAGGACATTATGCTTTTTTGTACTATATACACTTTTTATATTGTCTGTTGTATTTTTATCGTTAATGGCATCTTGCTTAAACTCTTTGTACTTTATATAAGCAACTGGAACCAGAATTTCCCTGAAGGAGTAATCCCAAGGGTTAAATAAATTTGATTCCACGTCTAAAACAAAGCAGGAATCTTCACCAATAAAGATTTCTAATTAGATGGGATAAAAATCAACATATATAAACCTTAAAGGGACTTTTTAAATGCTGCATTTATGTTTTTAGTCTAAAGTGAAACTATTTTCCATCATAATGTGGTTAGAAATATTGGTCAGAGTTTTAGCACCGACAAAGTAATAATAAAACTTAAGTTTAGGCTACTACTGGCAGTTTAAAACTCAAAGTGAGCAATAGGAAGGATTAGAGTGTTTGTGACCCTGTGTTTTTCCAGAGGTATTTAGAAAAATAAACAGAGCAGAAGTTCAAGAACCAAAGAAGTTTTGCTGTAGAGTGTTCCAAAAAAAGAAAAACAATCCACTGGACTTTGTTTCCAAGTTTGAAGATGTTCGCTTTCCAGCCAGGAAGCTTTTTCGATTAAAAATGTCAGCAATAGAGCTGAGTTTGAGGTTTTATTTAGGAGTTAGAGGTATAAAACCTCAAAATGAACACTATTCCTGACATTTTGATTTGAAAAAGCTTCCTGGATGGGAAGTGAAACCTCTTTGAACTTGGAAACAAAGTCCAGAGGATTGTTTTTAATTTTCTTTTTTCGAATGAGTATGACCTGGATGACTGAGAATCTTCACCAGCAAATAGTGTAGAGTGATTTTAAAAGGTCCAGTTTCTGCAACTGTTGCAGAAACAGTATGCAGAGTTGTTTAAATATAAACAACTTCCTTTCAGCCATAGTGTGGGAGAGTCAAAGCTTTTCCCCGTACCGTGTTTTCCTGGTATTCATTGAAAAATGTAAATGTCTGTTTTTTTCTTCCATGATAATAAAGACCAGAAGGCTTAAACAATGTATGGCTGTATAACAGGCTGAACAGAGTTAGCTGCTGTTCACAAGGCTTCAAAGTGCAAATATACCTTGGGGGAAAAAAAAAAAATTATAAAAAATCTTATGGAAACCTTACATAAGGTGGGGGTGTGGCACAGCATGTTTTTATTAGAGAAAAAGCATGAGAAAAAACAAAACAGGGCAATAGTTTAATATTTAGAAGATAAAGTGAGAAAAAGCCACTTGCAGCTCTGCACTGGATTAAGTGAAATTCCCATGTAATTTAGTTTGATTCAAATTTGAGCTTTCAGTTGAAAATTTAATTTTGGCCTGAAAATGTTAATTTTTATTTACCCAATATAAAATTAAAACGGCCAGTGGTGAAACATCATGATAAAAGCTGCTATAACAAAATGAATCGTTACTGTTGAATGACCAAAACATTTAATTAAATGAAGTTTTAAAAAACTCTGGTATTTGATTGTAAGGGCTATAGAGACAGACCTTTAAAAGTATTACGTTATAAGTTCTACCCACGATAAATAAAGTTGGACAAAAGGGAAATACATTTTTAGTATGACACCCAGTCTTTGGAGTAAAGAGAAGAATTCAAATAAAGCCGTTTCTTAGAATATTAAGTTAATGTATATTCATAATTCAGAAATATTACACATTTTTATTATTTTAAAGGAATATGATCAGTCTTAATCTAATGAGAATCAGGACAAAGTAAAACTGAAATAAAATTCTAATTTATTACAGCTAAATTGATCAAAGAACTACTTTTTATTTTAACATTTTACTTGCCTTAGAAGAGATTGTTTTTAAAAGCTGGTCAAAATAACATTTAGCAGATAAACTGATGTTATCTCACTATGACTGAAGCATCTTCCTAATTTTTTCATTCATGATTAAAACAGAACAGTAAAGAAAAAAATATATAAAACGGATCCATCAGTCTGTTCCAGTACATCATCATCAGATAAGCATTTAGTATCTAGAAATTTAGGTAAGTTAGTAAATTCATATTTCTGAGTGAGTGAGTCACTTTACCAACTGAATAAGAACATTTACATTTAAAATAAACTGCAATCTCTTATTTCAAGTGCATAATATCTTAAGGATCAAAACACTCATTCCAAGGGCAGATGATCTTATGTACCTCCTCAAATCAAGTGTGTTGTTCTCTCACCTGCAGACTGATGGCCTCCATGTTGGTGTTTGGCTTCCAGCTGAGCGCTGATGTAAAGTTTCCCAGGAACCACATGTCTGATGGTTCCTCCGCTGCAGTTCTGTGGAGTAGACGGCCTTCGGTGCGTTAAAGTTGGAGTAGACACCATTCTGACCGCCCTGTCCTGCTTTGACCCCTTTTCTGAGGGGTCACCGCTTTTAGGGTTCTGGCGTCCTGAGCTGCTGAGGCGTGACCAGCCTCTGATGGAGGGGGGGCTGGGGACTCTACGGCTGTTAGAAGGAGTTGGACCAGAGGTTGGTCGGAGGGAGTGAGCTGTGGGCTCACACCAGCCTACTGAAGATAGAGTAATTGTAGATAAGGTGTAAAGAAGTGGAACACCAAAGCAGTAAGCTATCAGCTTTAAATGCATTGTCAATATGTTTCCTCTATGTAACAAAACACTGAGACAGACTGCAGAGCGGCTGGTTGATTTGTAGACATCCTGCAAACACACCTGCTCTCTAATTGGCACTAATTAATGGCACATGCTCAGCATAGGTGAATAAGGACTTCAATCTAAAAGTTTTTTAGCATTTTTGTTCAATGATAGATTCACTACAGCAGCTGATACACATCAAGCGTTCATTTGGTTCCACACTAATCAAAATACAGTAATTATAAATAACTTCTCGGATTTAAATAAATGGTTAGACTAATAAAAAAATAGGATCTTTATAGCAAAGTCTCCACAGTCGTTCAGCTTTTAGTCATGAAAACACCACCACTAAAGAAGCTGCCTTTACCTAACCGAATATATGGAAAATTCAGTGGAAGGAAAACATTTTAAAAACTTCATTATTCTATTATTAATCTTAAAGCAGCATGTACAATATTTGAAACCCTTTTTACTACATAGAAACCGCAGTTATCAATAGAAGTCTAACATTAAAAACATGCTATCTATCTATCTATCTATCTATCTATCTATCTATCTATCTATCTATCTATCTATCTATCTATCTATCTATCTATCTATCTATCTATCTATCTATCTATCTATCTATCTATCTATCTATCTATCATCGTACCTTTTTACATTTTTCATAGTTACAACAAAAAAGCAAATTTATCTAATTTTCATAAAGAGTAACAATATATATATATATATATATATATATATATATATATATATATATATATATATATATATATATATATATATATATAAAATTGTAAGAAAATTCATAATTTCAAAACTTTTTTCATCAGAAAGAAGTTATAAAACTGATGTTTATAGGATTTCAAGCAAAGAGCGTGTGTGTTTCAGTGTTTGTTCGTTGTTGTTGTTGTTTATTATTTTTCTGTTCATCTATGCTGATTCCAAATGAAATTTAAATGAAAATATATATAGGTGAAGTCTAACATGTTGAGAAGTCTGGTATTTTCAGATGTTATCTTAACCAATAATTCTGTTTCTGGCTGGAAGTGTTAGCATAATACAAAGATTTTAAGAATTTATCAATGCATTTTATGATAATCAACAAAAAAAAAAAACTTTTGGCTACATTACAGCATTCAAGCACTAAATCATAAATAAAAATCATGTGACATAAATAATTTTCTGTCCTTGATTAAAATACTTTTTGCCTGAACACCATCGTCCACTAGAGGGCAACAGCTCGTTTCTTTAGATTAATGGATCTGTTTGTTCACAGACTTCCATTATCCTCACTGCACAGGTGAACTGACCTTTGCCCCTTCATTTAAATAATGCCTTTCAGACTGAGCAAACAGTTCTTTAAATTCCATCTCAAAGCTTATTTTATTATTGAAACACAAAAATATAAATATAAAAACAGCTTTAAAAACTTTCTTTACCATGAATGCATATTTTTTTATTATTTCCTAAATGTCTTTATTATGACAAGAACAGAATATTAATAGATAGAATAGAATAAAATAGAATATAAATCCCTTTTATTTTCGCAAAGCAACAGGCATTATTGTAAAAGGGTCACACAAGTCAAAACATTAAAATCTAAAGTAAAGGAATTAACTAAAACAGGTTAAAAATAGAAATATAAATACCGTACAGGAAGAGCAAAAAGACATTTTTGAATATAAATACTGTGTAGGCACTAAAAAAAGAATGAATTACCAAAATATACAGGTGTGGAAATAGCAGCAACAGCAGAGACGTGCAAAATGACAGCAGCATGTTATTTAAAGTGACTAAAAGAGGAACTATGCAAGAATCAGCATGAGCGTAAACACTTATTAAGCTTGTTGGGAGCAGGGATGGTTACATGAGGAGCATGTTTGGTGCTACTTCTAAGTAGCACAGATAGGAGTTTAGTTTCCAGAGTCAAACACAGTGATCTAGTTTCAACCAGCACAGCCGCTTTGTTCTTAATTATTCTCTCTTCAGTTCCTAAAGAGGAATCTAGCAGAAGGGGCAGATCCGTTGATGAAGGGCGCGGCAGCTGGATGAGTCATATTCAGAGTTGCCTAGTGACAGGAGTTGTTTTCTTCTGGCTCAGAGTGTGAGGACGGCGTGCGTGTCTGGATTTCATTGATAGAGGAAGGCTTTGTGTGAAATAAAAGGCAATGCTGGGTCTGTCCTGGAAGCAGGAGGGGCAGAAATGGAGGGAATCACGGGAGGAGACATTTAGATGTAGTAATGTGAGCAAATCCAGGGAGGGACGTCCTCAGAAACAGAGGCCCTGGGTGACGACAGAAACCCCTTTACTGTAGTTGGTTTTCATGGCAACAAGTTGGCTCGCCTGAAGCTGATTCTGTTCACTGTATGAGGAAACTACAGGTCCAACTTTAAAGACATCTGAATCTAATCGATCACTGTCTTTATTTGTGTTTCAGTTGACATTTAATGATGGTTTTTTTAGTTGAGAAGAAAGAAGCAGAAAATATGTAAATAGTTTTTTTCCATCCCTGTGTGAGATCACTGAGATGCACATAGGGAGCAATGTTAGGTAAAAGTGGAAAATTATTTCTTCTGCTCTTGTACTTCAGATCAACAAATGTTTTATTATTATAAACAATCAGAAAACAGCAGATTTAATCGATACTTTAATTTGACAACTCCAAAACCATTGGTTTTGTCTTTATTTTAACCAATGCGATGCCGATTTGCTGGTGTGCACAATTTACACGTAAAAGAGTAAAAACATCCATCCATTTTCAATCATGCTTACAGTATCCCTGCTGGGGTTGCTAGGGGTGCTGGTGCCTCTCCAGCTGTCTATGGGTGAGAGGCGGGGTACACCCTGTACAGGTCGCCAGTCTATTGCAGGGAAACACAGAGACAAACAGGACAAACAACCATTCATGCACACACCTACTGTAAGGAGAATTTAGAGAAGCCAATTAACCTAACAGTCATGTTTTTGGACTGTGGGAGGAAGCTGGAGTACCCGAAGAGAACCCCCGCATGCACAGGGAGAACATGCAAACTCCATGCAGGAAGAACGAGTGCTGGAAATTGAACCCCAAACCCTCTTGCTGCAAGGCAGCAGTGCTACCCACTGCTTCACTGTGCAGCCCCCAAACAGAGATAGGCTATCTCACCTAAATATTCAAAATTCAACAAAAGAAAAATAAATATTTCATAAAAAAAGACAATAAGTAAAATTTATTGAGTGAAAAAAATAGAAAAAATCTGAACTATATACATATATACACTTAAAAATACATATAGAAATGTTTACACATTAGATCTGGGTTACTAAATATTCCCATGTGGGCAGAAATGTTTACTTAGGAGCAGCTTTTTCAGGGCTTTTCTTCAAATTGCATCAGTGAAACTGAAAAAAATGAGTTTGTAGATTATTCCTTATTTTGGGTCGTCTGTAAAGAATACTGAACATAAATTGACTAGAACGAGCAAAGAAGGAATGCCACAATTAGACAACTACTACAGGTGGAGTGTTGGTGAAGGAAAAAAATATTGAGATATTAAAATAAATTGAAATATTAAGGTTTTAAATTATCACTTTTCCCTCTAAACTAGTTAGAACTAGTTTGACTCCCTGTCTACAGTAAAGGCAGTCACCACGAACCGTGAGTTTATCAACCAATGGATCAGCTACTGCTCTAAAATCAGCCTCCTTCTGTTATATAGGTCGATGAGACAAAGATCATGTCCAAAATTAGAAGTGGAGGTAAGACAAGGCAAGGCAAGCTCTCCTTGCCTTGTCTTGTATAAGTTTGTATAGTACAATTCAGTACAAAGACAATTCCAAGGGCTTTACGTGAATTAAACTGTGAAATAGAATGTAAATAAAAGCAAGTTAAGGTAAAACCAAGATAAAATCTCTATTCTTCCACTCTGCAGAATCTGTTAGTTCAATCTCTAACGTTATGTTCTCTTCCTTTTCACATAGTAGCTTTGCCTCGTCTGTTCCTGTTTGGCTGTGACATCCTGGAGAGAAATATCAGTTGTGCTGCTGCCATCAACACCTTATTTATAGATGTTGGAGACCGCCCTGTTTTTCCAGTGTAGTCCTGTTTCTCTAGCTGTGTCTGGCTGGATGTGTTCTCTTCATCCTCTGAGATGGGAGTTGGCTCAGAGCTCGTCTGCCTGTGTTTCCTGGACTGGGCCGCCTTTTACAGCTGCCTTTTGTATCTCTACTTCTTTCTATGTCTGCTTCTGTCTCCTTGAACCCCAGTCGGCCTCGGCAGATGGGCGCTCACACTGAGCCTGGTTCTGCTGGAGGTTCCTTCCTGTTAAAAGGGAGTTTTTCCTCTCCACTGTCACTACAAGCATGCTTAGTGTGAGGGATTACCTTCGAGTCAATGCAATCAACTGGTTTTCCTTAGAAAACTTTGAATCAATTTGACTGTATGATCTGGTGAACTGTAAAGTGCCTTGAAATTATGTGTTGTGAATTGGTGCTATATAAATAAACTGAATCGAATTGAAATGAAAAGCAGGTAGTGAAAAAAAAATGAAACCTCATTTAACCATTAACTTTTTACAGCCAAAGGCAGTTTTAAATAAACGTTTTTACTTTTACTAAAAAGAAAGTGAGACTGTCAGACCTGAAGGCATTGTTGCAGCTGTCAGGCATTGTAGTGGTAGCATCATGCTGAGGCTCTCCACTGTGGCAAGTACTGCTGTTGCATCAGAAAACTTGGCTGTTGACATAAAGAATGATCACCTCTAAACCCAGCTGTCTTCCCAAACACACGTCCCAGCTGCATGGATGAAGGATAAACTTCTCTTTATTGAGAATTTGGGGATCAGGCCTTAAAGTCTTGCCTCTTTTAGTTTAAAACAGATTTACTCCAGAGAGTTTCGAGATGCAACCACATTATTCCAGAGGTTTTTTTTAGGGTTTCCATTTTTAAAAACACACGAAAGATTTATTCAAATATTTATTCAAATATCAGTGTTTTTTATGGGTTTATGGAAAATTCTTTGTGTAACTAGATCTAACGACTCAATATTTACAAAGCAAGTTCATGTTAAAAGGCAGGGATGATAACCCAGAACTGAAAGACTGTTTCTGGACTCAGGCTGCGTTGGCCGGACTCTCCACCATGAAGGTCTCATAAAATCTCAGTTAAGCTCCTCTTAACCAAACCTGTTTGTCACAACATACTATAATGCCCATAGAAGTCATTTTACTGGAAGACGAATCTTTAGGAGAGCCATCACTTGCTGACTTACTGTTATCTCTGTAGGCATGAGCTCATTGAAGGTGGACTGACGTGGTGTGGATCAATGCTGTTTTGTTGTGTGGGTTTCACAGGTCTGGTGGTTAGCAATGTGTTTGTACCTGAAGCCACATCTCAGTGATCCAACTAGCAGTAATTACCTTCTGCTTGTTCAGAGCTGATGTAGAATAAGATTCTGGTGAAGAAGTCACTGCTAGGCAACAGAACCAAACAAAGGGAAAGATCTCTATATATAGGTTGGTTTTTTCATTCTTTTTTAATATCTTTACATTGATTTGCCGTTTGACGTTGATTTAGTGCATTGCTGAAGTGGGGATGTAATTAAAAAAAGACCTTTCCATCACTGGGAAATATATTATGCAACAACTGCAAACCTGCAATAATGAGGATCCCCATGGTAACAGGAGGAGTTGAAGAAATGACCCTCAGCTCAGGGGGGATACAAAAAACCTTACAATACACCCAGAAGGGCCTATTAAAAGCCCAGATCTTTTAGAAGATCTTTTTGTTTTTTGCTAAGAAACTGCAGTATTTGGATGCCTTGTGGTCCCAGGCAGTTTAAAACACATTTGTTGCAGATCTGTTTTTGTGTCTAAACTTTGGTGGCTCCACAGGTTTAAATGCGGTTACCTAATCAGATCTTGTTGTGTTGGCTTCCCAGATATTGTGACGTAACCCAGGGAAACTGCAGCAGCTCTACGTCAGGCAGCTGCTCTCTGCCGACTCGCTCCTCCTACACCCAGTGGTTCGATTAAAGACTGAGAATAAATCTCTGAATATTAAGCTTTTCAGAAACCCAAATTCATAATCATGATATCTTGTGACCCCCTGAGATTAAGTTAAATCATTATATAAGTCCACAAAGATACGACGTATTCCATTTAAAATACATTTCTGTTTATGTTTTTAAAATGAAAAAACAACACTGATGCTAGTTTTCTGAAGTATTAACGTTAATAAAAATATAAATGCAATAAATTTGGATAAAAACAAGTCTGCTTCACCTGTCCAGTCTAGTATAATAATTTGGTATTAATTATTTGTCAGTCACATCTTCTTAAAAAACATTCACTTGCAAGATTGCATCACATTCATTATGAATTAGGCAATGCATTATTATTGGATAGTTTAATCTAGGACAGTGATTTAACATTAGTTTTGTATCAACGGTTTGCCATTTATGAGATGTTGATTTCTGTTCATCCAGAGTGTTTGGTTCAGATATTTATTGATGGTTCCCATAAGAACCAGTCATCTGTGAGGAGGGAGCAGAATTCCAGTGTTAAAACAAGGTAGAGGACCAGGAATATCTGATATCCAACCTAAAACTAACTACTGAGGTTCAGGAACCTGTAGATCCAGTGACTCCAGTGGCCCGCTGGCCTCCTGCACAGAACCTTACTTTATTTTCCCCATTTCCTTTGTTTGGTGGAGAGAAATCCTTTCCCTCCATGTTTGTGCCACTAACATTCACCTGAGACCACGCCCAGCCCTCACTCCCTACACATCCGCTGGGCACCGCCTCTTAAAGCAGCATTTTTCAAATATATATAGGGAGGAGTAAGGCTTTGGCACAGAACAAGCTGTTCTTTAAACAAAAATGTCCAAAATTACCCTACTCAGTTTGTAAGAGGTTATATGACAAATAACGCAGGCTGGAGCCTTTTTGCAGAGAAAGGTGCCTCTTAAAAGTATTGAGTAACTGGAGCTGAATGCAAATGCACTCCACACCTTTCAGATTGTACACAGTTTATATGACACTAAAATATATGAAATACATTACAGTTGTTGCTTGACTGAGGCAAAGAATGAGAAGGTTTGAGGCTTATCTGGTGTCGACTGAGAAAATACTCATGTGCTGTTTGTCCCCGGAGCAGTTTATCACCAACACCTTTCTGGCAGGACCAGGAGGAGCTACAAATGAAGACGTCTGACCGTTTTTCAGTTGCTCAACAGCCTGGGGTGAGGTGAGAGTTTCAACACTGACTCCCCCCTCTCTTCATTTGTTGGTCTGCCTCATTCAGAGAAGCATTTCATCTACAATCCCCTGTAAATCCTGTAAATGTGCCCAAGGGGTGTTTTTCTTAAAATGGGTGAAGAAATCACGGGGCAGGGTGCGACATTGTGTAAAATAGCAAAGGAATGAGCTCAGAGAGTCGGGCGACCACAGACGCAGAGCTTTACTGTTGTGTAAAAGCCAGCGCTGACTCGCCGGTGGTTGGGCCGGCTGCTGGTTTTGTTTTCTTGAAATTCAAAGACTCCCCTCAAACACCTTCATTCTGGAGATTTCAGCATTACTGAACCCGAGAGGAAGCAGTCTGTCTTCTTCTTTGCTTCGTTTGTTTAGATCTATTATTTAAGATCAAATACCTCACATCTATTCAAAGCTTTACTGAGGATAATTAACCAATTGTTCCTGAGATGAATGCTTAGCATTACCAGTTTAACTGTTGGTAATTTGGAAATGCATGACTCAGCCGACTGGAGAGGTAACACTCCACGATAGAGGAGAACTTGTTTAAAAGTTACCTCCTCTTGGCCGCCGTCCTAAGACTCTTTCCTCTATAAAATGTTAAATTGCAGATGCGTCATTGTTTGAAAGGCAGTTTCAGCTCTGCTTTCAGCTTTTTGACTGTGGATTAAAAGCTAGAACCCATCAGCATAGCAAAGAATCCTTCTTTAACAATTCTGTCATGTTGCACACATATCAAAGTGTTTTGAAGTGATTTGATGTGATAGACAAGAAAAAATAAGGCATGAATTTTTAGCTGCTATATAAAAACCTGAAAAGTGTGGTGTGCTTTTGTCTGTATCACCGAAATGCTTTCATAAACAACATTATTTGGTCTCAAGGTTGTTTTTTTTTAGAAGAAACAGCATCATTAAGAAAAAATAACAAGACATAAACACATCTTTTTTTATTCCTAACTTTATATTTGTTTCTTTAGATAATCAGAACCACAGACTAGAATCACAAATTGAAATAAAACTGTGGAGACAGGAGTTGCAGTTCAATCATTTTATTGAAATAGTCTGACTCACAGACCTCTCGCCTTGATTACTATGTCTCTCCTCTATGATGAAATAATGGTGACGTTCCTAGAAAACATGTAATTTTTTAGAAAGGTTAACCCCTTAACTCCTATTGTTGCAAATATGCAGCAAACTGTTTGTTTTATGCAAAAAAAAAACCTAGGTAGGATGTGCCAGTTTTTACACATTCAGTCTGAGCATAGGAACCTTTGGCAAGCACTTGTTTCTGGAAGGATTTCTCCCTGATGAATTAAGTTATCATTGGTTTTTATAAATGTTGCTAAGAATTTCCAACATATTACAGGTGCTGGTCATAAAATTAGAATATCATGAAAAAGTAGATTGATTTCAGTAATTCCATTTAAAAAGTGAAACTTGTATATTATATTCATACATTACATACAAACTCATATATTTCAGATGTTTATTTTGTTTAATTTTGATGATTACAAATGACAACAAATGAAAATCTCAAATTCATCATATCAGAAAATTAGAATATTGTGAAAAGGTTCAAAATTGATGGCCCCTGGTGCCACACTCTAATCAGCTAATTAACTCAAACCACCTGCAAAAGCCTTTAAATGGTCTTTCAGTCTAGTTCTATAGGCTACACAATCATGGGGAAGACTGCTGACTTGACAGTTGTCCAAAAGACGACCATCGACACCTTGCACAAGGAGGGCAAGACACAAAAGGTCATCGCTAAAGAGGCTGGCTGTTCACAGAGCTCAGTGTCCAAGCACATTAATAGAGAGGCGAAGGGAAGGAAAAGATGTGGTCGAAAAAAGTGTACAAGCAAGAGAGATAACCGCACCCTGGAGAGGATTGTGAAACAAAACCCATTCAAAAATGTGGGGGAGATTCACAAAGAGTGGACTGCAGCTGGAGTGAGTGCTTCAAGAACCACCACACACAGACGTATGAAAGACATGGGTTTCTGCTGTCGCATTCCTTGTGTCAAGCCACTCTTGAACCACAGACAGCGTCAGAAGCGTCTTGCCTGGGCTAAAGAGAAACAGGACTGGACTGCTGGTGAGTGGTCCAAAGTCATGTTCTCTGATGAAAGTAAATTTTGCATTTCCTTTGGAAATCAAGGTCCCAGAGTCTGGAGGAAAAGAAGAGAGGCACTTCATCCACGTTGCTTGAAGTCCAGTGTAAAGTTTCCACAGTCAGTGATGGTTTGGGGTGCCATGTCATCTGCTGGTGTTGGTCCATTGTGTTTTCTGAGGTCCAGGGTCAACGCAGCCACATACCAGGAAGTTTTAGAGCACTTCATGCTTCCTGCAGCTGACCAACTTTTTGGAGATGCAGATTTCATTTTCCAACAGGACTTGGCACCTGCACACAGTGCCAAAGCTACCAGTACCTGGTTGAAGGACCATGGTATCCCTGTTCTTAATTGGCCAGCAAACTCTCCTGACCTTAACCCCATAGAAAATCTATGGGGTATTGTGAAGAAGAAGATGCAATACACCAGACCCAACAATTCAGAAGAGCTAAAAGCCACTATTAGAGCAACCTGGGCTATCATAACACCTGAGCAGTGCCACAGACTGATCGACTCCATGCCACGCCGCATTGCTGCAGTAATACAGGCCAAAGGAGGCCCAACTAAATACTGAGTGCTGTACATGCTCATACTTTTCATGTTCATACTTTTCAGTTGGCCAACATTTCTATAAATCCTTTGTTTTTATTGGTCTTCAGTAATATTCTAATTTTCTGATATGATGAATTTGAGATTTTCATTTGTTGTCATTTGTAATCATCAAAATTAAACAAAATAAACATCTGAAATATATGAGTTTGTATGTAATGTATGAATATAATATACAAGTTTCACTTTTTAAATGGAATTACTGAAATCAATCTACTTTTTCATGATATTCTAATTTTATGACCAGCACCTGTATATTTATTTAAAATATATAAATTCTAAATATATTTTTGTGCAATAGTCAAACAATCGAAATCTGGAAATTACTTTAAGCCACAAAACATACAATATCTTTTTTTTATATATATGTATATAAATTACTGCATTGAGGGGTTAAAGTCAACAATCTGGTAATATGTAGTAAACCTAAGGAACCTAAAACTTAAATGCTGTCAATGTAAACGGACAGGCTGCTCAGTGAGAGTTTTAATCGAAGAAGCAAACAAGAGGCTGGTGGTAGGTCTGGAGGAGCTGCAGAGATTTGCAGCTCAGGAGGAAAAATCCCCCCCAAAAAAAGCTGTTTATCCTTTAGTCTACAAACCTGTTTTTTTATTTTTTTAATGGAATCATTAATTTAGAGAGACATTGGTAAAAGACACAAACAAAAAACATAAGAAATCCTGTTTGCCACAAGTAGTCGTTTATGAGCATGGGATTCACACTGTGAAACATGATGGTGACCGCATAATGATGTGGGATGTTTTTTTTCTAATTTTGGGACAGAGTTGAAAAGATATCTGATGAAGTGGTGGCCATAGTAAGCCATCAGGTTCTCCCCATGATGCTCTCCCTCCCAGTTTCTTGAAATCAATTTTCTCTGTTTTAGGGCAGTCTGTGCTGGATTTTATCAACAGTAGTCTTTCCTCTGGAGTTGTACCTTTCAGTTTTAAACATACTGTCATCCAGCCCCTACTTAAAACACCTGGCCTTAATGGCACTGTGCTGGACAACTTCAGGCCCATCTCTAAGCTGCCTTTTATTTGTAAACTCTTAGAAAAAGCTGTCTACACTAAACTCAAGTCATTTTCAGATGAACATTGTATCCTGGATGTGTTGCAGTCTGCTTTTAAATCTCTGCGTAGCATTGAGTCAGCTTTGTTAAGAGTTTTTAATGACTCTTCCTGGCAAATGACTCTGGTGACCACATTATTAGTGTCCTGTTAGATTTGACAGCAGCCTTTGACACTGTGGACCGCAGCACTCTAATGTCTCGATTAAACCACGTTGTTAGAATTCGTGGTACTGCACTGGATTGGTTTATGTTTTATCTTTCTAATGGAAGTGTGAGCGTGAGCCTTGAGAACTACGAATCTAGCCCCCCTTCTCCTCCTTATGGGGTTCCACAGGGTTCATTGTGAGGACCCATTCTATTTTCATTGTACTTGTCCCCCCTCTGGGATCCATCCCAAGAAGGCACGGCATCGGTTCTTATTTTTATGCAGATGATAGTCCGATATATGTGCCTATTAAAAAAAAAAGGCCTTCTCGCTTGCACCACTACTGACATGCCTTAAGGACATTAAAGCCTGGTTGGCTTTGAACTTTCTATATCTTAACGAGAAAAAAACTGAAATGATGGCGTTTAGTCCCAGTAACCTCTGTGAATTCTCCCTTTTGACTTGAGCCTTTTCACTGTTTTTTTAAAATGCTGACATCTCAGACTTGGGTTTTAAGATGGATATCAAGCTTTTATCATATCAACTAGTTGGCAAGCTCAAACTTTCTCATACACAGCAGCATTTTGAAACAGTAATCCATGTCTTTGTTACATCTCAGCTGGGCTACTGTAACACACTTATTTTGGGGTGAGCCAGTCCTCCCTTGCACGTCTCCAGTTGGTGCAAAATGCAGCCACACGGATTTTAACTGGAATACTTAAGAGGGAGCACATAACTCCCATCCTGGCACCCCCCTAATGGCTGCCATTTGCATTTTAGAGTTAATTTTAAGATTCTTTTATTTGTTTTTTAAGTCTTTAAATTATTTGGCCCCTCCCTACCTCTCTGACGTTCTCCACCTCTGTGCTTTCACTAGATGGCTCAGGTCAGCTGACCTGCTGCTCCCTGAGGTCCAAACGGAAGCTAAGAGGGGACAATCCTTCACTGTCTATTTTTAAAACTTGTCTTAAAACCTATTTTTATTGTTTGGCTTTTAACACAGCATAAAACTCTCTCTGTTTTTGCTTTTGTGGTTTGTTTTATTGTTCTTTTTTATTTAGTTTTATTAGTTTTAATAAATTTATTTTATTTTACTTGTTTTATTTCTTTAAACTTCTAATTTGCTTTTATACTAATTGAATTATACTTGAAATATGCAGCACTTTGTGGCGGCTGTGGTTGTTTTGAAGGGCTTTTTAAATAAAGTGAGTTGAGTAAAATACATCAAAACCCCGTTAAGAGTTCAGACCTGAAACAGAATCTGTGAGGAGATAGATAAAGATTAGGGTGATTGCAAGGAGACCTTCCAGCCTCAAAGACTTCAAGGGAATCACAAATGATAAATCATCAAATTACCACTGGAAACATGCAAAAAGCTAATCTTAACCTTTAACAGGCATTTGAAGACCACAATGTACATAAGTTTTAGCAGGTTGTAATAAAAGCTTAAATATTTTTTTTTCCTCAACACTGAATCTCTCTTTATTTATGATTTGAAAGATGCCTGTCTCATTTCCTTTCAGACACAAACATTATGGTTGGATGGAATCTTTATATATGAATACATTTGAGCTGAACTGTAAAAACCGAAGACTGGACTGAGGTTCGATGTCCAATCAAACCACTCAAGAGCCGTTGCGCAATGGTTTATATGGATGCATTTTCATTGAAAAGTTGTTTAGCAAGGCTGGAAAACTAAAAATAAAAATCCATGCCACACTTTTTAGATATTTATTCCTCGCAAAATCCTAAAAATTCCTCTATATCATCTTAGCTGTTATCATCTCAACTCTGATACTCAACTCTAGACTTTTATTCAAGGACATAATCAAACTTTATTATTTGGATACATAAAAAAAAAATCGCTATCGTTTTATTGTTGTCTCCCTTTTATCTCCTCTTTCTTTCATTCTTTCCTGTTCTACTTACATTGCAGTGTCCATATAACCTGTAATTCTCCCTGCATAATTATAATAAAGCTATTTATATGCATAAATCAAGCGTAACGCTATGGCGAAAGCTGTAGTGCTCCACTTGTGAGAGCAAAATCTGTTGGGCCCTTTTTTGGCATAAAGATAATTATTCTTATTGCCACATTGCCAGACACAGGACACTGTTAAAATAGAAAAAAAAAATCCCTATCTTAAAAAGATTTGAACTGAAGAAAGTCACCGTATTTGGTCCCTTGCCCATAAGGGGTAAATAAAAAAAAAATAAAAAAAGCACGGTTAGCTATATAAGTCTCTTTTCAGACTCAAGTGAGAAAGAAGTGTTAGATGCACCCCAGGTCTCTCCTGATTGGACGAATTTTACAGTAGCAATGATGTAAGGGGAATAATTGTCTCTTAGTCTCATTCAGGTACAGGAAAATGCAAAGTGTTCAGAAATTACCCCCCCAAAAAAATCATCTTCTCTTATTTCTTCGTCTGTTTGGTGATTATGTAATAGCATACTTGCCGTTGGCCTCTGATATAAAATCATTCTCATATTCAATGAGGACAATGGTTGTATTGTGATGAAATATGATAAAGTTCAAGAGGTAATTATACCTCTGCAATGTACGGTGATAGTTCATCAGTCTGGTTTTTCAGGTACAGGTCCACAGCATGATCCCCTGCATGTCAGCACGCCTCCACTGATGGCCTTCCTCAGCCGTGTGATTGGCCTGTTGCCTTTTCTGGATTTTGAAACATGTGCCCACCACCTCACCTCACCCCACCCGACCCCACCGCCCTGCTAAACAGTGGTGTGGATTAACATCCAATAGTATTCCACTCTGAATTTTTAAGCTGTATCATGCATGACTCACGGTGTTTCATATCCTTAAATACTCCAAGATGTGTTTTTTTTTTATTTAAAAAAGCAGAACATTCTTACTGAGGTTTTTGTTCCACAGGCATTTATTTCACTTTGGTTTTATCAAGCCACATTCAGTGCTCATTGTTTGCTGCATAGACTGAGCTGCAGGGAGTGCCGTGTTTCTCCCGCAGTGAACGTCGCAAACCTTGCTTCATATCACCTGCAGGGCGGGGTAGAACACACCCAGAACACAAGCAGGTCCGACGGCATTCTACTTTTCCTTTTTTACCTGCCTCCATCTTGTTGGTGTCTTTCTCCGATTGTGGATCGGGAGCAGTTTGGGTTGCAGATGGCTCAGAGCATAGTTATTTATTTGCTCTCATCTTGAGTCACTTTGCAAAGCATGACATTTCGTATTATTTCCATGCATGATGGGATATGTTACTAACTGGGCTTGGTGTGTTTTTCTGAGATTCTCTGTTATCTTTGATTATTTCACAACAATATCAAAATGGGACATTTAGAGGAAGGTTCAAGGTGTGGTGCCCTAAAATACAGACTAATGTTTTCCAGTTTTCTCATTCCTTCTGGTATTTAATCATGCTTGTAGATGGATGGGGCTACCTGGTCCAAATGTAGCCACATGTCGAGCTGTTCAGGGTCAGAACAGGCGGGATGTTCTCCACTGAAGCATGTAGTCACTTTGCTCACCATTCACCTGCAGCTGAGCAGGTCTGACGCTATACTGACCCTGCAGAGTCCACTTGGTGGAATATACCCATCATTTTAGGCTCACCAGAAGCAAACAGACAAGCTCATTCATAGAATGTGTTTGTTCCATCTTTCTCCCACCTGCTTTAGGTTTTGCATATGAAAATGAACAAACTGTTCTGATCCTCATTCTACTTCTCCTCCCTCTAACCGCTTCGTCATGAAAGCATACGGTGCCCTAGAAACAAGAATCAAACTAAAATCGTTGTCATTCATTGTGCCTCGAGCAGCAAATGCATGACATCATCCTCTCCACTGTATGTTCCACCTATGTCATGGATTTCCAGTTTCAGAGAGGCATAAATCGTCTCAGCATTACTCCATTCACAGTCCTTTGCGAAAGAAAGATTTTTTTGTCGGGTTTTAGTCTTTAACATTTTTATTCAGTAAAATCTAAAGAGTGTAAATTAAAGAGGAAGAAATGCATCTATGGATAGAAACTAACCCAGATTCCTTAACTAAAGCCTTGAAGAAGTTCAACTCAAGAATTTGAATTACTTACACTCATCCGTCTCTGACACAAGCCAATCAGTTTTAAACCACGCAACATGAAGCCCAATCAGCATCCAGAGATCATCTTAAAAGGCCTCAAAATCCACAACTCAGTCTGCTACCGAGCCAAAGTGCAGGCAGCGGTTACGCTATGTCTGACTCGATTCAGATGACCCCGATTCAACCCACCTCCAGCCCCTCCTCCACCATCGTAGCTAAAGCTTCATCAGAGTGTCATTCCTCCTGGGCTCTTACTGCGTTCCCTGTCTCATCTCAACCGGTCCGGCAGAAGACCACCATGTTGAGCCTCGTTCTGCCAGAGGTTGCTTCCCAAAGGGGAGGTTTTCCTCTCCACTTCATGCTTGCTCAGCATGGACAGGTTCATGCAACTGATGTTTATCATAACTGGACTTTTATCTTCTCAGGGCCCTGAGTGAAGCACTAGTATCAGCTCACGCAGTCCACTGGATCTCTCCATACAGCTCAAGCACACCTTCTCACCAACCAGCAGTCATGGACTGAACCTACTTCATCCTTCTCCACTTCACCACCAGTTTCAGGCCAGGGGGGAAACATCCCTGTTCTTATACTCCTGCTTATGCATATCAAAGCAAAATTCAGTGCTAATGTTAGGGTCTGAGCACCAAAGATGCTCAGACCTCGGCAGGTGATCAGTGTATCAATACAATTCTTCTAATTGTCTTTTTCTTTCCGTGTGAGGTTTTTAGATTTAATTGCATCTAGACAGTGTTGTACATGAACACGTTCAATGAATACGTTCATATTTTTAGTGAACTGCGAACAGATCAGCTTGAAGTCATGAACGTGAACAAGAGCAATGTTCACTCTGAGAATTAGCGACACACAGCTCACTTTTACATTCAATTGATAAATGCACTTATTACGGCAAACAGCAGGAAAGACCAGCATGTCTACTGCTCGGACTATTGTGCATGATTTAAACTGATCTACTGGTATTTCTGATACCAGTTTTGCAGAGTTAATGAACCAAGGAAGAAAAAAAACGAAAGTTACTACCGTAACTACGGTTCTATGAATCCCGGATGACCGCCAGAGGCGGTGCTTCAAGCACTGAATGATCATTCTTGCGCATGCGCAGGTCGAGTACTAATGACAACAAAGTCAGCTGTGACCTGCCGGGGACCCACGTGACTCTATATAGTCACGTGGCACCCGGCAATCAATCCCTCAATCTTCTCGCGAAAGCAGAGATTCCGAGGGACCAAGCACTCTGGCGGTCATCCGGGATTCATAGAACCGTAGTTACGGTAGTAACTTTCGTTCTATTTCATCCCTACTGACCGCTAGAGGCGGTGCTTCAAGCACTGGATGACTCATATCAACAAGGTCACGAGGAATCAGCAACATTCAAGGAACAACGACTACACCACCCACCTAATGTGATGTAGAGGCATGCTGCTCCAGGATTCCTTGAAGTGGATGGGGCGCAGCCACATTCACCCTGTAGAACCGAGTAAAGGTACTAGGTGATTTCCAGGAGGCCGCACGGCATATAACATCCAATGGCACCCCAGTCATAGCAGCAAACGACGTCGACATGCCCCTTGTAGAGTGGCATTTCACTCCTGCCGGCAGTGGCCGGTCCTGCGAGGCATAAGCCTTGGAGATCAAATCCACAACCCAGTGTGCAAGTCGCTGCTTAGAAAGTGCCTGACCCTTCCGTGAGCCAGCGTAGCAAACAAAAAGGCTATTTGTCTTTCGGAAGGATGCCGTGGCATTGATATATGTCTCAAGGGCACGAACAGGACACAGTGGTTCAGAGGGGCTTCCGGAGTCAAACCGGGCAAGATGGAGCGGCTGGGTACTGCCTGCTGGCAGTGATACCTTAGGAATAAATGCTACGTCAGACCACAGTGTAATGCCTGAGCCATCAGGATTCCACCGGCAGCAGGGTTCGGCTATCGAAAGAGCCTGTAATTCCCCCACACGTTTTGCGGAAACCATAGCTAAAAGGAACACAGTCTTCAGTGAGAGCCATTTGAGGTCTGCCGACGCCAGGGGCTCAAATGGGAGGGACCGAAGAGCCTCAAGCACAAGAGATAGGTCCCACGCCGGTGCCACAGGGCGGTTGGGCGGGTGCAAACGCCGAGCACCTCTTAAAAACAGTACAACATCCTTGTCTCGGCCCACAGAACAACCATTCAGCCCAACATGCCAACAGGAAATGGCAGCCACATACACCTTTAAGGTAGATGGAGACCGTCCTTGATCCAGTAATGCTTGCAGGAAGGTCAGTATGTCAGAAACTGAACACTGCACCGGGTCCTGCCCTCTATCACGGCACCAGGTCGCAAAGACCGTCCACTTGTTAGCATAGACAGCTCGCGTGGACGGCGCCCATGCATTAGCCATTGTATGCCCTATGGACCCAGTGTATCCTGAGAAAGTGGACCCTGGCCTTGCAGGGGCCAAATCCAGAGCTGGAGCCGGTCCGGTTCGGGGTGCAAAATCTGACCCCCCATCTGGGAAAGAAGATCTCTCCTGGAGGGGAGACGCATTGGCGAGCCGGAGCTGAGCTCGTACAGTAGAGGAAACCAAGTCCTCGCTGGCCAGTAGGGGGCCACCAGCAGAACCCTGTGCCTCTCCTGACGTACCCTGAGGAGAGTCTGAAAAAGTTGGCTGAATGGCGGAAAGGCATAAAGGAGGGTCCGGGGCCAGTCGTGTGCCAGAGCATCGTGGCCCAGAGGGCTGCTGTTGTCCAATGAGAACCAAAGGGGACAGTGAAATGCGTCCCTTGAGGCAAAGAGGTCCACGTCCGCCCTGCCAAAGACCTTCCAGATGCACTCCACCACCTCTCGGTGAAGCTTCCACTCCCCCGGAAGCGGCTTCTGACGGGATAGAAAATCTGCTGGCACGTTCTCCGGCCCTGGGATGTAGGCTGCTCTGAGGCTGGCTATGCGTGGAGCTGCCCAGGTCAGAAGCCATTGAGTCAAGCACAACAGTTTCCTTGACCTCGTTCCCCCCTGGTGGTTGATGTGAAAGACCACTGTGGTGTTGTCTGACCTCACCAGCATGTGCTTCCCCCGCAAGCCTGGAAGAAAGCTCTGAAGAGCCAGAAGTACAGCCTGTAACTCCAGGACATTGATGTGTTCCCTGCTCTGCCGCTGGGACCATGTCCCCTGTGCCATTTGACCCGCCGTGGAGGATGCATCTGTAAACACAACTTCCCGACGACACGGGAGGGAACCGAGCGGGACCCCTGTGGTCATAAACAACCTCACCCTCCATTGGGACAGAGACTGAAGACACTGAGGCCCCACCCGAAGTCTTCGGAGACGATGAGTGTTCAGTGTGGGATCCAGATTCAAGCTGTTCAACCACATCTGGAGGGGCCGCAATGACAGCAGCCCCAAGGGCACTACGGCGGACGCAGCTGTAAGCATGCCCAAGAGTCGAAGATACCGTACAAGAGGCAGTGCCACGCCGCGCCTGAATTCCGGGAGCACGCTCAATATACTGTCCACCCGCTGGGGTGACGGGCAAGCAGTCATTGAGATTGAATCCATGGTAATGCCCAGGAAGACAGTCTCCTGTGAGGGAGTCAGACTGCTTTTCTCCATGTTCACCTGCAAGCCCAAGCATCCCACATGATGGAGCACTAACCGAGTATCTCGAACCGCCTGGTCCCACGTCGCGGCACAAATGAGCCAGTCGTCCAGATATGGGAGGATCCTCAATCCCTGTGCCTGCAGAGGAGAGAGGGCCGCTGCAACACATCGGGTAAACACCCTGGGAGACAGTGAAAGTCCGAACGGGAGGACCCTGAACTGGAAATGCCTCCCTTGAAAAGCAAAACGAAGAAACCGCCAATGGGGCGGAGCGATCGGAACGTGAAAAACAGCATCCCTGAGATCTATGGAAGTGAACCAATCGCCCGGGGAAATCGCCTGTAACACTTCCTTGGTGGTCAGCATATGAAAGGGCATGGCCTTCAAGTACACATTCAGGCCTCTGAGGTCCAAGACTGGACGCAGGCCCCCGGTCTTCTTCGGGACCAGAAAATACATGGAATAAAAGCCCCCTGGATCCAGCAGGGGGTCCACAGGCACTATAGCACCCTTGGCCAGCAAGGTGCAGATTTCTTGGTTCAGTGCCTGTGCCTTCACCGGGTCGTGGATCCCAGTCATCCTGACCCGGCGAGGGATAGGTGGCCGGTGGCGGAATTGAAGACGGTACCCCCGGGACAGGGTGGACAACACCCACAAGTCCGGGGTGTGGGCAGCCCAGAAGCTGAGCTGTCCCGGGGAAAAATAACCGACCGCCGGCCCTAAGGCATCATCTGCGGGCCCCCCGGCCCTTCGAAGGCCCGAGAGGACGCCGGCCAGACTGAGCGGGCCGAAAGGGATGAAAGGACCTTGTCCCAGCCTGGTCTCGAGCTCTGTTTTTCCGATCTGGAGCAGGTCTCTGGACCGATCTCCGAACTGGTAACAGACCCTGGGGCTCAGTGGAAGAAGGAGAAGGCCCTGAGGACCCCCGTGAAGGACCCGCAGCTGCCCAGGTGCTGACTGGCTGGCGATCACGTCTGTGAAGCCCTGCCAGCTGTTGCCTCGTTCTAGAGGCCTGAGCTGTACGGTCCAAGGCGTCCAGTGCCGCAGAACCAAAAAGCTCCCCCGGGACCACAGGCAGGGCCCGGAGGGTCCTCCTACAAGGCTCAGTTAGTGGCGACTGCGCCAACCAGACCTGGCGGCGAGCGTGAACCAGTGTGGAGAGTGTGCGTCCAAGTTCCCTCGTCATAAGAGCAAAGGCCTGCAGAGATGCATCAACCAGGCCTTGCGTGGCATGATCCAGTGGAACAGATTCCAAGGAGGAAGACAGGGCCAGCATAAGATGGGAGAGAGAGTTCCCAATCCGGCCCATGCGGGCCCCAGAGTCATAGGCCTTGCAGAGAAGGTCGTCGGTAACACGGCCCTGAGGACGCGGACAACGGGCATTGGGCCGCAAAGCCTCATCAGGTGGGATAATAAGAGAGGCAATGCCCGGTTCCACCGCTGGCATCTGCCCCAAGCCAACCTTGGGTGCCTCCTGCATAGCTGCCAGGACCCTGCCATCCGTTGTCAGACGTGAAAGCGCCTTGGTGTCTGACCAGCAAGCATGCAGTTCCCGCACATACTCCGCCGAGGGAGGAACCACAAAGGCAGTCTCTGACCTACTGCGCCTAAAGAAGGTGCTGGAAGCCGTAGGCTGGCCCTGAGGAACACTAACTTGTAAACGGGCAAGAGCCGTTCGAATAGCGGATGTCACAGACTCCCCCGTATCCTCCTGGGAGGCAATGGAGCCCGACCCAGAGGCCCCGGAGCCCAGCTCCGGAAGGTCCTCACAGAAATGGGTGCCAGAGGCCGCCACAGAAACAGCATCATCGTCATTGACTGATGTTTCATCCTGCTCGGGAGGGAGAGCCGCGCCGCGATCACCAGCAGTCTGAAAGGACTGGAGGAGGGCTTTCATTTGGGCCAGCTCAGTAGTGAGATGATCCACTCTCGTGGACAACCTCCCTGCATCGGTCCGTCTGGCACGCTTTGTCGGTACCGAAGGTGCAGCCACAGTAGATCGTTTGCACACCGCTTTCTGCATCGGCAAATGAGCACGCGGCGAAGCGCCCGCCCAGTCGGTAGGCTGCTCCAGTGCAGCCAACCGATCCAGTCTGACCGACCGGGGCATGACACGACAGTTGGGGCAAGCGTCATCTGACAGCGCCTCCCGGAGATGTTCCACAGGCAGGAGGGACACAAGTCATGCCCGTCGTCGGGCTGAAGTGGAGCCAGACAGGTCGAGCAGCATAAATTATCCAGCATCATACTGCTGAAAGGCGTGATTAGCCCGCCACCAACGACAAGTCAACACGAGCAGAAAACGCTACTGGCGACTCCGTTGTAGGAAAACCCCCGTAGAGGTTCCAAACTCAGCGTGAGCAGAAACGCCACTAGCAAATCGATTATTAACTAAAGATGAACTCAGCACGAGCAGAGACGCCACTGGTGAGTGTAGATAAACAAACTGAAAACAACTCAGCGCGAGCAGAAACGCCACTGGTGAGTGTAGATAAACAAACTGTAGAAGAACTCAACGCGAGCAGAGACGCTACCGGTGAGTTCAGGCAAGCAAACTATAGAAGAACCCAACGCGAGCAGAAACGCTACTGGTGGGTCTAGGCTAACAAACTATAGAAGAACCCAACGCGAGCAGAAACGCTACTGGTGGGCTTAGGAAAACAAACTGAAAACAACTCAGCGCGAGCAGAAACGCTACCGTGAGTCAAAAGAGCCACAAAAGTAACGTGGCAAATCACTGCGAACAGTAAACTACTGCTGAGAAAAATCTTACCAGTCACCGCAGATCTGGTAAGGTGAAAGCAGCTTGTGCAGCCCCTGGAGGGCGAGACTTACCCGCAGCTCCGACCAAGCCCGGTCACGGGGCTACCAGCAACAAGCAGCCAGGAAACTAGTGGTATACACAGAAGCAACCAGCTTCACACGACCACACTCCTGTACTCAACACACCTGCGCGCGAGAAGAACAAAAGGGATTGATTGCCGGGTGCCACGTGACTATATAGAGTCACGTGGGTCCCCGGCAGGTCACAGCTGACTTTGTTGTCATTAGTACTCGACCTGTGCATGCGCAAGAATGATCATTCAGTGCTTGAAGCACCGCCTCTGGCGGTCAGTAGGGATGAAATAGAACCTCAGGTTTCTGTGCAAACTGTGCCCATAGGGACTTAACAAACAGGTCTGTGTGTCAGCCACGTCCACTTCAGATTTAAAGCGACACATCGAGTTAAAGAACTTGAACTAGTTAATTGAACGGTTTGTGAACTTAGTTAATTTTTGAAAAAGTAAACTATGAACATGAACTAGTTCTTTTCCATCTCTGTGAACTGAACTTTGACCTTTGTATTTTAATCATGAACTGTCACAACATTGAATATATAGGTCTGGACTTTGATTAGGCCGTTCTGACACACAATTATTTGTTTGATGTAAACTAGTTAGAGTTCCGGTTTGTTGGGAGGGAGACCGTCTTTCCATATTTAGCTCAATTTATCCTCTCATCAACTCCAACCAGCGTCATTGTCTCTACTGAAGAAAGGTATCCCCTCAGCATGATGCTACCACCTCTATGTTTTACCAATGAAGGTGTTGTGTTCAGATGAATAATCATAGTTCTTTTTTCCTCCCAACCAAAAAGTTTTATTTTTCCCCCCTTCATAACTATTTGTGACACGTCTGATTATGAAACAAATCAAAATGATTTTAGAAATGTTACCTTGAAGCTACCGGTAATAAAAAACATGAAAAGCCACTAAGATTTCCTGCCACCTACTGAGTTCTCTTTCACAGATACCGCCAAGTGCCTGGCCACAGATGAATAGATGACATGTTTTCCACACAAAGCACTTCACGGATTGGTTTTGGCTGTGATGCATTTTTCAAATTGCTTTTGCAATTCTTAATATGGGTAGAGTAAATCTGGTATAGTTGTAATAAAAGACAAATGTTGCTTTAGTGAAATCCATCCCTCTTCCTAAAACAAATTTCACATATTGCCTCATAATAACGGGGGAATTGTGCTTCTGTTCTGCCTCTCAGCAGTGTTAAATTTGCCAGAGGGATCTGCTCCTAACTCTGCAGGCAGATGATGAACACAGATATTTTAGTCTTTGTTTGTTTTTTATGTGATTTCTTTCTATAGATAGAAGTTTCCATCGGTGTCCACTTTCTTGCAAAGGTACCACTGCAACGTTCTACATTGTTTCTTCAGACTGGTTTTAGATTTGCACACGCTGCATACTTATCTGTTCTCTATTTTGGAAAAAAGGAAGGTTTTGTTAATTCCTCTTCAGAAAGTAGCTGCAGGTCAGTCATATTGCATGGAGAACATCGTGAACGTCCATTTTCCCATCTTGCCTAAGATTCTCAATTAGATTCTAGTCTGCAATTAATAGGCTGTTTTAAAGACAAAGATACTTGATTCAAACATAATTCTCAAAATGTGAAACTGGGGCTACTTAAAGTGCTAGTGAGAACATAATTTATCATTAGCTTTTTTCACGGTAGATACAAACTCATTATCAACAGAAAGAAAGAAAGTTAAGTGCTTATATAATGAATAACCTACATTTAAGATTAAAATGATACTTCTTCATTAAAATCAAGCCTATCAGAGCAGTGATTAGCTGTCCCCTCCAGGAAGCAGCTACCTTGACTGCTCTGCACCTGCCCAATAAACAGCATGAAGACTTTCACCCTTGATATAAGGCTCAATGTTATTCCCCCCATTCAGTTTTACTCAAAATTGAGAAGATGTGGCTGTTTTAGCCCTTAACCTTCAAAATGACGGTAAAGCTTCTTTTTTTAGCTAATGTCTGTCAGGGAACTGTGTTTTTCAGCTGCAAGAGCTCTGACTTTTTTCAGCCCTAACATAGGAAAGCCTTATTTCAAGAGGTGGCTTGAAATGGCTATGCCATTAAATGGGAAGCACCCACACAAGGAGAGGTCAAAGTGAAGGCAAGCACCTTTCATCTGGATTAGAGGAAACAACTAATAATGTAGAGCAAATCAAAAGTTCTGAATAACAAAGATAATATTCCATCATATATATCTGTCTCAGAAGACTTCATTTAGATCGGGTAAACTTTAGGTGATTCATATGCAGGTTCAAAAACCAGTGGGAGATCCTTAAGGATATAATTACGGACAGGCTGACTTTTAGAGCTAGAAATGTATTTCTTTGCCTTTTGCACTTTTAAACACAGTCAGTGCATGTTATTTCAGGATTACCCTGCATTTCGTTCAGTCAACTCTCACTGGCTTCCTCGTCTCTGCTGAAGAAAAGCATCCCCACAGCATGATGCTGCCAGCTCAATCTTTAACTCAATACAATCCATCTGGAAAAATGCCTCATCTAATCCTAAGTCCCCAAAAATACTCCTGTCTGCACACCTCAACTTCTACCACTAGGGGTGTAAATCACACCCATCATGGCGATTCGATTCAGTATCGATTTCCTGACTGAAATTGCGGAAAACAGCTTGTGAAGTTGGACCCGCTAGAAGAGCGAGGTGCGCGAGAACTCTGGGACCCTTTTTTTCACCTGGATCCCCGCTATTTTTGGCCCTCGTGTCCCTCCGTTGTCGGACAAACCCGCCCCCACTTCCTCACCGCCTCGGCCTTATCTAGACCCACAGCGTATAGCGCAGACCACACTCAAAATTGAGCATAAATCAAAAATGTCTGTGTCAAGCTCACTGTGCTTCAAGTAAGCAAGGTAGGAGGGCAAAATAGGTTTAGGGACACCGCAGCATGGGAGTCAGAATTACGCCAAGGAGCAAATGGATAAAAATAAACTGGAGGAAAAAAAAAACATCAGTCGCTACTTTTACGGACATGTCGATGCATCGGATTGTCGGCTGTTGGATTGATGGATCGATACAAAACGATTATTATTTACACCCCTATCTACCACTGCGTTACTCTCACCCTCATTATCATGAAACACCCGGAGTAGCTGCTGTTTAGTTTAATTCTGCTAATTGTAACCACTCTAATTAGTCTACAGGCTGATGATCTAGAACTCACACCGTCTTAATATTCCTCCTCGGTTAATCCATCTCCTTTATACTTTTCTGAGCATCAGACTTAAAGTGGTATGATTTGGCTCAACTACAAACACTGCAGTCCCACAAGGCTTTGTGCTGAGTCCCTACCTCGACATGCTTTACACCAATGACTGCATCAGTACGCCTCCAAGGATAATTTATTATTAATAAACTGATGACATGGTCATCCTTACTATCCACAAAAGTGTTTTATTTTCTGTTCTGGAATATGACAATGCTGTTTGTCACTGCATCCACTGACCTGGAAGTACACCTGAATTTAAACAGAACCAAGGAACTGGTGGTAAGCCCTCCGTCTCCTCTAACATCAACAACCAAACCAACAACTTCAAATATCTTCAAGTAACAGTGGATATCAGACTCACCTTCAATTAGCAGATCACAGACATTCATGAACAAGAGCCACTAGATACGAGCAGCCATCCCAGTGGGACTCTGGGTTCCCCTGTGTCTGCTTCTGTGACTTCTCCAAAAGCATCATCCAATCCAAACTATTACACTGCTCCACCTTTTTTCATAACATGCTTGCCGTTAAAAGAGCAGACTAAACTCTGAGGCATAACCTGCTGGGAGAATCATTGTTCTGTTTACGTCCAACCCTTCTGAACTCAATTATAGAGCCATCACACGCAGTGTATTATCTATAATACAGAACTTTACTCATCCACGACATGAATACCTCACGCCGCAGATGTTGAACACTGAGGTGCAGAAAAGCTCGTTTCAGGAAATCGCTCTTGCACATGGTCAAAGCAGTCCTAATCAACAGGCTGGGTAGGCCATGCATTGATAGGTTTTGACCTGTGCATTATTTTTATGGTTGAAGTATTGCTGTGCCTTATCGTTACTGTATGCTTATGAGGGGGAGTCCAGGGGGTGGTCTGTGGAAAAGGGATTGAGCGAAATGGGATAATAAAGTCTAAAAGGAGATGTAATCTTTGACGGCTAGAGTTGTCTATGGATTTATTCTGGGTTCAGAGTGAAGGAGGCCAAATGTAAAGACAAACTTTGAATCATTTTCCTCCCTCTGCACAAACAACCACATAATCCTAATAAAGAATTTTATCAGGATGTTTTAATGTCCCAATAAAATACTTTGTGGTTTGTAGTTCTGATAAGACAGACTGTAAAAACCTTTAACTGGTATGAATACATTTGCAGGGCCCTTTAAACTAAATGGTACGAAATGCTTTGATGACTTTGAATCACCAGGCTCTTATGAAGCTCATAACTCTCCGATGGGAATTAAGCAGTGACAGTAGGCAAGAACAAGTAAAGTCACAGCAGTGTGAAAAGTCTCCCAAACCTCCCCACCCTTTACATTCCAACATGTTCCTCCTTACTTTGCACTTAGGCAACGACTTGTACTTGTTTGCCCTCTTCCTGCCTGGCCTCCTGTTGTCAACAGCAACATGCCTTCATCCTGAAACACTTTTCTCTGTGACAACAATGGGAAAAAAAACGGAGGGAAACCACGGGGAAGGAAAGCGTAAACGTCTACGCGCCCAGATATAGCTATTTCTGTGCATACGTGTCACCCGTAGCAACAAGACTGTGATTGTGGTTAGCTGGGCTGTCCGTCTGTCACCATGGCAGCGTGCATCCAGTCAGTGTTTTAGGAGTTCCCCCTCAACATTGCCCGTGAGTCACCAGCGGCCCTCATGAGAGTAAACATCTTCAGCTGACTGGCAAAGACATGAGAAAGAACACCAAAAAAAAAGACTTGTTTGAGTTTGTATCTATGAGTGAATAACGTAGGGGGGAGGGAAGAGAGTAAGAGATGTCAGGGATTATGTGAAAAGCAAACAAGAGGCTTGTCTAGGGTGTGGGCTTAAAAAGTGGGCTGGGTATAAGTGGGCGGAGGGGTATTTTCTTAGGTTTGTGCCTTTAGAATCTCAGTCTGGAATTAGGATCATTGACAGCAGGAGGAATAGAACCTGGAAGAAACTTGCAACCCTCTAACGGTAAGTCAAAGTTTTTGCTTTGCTTCTTAGAGCTGCGGTTGAGTTGATTCAGCAGGATAAGAAAAGGGATGTTTAAACATGTTTCCTATGGAATATTGGGTACCGAATGCTTTTCTTTCAATTCAAGTGCCAATCTTCTTGTCTACCCTAACTTGCTTTAATGGTCAAATTATCACTGACCAAGTAGTTTACTTTACAGGCCTGATAGTATATACTAAAAACTGGTTTGAAGATGCAGCAAAAAATTCATTAAGACTGAAATTTCTAGTTTCTAAAGTCTAAATGAGATGTTTTTCCATTTTTAAGATGGAAATGCAGTAATATCATGGCAAGACATTAAGGTCTCTGCAGGAATACTTAGTATATTTTGGGAAAGCCAAATATTCCTGAAGTGTGTTTTAAATGAAAACCTTTTCTCTTTTTTTATCCCAGCCATTTTTTCTAACTTAAAAGTCAATATACCCCTGTAAAATCTGCAGAAAGCATCTATGTTTCAGCATCTATATGCTTTTTGGCTGAAATTGCACATGGTTATATCTAAAAAGTAAGTCTGAGGTGAGACAAGGTGGGAGAAAAGTTGCAAGGTTGTTTGAAGCCCGCTCACATGTCTGGAGGCTCGATGCCCCGTGTATGAAAGGGTTTGTTTGAGTGAGCGACAGCCAGGGTGCGTGTTAGTGGGCCGAACCCTGGACCACTCCTTTAACCAAGCGAGAACCAGCACATTCCACTGATCCTCTGATCTCTCCCCGCGTGGCCTCAGGTCCGTATTTAACCCAAACAAGGCCCATGTACACATGCGGTTCTTAACGGGCAACTAAAACTGTAATGATAGTTTGATAGTGAAAACATGAAAACAGTGGGTAAAATTAGTTTTGTGTTTGTTTTAAAAAGAATAAAGGGTTGCATTATCTGCCAGAGTGAGGAGTGATCAGCAGCTTGGAAGGATAACAGGGTGTATGCTCTACAGTTATTTTAGGGAGTGGCAGCCATCTTTCAAACATTGGACAAGCCCAAACTCATCTATCAACTATGAACCATTCTACTCACTTGTCTTTCCTTACCTACCTACTTATTGTTTCTGATCCCCCTCCCCCTAACGACCCACCATCACCTTTGCATTCAGCCCCTGTTAACTGAGCTCAGTTTGCAGACATTTTTCACAAGAGGGCCTCAGCTCTAGAATTAAAAGCTACGAAGCGACGCCCTGAGTGGGTGTGAGGCCTTTTGGTCTTCTATTCAAGCTTAGAATGAGCGGTTATAGAAAGGGTTGGTGCTTTTCCCAGCATATGTTTAGGTTAAGCTGTAGCAACATATTCCTAAAACTGTGAGGTGAAACCAATTTCTTTCCATTCATCTTTTCAGAACAGTCATCATGCTGATCCTCATCGCACTTTCAGTTCTTCACATCGCAGCCATCATCCTCTTGCTGGCTGCTACCATTGACAATGTAAGTATTGTTCATATTGCATGCTTGTGAAAACACGTTATACAGGATTTCACAATTTTAGACGATCACAATGTTTGTTCAAAGGAAAGTTAAATAGGCTAGTTTAAAGAGGTTCTGGTAAAAAAAAATCAACCTGCAGAAGTTAAACGTAAGGCCCCACCTATAGTACTCTATATCATTTTAAACGGATATATTTTTTTTCCCCATTATTTTCATTCCATTTTTAATTGCAGAGCTCGGCTAATAATTAATTTTGAATTAAATGCATTTAAATACAATCAAAAAGCTGCAGGACACTGAAGTTTGACAGCACTGATCAAGTTCAGTTGGTACCAGAGACTAATGCTAACAGCTAGTCTAAGAGAGGTCAAGACTAAAGTGGACCCATGGCATCTTGAAACAATTTAAGCCTCAAAAACATCACTTTATGCTTCTGGTATTGTGTAAATATTGAAGTCATCACTGCGTTTTCTCTGGGAGGTTATTTAAAGATTAGATGGGATTTATTAATACAGGAAATGACGGTTGGAGGCGGTACGCCACCACTGATCTTGCTGAGTGAAACATTTCTGGTAGATTAGACAACTAAAAGACAAGTAAGGTTGTCTGAAAATGAATGTAATAACCCAAATTTAAAACTTTTGAACTTCTGACTTTTCATTGTCCAGAAACAGTATGTATATATATATATATATATATATATATATATATATATATATATATATATATATATATATATATATATATATATATATATATATATATACATATATGTTCTATTCTGACGTTGTGTTTTTCCTTTCCACATTTTAAATCCACTTCTCTGTAACCAGCCATCCACTGTAAACAACAGATAAAAGTTTTTTAAAAATGCATCAGTTTTAGATACCTTGTTAACCTGGCAAGTTAGACTGATATTGGGTTCCTAATGTCTGCCTATGATTGGTCTCAACCAATCACACTAACAACATAAACGAGCACCGACGCCATGAGAAACCACAACAACTTACACTTTCATGCTCTTTTTGACCTCTTTCAAAAGTGAAATTCAGGATTCTGACAAATGGCATGTGCTAGCAGCAGCTACGCGTACGTCCTCCTGCACTCCCACGTTTTGGTTTCAACTGTGGGCTCGGAAGCTCTTGTCTTGCTTTCATCACATCTTTATTCCTGCCTTAAACCATAATAATGCAACATAATCAGGCTACCTGTTATAGGTCGGTCTTGAGTGGTTTAAGCTGGAGCGGTTTCTTACTGCAGCTAATATATTAACTACAGATAAGCTCACCTCAGACATTCTGTATAATCTCAGTGAGTCAGCTAATCTCTCCTGCCTCTCATTCCTTTTCTGTTAGTGGTTGTCTCTTTCTTTCCCGACCACATACCCATCATTTTAGTTAGACTCAGCTCCATCATAGTTTGTTTAACAAAGTAACCTGCGCATGCTGCTCAGAAATATCTCAGATTCCTATCTGGGTAAGATTCCGAAGTGTGAGATGAGTAATACCAATGTTATGTGGGGATGTGCATGGGCCCTTTAAAGTGTCTCTCCCACCGAGGAGGTTTCTTCCTCTCTGAACTCTGACCTTAAACAATGATGTAACAGACTTTGTCACAGGATTCGATTAATTTTTGTTTTTTCTTTTAACCTTCCCATCAGGCCTGGTGGGTAACTGAAACCGTGCGGACAGATATCTGGGCCCGGTGGGTGTTTATGAATAACAAGTGGAATTATACTGACCTCCCAGACATCCCTTCCTACCCACAAGGTGAGCCCCTATTAATAAGGAAATATCTAATTAGAAATTCTAACTTTTTTTATTAATTTATTGCATATTTTGACTAAATACGGCCAAATACAAAAAACTTTTAAAGCCCAAACACTCATGTTCACTTCCTCACATGAAGTCTTTTTTTATACAGGAAATATGGCTCGCTGCCCAAAGTAACAAAGTTTGCATTGGTGTTAGAAGCACTCAAGGGAAAAAAATAAAATAAATATTGTATTCTAAATCAGGTTCTCTATCAGATTTTTTGTTTTTATAGTTATGAGTGACTGAGTGTCGCCATGTGTTATAGCCAAAAAAAAGGTAACAGTGGAAAAGAAACAGGGAGCGATGATACAAAACTTGATCTCTGCATTATAGCTTGCTTCTGCATAAATTAAAGAGCAAATTCAGTGTTTTAAACAAACCATGTTTGACAATCTTTTTTATAAAATCTGAATTTGAACATCACACTGTTTGAGATATAATAAAATAGCTATTTATATGCTATTATGACGTTTAGAAATTTAAAAATATCCACATATTAGTCAAACCAGCACTGAGCTGTTTCAAACTTCACAATTGCAGTTTTTGATTAACAAAAGAATGAATTTAGTAATTTTTTATATTTATTAATTTAATTACCCATCTTTTTGATCGTGTTGCTCTCTTGCTCCCCCTGCAGATTACCTCCAGGCAGTGCAGGCCACCTCTGTTCTCGCCTGTATTTTCTCCATCATTGGCCTCTTTGTGTTTATTGCTCAACTCTTCACCCTCCCGAAGGGAAACAGGTTCACCATCTCCGGCGTCTTTCAAATTCTTGCCTGTAAGTAAAGCTGTGGTTGAACGTTTTTCCATATCTTCCAATGATCTCCATTAAATTGTTTTTGTTTTGGTTCTTTTTTCATCCCTTCAGGCCTGTTCATCATGATCGCAGCCTCCATCTACACAGACCGCTTCCATTTGGACGAGGCAGGTAGCTATGGCCACAGCTACATCCTGGCATGGATCGCCTTCGGTTTGACCTTCATCTCCTCCATTGTTTACTTTGTGCTACGTAAGAAGTAGGGTGGAGCACAATGGACATTTGATCACACTCCACCTAACCAGGTTCTTTGTTATTTTGGACAGATCTACTATTTCAGCTGAAATCCTGTTGTTTTTTTTTCCATTAAATTTAAGCTGCTAGTGTAAACACAACAGACCTGTGGATATTCTCTTACACACTTAATGTCAGACTAAGTCTGCCTTCAGATGTTGCCTCCTGAACTTTGGGGCAAACCTAGCCAGTCGCAGTCGTATTTAAGTGTATTTTCAGCCCAGAGTCGGGCTGGTTTACTTCAGGGTATACTTCAGTTTATGCTGAACAGAGAAAAGCCTTCCTGTTAATGAGAGACAATGATAAATCAAGACGGTAACACATCATGATGAGCAGACAAATCAAATATTTAATGATTAGCTAAATGCATGAGTCAGGATCATTAAGCTGTTTATGAATGATTTTTTTCCCCCCTGTGTAACTGAGGGAGTAAAAATCACTATTTAAAAGAGATCTTTAAATATTTGACTGGCAGCAATATAATAATGTTTTACCTGATAAGATGAATAAATATCCAGTGTAAAGAGTAAAATCTGTGGTTATTTTTCATATATACTTTTACATATATGGATAAGTATGTTACAGTAGTAAAAATGAAAGGGGAATTGTTTTATGTTTTTGCATTGTTTTTGTTAGTTTATCAATTATTTTTTCTTCTTTCATTAAAAGTTTTTTTTTCCCCACTAGGCTAAACTAACGTGATTTACAGTCTTTAGAATATCATATGAAACTGATGCAATTCAAAAATGATTAAAGATACATTACTTAAATATCAGCTTTGGATAAATAAATGTTTCCACAAAAGGATGACTGTTTTAATAAATAAAGCACCACTACTTCTAAACGCAAAATAAGGTTTAATCAAAAATGTCTTCTGATTGTAAATCCAACATTTTCATGCGCTCACATCAGCTGTTTATATAAAGGCATCTGTTTCAGAAATGAAGCATGAGACATAATGTGTAAATACGCTTTCTTACAGGAAAGCTCTGTATGTCTGATGTTGTTTATTTTTGCTACATGATTGACAATTACATTGATTTTTGAAATAAACATTTTCTTTTTCATTTACTGGTGACTTGTCATTTTTTTTGTTCTTCCTTTTCATTTAAGAATAGATGTGGTGGTGATCATAACGGATCACAGTATAAACATTCATTGAATAACAGAACAATCCTAAACAGCCAAGGTGGGTGTGGATTGAATGTTCAATGTCCATCAGCATCTTAGTTCATTAAAATGTCGTCAAGAAGTGGTTTGATTCACAAAATCAATTTTAAAGGGAATCACGTTAAGTAGCCTTAGACGGGGAAATTCAAATTCTGCTCTTGAATTTCAGTAAAAACTAATTATGAATATGTGGCTGTAGGAGTTCAGAGCGGGCTGTAGTCCTCGTACTGTTCGAAAGGATTCTCCTTGTGTTCTGGGAGCATCATGTGAACAGAGATGGAGGGTGAGAGAGAGGGGGAGGGCAGGGAGAGACGGTGGAAGGGGGATGCAGGTGCAAGGTGGGTCGGAGGAGAAGGGAAGGAGTCCGAGTATGTGAGGGGAAGAGACTGGGAGTGTGTGAGCCTTGGGGATGCGGGCGGGGAGGACGGTGATGGAGGCTCGTAGTAGGGAGACAGGTGGGAGATCATGGGAGCAGGCAGGGGTGCAGATAGGGGTTCAGATTGGGTGACCGGTAGGTTTGGGGGCGTGTAGTAGGGAGCGGGTGGCAGGAGTCCCACAAAGTTAAAGCTGCAGGGGTTGAGGCTTGAGGTGCTCCTGGGTCCCACCATCAGGACAGTCTTGGTGTAGTTGTTCAGGGTGGAGACGCCTGCTGCCATGCACACAGTGAACGCCACCCAGACCACACTGTCAGAGAGAGACATGATGTATATGTTTAGGTCTGTTGATTTGAGTCAAACTAAAAGTAGAGCTACATTTCAGAACCGTCTTTATCATTGTGCCAATCACCCTGCAAGATGGTCCGATCAGTTTAAATCCAAATTTTTAAGGATTTAAATGAATACTGGAAAGTTAAAGGTACAGTGGAGGATTTTCTTTTTCGGGGTGGGTCATCAAAATAATTGGTCCTCCTAATTGTCATCAATTCTGGTGATATTTGTTAATGTAAAGCTGTCCTACATGCTTGTCCATATTTACACCTGCCGGTGGTGAGTCTGACATAGTGAAAAAAATGCAAATCTTCTTTTGGAAAGTAAGCTTGTATGAGCGATGCATGCTCTCGCGCGTGACTAATAGGCGTTACCTCTTGCATTTTTTTTTTTTTTAAGTGAAGAGGGCGGATCTTATTAAAGAATTGCGAAAATCCTCCAATATACCTTTAATATCAGAAGCACATCATTTAAACTGATGTGAGCCATGTGTTTGGTTTGGTTATTTGCCCCAATAATTTGACATCAACTGGACCAACAGTTGTTGGACTCCAGCAGTAACAGTTATTGTCAGCTGAACAAGTAAGTCCTTTTAAGCTTGTTTGTTTCTGAGGACTATTGAAATAGCTGGCAGGTATCAAGCAACCCTGAAGATTCTGTTTCTGTTGACGTAAAATCAAAAAACCTGGGTAGTGTGAGGAATCTATCGAGGCAATGGAGAATGAAGTCCTTGTCCTTTAGGGGGTTCTTCAATCTGGCATAAAGAGATTGATAGGTGTAGTTTAATTTGAACTCTACACAGAATCCACCTGGAAAGGCTGCTGTGGAAATGTTAGCAAAAGGGAGGGACATTTAGTACAATTCTTAGCATTGGTTGGGTAAATATCACCACCTCACACCTGCATCCCATTTCGAGCTTTTAGCCAATCGCAGCAGCAGTAGGAGATGTGATTTATCACATTCTTGATTTGTTTCTTAACTAGTGGAGTTAACTGATAAATCCAACTCTTGTCAAATCCGGTTTGGAGGAAGACGCAGACATCTTTCCCATCCCAACCACAAACCGTGTCCCTTTGCTTGTATTGCAAAAAAGAAATAGAGGGTATTCCAGCTCAAAGACTGAATAGCGGCGTCTGTGCTTCTGGTTGACATCCCATCATTGCATTTCATTGGTTTGAGACATTTCTGTATTCAAGGCTAATGCATCTACTGGGTTCTGACAAAGTGGGTTTTCAGAGGTTTGTCAATTCATGAATCTCACGAATCAAATGACACACACACACACACACACACACACACACACAAACAAAACAAAAAAACAGGGCCCAAGGTGTGTTTGGGACCTTGACTAGAATGGTTGTTGACCAATGGAATGAGCACTTTGAGGATATCCTTATCAAGTCACCATGTCCAAATGGGATTTGACTTTGTTTTTGGTTTGGGCTAAAATACTCAGCTTTGTAAAGGAATGGCTGAGATTTGTCCTTCTTTGCTGAATGCTATGCTCACCAGGGAGGTGTCTTAGCTGCAGTGCCACACTAATGCCGCATAGAGAACTGGTGCCAACATTTAGAGGCAGACTAGACTTGAGGTTATTTTTTTCCCCAAAAAAAGCTGATCATTGTTTGAACATGTTTCTTTACTTCTCTTTGGATGCACATAAAGCACCATGGGGGAGTGTTGGCCTACTGGTTAGAGCAGTGCGCTTTTGGTCTGAGAAGGTTGCAAGTACCCGATTCGATCCCCATAACCTGCACTCTGGGTCTCTGAGCAAAACCCTTAACCCCATACTGATCCCCTGGTGCTGCTCAGTGGCAGCCCACTACTCCCCAAGGGGATGGCTTAAATGCACTTAATGAGTTAAGTGAGTTAATTTCTCCATTGTGAGATCAATGAAGTTCATTCTTTTTGTGCCTTTCATCGTGGCCATGGATGGACACCTTTGCAGAACTGCTAAGGGAATGTTTAGAATTCATTGATCTGATCTTTATGTGCCTAAAGCCAGGCGTACACTGTACAATTTTTTCCAGTCATGCGAGAATTTTTCAATCGGGCCGACTTTCAGCCTCATTGTGCGTTTTGAGTCGTGTAGTGTACGGGAGTAACAAGGGGTAATCAGCAACTCACGACCACCTCCCGATCAGGAATCATGAGTTCGGGAAATAAAATCAAATGTGTTTGAAATTCAGCCGGCCATCGTGGGCAAATCACTCAGTGGACAAACAAAGATTCTTCCTCTCAGACGAAAACAAAGACGCATGGTGTGGGTGCGACTGAAATGGAGTTCTTTCTTTAAAATTGACTGACCATAGTAGCCACCTTTGCTCAGCCATGTCTTTGTCCAAATACGTCACCCCTTGTTTTTAGGGCTTTCTGCACACAAAATTGCACAAATTGTCAAGGCAGCACGTATCACTCTAGTTAGCTTCGTATTCCTCCTCCCCTTGTTTGGCTTCCGGACAGAAGAGTCCAAGTAGCGCCATCTCACTGTGGAGCTGAGTCCAACTTGGTTTGTAGACGTACAGTGTGAGCAGGTAGATCACATCAGATAGTCGGGTCGCACAGTGTGAGAACATACATCGCGAGCTGAGAACTTTTAAACCCTGTGGATTCATGGAAAAATTGAAAAAATCGTGAATTGTACGCCCGGCTTTAGGGAGAAGGCTTGACACTGTGTCGGGGCTGCTCCTTGTCATTAATCCTGTTGGTCTTGTCTTTGGTCAGGATATCAAGACTTGGTCAATAGGAGGATGGTAGCTAGTATCGGAATCATATGGAAGTAAATCTGTGTCGCTGGGATTTGAATTAAAAATGGCACTGAAATTTAAATGTTGTATGTTTGTACTTACTGTTTCAGTGTTAAAATATATTCATAACACATTTTTGACCTAAAAAAATCATTGTCATTATTTCTACACAGTTGAAATTTCATTTGTTATTTTCTTTTCAAGCTAAAAATTCACATTACTATTTCAAAGTGATTACATTTTCAATACTTATTTTTCAGTTTAATTTTTCAGTGTTAAAAAAATCTGCATATAAAAAAATTCAACCTTTCAAAATTCAAACTCAATATTTTCAGCCTCCTGATTCAACTGGCTCTATTTCACTGTCTTAAATTCGGCGTCTAAATTCATTGTAAAAAGGGAAGGGTTACTTCAGGTCACAGACATTAGCAATGGATTGTGGTGTCCAACACCCAGCCAATCACATTACTTTTTCTTAGTCACGTGACGTGACGCTTGCGGCGCTTATACTGAAGGAAAACCAGCATCACGGAGCCGGTCATGCAAGCTAACGCTTTTAGGTCAAAAATGTGTTCTGAATATATTTTAACAAAGAAACAGTAAGTACAAACATACAACATTTAAATTTCAGTGCCATTTTTAATTCAAATCCCAGCGACACAGATTTACTTCCATAGAATCAGGGTTTCATCCTCGCTCTTTAAGAAAATGTGCTTCTGTTTACGTCTTCTGGCCAGTATGATTGAGCTGAATGCACAGTGACTGAAATGAGTCTAGTCCTTTAAATCTGTGGCTTGGAATTGGAGTTGGCATTCACATTTGAGGAGCTAAAGTTTTGTATTGGCATCTTCACAACAATTAATGGAAGGCCTTATTTTAGGCCACTTACTTCTGAGGTGGTTTGGTTCTCTGGTCAAATTGTTTCTCTTTTGAAATTTTATGGGCTTGCCACTGGAAAGTTTAACACCGAAATTACTGGGGGGACTAAATGTTTAATGACTATATGTATAATGAGTAGGTCCAACGATTAAAAGAGTCACCACGACAGCAGGCAACAGGAAGTGCCTATCTCATCCCACTGGATCCTAGACATTTTAATTCAGAAATTAAAAACCAATTGGAGACAATGTTTAAAAGACAGAGCAACAGCTGCAAAGGAGAGTAAGACGGAGTAGGAGAAGATTGCTGCACAGTTAATATGTAAGTTTAAAGGAATTCTACAATGGCAGGGGGTTTTAACATTAACTAAAATCCCTCTCTCTCGTTCCATTTGATTTCCATCCTTTAATTACATTTAATTTAAGGGAGGTGCTATGTTTGTATTTTTAACACCTAATATGTCTAAAGGACAAAGATTTCCTTTTAATTGTATGCACAAAACTATGACAGAACTCTGCTGATTAACTCAGGAAATAAAACGTGATTGGCTCTAAGGCGGGCGGAGACAGTGGACACTGATTTTACTGAGGAAAACCTGCTCCCGACCAAGTTAGGTCTCGGGAGAATGTTACTACGGTAACAGAAACAGAGGTTGAGTAAATGTCTTTGTGAAAATGAAAAAATGTTTCCCTGATTTCAGTTGTAGAAAACGTAGTTTTCAGTAAACGTGCTTTGAGAAACAGACACCATGGATCATCCCTGATAAGATGGAGAGACTTTTCTGGGATGATGAGGGATGTTTGGATTCTGCTCCTAGACCTGTTAGCCCCACATCTGATCTGACATGTTGAAAAACAGTGGATGGATGAATGAATGTAAAGATCCATTAGTGCTGTCAAAGATGCACATTTTGTTTAATGTTGGAATATCAAAAAGATTTTTTAGGGGTATGTTTTCATTTGATTTTCATTTCAGTTTTGGCCTTAAGAATAATTTTCCAACAAATTTATGAATGCTTTGAAGTTAAACTTTATATTTGAGGCAGTACCTGCAGATTTTTATCAAAATTTAACGTGGTTTCAGATTACAGGGGTGCTGTGAAACAGAATGTCTAATTTACTCACTAGAATGCCCAGGAGTAGCCATAGCTGTGAGGTTTAAAGTCCTCTGGTCCCATCGAAACAGTGGTCTGAAACACCTGCATGAACATCATGTGACCCACCATTCCCAGCAGACCTGTAGTACAAGAAATACCCCCCAAACCCCCAAAAGGTCAAGCATTGACATTAAAACCATTAATCAAAATATAAATCTGACGTAGTGTTAGATATACCTCCCAGAACTGTGAAGACAGCTGCGAAGGAGTTGAGCAACTGGCCCCAGCGTACCGTGGAGGGGAACCAGGCCCTGATGCACAGCTGGCCAGATAGCAGCAGGCAGCTGACCAGCAGCAGACCAACATACATGAACTCCAGCGTAAGACAGAGCCACATCATCGCTGCAGAGGAAGAATGGAGGAGCTGAAACAACCGTATAGGCAGGAGTTTCAATCTATCAATAAGCATGAAGATGAATGATTTACCTTCCTCTGATTCAGGAGTCAAACTGTAAAAGCCTCGACACTTCTCTTCTAAAAAACAAAGATAATAAATGCATGAATAAAAGGTCTCTGAGGCAGAGAACGAAGCTGCTATCTGTTATATCAGATATTTTTTTCCTCTAATAGGAAACCTAAAATGTAATTAAACACACCTATTAAGCTATTATGTGACAAAACTGTTTGCATAAAGAGCTTTTAATGCTGGACACTGCCTGATGGAAGATTATAGGATCCGTTTGGTGTAAATCTGCCAGGATGGAAGAGGAAAGAAAAATATTAGCTTCCCCACAAACTGATGGGTTGTTTTTTGTTTTTCATTTTTATGACCTTCTGATAACATTCAAACATTGAGAAACAAACTGAAAGTAATTACTTTTCTTAGAAGAATTTGGCTCCAGGCACACAAAAAAAGAAGAGGAGAGAAAGGCAGCATCCTCCTGTCTCAGCTTTTAGTTAAGCCTCTTGTGGTTTGATTACCAAACTGTTGACATGATAGCTCCAATAATCGGCCTCCAAACTGAGACATTAAGAGTCTTAAAGAAACAGGTGCAAGTAAGGACAGCAAGAGAAAAAGGAAGAACTCAGCCTCTTCATGTGTTGCACCAATAAAAGTGCAGTTTATGCTTCCAGACGTCTTAAAAATTCTGCAGACTTGCTGAAGAATTCACACCTGATGCTTCTTTTTGGGTGAGGTGTGCTTTTGAATAGCGATGGTCCTCCTCCGAAAAAAAAGGATGCTGAAATATAGGGAGGAATGGGAAAAAAACAAATACCTGGGTAGAAAAAGTCTACCCTTATGAATATAAAGCGCACTGCAAATATGGATCTAATTCAATGCAGATTTGAGTCAAATAGAGAAAAAAATAATTTCACCCACAAAAAAAAAATAAAAAAAATACGCCAAGAGAGGTAAAGGCAATTGGGTTAGCTGGCATGCACATCAAGTGCCCTTTTTTTAGGGAGTTGGGTACCCTATTCCAGACCAATTTTACCAAAGGTTGGCCAGTGAAAAAACAACAATGGGCCAACATTTCTTTTTGGTATATATTAAGCGAGCCAAAAATCTTCTCACGGTTCAGGAGACCCTAAACTAGTGGATTAAAATTACGATCCTATCTCAATATGGCTGGAGCTAAAAGTGCTACATCTTTAAGATTTCGCAAAAAAAAAAAAAATGTGTTATCAAATTGTCACACCACATAAATATGTTTTATTAATCACCCATCTGAATTACATGATTAAAAACATAACTATGGATACAAAAAATTGAATGGCACTCAGAGAGCAGACCGTGGTCGGCTAGGGCAGCCGAAAACATACACAAAAGATATACTATGTCATAGAAAATAACGCTAAATAGATTTATAGATTTAAATCTGGATTTTAAATCCAGATTGATAAGTGGAAGCTTTGTGTGACTCATGTTCAATGAGGAAACGGAGGACAGTCTCTCTGCTCTCTGATTGAAGACACAGGTTGCAGCTGCTGCATCTGCGTCCAATAACTGTTCACTGAAGATGGAAAACTCAGAATGATCACTGCTCTATGTGTTCTCACCAAAGTATCCAACAAGACAGAAAAAAGTCACCAGATTTTTTGCTGATCGCTTTTTAAAAAAGCAAAATAGCCACTAAAGGGATCAGAAAAGACCCTAAATAAAGTCGCTGAGTCGGCAACAATGCAGAAATGTCCTCGCTGTTCGTTTTTTTACTGCTGCAGCAGCAGGGAGCGGGCCTATGCTGAAGGCAGCTGCATGGCGACATGAGAACGCACTTTTAGACACGCAAAAAAAATCCTGAAAGACAGGGTTAGTGAAACACAAATTGAATTCTAATGCTGCAGTGCAATCAGAAAAGGTTGGGAGACATTTCATGCATGCAATACACCCATGATATTTATAATGGGTCTGGGAGAAAATGTGGGAATTCTCTTAACAATATCTTAAATTTCTTTAACATTTGTTAAAGTAAACCTGTAAAAAAAACAAAATCCATTCTGTTATATTTTTGTGTGAAAACATATATGATCTGATTTAATTGTTAGTATTAAGTCTGTAGTATAGGGGCCATAATGAGCATGAGATCCAGTTCTATAGGGGCACTGGCCCTTTTCGCCCCCTGTCTAGAACCGTCCATGCCCTGATTAAAACCCAAGCACCTTCAGAATGAAAGGAAGTGATCTGAGTATGACTGAATGCAGCTGTTGTGTTACGGCCTCAGATGTTCTTTGGAGAATTAATTCAATTCAATTAAGTTTATTTATGTAGCCCCAACTCACAACACATGTCACCTCAAGGCACTTTACAGTTCACCAGATCATCCAGTCAAATTAATTCAAAGTTTTCTATCTAAGGAAAACCAGTTGATTGCATCGACTCATTGACTCGAAGGCAATCCCTCACACTAAGCATGTTTGTTGCGTGATCAGACAGAATCATGAAGACCAAATGACATGGCAGAGAGGTCAGCAAGAAACCTACAGAGAACTAAAGCATTGCTAGGAAATATATACAGCAATTTGCAGCAATAACTTAAACTTAAAACCAATAATTAAAAAACTTAAAAGAAGCCAAGAGGTTGACTGAACTGATCACTACTGGCTGTTCACTCAAGAAATGTGGTTTCTGTAGAAAGGTTATGAGGAAAGAGAAATCGAGAAAACATCCATGAATAAACATTTGGGGAAGGCTGTGTGTGTGTGTTTAAATTATTTTTCTTTGTTTCATTTATGGAGACGGATACGTGAGAAATAACTCTCCAAGCTCTGGTCGACTGCAAGGAGGTTAGACTGGTGATTTAGAAAAAAAAAAGTTTCAGCTCATCTAATCAGCTGCAAACGAGATGATGATAACCCGGCCCATGTTGGTGAATCCTGTTAACCTCTCCCCTCTCAGGCTTTTAATCCATAATTGAGTCATGCTGCTGCAGTCTAAATCTCTGTGAGCAGAACTCGCCCTGGTGATAATCTTCTTTGGGCCCGGCACACAGCATTACAGGCTCACGCAGACACATATCTATAACTATCTATCTATCTATATAGTTATATATATATATATGTAGAAATGTGGGGTTAAGGGTCTTTGCTCAGAGAGCCAGAGTGGCAGTCTGTGCGAGGGGGGCTCGAAATCAGAACCTCAGGATTCCAACCTCTATGCTCTAACCACTAGGCTGCTACTCCCCTGACTTTTGCACTCAGAAAACAAATGATATACATGATAGACATATTTCTTAACCCTCCACCTGTGATTTTGTTTTTCCTCTATTCAGGCTTGGCTGACTGGGCCTATCTCCCTGCAGTGGTGCTCTCACCCCATTCGTCCACATAGATGTTCTCCTCGCAGATGATGAACAGACCCGTGTGGAAGGTGGGGAAGACGAAGCGATCGTCACCCGTCTCCCAGAAGAACTGGATGTTAGAGTTGTTGGACAAACCGGGCACAGGGATGCATCGGGTGAGCTTGTTGGCCGTGCAGAGCGGCTTGGGTATTTTCTGCTTGCCTGTGCACCAGAAGGGGGATGTGAGGGCCACGGTGCTCAGCAGGAGGGACACGACTGTCTGGAAGAAGGAGAGGGAAGGGGAACGAGCTCTCTTAAGGAAGGTCATCATAGGAGGAGCCGGCTGGAGAGAGAAAAAAGGGATGAAATAAAAACATGATACATTTTATCCATCTTTTACCTACTTTGTTAACTAACACCAGGTCTCCAGGATAGTAGAACCAGTGGACTACATCTCACCTTTTAACCTTCAGTTGAACAGCACAAACCTCTATGTAACTAATTATTTTATTTAACACACTAACTCAAAGTATTTAAATGTGCAGAGAAAGAAGGAAGATGCATGGTTTAAACATTTTTACAATAAACAACTGAAAAGTGTGACTCATATTAGCATTCATCCCCCTTAAATCATATATTTCCTTAATAAAATGCAACCCCACAGGTTTCATCCTCAGATTAACTGACACAGTCACACCAATTCCAGCTGCTCTGTGAAGCCTTCTGTGAATTATTGTAGAAGTTAGCAGAATTAGGTTATAAAACATGCCAGTTTCTCACAAAATATGCAGGGGACACAGCAAACACAATAATAATAATTGAACTTTATTGATCTCACAATGGAGAAATTTACTTCTGCATTCAACCCATTGCCTTGGGAAGCAGTAACGGTAAGCAAAAGGCTTTGCAGTAGAAATATAGCAGAGCACACATTGGTAACTGTAAATGGCTTTGGCTGTTCCATACGAAGTGAATTTTGTTCTATTCTTGCTGCAAGCAAAGAAAACATTTTTTAAGTTTAAACAAAGATGCATTTCAGAAATGAATAAATGCAAAACACATATGTATCTTTGCCATTTTCTCTTCTCTTCTAAATTTGTTTTGTTTTTCTTTTCTCTAATTTTTTTCCATGTTTTATTGCATTTCCATTTTTTCCCAAAATGTATTCTTCACACATTTAAAACTTAAAAGGTTTTTATTTGTTCTGTTGATCTGAATGAGTTTTACAAATGTGTGTTTAACAGATGTGTTGATATTGGCATTTCTATTGCAAGTCAAGAGAGAATGTTTGGTATTTGGCCTGAAGTGGAGAACATCTGTAATGCAATTTAAGAAAAGCACAAGAAAGCAAAGTAAAAGAAAATACAAAATCTGTAAAAAAAAAAAAAACTTTTTGAAAATAAATTTTTTTAAAAATATATGATTTTGCATTTTCAAAATACATTTGAAAAAAAAAAACCTAGAAATTACAAATTTCCATTTACAAAACATGTTCTTTACTTGCAACAATAATGGAACAAAATTTCTGTCTTTATTTTAATTTGAAGACAGCCAAAAATGGTAACGGTAGGCTTATGCTGTGTGGAATACGGTACTCTTTTTCAGGAATATATTGGAAGCTACTACATGCTGAAGACATTTGCAGCTGGAATTTTCATCACCAAGAAAACACCCTAGGGTGGAACATAGTAATGGAGGCATCATGCTGTGAGGATAGTTATTGGAACATCCTCGTAGTTATTGGAGAGAATAAAGAGATAAATATGAGATAACTCAGAAAGAGGATGCCAAAAATCTGAGACTGAGGTTCAACTTCAGCAAGAAAATGATCCTGCAAATTCAACCAGAGCTACAATTGAAAGGTTTTGTTGAAAAGTGCCCTGTTAAATAAAACTGCAGTGGTTGAGCATAGACTAAATCTGCTCTAGATTTGGGATTTTAAACTCCAGTCCTACAGGGCCAGTATCCTACAACCTTTAGAATGTTCCTGGTCCAACATACCTGAATCAAACATATGACGGTGTGAACATCTAATGCATTTTTCCTAATTTCTAAAAAAGGCGGGCTGTGCTTCAGGTCATGCCACACAAAGGACTGTGGGATTTCTTACAGCTCCCCAGAAGCTTCCTCTGCTAAAGAAAAAATGACAGGAAGGATACAGACTCCTCTGTACCTCATCATGATCACTGGTCCCACACTACCATTTTAGCTGAATAATCCTCACTGATTTGAACAATTCGGATGTAGTAAAGTTCACCAGAATCCTGCTAATCACCTGGTAATTTGATTCAGGCGTGTTAAAACAGAGACATGTCCGAAAGTTGCAGGACGCAGGCCCTTTAAGGACTGGAGTTTGACATCTGTGCTTCAGATCAAGAAAATAGAAAACAGGTGATCATGTAAAACCTAGCTCTCCTTTTGTACTAAAACAGAGCAGCAATTTTTGTTTTAGTAGCTAAAAACAAGTCATATGTACCATATAAAAATGTCTTTTCTGTGAAGCAATATTAATTAAAAACTGTGACACATCCAGCATTTTTGACACTACTGATTTGGAACCAAATGTGAGTCTGAATGTCTCAGTCAAAATCCAGCAATTAATGCATTTCAGAATCTGTGGCGATACTTAAACTGATATTGATGTTCTCTGTCCTAATGAATCGGGCGTTATCTATTCTGCAAACGGATGGACAGGGTTGATATAGACCAGGCATGTACAAAGCTGGTCCTGGAGGGCCGCTGTCCTACAGGCTTTCAGTGTTTCTCAGCTTCTGCACATCTAAATCTGAAAACTGCAGCTCAGCAAAGGCCTGTTCATCACCTATCATTAGAAATCAGTTGTGCTGAAGATGGAAAACCTCTAAAACCTGCAAGACAGCCACCCTTGAGGACCAACTTTGGACATGCCTGATATAGACTAACAGAAAAGACTTACAGCTACCCTAGCTAAAAAAAACAAAACAGGCTATCTTTCAGTTTTACAGTGATGATGTGTTTTTGTTGGTCTGTCAAATAAAATCCCAATAAATCACAGTGAAGCGTAATCAGTGTTTTTGTAAGAGAGTCATCATCACTAACTTTTAAAAATGGACAGACATTTCTCCGCCACTGATAACAGGTGGCATGAGGATACACAGGAGGAAACCTGCCATCACCATGGAAACCCTCTAGCAGACAGATGCAAACTGTGCATAAGAGACAAAGACTCCTTACCTCCTTTAGTTTCTTGCCTTCCTCCCTTGGAGAGAACAGTACAAGGTGAGTCCCTCTCGCTCTTCAACAGATTTGTCGACTGACGGAGGATTTTGGTCATCACACTGACCTCTACGGAGGGGTGGGGGGGTGACTGTCACTCCTATGAAGCTATCCCACTGAGCAGGAGCATATCTCTCAATCACACTCTACCCCTTTAATCCAGCAGCATGAATAAATCCAAAACAGACAGCTCTCCTCCATCTGCTTCAATTTGATTCCTAGGATATTTTTTTTATCCGCTTTAGCCCCCGTCCCCCATTATTCCAACACTTTGCAGCCTGCGCAAACATGTACTTCAGTTTGATTTAACCTTGACATAGGCACATATACCGTCAGTAAAGCTGCAGCGCTTTAAATATGGAGATATGAGCGAAGGGAGGCGACTCTGCTCTGACCTTTAGAGAAAGGAGGCCTTAGGTGGACCCTGACAAACATTCACACTTCATTTATTAAGACTGCATATAGCTCCATGAGGAAGCCATTGATCCCTTACAGAAAAAAAGAATAAAATAAAAACAGCTTTAGCATATTGTTTAGTATTAAAAGGTGAGCAACACAGCCAAAGCTGCAGACCCCTGACAGATGACAACTATGATCTGCTATTAATACGTCTGGAGCTTATAGACATATCAATTACTTCTCTTCTGTAAAAACGCATGTGATGATAAGAAATAGAATTAGTACAAAACTGATCTAAATAAGGGAAAATGTCCTTAACTCAAGCAGGTAAATAAGACAGCAGGTAAATAAGACAATAGAGCCGTTTCTTCTTTATTCTAAGAGTAAATCAGCTTATTTCATTGGGAAATTCTCAATACACACACACACATATATATATATATATACCCAGAATATCAAAAGCTGACTTGAATTTCACTTGTCAGGTCTAAGCCTTACTGATGCCTGAACTATGAACTAGAGAGATTCCTTAAATAGAGCCTGACTGACAACAGGAAGTAGGCAAAAAGTTACAGAAAAGAAACAAATTCCTCACCATCTAGTCTATAAAAAAATACAAAGCCATTATTTCTACTATCCTAAAGATGGAGTGTTGAACCTTCGGAGGACAACAGGCCAACTAATACCGATCACACCGATATCAGGTGGGGGTACTGTGATTATCATAGTTTCTCTGGTACTTAAAAAACTTACTGCAAATGATGGAACCCCAAATTCTGCCTCTCTAGTGAGCATTACCAGCCGTTAGCTTTAAGCCTTATGCACCAAGACAATTTAAAGCACACCAGCCAATTCACATCGGAATGATGCTAAAAGAATGAAGGGATTGGAGAGCAGTCTAATCAAATTCTGCGCTTTAATTTTACTAACGTAGGCAAACAGCTGCTGCAAATGGTACCCTTGATATACCCGAGTCACATTTATCATTTAAAAACTCTTCCATTGTTTGGATTAAAAGAAATTAGCAAAAAAAAAATAAATAAAATCCCTGTAAAGTGTAAGTGTATTACAGGGGCACTCACTATTTTACATAAAGTGAGGATGGTTTCAATCGCATTTTCATTCCACAAAATAATCTTTTTGGTAGAAAATGGACACACACATCTAAAATAAATAATGTTTTTGTGTTTACTTTTCACTTGAAGTGTTAAAGGTTAGTCAGACTATTTCCAATGGTCAACAAAAAAAATCTATTTGTGTGTTTTTACTGCTAAAAGTCATAAAAGAATTGATCCAGGTGGCAAAATGAGGCTTAAATAACCATTTTAAAAGGCTTGTATGATGAAGCTTTTAACTTCTTTACAGGGCTATTCCTTCACCAATTATCTGGATTCATGCAGGTCTGTTGTCCTTATGAATTTGGCTCTTTCTGACCAGGAAAACCATTGATCATCTCTGATACAGTGGGGCAAAAAAGTATTTAGTCAGCCACCAATAGTGCAAGTTCTCCAACTCAAAAAGATGAGAGAGGCCGGTAATTTTCATCATAGATATACCTCAACTATGAGAGACAAAATGAGAAAAAAAAAATCCAGAAAATCACATTGTCTGATTTTTGAAGAATTTATTTGCAAAATATGGTGGAAAATAAGTATTTGGTCAATAACAAAAGTTCATCTCAATACTTTGTTATACACCCTTTGTTGGCAATGACAGAGATCAAACGTTTTCTGTAAGTCTTCACAAGGTTTTCACACACTGTTGCTGGTATTTTGGCCCATTCCTCCATGCAGATCTCCTCTAGAGCAGTGATGTTCTGGGGCTGTCGCTGGGCAACACGGACTTTCAACTCCCTCCAAAGATTTTCTATGGGGTTGAGATCTGGAGACTGGCTAGGCCACTCCAGGACCTTGAAATGCTTCTTACGAAGCCACTCCTTCGTTACCCGGGGCGGTGTGTTTGGGATCATTGTCATGCTGAAAGACCCAGCCACGTTTCATCTTCAATGCCCTTGCTGATGGAAGGAGGTTTTCACTCAAAATTTGACGATACATGGCCCCATTCATTCTTTCCTTCACACGGATCAGTCGTCCTGGTCCCTTAGCAGAAAAACAGCCCCAAAGCATGATGTTTCCACCCCCATGCTTCACTGTAGGTATGGTGTTCTTTGGATGCAACTCAGCATTCTCTCTCCTCCAAACACGACGAGGAGTTTTTACCAAAAAGTTCTATTTTGGTTTCATCTGACCATATGATATTCTCCCAGTCATCGTCTGGATCATCCAAATGCTCTCTAGCAAACTTGAGACGGGCCTTGACATGTACTGGCTTAAGCAGGGGGACACGTCTGGCACTGCAGGATTTGAGTCCCTGGCGGCGTAGTGTGTTACTGATGGTAGCCTTTGTTACTTTGGTCCCAGGTCTCTGCAGGTCATTCACTAGGTCCCCCCGTGTGGTTCTGGGATTTTTACTCACCGTTCTTGTGATCATTTTGACCCCACGGGGTGAGATCTTGCGTGGAGCCCCAGATCGAGGAAGATTATCAGTGGTCTTGTATGTTTTCCATTTTCTAATAATTGATCCCACAGTTAATTTCTTCACACCAAGCTGTTTACCTATTGCAGATTCAGACTTCCCAGCCTGGTGCAGGTCTATAATTTTGTTTCGGGTGTCCTTTGACAGCTCTCTAGTTTTGGCCATGGTGGAGTTTAGAGTGTGACTGTTTGAGGTTGTGGACAGGTGTCTTTTATACTGATAACGGGTTCAAACAGGTGACATGAATGAAGGTAACGAGTGGAGGACAGAGGAGCCTCTTACAGAAGAAGTTACAGGTCTGTGAGAGCCAGAAATCTTGCTTGTTTGGAACTGACCAAATACTTATTTTCCACCATATTTTGCAAATAAATTCTTTAAAAATCAGACAATGTGATTTTCTGGATTTTTTTTTCTCATTTTGTCTCTCATAGTTGAGGTATATCTATGATGAAAATTACCGGCCTCTCTCATCTTTTTGAGTGGGAGAACTTGCACTATTGGTGGCTGACTAAATACTTTTTTGCCCCACTGTATGCGCAGCGCAGTGATGACCCGCCCTCTCCAGGAAGCAGCTCTTTCATCCTGGTTGGAAAAATGGCACCAGTAAACAACTATGTCATAACAGATTAATACTCTACTGTGCCAAAGGCAATATGTCATCAGAAATATACATATAGTTGACATGGAAGTCTTAACCCGTTAACTGTCAGATCTCGTCTGCAGTGCTTCCAAATTTGCAGCCTCATCTGCCACAATAAGGCTACTGTCCGCCATTGCATCAGCTGTATATGGCGGCCTGGACCCCTCCCAATGGTTTAAGAACAGCAGGTATTTTTAGGTGTTTTTGGTAATTTTGTCCACTTTATAGGTTAAAAAGAAAATATAGAACCTTTAACAACGAACACGATTTCATGGTGTTGAATACACCATAGCAAAATGTTTCTCCATAGATCATGTTATCTTTGTGGTCTGATGGTTCCCAGACTGTTGCAGCATCTTGCCTGTTTCATGAACAAGGAAGTCAGAATAAAACCTCAGCCTTTCAGAACCTTCAATTGTTTCTTCTTTCTTTGAATAGATCTGTCAGCTCTGGGCCATTTAATCACCGACTACTACACCTCAATGAATGCCCTACCTAGACTTGCCCCAACAGGTTTTAGTCTGTGCAGGGCGTAAACCGTGTGAAACAGCCCCTCCCTACCAACTGAAAAGATTAAGTCATGATGGATAGAAGAAAAACTAACGTGTGTGAATAGTTTTGGCGAAAAAGGCCGCTGGTCGTTTCCCGCCTCATGTCATTCAGCTCGTTTGCTTTGTGATACTTTTCTATCAAAGGGAATCTAAAAAAAGTTTGCTTTGACATGCATGACATCAGCAAATTTAGACAAGAAAGCAAAAAGGTTGAAGCATTTTTAAGTGTATTCATAATTCATATACATATTGACAGGTTTTCTAATACAGCATGGTTTTGATAGTGTAATTGTCTTTCAGTTGACCTTTTTTTTTTGTACAAGAATAACAATAAAAAGTAATAAAGACAACACCATGTATGACTCACTTTGAAATCTGATGTCAATGGATTTTGCATCTTCTGATTCATTCGCCGCTGCCTTACTGAAGTAGGAAAAACCTCTCTAAGGTACTTGGTCAGGCTCGCTTGGTGTAAGCCAAAACAGATGGCCTATCAAAGCTCCGATTCGTCTCAGTCTGGAGGACTGACGCGTGCCGCTCGAGCGAACGTTTCACCGGAACTATGAAAGCTCCTCGGCGTCCCGTCCTGCCATTCTTCTTCTGGTGGCAAACACGCACCAGTCTGTAGTGTTATCTCCTCTTTGCACTTTATGAACGTTTTGTTCTTGAAAAATAAGACTGTCCATCTGATTTTTTTTTTTATGAATACTATCTGTACCGTAAAAACCCCTGTGATGAAAAATAAGAACACTTTTCAAAAAGGACCAAAAAATGGAATCAAAGACCCAGATATCGGGTAATTTTTCCTCTCATTCACACACACGCATTCCTCACTCATTCATAACTTGTTTTTTGTTTTGTTTAGTTTTCTCTTTAAAGGCAACAGATGTCCATTCTCAAAGGCAATAATGTCTTTGTGGCAAACTCGACCCTGACATTCCAGACATTAGACGCTCTGGCTCCTCCTCCTCCAGGAACAGAAAAAGTATAGAAAAATAAAAATCCAACTCAGGTGTTGTTTGAATATAAACTGGGATACATCCATTTCATTGTCGTAGGTAAATACTGATGAGGATACAAAATAATGAGGGCTAAAGCAATAACTGTGATCGTTTAATACCGTAACATAAAATACTAACTGGTAAAACGAGGCCAACTCTCCAGGTTGACTTTCTGGGTTCCGACGCCCATCTTGCTCCCAATGCATCTCCTCAAAGCAAGCAAAAGATAAAAAAAGGTAAAAGGATGATGCAGAAAAATGATAACCAAGGATTTAAACACTTTAAGGTTGTCTGGAAAATCAAAGCAAGCCTGGAGAAGAAGTTTGTCTCTTTAGTTCCTCACAAAGAAAGCTGCTTTAATTCCTCCGTCGGTCTCGTCTGTTTTCGCCCCGCTTTGTTCGCTGTAGCTTGTTCGGTTTTCTGCTACGCTTTTTTCTCTCAGCAAAAGTTCCCCTTTGTTGTTTTCGTCTGTTTTCTTTTAAAGTAAAGAGCGATGGTTCTGGTAAAAATGTTTCATTTTCTCCATTGTCCTGGAAATGCAAGTAATGCTGATTCAGTTCTGAGAAATTGTACATTCCCTTTAGTCGCTCTGCTCGATGAATCCAATTCCAGTCGCTTCACACGTTCCCCGACGTCCTACTGTCCAAGGTACCCTGTGAGAGGAAACAGTCATCAATCACAATACACAACAATAACATATCAGGGTTTATACAGGAATGAGCAACTCTAATTTAATACTTTTTAATGCTCTTTTAATGTTCTTAAAAATAATTTTAATGCAACAAGTACCCATGACTCTCATATATACACAGCAAATTCTTCATCTTTACTGTCAGCAGGCTGCAATTCCTCTATTTCCATCCACTTTTGTTGAAATTAGCATTTTCCCCATTCTACAGCTTTTTCACCGACTTGAGCTTCTTTTCCGAATATACGGCTTGACGATCAGCCGGAAGCAGTTCCGCGCAAATATATTGCGATATATTTGCATATAACTTTTTTTTTTAATTAAGCATTTTAAATGCCAAAATAATCACATTTCATGAATTTTAATGCCAATTCAGGTCTTAATTTAAAAAATAATTATTTAATGACTTTTAATGATTTTTAATGACCCGCGGAAACCCTGCATATGGACTGTCCTCACACACACATCTATGGATCCAACACTTCTCAACTATAGCTGTATATAACCTGAAAATCTTTTATCTGCTATTATCTGTCATTAACTATCCTGTATTATAACCTCACTAATATATATACATAATCCATATGCTAACTTTCCTGAATAATATATAGTTTTCATATTAATTTATTTATTTATAGCCTCTTAGAATTGTTTTGCTGTTTATATATACCATTTATAGCCAGTACATACATAGTGTCTGACCACATATAAATATTAATATGCTGTATAGCAGGGGTCTTCAACGTTTCCCAGGCCGAGGACCCCCAAAACTGATGGCGAGATGGAGCGGGGACCCCCTAATTATATTGTATGAAATTGTGTTATATCAAACTAATCCTATAGTCACTCTATTACATATGGAGTAATGTAATGAAAGTAATTATTCTGTGGGATTATTGAAGTATTTCTGATTCTGTTTCCTTGTTAATGACACAGGTGTTGTGAATGAAATGGTGTCCTGTTTGAAAGAGCTCCTGTGTGTCAATGAATGTGTGCATTGATGACTGAAAGACATTTATCTGTTTACTACAGTGTGTTGAATTCATGTTAATGTGTATGTAAAGACATTTCAACTAGTGGAAAAAACTACAGGGGGGAATATAAAAGAAAAAAAAACTTTGGCGACCCCCATGCAGTACCTCTGTGGACCCCCTAGGGGTTGCAAGACCCCCTGTTGAAGACCTCCGCTGTATAGCACTTCTAGATGAATGCAAACTACATCAGGAAAAAGACCCAATACACAGTTAAAAACACTCAAGAATGGCTAATAGGAAAATGCTAGACTATTCAGAAGTGGCCTTCTATGAGTCCTGGCTTAAATCCTATTGAGCATCTTTGGAAGCAGCTGAAACATGGCGTCTGGAAAAACCGGCCAGCAAACCTGAGACAATTTGGAGCAGTTTGTTCATGAAGAGTGGAGAAAAATACCTGCTGAGAGGAGCAGAAGTCTCACCGACAGTAACAGGAATCCTTTAATTACAGTGAATTCCTTAAAGGGTTGTGATGAAAATATTAAGTAAAGGGCACCGCCGTTGGGTCTGTTTCATTAGTTTATTTTATCCATTCTGTTGAATCATGGTTGAAAGGCAATGTCTGCAAATCAAATGATTTAGGCGCTTCTTAAAGGAGGAAACCGCTATTAATGGCGGCTACATCCTCACACATCAAAGCAGTAAAAAACTTAAAATTGAAACCTCTGGTCTACCTTTGTTATATTTTAAGGAAGATGATTTTTTTAGAAAAATGCTGCACTCCGTGTTGGTCTATCATTTATGATCACAGAAAATAGATGAATTTTTGTGCCGTTTGATGTGCGAAACTGTTCTTGCAAGGAGCAGTTAATATGTTTTAACCGTTTGAATTTTAAACATCCAATTTATTAGTTTTTTTGTTTACCAAACCCTCCAAACAAATCAATATAAAGGGGATATGTCCCCATAAAAAAGCCTCAGCTGTACATCGGCTTTATACATCTTGCATAAACGGATAGAAAATGTGAGCTACTCTATATGTGTATCTGTTTCCATGGAGTCTGGTTGGTTTGAATGTGAGTGGGAGGAAGTGACAGCGAGCAACAGGAGTAAATAAAGAATGAATCACGCATCAATCAGATGAATGAGGGAGTTTGGAAGGATCAGGGGGAAAAAAGGACGATAAAAAAATAAATAAAAATGTTAAACTCTTCTTTAATTGTTTACAAGATGAGTAAAGCATTAAATGCTCCGTCATTTTAAATCATTCATGCTACGTCTCACTCCAACAAAGGTTCCCACGGCGTTTGAAGAGAAACAGCCCCACAGCACCATAGATCTGCCATCGTGCTAAACATTAATCATGAGCAGCTTTTCTATATTTATAACTGTATTTTTACACCATACTGACCTGGAGCATATTTTTAAAAGTTAAAATCCTCAATTGTAATCCAATTTTAGCAAAAGTCCCAGTATGTTTATGTATGTGATGGTAGGACAGAAAAGGCGTCTACTGCCTCACTTAACTGGTTGGCATTTATCGTTGCTATGGAGATCTGGTCCCAGGATGCCCCTCTCTGGTGCAGCTCGGTAACAGTGAGCTTTGAAAGTTTACACTTCATGCCTCGTGCTGCGTGTTTAGGAGACATGAGTCCACTGCAGCCTGATGGCCACTTATTAAAGGGCTTGTGTCACGTCATGTTTATGGCCCAAGACAACAGAAAGTCATGGGTTATTAATCAGGAGATCCTAGAAAATCTATTTCAGTTACATCTATTTCAAATGATTGTTAGGGGTACAAATTGTGCGTAAAAACAATTTCTTAACTCATAACTGATTTAATTTTGATATCTGACCTAAGAAAAAACTAGCTGACAACAACGGCTTAACAACTGCCAACCAACAGCTTATTAGAGTCAAATACATCTCTGTTTGGGTCTGGATCTTTAAGCTAATAAGCTATTGCAGAAAACAAATCAAGTATCAGAGCACAGTCATTCCCATTGTACAAGAAAATCTATAAATCCGTTTGGACTTACAGCTTCCCAAATCCTGCTCTTCTTTCTCCCAGCTGCCCTCAGCCTCTCCCTGACTGCTCCACATACACTGGCTTGGCGGGCCGGATGCTCTGGGCAAACTGGGTTAACACATGAGATAAGAAACCAGCAGAAACAAAAAAAAAAAAGAAAAAGAGAGGGTTCCTGTTAGTGGCTAAAAACTGGGGAATACTATCAATAAATAAATAGATCGGTGAATAAGGCAAAGAAAGACGAACCTCTCCTTCTTTACCTTGTGCTTCGGACACCTTAGCGAGAAGTTGTCTTCATTTAGAGAACAGTCTATGGGAGAGACAAAGGAAAGCAGTAATTATTAGGAAACCCCTGCAGGGCTGCAGAGAAAAAGAGTAGGGCAGCATTTCATGCCTCTCCTCACCTGCTTCAATAGCACACATGTAGTGGTAGCGAAGCGTGCAGCCTTTACTGTAACAGCCCAGCGTCGAACCGACCATCTCGCAGAACGAGCAGCACTGATGAACCAACGCAGACGGAAAAAGAAAACACTTCTCAGAGACTAATAGTTTTATACAAAGCCGTTTGCTGACCTTATAACTAAAATCCCTTCCTATAGATGAGCCGTTTCTTTTACAGAATAAACTTTTGACTTTTCTCAGTAGTTTTATTAGCGTTCTTAACACACAAGTAAAAAAAAAAAAAACCCTGGCTGGGTTTATAAGTATGATCCAGAAGCTTCAGTCAAGTGTATGACTCTCAAGTCTCTTAATAATTTTGTAACAAGAGCTTTTCTATATAGACAAGGTTTTTTTTTATTATTAATGAAACCAGCTTAAAAACTAAAACTTAAAAAAAAAAAATCATTTCAAAATGAAACAAATTTTAAAGGGAGTAAATGCAAAAGTGTCTATTCAGGTTGGTTCTTTAATCACTGTTATATAACAACAGCAAAAAGAACCGGTACTGAAGCTCTTCAAGGTTCACCATCTTTCTTTGCTTCTCAAAAAGATTTTTTTTTTTAATTAACTGACTTCACTTTTTATTGTCACATTAAAAATGTTTTAAAATAAGCTACAGTGACCAAGTGAAAATTATCTGGTGTGTTATGTTAAATTAAATCAAAATTATTTAAAGGATTTTCTTGTACCACTTTAATAAACATGAAAAAGTGTTTTCTAGGGTTCAATAACTTGTTAATATGCCCCGATCTTCTTTAGTTTTTTTAGGGTTAGGTTTCAGTAAATCAAAAAGCAAAATAAGGAGGAATATTGAACAGAATAAAACTGAGTTAAAGAAACAGTATTCAAATATAATAGTTAAAATGCTAAATATTTTTCAGAAATTCAATTTCTATCTTTTAAATTTTCTCTAAAATCAAAGATTTTGAAGGGACATTTCAGAAAACAGTGAAAATACTGTTACTCACTGTCTCTCTGGCGCCATCTAGTGCCTCCTGGAGGCCATACAGTCTTCCGTTGACGAGGTACACTCCGCTTGTCCACACTATACATCCTTCATGCACCCACAGCTCCTCTGGATCCATGGGCATCTGTGGCAGCTGTGCAAGTTGTGCCAAGGGTCCCAGGGAGTCCAAGGCAGGGGGAGGGGGCTGAAAGGGCAGGGAAGCCTTGCTGTTGGATGGCACCATCCTGGGGGAGTCATCACTGGACTTGTGTCGCCTTTTAAAACGCGGGTGTGAGGTCAGCTTTCTGTGCTGAGGTCGCTGCTGAGTGTCATCCGTCAGCTGCTGAGGATGCTTCTGAACCTGCTGCTGCTTGCTGTCAAGGTCCGGCTCCCTCTTAAGCTCGGGGATGGGACACATGTCAGGGTTTTGATCCCAGGTTGAAGGTGTTTTAACAGGGTGAGAGGTGCTGCTGAACTTTTCCGGCGTATGAGTCATCATCTTTATCTCTTCTGAAACAGGATAGGCAGTTCTGTCTGCTGGGAAGGAGCTGTAATCTTCGCTCTCAGAGGACGGCTTGTTGAACTGAGCAGGCCGTGTTTGTGTGGCTTGGAGTGTACTCAAAGCGTTCATGTCTAAATTTGGTCCGGTTTTGTTTGGGCCCGCAGTGGCCTGACACTGTCTGATCTGGGGCTGGTTCTTTGGGAGCTTGGCGGCGTATTCGGCTGGATAGTATGGCCCATAGAGATCTCCGAGATGTTTGTAGTTTGCCCATTTCTGACACAGGCAGCAAAGCAGGCGGCCTGAATGACTGGTCTCTGTGATCACAGGCCCTGTAACAACGTAGCCGGATGAAGGAAGCGCTTTGCCTGACTGAAGTGTGGTTTCCACCTCATCTGTCTCCCTTTTCTCTGACTCTCTGTCTCTCCGAGATAACTGGGAGGAAAGAGCTGAGGTAAGGAGTGAATCAATCCCGCCGCCTCCTGCTTTCCCTGCCACCACACCCCGCTCTCCTTTCATCTTGTCATCCTCAGCGTTCACAATGGTACACACTGCTCCGATCTCTGGTACTTTTTTCTCCACATGTATGTGAGGAATGAAGAGGTTTTTTCTGCTTGGATCTGTGCAACTTCTGCTTGTGCCAAAGGTCCCCACTGCCCCTAAAGGCACATCCAGCTCAGTTTTAGACAGCGTTGGCGGCAGCAGTGGGGCCGCAACCGGTGCCCTCCTCCTTCTCCTCCTCTGCCGCCCCCTCACTTCAAGTGGCTCCCCATCAACTTTCGCTCCCCTGCGTCTGCGGCGCGCCTGCTTCACCTCAATCTCTGGCTGTGTGTCCTCGCTTTCAACATCAGCTTTTACCGCCTGGGCCAGAACCGGAGGAGCTATCGGGGGAGTGACTGCATTTTCTGACACGGTGGGTGCGGTGGGGGTTGGCGTGTTGCTGGGGGGCTGTGTTGCTGGTGGGGTGGAGGCAGGGGGTGGGGCTGGAGGAGTTGGTGTAGTTGGAGCCGGGGGAACGCTCAGAGCTGTGCTCGGTGGCTGGACTTGAACTTGAGCTTGGTTCTGAGGTTGCACTGGGGGTTGGGTTTGAGCCCGTTTCTGCTTATTGACGCTTCCAACGGGCCGGCCCTTCTTCTTACCAGATGGGAAATAGCCCTTAGGCACGACGTTCTCTAACGGCTTGGAGTCCGTCGGTGACAGACTGGACCTTCCAGAGGACGTCTGATGCCTGTTCAACATGTGGCCTTGGTGGGGCGGGGTGGTACCGTAGTAGTCGCTGCCAGGATAATCCTCAAATCCCATACTGGATTCTTGAAGTTTCTGTCGAAGGAGGTTAGCAGCAGACTGCTCACCCCTTCGAGTCTCCAGCTGCTGGTAAGTGTTTGTAAAATGCTGAATGTCTGACAGCACAGAGGAAGAAGGAGGTGGTGAACCCTGGACCGGGCGGGGGAGAGGTGGGGGAGGAGGCAATGGGCCAAGCAAAGCAAAGTCCTCCTTGTCACCAGATGCAGATGCCACAGAAGCCCCTAACCCAAAGTCAAAATCTTGCTGCTTGGCTTGAGTCGCCTGGTGGGATTCACGGGGAAAGGAGGGTGGGGGTAGAGGCCCAGTTTCGTCCACTCCTCTGAATGGAATCATGTTATTTAATGAGTGACTTTCATCCATGTAACTATCCTCCCCTCCTGAAACCCTGGGGAAATGCAGCAAGTCTTGGTCCTGTGACTCATTAAATGTTGCTGTTTCTGAGTGCAAGAAACCGGGATAATGATTTGACTCCTCATCAGTGGAGCCCGCTGGCTTTTTAATGTTTGGGGTGATTTTCTGTACTATCGCCTCCAACTTTAAGCCTCGTCCCTTTCTGGCGGCCAAAACCTTAGTGTTGCCACCTGATGGAGACAGTGGCTGTATGAAGGTATTCTCCCCTGGCTGTGGGGAGGACAGCCGAGGACACGGAACCTCACAGTTGGATGAGTCATCCTCGTTGTGATGGCTGGGTTCTGACTGAGCTCCAGGGGAGTGATGCGAGTTTGGAGCGGCTCTCTGCTGAGTTGCGTCCTGGAGCAGTCTTTTGGCAGGAATGGGAGAGATAAAAGAGCGTACCCTTCTTCTTAACATTAGGGGATTCGTGTCACCGGAACCTCCAGCCTTCGTCACACGTTGTGCCTGTGGCTGAGTGGCGTTTTTTTCTGCAGGAGGCTTAGAAGAGATGGGTGGAGGAGGTGGGCAGGGGTGTTTGGCTTCCTCCAAAGCTCCTCTAGATGCTTCCGGTTTGGCAGCACTGTGGCCATGAGTCATTGGCGTCTGAACGTGACTGTGTGACACTACTGGGGGAGGAGGCTGGGCTCTATAGAAGTCTCCCTCCCTCATCCGCGCGACCCCTCTGTCCGGATGCGTCGACTCCCACATTTTCATGTCATAATAAGGATTTTGATGATGCACTGATTGTGTTTTGCTTGAATGTTCAACTTGCATGTCAGCCGGTGGGATTAATCGCTGTCTCTGCTCTGATTGGTTAACCTTGTGTCTCCCAGGAGAAGCTCCTTGCTGCATCATCATCTCCTTTGAAGGCCTGTTTATGGCTTTGACCCAGTCGCTCATGTCGTGAGGATGAGGGGGGCCACGTTGGTGAGGAAACATCTGAAGCTTACTGGTAGATTGAGGCTGTGGAGGTAAATGGTGGAAGGGATGGTGTGAGGGAAAGTGCAGATTACTGCGTGACATCACATTGTCTTCCCTTGAGTCTCCATATCTATACCCAGGAAATGCACCGCCGCTGCCAGATGATAGATCGACTCCATGGAGATATGAGTGATGCCTTGTTGGCGAGGACAAAGAGGTCATGGTTACAGGGTGGGAGGGAATGGGGGTTATATCTACGGCCCCTCGCCGGTAGGGATCAGCGCTCACACCGCTCGATAAATGTGAAGTTTTGGAATGATACCCCGCCTCGGATTCACTGGCATGATTCTCATTTTGCAGATTTCCAGACTCTTTAGGAACATTTTCTATTTTGACTTGTTTTTCTCCATCATCCTTTTTACAGAGATCACTGGGTGCAGCCGAAGAGGAAAATGGCTGCTGAATCACGGAGGCCCCGCTTTGACTTTTCTCCAGTTCTTTTTCCCTTTCCACCTCCCTTTCCCGCTCCGGTGTGCCACGGCGGTTCGGCGACACGTCACATATGACTGATCGCCGTTCTGATGGGGCAAGCGTGGAACCCGACGATTTCTGAGGCTCGTTTTGAGAAGTTGGGGTTAACGGTTCGGGCTCTTGCAAGAACAGCTCCTGTACGTTAGATAAAGTTTTTCTCTGTGGCATAGAATAGTCAGATAAGCTGGTATGTTTAACCGGAGGGTGTTGGGAATCAGCAGTCTGTGTTATATGGCTGTGGGAAACACCCATGTCAGATTTTTCAGCATTTTGTAAAGTATTGATATTAGATACTTCTGATTTTACTAGGGGCTTAGTGTCTGAGGTGAAATCCGAATCTCCTCCATGTTTCTGATTTGTGGACTTTCCGATCTGAGCTGAGTAAGAGGAACCCTCAGGTGCTCCACTCTGTATCCGAGTGCCGTCTGTCATGCCAAGTGAATGTCTGCTTGGAAACTGCTGTGGGGCTTGGTGACGTGCAGGGAATGTTTGCTCTGGTCTACCGTAGCGTCTATCTAAATTGTAACCCTGCAGAACCTCTTGCAGGAGACTCGGGAACTGCTGCATCTGCGAGTTCTCCTCCTGAGCTTTAGACCCTGCCCCGTGGCCCCTCTTCACCATGGCCTCAGAACTGGACGCATCTTTTGGAGTGTAACCAGTTTGCGAGTGCTGGTACCCGAAGTACCTAGGGTTTGTTTCCATTACTGTTCCAGCCCTGGCTCTGTTTTTCATGGATAAATCTGAGCCATATGTCGATTCTGGGTAGTTGTATTTATGTGAAGCAGAATGTGGAGGATTGGGAGACCTCCCACTCTTTGACCTTTGATGATGGGACGAATACATGCTAAGATCTACGCTCTCCTCCCCGTTATGACTGCTCATCTTTTTCAAATAAGAGAGTGACATTTTCTCTTCCACACAGTTGTCTTGGGGATGCTTACTTTTGTCAGTGTGACTTGAAACAATCACACCAACGCTGCTGACATTCTGCTGCTCCTCTGAAGCATGTTTTTTCCCCTCCTTGTTACTGTGCGACTGAGATTCAGAGTGCAACATACTTTCTTTCTCCTGGCCATTTTTTGCACTCGCTCCTCCATCTTGTTGCATTTGGCTGCTGACCTTCTCTGTTTTCTCAGCTGCTGCTTCGCTTTCCTTTTTAATTTCCCCACCTCTGTGGTCACTATGTGCCAAACCAGTTTCTGGGACACAATTTTGCATTATGGCAGAAGGAATATTGGGGGAGGGGGATGAGGGAACAGGAGGTGCTGAATGTGAAGTCAGGCCACCCTCAGAGGATGGAGATGCTGCTGATGAAGGAATGGTAGTTTCTTCTGTTTTAGCGTCTGTGACGGCTGCTTCTTTCGATTCTGCATCAGAGACAGATTTTTTAATATTACATCCCTCTCCAGTCTGTGTTTGGGTAGGAGTATAGCCTGCTGCCTCAAACCCCGTGCTCGCACCATCCACCCGCCCTGCTCTCCCAGGCTCCCCCTCTGACAGCCGCTCTTCTCGCTCTACTTTGGTCCCTGATGGAGCTACGCAGGGCATCCCAGAAGAGTCATCCTCAGCCCCTTCACTGGTCCTGACATCTTTCGCTGCGCTGCAGTTTGAGGCGGCACTTACATGCCGACTCCTGGGTTGTGATTGGGGCAGGCAGTGTGCTGCCTGTGGCGTCTGCCCGCCGTCTCTCTTCTTGTGGGAAAACACTGTGTCAGTGAGGAGCATGTGCTGAACAGTGTTTGGCAAATTGGCTACTTGGGAGCTCAAGGCATTTAGACTATTCAGACCGGCATCCTGCATTCTGTCAAGAGAGGAAGTGGAATAAACAGAGGAGCCTTCCTCTCGGGATCCCTGGTTGATTTTACTTCGACCCACTGAAGGTAGACCGCTCCCTCCGACCGCATTCAGGCTGTGAGCTTTTTGGCTGCCACTGCTGCCGCAGCTACTGATGCTGCTGTTAGAGTTGGGGGTGGGACTTAACTGAGGCGCAGTTTGCAGTAACCGTCCGTGGCCATGGGTGCTACGAGTGCTGGACATAGATGGACCATGATTTGAGGTGTTTCCGAGAGCCTCAGAGACCCCCATGAGTGGGGAAGGAGAGGAGCTACAGCTGGGGGAATGAACTGCAGAGGCAGCAGGGGAGGGGTTGGATATGGGGCTGAAGTTTTGGTTCATGTGAGTTTGCTGTGCATTAGAATGCATAGGGGATTTAGCTATTTCTTGGGAGGATGGCTGAGCTATACTCGTGGTTGAGGCTTGATGATGTTTAGCATAAACAGCACCAGGAGATGGACCCTGGTGAGGCATTTTCAGAGAAGCATCATAGCCGACCCCTGAACTATGCTGAGAGTTTCTGTGCTGTAGTGCGGCTTGTTTGTGGAGCGAATGAGGCTGCGGGAGGTATCCAGAATAATTTGAAGCTGGGTAACCCTGCTGAATGCTCTCCACTGGTCCAACATTGTTAGCAGCGCCTGCACTGGAGACAGAATTGGAGCTAGCAGGGACACTTTGGGAGCTGTTACCTTTAGGATCAAAGCTGGTGTTTGTAGCTCCGTCCAGATATCTGTGCGGAGGTGGGCTGTACATTCCAGATGACCCTGTTGATGCTCCCCCCTGTGGAGAGTAATGAGAGTACTGTGGGGTCATCCTATGCCCGGAGTGTTGGTAGCTTCTTTGCTGCTGTGCATGGTGGACAGGAGGAAAGCTCTGCCCATGCTGGCGCTGTGGCATTTGAGAACCTGGAACTGACGGCATCACGGGGTTCTGATTCATACTGTACTGATGAGAAGGAGAGAAGGCTCCGGCAGTTCCCACGGAACCAGCAGTAGAACCGTAATCCACTGGGTAAGGGGACATCAGGCCGGATGAGGCGGCAGGACTGGATCCAGGATGTCTGTACTGGTGGGGTATATGTCCGTCAATACTTGGGTAACCGAAACCTCCACTGTAACCAATACCTCCCCTCCTGTGTCTGTCTTTTCCACACATTGAAAAATAATAATCCATAGCCTCCTTCCTGTAGGGGTTGTTGTTGTTTCCCGTGTGGAGGTTACCCTGTGTTGGCGGCGGCTCCAAAGCTCCTCTGTTTCTGGCGCCGTATGCGAGCATGTGGCTGGCTTGACTCGGGTGGTGGTGTCCTCTGTGAATGCTCTGCTGCTGCATCCCGACGTAATCTTCAGTCATCCTTGGAGAGATCTGGGGCTCCACCGGCTGAGGGGGATACGGCGATCCACCCATGCTCCTCCCGCTAAATCCAGGAGGGATTGTGGGAGGAGCAGGGCTGTTGGGGAAATTCTGCATTTTTCTTTCCCCCCCGATGTCAGTTAAAAATAAAAAAAATCTCTCAGTGTCTATAGCAGGCACTCATTTGGCCTATAGATGCATTTGTTCTATTATTCAGTACTTTTTTATTATGACTCCTCCTGGTGTTCACCGTCTTCAGCATTCACTGCTGCTCCTCCTCGTCAACAGTTCCACGGCAACAGTTTTTCCAAAAATAGGGGTAATCCATTTATTCCAATTCAGATTCCATCAATCCCAGTTTGTGTATTCAGTAAATCCATTCACATGCGATACTTGTGCTCCCATCAGCTGGTGGTCTGTAGAGACAGAGACAAGCCAAAGGAATTAAGAAAAATTTCTTAATGTAAATTGATTTACAACTACAAATATTCTGCTGTGCATTATAAAAAAAAAGAAGATTATTTCAAATTTAATATGTTGATGTTTTTTTAAATCAGGACATTCCTGACTGATAAAACCTTTCAGACTACATTAGGACCTAATCATTTTGATTTTGAGCCATTGAACAATAAAACAGGGGGGAAATAACATGCAGACACATTTTTTTTTACCCCTACAGGGGTGGTGGACTAATTCAACAGGTATTTGCAGGAATTTCTCATGCTTGCATAAAAACTTTTATTCCAGAACTTTATATGACTTACTACACATCGTGCTATTTATTTGATTTCTTTATAACTCCAAAAGGGTGTGTGTTTCTGTTTTTTTGGGGACGGGTTGTGAATAAGGGTTCTGTATTTTATCCAATCACTCAAAATAAAATAACCTAATTACATTGTTCGCCTTACTTGTTGTTGCATATTCATAAGCATTAATAATGCAGTTAAAACACATTTCTTTCAAGTGATATTTCATGTTTCTTTCCGAGGAGCTTTAGCTCCTAGAAACATGAACAAACATTATATTCCCAATCATATTTTAATATGCATTGTGAGAATATTGCATCTGTTCTTGCATTAACAGTACATGCTCTATTCATCTCCTGTGGCCTATTACAAACAGATTTATAGAAGAAAACAAAAAGTTTGATTTAAGTAACAATAACACATCAACTACACCTCAATGTTTCATTATGTAAACAAATAACCTTGTTAATTTTCACATGCATTACACACATAACACGGAGAAATGAAAAACAAAGAAACAAAACAAACAGTTATTTGGGGAGATGGCTGGAGGCAGGGCAGTTCCAACTTTAATGGGGTCAGTGTCTTTATTTGGCATTTGTGACACTAGCCTCTTGTCAGTTTTAAATGCATTGTAAAACTGTTAATAGTCCCAAAACAGCTTGTGTGTGGATTCTCAAACAAAAGGCAGCACAATGACAGGTTTGCTGTGAAATGTGAGACATGCAGTGAAACAGGGTCAGGAAAGGCTGCAAACCCACCTAATCAATCAAACAGACAAACATACTCTGCAACTTCAACTTGACTCATTTGAATATATGAGATTTTTAGGAACCAAATTACCAGGAAAACAGCTTTTTATAGGATTAATCATTTATATAATCCATTTTTTTATTCAAAAATTCTGTAGGTTTTTAAACCTAAATTTTTAAAGATCTCAATTCATTTTTTGAACTAATTGGAGAATAAATGTATGCAGTGGTCAAAACATGCAAAATCAGACACTTAAAGATAACAGAAGCAAGGCTGTATGGATTGATAGACCCACAGATGGATGGACAAATGGATTCCTTTAATGATGGTTGACAAAATTTGGCCTTTATAATCTATTTATGCAGTTTTAGATTAAGTAGCAGACATCCGACAGAAAAATAGGAAAGTTTGATCAAAAGAATGTATGGTGGAGGTTTGTTTATCCTCTAGTAAACAAAATTGATGGATGATAGACAAAGAGATGGATAAATGAAAGGAAGATTTCCAAATGATGGACTAAAAAAAGGATAGATAAATGATCATTATATAGACGCACTGATAATTAACAAATGGATGTATGTAGAGAGAGACGAATCCATGAACATACATTAATATGCTCATTCATTAGGGAAACAGACCAGGAAACACTGAAAATACAAATAAAAGCATTTCCTCCTTATTTAACCAGACTAAATAATACTTGAATAATATATTTTCAAGACTGTGTAGGAAGCCTAAACATCTCATTGTGTGCTACAAGGCAGCAGCAGCATTTCCAGCCCACAAACAGTGCAGCAATAATAAAAAGGGGCTGCCTCAGTGCAGCCTGTCAGCCAGTCAATCACCAGCAGAGCTGCCTAATTGATGCAAGCAGACGCAGTGTTATTGCAGGGAAGGGGCCAGCTAGCTCTGATTTATTTTCTATGGTTCGTCATATTGCCATCAATGCCACATTGGAGGGGGGGCTCTATCGCTGCAGATATAGCAGCAATGAATACGCATTACAATTAGCTCCGTAGAGCCTCTTTTAGCCATGTCAGGTTAGCCCTAGCTAAAGCACAGCAGATATCGCCAATTAAATATGCGAGCTAGCCACGTAAATTGCGAGCTAGCTAAAACGGAACCCCTCGATAACATCTTTGAGTCTGGATGTTTGTATTTATTATATCATTAAGATGCATTTATACACAGACGTGTAGTTAAAGCAGGCTAAAAAGGAGCAGCTACTGAGGAGAGGTGATTAGGTGCAGATGTTACTCCCTCTCTCAGTAAATGGGTTAGCTAGCAGCAGAAATAGCGTCTCCTACCAGGAGACCTGCCATGACTACTGCGTTACAAAAACTGCCGTTACGCAGTCTGCCTTTTTTTTTTTATCTCTCTCTCTCTCTATCTAAATAAACACAGAAAACATTTCCCCCCCAAGCAGAGGCAAGTCAAGCAGAGACGGAGCTAGCTTAAACACTGAAAGCATACCTGGAAACGCAGCGGTTACAGGCCCCGCGAAGAGTGAAAGGCTGTTTTTGTGACAATCCCGCTGCTGTGGCAGGAAACCCCAGCCTAGAGTCGACCCGCTCCGCCGCTTTTCCCCCCTCAGCCTCCTGAGTCCAGACAGCCGCGAACCAACCGGCGGCGGCGGCGAAGCAGGGGGCCCCCGTCACGACACCCAGATCCCGGGCCTTTTCTTCTTCTTCTTTTTTTCTTTTGTCCTTACACCTCCAGAAATGATGAGAGCGGAACACAATCGGGGAGCCTGTGGGTCCCGTAAGCAGTGAGGTCCATACACCCCCTCCCTCCCCTCTCTCTCTCTCTCTCTCTCCCTCACCTATGTGTCCAACTAAAATCAAACATCGCTTTCTCTCACGCCTCTTTTTTCGCGTCGTTTTTCTGTTTCTATAAACGCAACTCCACTCCTTCAGCAGCAGCTCCACTGTTTTTTTCTTCTTCTTCCTTTTCTTGCAACAGAAAGACCGCCTTGGAAATGCACACACTCATATTCCTGCACCCCCTCCCTCATCTCTCTCCATCACCCCTCCACCCCTCCTTCTCTCAAGCTTTAGCTTTTTCATTGATCATGGCGAATTTCTGCCATAAAATCTAAATATTACCCCAATGCTACTAATGCATTTTTATTCTTTTTGCATAAGCACTACTCGTTTGTTCATATTTCATGTCAAGTGAAAGTGAATTAGCCTGATGAAGGCACCAGGGTACAAAGGTAATATGGAGAAGGCCCAGGACTGAAAGCAGTAAGGGTTATGTCAGTAATGACCAGGGAAACAGAGAAAAGAACGATCAGTAAAAAAAATAGCTATGGCTACATTAGAGAGATTACAGTGTAATGGTTAGAACTTTAAAAGATGCTGGAAAAAACATCCAATAATTATTAAATATGGGTAATTAAGTATGGGTTTCCACTGCTCAATTTCAAAACGAGCAGACATAAGGAGTAGAACAAAATGTTTGATTCTGCTTTGCACGTATTTCGTTAGAGGACATAAGAGGCACAATAGTTTAGCTGACATTAGTAAATATTTGTGCAGATGACTAAAAAGCAATCATGGTCCATGAGCTGCAAGATGTTCAAACTGTAAGAATGATAAGAGAATCATTAAGCGAGCTGCCAAGCGGTGCCATGGAACTGGAACACACTGAACCGGTTCTAAACAGGAACCGGTTTTTGATTCCCATCCCTATCCATGAGCTGCAATATGTTCAAACTGGAGTAAGAACGATACTTGTGGTCGATATTAGTCGTTTTCTTGTATCAGCATCAGCCGAAGCATACATTGGCTGATTTATTGGCCCATTCATCAGTCTTATCTTGAGATCAAGTGAAGCGCATACATCGCCATCTCCTCCATCGGCTGTTTATTGTTGTTTGATTTGTTAAGAAATCAATGTCTTTTATCTGAAATTACCCTTGTGTAACATTTGCTTTATTTACTTTTTATCATGTAAAAATGGAGGTAGGAAAAGCAATATTGGTTCTAAGAATCTGATTCATTCATTGGCACATTCATCAGTCTTATCTTGAGATCAAGTGAAGTGCATGCATCGCCGTTAGGGTTGGGAATTGATACAATTTTCACGATTCCGATGTCTTTATCGATTCTGTGAAATGATTCGATTTCTTATTGATTCTCTTATCGATTGGGTGAAACAATGAACTTGGTAAGTGCACTGTGACATTCGTCTACCTTCACCTGGGACACTATTCCTACCTGCCTCGGCAAAAACAGAAGGCAGTGAACGGTAGAGGTGGGCAATACTGGTCATTTTTAATCGATACGATACCAAGTACATACAGGGTCAGTATCGCCGATATCGATATGATACCGATACTTGTTGAGATTTAAGCTTTATGTATTTATTGGGACAATGAGCGAAGTTTTGTCTCCTCTCTCTGTTTCTCTCTGTGCTTATATAAACTTGTTGTGTTTCCACTGCATTTAATCTTCTTTTTACAAACCATACAGCTTGCTGTTATTTCATTTACATAATGCGGAACAGCAGTGCAGTTGTATGTGTTAAGTGGAGAGAGAGCCGAGTGGTCGGGGCCATGCTGAGCCCGAGCCTGCTGAGCCGGTGACGAGAGGGGAGGAGGGAGGAGCAAAGCGATGTTACACAGGCGGGCAGACTGGTCAATCTGCTGCAGTTAGTGTGTGCCGGAGAGAAGAAAAAGTATCGGTCTTGTTTAACCAATATTGTTCGATAGATAGTATCGATCCTACAGTATAATCGATCCGCCCACCTCTAGTGAACAGGAGCTGCCAGCCAGGCTATCAGTCTTGTCACAGTCATCTAAATCTGATGGAGAAGGCATCTCTTTAATAAAAAAGCATTACTGTAAAATTTTGGGGAATAAACTCATCTCTCGCTGATTGAAATAAAGAAGCCTCACTCTTCTGTCTCTCCCTAAACTGCGCAGCAACTTGTAGCATGTTTCGTTACATCCATTGCATGAAAGAATTCCACCTACCAGTAGTATAAAATGCTATCAATAAATATCTGTATTAACGAGAAAGGCACACTCCAAAAGAGAGGTAGGAAATTGGTTTATTTCCAGAAATGGCATATGATTTACTAGGAACCACATTAAGCACAGCCAGTGATATAAAACTAGCTACTTACGACCAAAGTTGCCTTCCATGATGGTCGTAAGCATCAAAAACACGGCATTCGTTAAAATGTATGCCATGTTGTGCGCGCAGGTGTTTCTGCATGTTGGATGTATTTCCTCCAGCAGATGTAATTGCCACTTTGCAATGACTGCAAAATACCTTGTTGCCATCTTTCTCTTCCTTAAAATTAAGCCAAACTTTCGATCACTTTGACCGGTTTTGTTTTGCTTTTCTAGACTTACGCCTGGTCACGTCATACGTGCTTACTGAATGCCATGTGCGTAATTTGCGTAAAAAATGTGACGTAAGTCGTGATGCCGAGAGCTAGGCTCTGGTGCTGCCTGGAATCGATAAGAGAATTGTTAAGTGAGCTGCCAAGCGGTGCCATGGAATTGGAACACACTGAACCGGTTCTGAACAGGAACCGGTATTTGATTCCCATCCCTATCCATGAGCTGCAATATGTTCAAACTGGAGTAAGAACGATACTTGTGGTCTATATTAGAGGCTTTTTCTTGTATCAGCATCAGCCGATGCATGCATTGGCTGATTTATCGGCCCATTCATCAGTCTTATCTAGAGATCAAGTGAAGCGCATGCATCGCCTTCCCCTTCATCGGCTGTTTATTGTTGATGTTTTGTTGAAAACAATCTCTTTTATCTGAAATTAGCCTTGTGTAACATTTGCTTTCTTTATTTACTTTTTTATCATTTAAAAATCGAGGTAGGAAAAGCAATATTTCTAAGAATTTGCCCAAAATATCAGCAGCACATATGTCAAAATAATCGATATTGGCACCATTCCTAGAAAAAAAAAAATCAATCATCTAGTGTTATTTTAAACGTGTATAATTGAGATGTCATTTTGTCTATATTTGTGCCCTCTCCACTAATATAGAAGGGACTTTGGCATGTTTTTTTTTTTCTCCAGAGAGGGCACTTTAGCACGTGTTTTGGCTCCAGAGAAGGTAGTTTGGCACAGATTTTGGCTCCCATGAGGGCACTTTAGCATAAGTTTTGGCTCCTGAGAGGGCACTTAAGCACATGTTTTGGCTTCTGAAGGACACTTTGGCGCATTTTGGGTCCCAAGAGGGCAATTTATCATGTGTTTTGGTTACCTAGAGGACACTTAAGCACATGTTTTGGCTCCCGAGAGGAGACTTTTTGCACCTGTTTTGGTTTTAGCACCCAAGAGGGCACTTTTGAATTTTTTTTTTTAAAGAAAATAATAATCTGACGACACTAGTATTTTCAGGGTTAAAGCTTTATGAAAACTGAAGGAGACTCAAAATCCTGATCGGTACCTAAAGCAGACAGTGAGAACGATCGTCTTTAAAACATGAAATGATTTGAATGTTTGACATCCCTTTGTAAATTTCATCCTCTAATTGTTTCTTTTTTTGTGAATATTTTCCACTTTTAGTATGGATACATAAAAAAAGCAAACAGATCACATAAATGTTAGCTCCTTGAGAAGAAAAGTACTCCAATTCTAAGTATAACTTGAAGATATTTATTAACCCCCAGTCTATTACCTATTACCACTGGGACAACAATGGAGGTGAAACAAGAAGCAACCTTTCCTGGTTTAATTTATGGTGTTGTCTCTGACTTGGCTTATCTTCACTAACACAGGGCCCTCAAGCTAGGCACAGTCTCCAGTCATCGTAATGATGCGCCCTATGCCCCTCCCATCAAGGCTGCTGCACTTTTAATATACTGCTGTGTGCCAGACGTGCAGCCTCTCACTTCCACATGCGGTCACAATATCATGCATCCATATGTAAAACTGACATATGGACTATAGACGCAAGCCCTCATTCACAAACAGTAGCTGTCCTGTTGTCATTATTTATCCAAACACTTAACCTGTCAATCACAGGCCAACATTGCTCGCTGTTTCCAACCAACACTTTAATACATTTCATTCCCGTGCAGATGCACATCTATTTCTATCATTGTTGCCATAGCAACTGCATCACAGCGCCTTAACGGGGGGATAATTTTAAGGCTGCATTTGCTCTTTATTTTCATTGACGATTTCATGCAGACTCTCTTTCTTTGTCGGCACAAACGAATCCCTCATGAGCGGCTAGGGGTTTTAACAACAACAACAAAAAAAGTCGACAGGAAGAAGCAGAGGGGCAAGATGAAGAGGCTGCGATACCGAGGACCAACAAGCCAGGCAGCCAGGTCTGTCCCATTAACAGGAATGCCTGCTGAGAAACACTCAGAGTCTCTCCATCAGAGACAAGGTCAGAAAATCTTCCACAGAGGAGGATCAAAGAGCACAGATGTGAGGAAGGCAAACGGTTTGGCACACAGCATCACAAGGTTTAAAACATCGAAGGATAAACAAAAGTAGAAAGACAGGAGAGTGAAAACTGCATTAAAACACCTTTAAAAGGGATCGGTCCAGATTTTCTACAGAGAGTTTATAAGTAGTCGATATCTAACCTGCAGTAGATGGGACCCTTGGCATATCTATTTTATATGAATCAAAATTCTCACTTATGCCTGGCAGTTGTATTTTGTTTGTGTGCATATACGACAATTCAAAGCAGTTCAAAGCAGTTTGTTTGAGCTCAACTAAACTAAAAAACAAAACACCCTACTGTTAGACTTCAGACCCAACCATCCAGTGCTACAAGCTAGTTTAAGCCTATCAGGCTAGGATCGGTCATTAGCATGGTTTGATCTATGAATCCAGATAAATTGGTCCTGGATGAATTAGGGCTCAGAACTAAAAACATAATTTCAGTAACGGTATTTTATGTATTTTTTCCCCGTTAAACTGTTGAGATTTTTTTGAAGGATATTGATAAAAAAAAAAAAAAAAAGTACTTACTAAATTTTATTGTCACAATGTAAAAGATGAAAAAAATACTAGTTTGAGTAACAATGATTTTAATTATTTACAACATTGCCTCACAGTTCGGTTATGCAAAGCTAGTTCCTCAGACGGACACAGAAGATCTGCAAACTTCTACGGCTCTAGAAAGAAATAAAATCAAACTGAACTCTTTGTAAGTATTTGTCCTCTGCCATCATAATAATGATTGAAATATTCACATAAACTTTAGTGATAATTTGTATGATCAGAGTTATTTTGATATGGTAACTATATGTTTAAGCTTCCAAGCTTTTCTTTTGGTTGCGGCAGATGGCTAATGACATTCAGCATGTTTGTGCAGCAGGTTTCCTCCAGTTAAAAAAGAGTTTTTCCTCTCCACCGTCGCTACATGCTAGGTGACGGTTTGCCGCCAAGTCACAATGCAAGCTGCTGTACATCATCACTTTTTTTTTTTTTTTACAGTGTCCTGTCTGGCAATGTGGCAATAAGAATAATAGTCTTGATGCCAAAAAGAGCCCAACAGATTTTACTTTCACAAGTGTAGCAGTATGGCAATTGCCATATACAGTAGCTCCACTTGTTTCATGCATATAAATTGCTTTATTATAATTATGCAGGGAGTTTTAGAGTTTATATGGAAACTGCAATGTAAATAGAGCAGAAAAACAGAAGAAGAAAAGGAAAAAAGAAAAAAAGAGAGAAAAGATGAAAGAAAGAAGAGATAGAAAGGAGACAATGACAAAACATTTTAAGTCTGCTTCGTCACCTGTAAATTCTGTCATTTCAACAACTTGATCCAATCTGCTTGATTTCATTGGGTGCAAACTTCAGCCAATCTGTCTGTACACTTTGATTGAACTGCATTTAGATGGCATGTTTTTGTAAAAAGATGCTAAAAGAATTAATTCAGATTGAAAAAATTAATTACACTATACTGCCCACAGTTTTTGCTCATCCATCCACATACTGGCAGTCAGGTGTTCTAACCATTTCCATGGCAACAGATGTATAAAATCAAGCAGACTGTTTCTAGAAACATTTATAAAAAATATGTGCAACTAACCTAGTCATGACATTTCCCCGCTCCTAAATATTCAGCTGTCAGTGGAAATATAACAAAGTGGAAGCAACATGGAACAACAGCAACTCAGCAATGGATGTTGATATGCTGATGTTGATATGCTGAGAGGTCACAAACTTGCTGCAGTCAATTGCTAAAGACCTCCAGATAGGATGTGAGTCTCAGATAAGCTTAAGAAGAATCTATAGAGAACTGCATGGAATTTTTTCAATGGTCAAGCAGCTGCATGCAGTGTATACATCGACTGACAACTCCTAGAAAATCAGAGGCGCGTTCTCCGAAGTGACAAATTGTGTTTCTCCATCTGGCAATCAGTTAAGTTTTGATGGCTGCAGTGATGTCCAACTATTCTGTGCCTGGTGTAAAGTTTGGGATATGAGGAGGTTATGTTGTGTTAGTTCTTCAGAAGCTATTTGGTTCCAGTGAAATTAAAAATCAATGCTTCCACCAATGTGGGAACAATATAGCCCCTTTAATTAGAGACATAAGAGAGTTTGATGAGGATCTGCTTGACTGGCACCTGGTCCTGAACTCAACTAGATAGAACACCTTTGGGACGAATTAGAGCGGAGACTGAGAGCCAGCTGTTTTCCCCTAACAACAGCCTACGACCTAACAATGTGCATCTGAAAGCCTTGTTGACAACTTTCCCAGAAGAGTTGAAGCTGTTATGGCTTTAAAGGTTGGACAGATGTCATATTGAACCAGTGGATTCAGAGTGGGATGTCACCAAAGTTCATATGCATGTTAGGGATTGGGACATTTCTTTAAAGCTCTTAGAAAATCTCAGAAGATCTCGATTATCTAGGGAAAATCTCTCTAACTTTAATTTATAGATGAATCTCAGCATCAACATACCAGCATAAAACAAATGTCTTTTCACCAGACCTCTGTCAAACTTGTTGATGATTTAGCTGTTTTCAATTTGTAAAGTACAAAAAAATTGTAGAGCAATAGACTTGATTTAAAGACCCCTAATTTAAGAATACAGAACAGAAACTAAGGTACCTGTCAATGCTAGATGCGTCTGCTAAATGTACTTATCTCTAACAAAAACACAATTGAATTGTCAACGATTTTAACATACTAAAAACCTCTATTTCTTTATTTAATTGCATTCTCCAAGTGGCCAGATACTGTCACTGCTTCCATTACTGTTATTTACTTACTTCTCACAGCAGAATTGAAATAGAATTTAAAATCCTCCTTTTCACCCGTAAAGCCCAAAATAACCAAACTACATCTAATATGAGAGATTGGATTGTTACTTATGTTCCTAACAGAGTACTTCTCTTTGAATCTGCAGGTTCATTTGTCAGTTCTGGAGTTTCTCAAAGTAGAGTGGGAGGCAGACCGTATAGCTAACAGGCTTCTATGCTGTGGAACCACTACCAGCTTTAGTCTGTGAGGCGGACATTTTGATAACGCTTATTGTTACTGTAGATTGGCTCAGGTTATCCTTCGCTATCTCTGTAGTTATGCTGCTTTAGGCTTTGGCTGCCGGAGGACACTGGGACCACTTTTCAACATTCTGCTTCATTCGATCCGTATTCTCCAATTCTGCATTATTTCTGAGGTAAACATCTAATTTTATATTATCTATGCTTTTTGTCGTCATAGTAGCTTCGTCTGGTGTATCTGTGAAGTTTCTGATGTTTGACCTGGATGACCTCAAGCTTGATCTGGTCTGGTGCGGTTTGGAGGTGAAAACATCCTACTGAGAAAAATCTGTTGGACTGATGCCATCAACACGCATCAGTGATAGATGACAGAATTGGATTTGTGTTTTGGTGTTTAGTCCTGTTTCTCTGCCAGACATACAGTATAGCTATGGGCTCAGCTTTTCGTGTGGCTAACTGTATTTGCTCTCTTTCGTCCCTGTTGGCATGAAAACTGGCTCAGATTGTTGGGATCTGGAGATCTGTCCACCTTTCTCCAGCAGAGGGCACCCTAGGTCTCCTGGAGCTGAAGCTGACTACCACACCTGCGGCTGATTTGCTCATCAGGGAGACCAGCATATAAGCAGCGGCAGGACTACTCTTCAGCACCAGAGTGTTAAGCCCGTTATGGTTAGCGAAGCCTGAGCCAACCAGCCTGTCTGATTCTCTGACTCCCCTGAAAACCTGACTTTGAACCTAATCAGTGTTTTTGTCCTCTCTGCCTCCTAGGAAGAACCCTGACTGAAACCTGGAGCCCTGGAAGAGCTTCACAGCAGAAACCTGCCTGCCTGCTCTCAGAAGCAAACCTGGAGATCAAACTGTCTGAACCTGCCTGCCAGCTCTCAAGAAGAGAACTTGGAGAAACTCAAGGTCTGAACACTAACAAGTCTGAAGTCAAGCCCTGCCGTTGCTTAGCCCTCTGCCAACTTCAAGCCTCTAGACTGGACCCAACCCGGTTCCCCTCCTCTGCTGCTAGCCTGAATCACGTCTCAGATCAGTAATCCAGTCCTGACCAATCCTGGATCTGATAACCCCCTGGATCTGAACACTTATAATTGTGTCTGTTCAATAAACTGTTGAATTTTTCCTTGTCTCAGAGCGTGTTCTGTACTTGGGTTAGGAACCTGTAAGCCCACCATGACACAGATGATGATGTGTTGTGAAATGGCACTATATAAATAAATTAAATGGCATTAATATTTCTGTCTGTCTGTCTGTCTGTCTGTCTGTCTGTCTGTCTGTTCAAAAGTACATTATTAGTACAAAAAAATCTCAAAATCTGCCCAAATATCTCAAAGAAAAAAAAAACTCCCTTGACAATAAGTCCATCATCTCAAATCAAAGCTTTATATGTCTGTTGTCCTGCAGAGTTCACAGAACTAAAAGGGCGACAGAATTGTATGTCACTCATTCAATAGAGCAGGTGATAAAACCTCAGCTGGAACTTCTGCTGCACGACTCAAGCACATGCGGTGATGGAACAATGGCTAAGTGCCTGCCCTCCGCGCTCGCTCCTCAACCTGAATACAATCTGCTTTTCTGGCTAATGATAAAGTGTGATGCTACTTAGAAATGTGTTTCCAACAGGTGCTGGTTGCCAGTGCTTTAGGAACTGACAAAAGTCACATGATCTATTTTAAACCAATTGAGAACATCATAAAACCTTCAGTTCATGTCAAAAACCAGATGCAGACATTTGTGGCTCAAACCATAGTTTTTGCAGTAGTTTCAAAGCGCATTTGTTTATTACTAATTCATGATCATTTAAAATGATATTGATCAATTGTTCTGAAAGCTTCCTGCAGATCAATGAAACATTTTATTTGGACTTTAAATGTTTTTAACAAATTTTCCATCCAATTTAAGTGTAGGGCCTTAAACACAGTCAGATGTATATTTTTCAAGGAAAAGAAAGAAAGAAAAATAAAAAAAGATCTACATAAACTTTCTAAATTAACTAACTATCAGAATCTTTATTCCTCAGGGAACCTTTTCCTTTCTCTCTTTGTGATGAGAAAGAAAGAGTTTGGGTATAAAAGTTAAATTAGGGATCAAATTTTAGTCCTAAACAAACAGTGAATAAATGATAAAAGTAACAGTAAGAGTAATTAAGCTTCAGATAGCAAGCCAGAAGCTGTGAATCAGATGCTTTTAAGTAATTTCACAATCCCTGTCCATGGCCACAAAGGCTCTTACTCTGTAAGAATTCCAATGCACCTACAATCTCGACATTTAGCCCTTATAATTGATATAAATGGTAACGTTCATTTCACTGTTGTAAGCTGTATGCATCGGAATTTCGTTTTGTATACAATCTGTCTATACATAATGACAATTAAGTTTGTCTAAGTCTAAGTGTTAGATGTAAGGTTCTAGACCAAATTTACTGGGGAGCAGCATGCTTTCATGGGTGCACAGAAAAAGCCTGTTTCAGCACATATCATCATGAGGAGTGCATTTAGTGTTGTGTTTTAGGGCCATAAAAGGCACCTGGACCAACTCTACAGGGGCACTGCCTCTTGTTGGACCCTTCTTTAATAGAGAATAATTTATACTGTGACAAAAACCACTGATTGGATGCTTACCTATTTTTATTTTATTTTTTTTAAACGTTTTTAAGATTAATCTTAGAGACTTTTAACAAAGCATAACCAGAGGTGATTTTAAGTCCACTAGCGCTGACATTAAGGTGTCACAAACACAATGGATCACAGTTTGTTGTTAATCTGCAGACCAACACAGTGACCTTGTTTACAACACCAAAAACCCCAGTAAGTACCTGAGCATTAGAAGTAGTCTGCATGGGAATGGGCCAAGCTGATTGTCTGGAATGTCTCTGTAAGTTACCTGGAGAACACCAGGATTCACTTTGGATGCAAAAGTGGTCTGATGCTCTGGGTAATGTTCTACTGGTCAAAATTTGGTCTGCTCTTTCATGTGGATGATACTTTAACTCAAACTTCTTAAACACCCTGCTAAAGAACCCTTTTTGGATGATCAGAAAAGGTTTAGAAGGCATTGGCCTGGTTTTTAATCTCAGTCCAATCCCAGACCCCATTAGAATCCTGCAATAATATGTAAAAACAATAGCTGCAGTATTCTGTAGTTATTAATACGACCACCAGGGGGCAGTTTCATACAGTAAACAAGCAGAGGAAATGTGCAGCTCACAATCAACTGGCCTTGTGATGGAGCATAACATAGGATAAGATAACAAATAGCCCTAGCAACATTTAATGAAAGCCAGCTCCATCAGGGCCTTTAAAGTAAACACCAAATCTTCCCACCTTTTATCCTTTTTCCTCTGCAGAGTCTCACAGTATCATGATTAGTTTGATATGAACATTAGGTGTCATGATAAATTAAGCAAACAGTTTCCCAGAGGTTGTAGTGAAATAAGTTATGGAGGTGATTGATATGAAGTCAGGGTGACCCTGTGACAGTCTTGGTGAAACTGCTCACAGAAGATGATGGTGCTCAGATGAAATGCACTGGCATCAGGAAGTCTCTCACTGTGACCTGAGCAGAAGCTGCTGATGTGGAGATGGATCCTAAGAGAAACATGGCACACACAGACCCAGTTACCCTGTCCTCCTCTCAAAGACCCAAAGAAGCTTCCTTAAAAGCCACAGATTTTTAATGACATTCAAAAGATCTTTCTCAACCTCCTAAACACACGGACACACACACGTACTTACCTCTGTCTGACCATTTGCGTGCTCACCAAAGATGAAAGCTGGTTTAAGGCATTTATCTGAACCAAAGCACTATCAGTGTCAAGCAGTGACCAGAAGGGAGCGCTCTATCCTAATGTCCCTCACCACTCTCCACATATCTCCCTCACACTGAGGCCTGCTGTCACACTCTCTCGGTCTCCTAGCAACCCTCTAACCCTACCTCCAGTCACTACGGATACCGGGAGAGATGGAGGGAGGAAGGGAGGGTCTCAGACTTCTAAGAGAGAGATGAGGGGGAGTGGATGGAGGGAGAGAGGCTGGCTTGGCATCCCAATCATCAGATCTGATTGGATGTAAATCTCACTAACTAGTTGGCGCGTGGGTTTGTAGAGGATGGTCCTGGTGGATTAAAGGTGAAGGAGATGTGACTCATGAAGTCAGGTTTTTCAGGGCGACTGCTAAGATCATAATTCTAGTCGGTGATCTCAAATAATGTGGAGTGGAGGAGAATGATTGCCTCAATTAAGCCAGCTTCTCTTGAGGGTCTCCTTCGTCTCAGCACGGCTCACCATCCCCTTCTCTCTCAGCATCTCCTCCTTTAGACTGCTCCCCTGCTCTCACCTATGGTGCCCTGCCTGTTAAATCTGATGGTGCCATCATCATCCCTGTTCTGTCCTTGTGACTCATGACGGGCCTCTGTGCTTTATGACTTAGCTCTTCCTCAGGGGTCCTTACTCTACCCACCGCCTCACTATGTGATGTATGCTTCTGGCTCACACTGGGAGTGCAGCTGTTTGTGCACAAGACAAAATGGGCACATCCTGCATAATATAATCTGATAAAACATAATATAGATGTGGTATACGGTGCGTTGTAAAGATATTCATACGCTATATCCCCAAGCGTAGTGGGGAAGTTGGAGCAAAATGATAAACTGCATACAGTATTTTTCACTCTGATACCCCTAAATAAAACAGTGTAGCTTATAGATATCATCTAATCTGTGAAGGATTCGGGGTTTAGCACTGTAGAGAATATTAGGGAACATAATGAAAACCAAGGAACCTTGCAGATTGGTCCAGGTGAAACATGTGGAGAAGTTTGACTGTCTGACAAAGCTCTGTTCAAATTCACATCTTAAATACAAACAGGCATGCTGAATAGATAATTGTTAAGACATACAGAGAAAACCACAAGCCCATTAAGGGACACAACAAATAAATAAAGAAAGGTGCTATGGTCAAGCAAGACCACCTTTTAAAAGGACTGTATCATGCAAAATCGACATTCTTTAGCTTTTATATATGTTGTAATGCTATCCCCTCATCAAAATCATGTGATCAAAGTGATATTTTGTTTGATTCATGCATATCTAAGTATGGAGAGCAGAGGTACTGACATCCACAATCCATCAGTTTGTCCAGGATAATGCATGGAAGATCACTCAGGCAACAAAGTTTAAGTTTAATAAGGGTTTGGCAAGGTTCAGCAACAATCAGAAAAACTCAACTCAATCAAAGGTAACTTCTGAGCAAAGGCAGTGGTTGGGGACAGGCAAGGTCAAGGAACAGGAAAATACTTGACTCATGAAACAGGGCTTGAAAGCTGTGAACAGGAAGACGATCAAGGGAAGAGCAGGAGTTTGAATAGGGTGCGGCCCAGGTGGGAACCATCAGTAATTGACAGGAGAGGGAGAGTGGGCAAAAACAAGGCAGGACTAAAATCACACCGGTGGCACAGAAATCCCCCATAACACATAGGAATTTTGTGATTGTTATGTGACAAAATGTTTGAAAATGTTCAAATCACTGTTGGAAAATATTTTTACACTCCAAACATGAAGCTTCTCATGTGAACAAAATACGGTTGCATCCTAGATGCATGAAAGTGCACCTCTGCAGATCCTTTCTACCAGCTACTGTTAGACTTTATCATATGTGGGTGTTTACACACACATTACAGGTTGGATAGGTTTTTAATCTGATCCAGAATTAGTTGCATTATTTTTAATTTCTCAATAATTGTCAAACAGATATTAAGGATCAAGATTTTAAGATTTATAGACTACAGTCACTTACCACCTCTGGAAGTGTTGCTCATTGCCTGGTTTCCAATCATTCTGGGAATGGTTTGTGTTTCTACTTTTTATTTCTTATTAACTTGAACAACTTAGCTTAAATTTATCATTTTTATTTATAAGAAAGTAGATTTTCCTCTTTGATTTTTTCAGTGCAGCCTCACTGATTATTTTGTCCTTGTCACATTATTCAGTCTTGGATTTAAGCATTGCTTCTTCTCTCTAGTTGTGTTTGCTACTGTCACACCTGAATATCACTACTGAGGGAAAATAACGCTATTCTATTCTATTCCGTTTGACTTATACTATACATCCAGGTGTATATACTTAACAAAATAATCACATTGTTTACATACCTCTCGCTAACAGCACACAAGCCATGTGTGACGGTGCGCTGACCTTACATGAGGCAGCTCCAAACCCCTCAGGCGGCTGTCAAAAGAGGATGTGCTACACAGATGCATGCATGATAGGGTTGGGTCGCGAGGACTTAGCTGAGATCAGTGTCAGGCTTGTGCATAGAGCACAATCAGATGGACTGAAAGCTGGCAGTCTTTATGCCACCTTTAGCAGCAAGGCACTGAATAAACTGTACCTTTCTCATTGAGGTTTTTTTTCCAAATTGAATGAACATGAACTTGGATATCTTACTTACTAATTTAATAAGGAAGAGCTTGAGGTAGAGCTCTATATATTTGGTAAACTGTTCGATCGATGCACTCTGGCCTTGGAATGAATTTTTCCAGGTGTCTGTCCTCAGGATCTTCTGATATGAAACTGAAACGTTTTACACCTTTGAGTATTTAAAAACGGTTTTGCAATTTTTCCCAGATTGACAAGCAGATACAACAGGGTCTTAAAGGTAACTGGTTTTTAATTAAAGCTACAGTGTGTAATAATTACAGGGATATACAGTCAGAAATGTAATATATTATACATAACTGTGTTATTTTATCATCATCTACGAGCTCAGCCTCTTAACCTTAATATTTGCGTTGCCTTAGAATCCGTTATTTATAATTACATAGGAGCGGGTCTCGCAGCCATGGAGGCAGACATCTTTGCGCTACGGCAGCGCAGAGCCAACAAACTAGCGATTGCGAGATCACCCATTACAATAACTGCGTGCGTGATGATGCTGTTACTCTCCAGTATACTTATTCAGCCACAAACAAGACTTGGACTCTGTAAACAGGGATTATATATTCTTCCAGCGAACACAATCTCACTGTTAAACTAATGACTACAATTATTTCGTCTGTTTATATCACCATGCAAAGCAGCTCACCAAAACGTCACAACGATGTAGAAAAAATAACGGGTATATTTATTATCTTAAGTCTACATGAAATCTATACCCTACACAGACTAATGAAATACTATCTGTAAAATTATCTATGTAAACAAACCTCATCACTTGAGAAGGTAGGTGATGCGGACGTCGTGGAAGACATTTTGTCCCGTAACGCTCGCCGTACTGTTGGGGGGAGAAGCGGTGGGAGGGAGATGTTCATGTTGCTGCGGTCTGCAGTCTGGACGTGAGATGTCGCTGAAAATTACACACTGTAGCTTTAAGTCATTTTAAAAGAACAACCTGCAAATCTGTTGTTTTGTGGTGAAAAACTTTTAATATTTGAAAACAAGTCACTATAAAAATTTTTTAACTGGGATGCTAACTTAGTGTTTTCATTAGGGGTGTGCATTGGCACTGCCCTCACGAGTCGATTCGATTACGATTCACCAGGTAACGATTCGATTCAATTCGATTCTACGATGCATTGCGATGCATTGTGATGCATTGCGATGCATCAAAATCCCATTGACTTCGTAAAATCCGAAATGTGCACAGATATCCACTTTCCAAGCTTATGGTGCGTTTTTAATTAGGCCTACCCGTCTATCGCGGTCATCTCCCTCCGCCTCAGCCATCTTGATTGTTGTTGGTATGCCCCCGGAAGTAATTGAAACTTCACAACTTGTCCATTTGAGGCCAGAAAATAAACAGTGACATAATCGATTATGGCACGTTGCCGCATCGATGCTGAATCGTGCATGCCCCGCATTGCAATGCATCGCTGAATCGATTACTGTTGACACCCCTAGTTTTCATAAATATTAAATAACTGCAAAAGATAACTGAAATGAAAACTCAAACCATTGTTAAATAGAAGTCTTTCGGAATGATTTAATTAAATTCATTTAACAGAATCTGTGCATTCAGGGGACTTTAAACAGCCATGTGTTGTACTGGATTTTATATTCATACTGGATAAATGTGGCACATTTTTATTTATTTTTTGTAAATGATATTAGCATTAAATACATACACACTTTTGGCTTAAACATGAATGATGTCGGGGGAAAATGTAGTGCAAGAAATGCTTTTGCATGGTTGTGTATATTTTCTGTTTTGTACACAGATCTTTTATGGGTTTTAAAAGTCTATAACATAAAGTGACTTGGTAAATGTCAAACGAATTGTTGTGGTTAATTATATAATTTCAAGTAAGATGAACTGAAATATGAGGGGCACATTTTTCTTAAGATGAAAAGAAAAATATGAGACGGAGAGATGATCCTTTAATACGGTGTCCAGTTCTAATTAATGCCATTAAAATAACATTGCTGCTTCAGCCCAAATTTGAAGAAATGCAACACCTGATAAACAATGAATGAACTGAAGAGAGGACAGAATGTGTTTATGTGTTTTATTGACTGTTTTTTTTTTTTGACTGTTAACGACAGAGAAATGCTGGCAGCTGTTGCCAAGGCAACCCTCTCTCTCCCTCCTCCTCCTTAACCCTTCCTCCTCAGCACTTCGTTTTTCACCTTCTGTGTTTTTGCATCGCAGCGATCTCTCACTTGTTGATGTTCTTTCGAGCCATCTTATCTTCACACACATCTCTGCTCTCAGTGCTGCATAAACCTCCATCCGAGAGCTCTTGGAGTCTTATCTTCATCTTGATTATTCATCCTCATCATGTTGGCGGCACACATGTGCTTTGTTAGCTGTGAAGCACTCGGTGCAACAGAACAGCGACAATTTGAGCCGAGCTGTGTTAAGAATCAGGAAGTCATTATTTCACTCCAGATTGTGATAATTTTCAGAAACTTTGAGGATGTAGTGAAACTTTTCACTGCTGACATGAAATCAAGCAATTAACAAACCTGATGTGGGAGCAGAACTTAGAGAAAACCAGTTGCTGAGGATTGCTGATTTGGAAATTTTGAAAGCCAAAGCCAGCCAGAAAATGTTCTTTTCATTTATTAATTCCAGTGTCCTTATTCAGTAGAAGAAATAAGTCATTTATAAAGGAAAGAATGACATTTTTTATGTCGATCTGAATCTCTTAATTATTTTTAAAGCATATTTGCCATAAATAAATTAAAACACACTGTAACTGTAAGTCATGGGCTTTTGTTAATCAGTAGAGTTTGCTTTGACCTATCTATTGATAGGCACAATAAATATATTATGAAAAACCTTAGAATTAGCAAGCCTGGAGATAATTGTTTTGCATTCTATTATATATTTCTTGTGGTTTTACTTTTAACATATCTTAATTTTTTAAAATAACAATTGTTCTATATGCATTTGTTCCTTATTGAGAAGTATTTGAATGCCCTGCTATGTTGCAAGTTCTCCCACTTAGAAATCATGGAGGGGTCTGAAATTGTCATCATAGGTCCACTGTGAGAGACACAATAAAAAATAAAAGATAAAAATCCAGAAATCACAATGTATTATTTTTATTTTTTAACTATTTGTATGATACTGCTGAAAATATTATTATATTATGATTATTAGAACACCTAAGAAAATCTATGTTAAAATTTGGTTCAGTAGAATTTTTTTGCAATTAAAGAGGTCAAACGTTTCCTGTAGTTTTTCACCAGGTTTGCACACACTGCAGGAGGAATTTTGGCCCACTCCTCCACACAGATCTTCTCTAGATCAGTAGCATTTCTGGGGTGTCACTGAGAAACACAGAGTTTAAGCTCCCTCCAAAGCTTCTCTATTGGGTTTAGGTCTGGAGACTGGCTGGGCCGCACAGAGCCTTGATATGCTTCTGCCACGCCTTGCTTATCCTGGCTGTGTGCTCTGGGTGATTGTCATGTTGGAAGACCCAGCCTCGACTCATCTTCACTGCTCTAACTGAGGGAAGGAGGTTGTTCCCCAAAATCTCTCAATACATGACCCCGATCATCCTCTCCTTAACGCGGTGCAGTCGCCCTGTCCCATGTGCAGAAAAACATCCCCAAAGCATGATGCTACCTCCCCCATGCTTCACAGTAGAGATAGTGTTCTTGGGATGGTACTGACCATTCTTCTTCCTCCAGATAGTGGACTTATGACCAAAAAGTTCTATTTTTGTCTTATCTGACCACATGGCTTTCTCCCATGACTCTTTTGGATCATCCAAATGGTCATTGGCGAACTTAAGATGGGCCTTTACAAGTGCTGGTTTAAACAGGGAACCTTCCTTGCCATGCATGATTTCTAACCATGATGTCTTAATGTATTACTAACAGTAACCTTGGAAACGGTGGTCCCAGCTGTTTTCAGATCATTGACCAGCTCCTCCCGTGTAGTTCTAGGCTGATTTCTCACCTTTCTTAGGATCGTGAGACTCCAGGAGGTAATAATTTCCCCAGTCCAAGGGAGATTAATAGTCATGTTTAGTTTCTTCCATTTTCTCCAACAGTGAACCTTTTTTCACCAAGCTGCTTGGCAATTTCTCCGTATCCCTTCTCAGCCTATTGGAGGTTTACAATTTTGTCTCTGGTGGTCTTTGGACAGCTCTTTCGTCTTGGCCATGTTAGCAGTTGGATTCTTACTGATTGTATGGAGTGGACAGGTGTGTTTATGCCGCTAACAACCTCAAACAGGTGCATGTAATTTAGGAAAATAAATGGAGTGGAGGTGGAAATTTTGAAGACAGACTAACAGGTCTTTGAGTATCAGAATTCTAGCTGATAATCAGGTGTTCAAATACTTATTTGCAGATTTATCATACAAAAAGATAGTTAAAAAATAGTTAAAAATTATTATTTCTGGATTTTTTGTCTCACAGTGGACATGCACCTTCAGTGACAATTTCAGACCCCTCCATGATTTCTAAGTGGGAAAACTTGAAAAATATCAGAATGTTCAATTACGTATTTTCCTCACTGTATTTTTTTTATATAGCATGGCAATAAAAACTAAACAGTTTTTAATTTTTTTATATTATGTAACAAAAAACACAAGTGGAAAAGTTTAACTATCTCGGTGTCTTCATCGATGAGCAGTTGAACCACCAAACCGACGTCAAATCTGCGATTGGAAGAGCAAAGGCTGCATTATAGAAGTAAAAAGCACTCATTAGAAGCAACCTTCCACTGTAATTCAAAAAGAAAATGCTCGTAAGCCTAGTGTCTTTTACTATTCTGCTATGGCTCCGAGTGTTTAGCCCTGATGAAGCAGAACAAGAAGATGATCACGTCCTTCGAGCTTTGGTGCTTCCGGCGCATGCTCAAAATCAGTTGGATGGAAATGTTACCCAACGAGGAGGTGCTACAAAGAATGAGAACAAAAAGACAGACTCTGCTAGACCATCAGATCATCAAAAAAAAGCTCCTGTGTCAAAAAAAAGCTCCTCCTCATGTCAGCCGGACCTCATCTGTTCTGGACTTGAAAATGATTGCGGCTCAAGCGCATGCCAAACAGGGACGAGGCAGACGACGCACAACTTGGATAGACGTGATAGAAGTGATCAAAGGGGAGAAGGACGTGAAGAGGAACATGGCGAAGGCAGAGAACAAGGAAGAATGGCGCAATGCATCAGAGACTCATGATCAAATCCGGTCAGAGTGCAGACTAAGTAAGAGTAACAAAAAAAACAACTGACATGATCGAGGGGATTTTTTTGGCCCACATATGGAAGACATGGGATTCGATGGAAGATTAAAGGTTTATTTGTGCAGCAAGGTGAGTTTACAAACAAGCTTGTCTGCCAACAGCCGTGGAGGTGAGACAGCGTTTGAGATCCATGGGAGTTCGTCCTGGTGGAGGGTGGCGTCCAAGAGGGATTTGGGAAAAGAGAGCCAAATCAGGCTACCTTTGTCTGGACCCAGAGAGCACTTGGATGATTGCTGGTAGAGAGCAGGCAGACAGGAGGATCAGATATATTGCAGAGTTCTTCAATGTTCAACGTAGAACGGTGACCACCTGGCGAGGAGATGTGGTCGATCTGCTCCTTAAATCTCCAGCAGCTAATGAGCAGATCAGAATCAGGTGGACCAGCTGCCAGCACACAGCACCTTCTCCTGAAGCACTCCTGCAAAAAACAAACACTACCATCCCCCAGATTATGCCAACAACAGCCAAGTTTTTTTCCTATTTTTATTGTCTGTTTTAAATGAAAAAAAATCATACACAACTTTGTAGATTTGAAATTAGATTTACAGCTCATGTTGGATTTTATAGGAAGCACCGCATACAGGTGCTGGTCATAAAATTAGAATATCATGAAAAAGTAGATTGATTTCAGTAATTCCATTTAAAAAGTGAAACTTGTATATTATATTCATATATTACATACAAACTCATATATTTCAGATGTTTATTTTGTTTAATTTTGATGATTACAAATGACAACAAATGAAAATCTCAAATTCATCATATCAGAAAATTAGAATATTACTGAAGACCAATAAAAACAAAGGATTTATAGAAATGTTGGCCAACTGAAAAGTATGAACATGAAAAGTATGAGCATGTACAGCACTCAGTATTTAGTTGGGCCTCCTTTGGCCTGTATTACTGCAGCAATGCGGCGTGGCATGGAGTCGATCAGTCTGTGGCACTGCTCAGGTGTTATGATAGCCCAGGTTGCTCTAATAGTGGCTTTTAGCTCTTCTGAATTGTTGGGTCTGGTGTATTGCATCTTCTTCTTCACAATACCCCATAGATTTTCTATGGGGTTAAGGTCAGGAGAGTTTGCTGGCCAATTAAGAACAGGGATACCATGGTCCTTCAACCAGGTACTGGTAGCTTTGGCACTGTGTGCAGGTGCCAAGTCCTGTTGGAAAATGAAATCTGCATCTCCAAAAAGTTGGTCAGCTGCAGGAAGCATGAAGTGCTCTAAAACTTCCTGGTATATGGCTGCGTTGACCCTGGACCTCAGAAAACACAATGGACCAACACCAGCAGATGACATGGCACCCCAAACCATCACTGACTGTGGAAACTTTACACTGGACTTCAAGCAACGTGGATGAAGTGCCTCTCTTCTTTTCCTCCAGACTCTGGGACCTTGATTTCCAAAGGAAATGCAAAATTTACTTTCATCAGAGAACATGACTTTGGACCACTCACCAGCAGTCCAGTCCTGTTTCTCTTTAGCCCAGGCAAGACGCTTCTGACGCTGTCTGTGGTTCAAGAGTGGCTTGACACAAGGAATGCGACAGCAGAAACCCATGTCTTTCATACGTCTGTGTGTGGTGGTTCTTGAAGCACTCACTCCAGCTGCAGTCCACTCTTTGTGAATCTCCCCCACATTTTTGAATGGGTTTTGTTTCACAATCCTCTCCAGGGTGCGGTTATCTCTCTTGCTTGTACACTTTTTTCGACCACATCTTTTCCTTCCCTTCGCCTCTCTATTAATGTGCTTGGACACTGAGCTCTGTGAACAGCCAGCCTCTTTAGCGATGACCTTTTGTGTCTTGCCCTCCTTGTGCAAGGTGTCGATGGTCGTCTTTTGGACAACTGTCAAGTCAGCAGTCTTCCCCATGATTGTGTAGCCTATAGAACTAGACTGAAAGACCATTTAAAGGCTTTTGCAGGTGGTTTGAGTTAATTAGCTGATTAGAGTGTGGCACCAGGGGCCATCAATTTTGAACCTTTTCACAATATTCTAATTTTCTGATATGATGAATTTGAGATTTTCATTTGTTGTCATTTGTAATCATCAAAATTAAACAAAATAAACATCTGAAATATATGAGTTTGTATGTAATGTATGAATATAATATACAAGTTTCACTTTTTAAATGGAATTACTGAAATCAATCTACTTTTTCATGATATTCTAATTTTATGACCAGCACCTGTAGATTTTATGGTGCGCTGAGATGATGTGAGCTGTACCTGATTGCCTAAGGGTGAAGCTTAGAGGGAATTTTGCAAACAAACAAAAAAAGAACCAACCTCATTCTGTAGGAATTTGAATGACTATAGTAATGATCACAGTAGACCTTTAATGACAGTGTGTTCTTAAATGGAAAAGGATTCCTAAAGAGATGATAGGCTAAGAGGCTGCAAGGGGTTAAATCACTTACCCTCAGTAGTTGGTAGAACCAAATAAATTGGTTAAAGAGGCTTAGGACTACTTTGACAGAGGTAAAGATTAAATCAGACCTGCCAATAAACCCCAACCTTAAAGACTAAGAAGTTAATGTGGACTCTAATAAGACATTTTGTGACATTTGTTCCTGGAGGTTATGTACAGACAGATAATCCAATGGTGTTTGAAAGGGAAAATATGTTGGAGGTGGTGCATCACCAATGATCTTCCTGAATGAAACATGTCTGCAAACAAAATACAAGCGGATAAATTGTAATGAACTGGTTCTGGGGACCCAAAATTCAGTCAGGCACAACAAACGAAGAGATATTTAAATAGTTTATTAAAACTCAACCTGCAGCAGGTCAGTAGGAAAACTCCAGCAGCAGGCACAGGATCCAGTTAGTGGCAGTTAAGCAACTCAGGGAATTAGACTTGGCTCCTCAATTATGGCAGTGTCACTGGAGTTTTGCAAATGAGAACTGCTTCACAAAATAGTCAGACATTTGAGGCTAAAATCCTGGCAGGTTTTAAGAAGGACTGGCAGGAATCAATGGTCCAGAGCCAGAACAGGCTCAGAACCAGAGGCAGAATTGGAACGAAATCACCAAACCACAAACCAGGAAGTAAGGCCAGAGTCAGAGCAAAGATAATCAGTCTAATCCAAGGAAATAGCAGGAGACTGAAACCGTTGCACAAAAACAGAGTCGGTTACCAGAATCCAGCAGCCGATGACAGATCTGTCAGACACAAGGCAGAGGCAGATCCAGATTTATGATCTGGCAGTAAGAAGGAACGCTAGCCTTTTACTAATCAAGGGCTTCCAAATAATCTGGCAGAGTCTGTCTGTCAGGGAGATGTATTTTAAGGCAGCAAAATAAGCAAATAGAATGAGCTGATTGCAACTGTTGCCAGCAGAGGCACAGGTGGATCTGATGAACTTGATCAGCAAAGAGCAGGTAGGCAAAATGATGACATAAAAAAATGCAAAAATATATATGTTGAAAGTTAATTACACTCAATAGACTTTTAAAGTGCTTAACTTTCGATCAGGTAGCTACTTTCTACTTTAGCTCATGTCTCTAGCTCTATAATTCATGGGTTTGAACTTTTTTATTTTGGATGGTTTTTGCTGTATCAGATATATACTGACTTTATGAGCCTATTTAACGAGGTGATAGCTAGATCTGATTTAAAAGTTCCCAGCATGCAGCACTGTTGTAAAAATAAATGATTTTCTATTGATTTTACCTTAAAAGCAGGATATAGCTAATAAGTTAAAGGCATAGTAGAGGATTTTCACGAATATCTGAAAAGATACGCCCTCTCCACTTTTAAAATTAATACTAAATTGATAGATTATTCACAATATGTATCTTGGGCTTTTTGTAGAGGAAAAATTAAGATCGGCAGAGACTTTCTAAATTTTTCCGGAAGCAGGAATTATCTGGATTTCTTTTGGTGTAAAAGTTGGGGGAGCAAAAACAAGGTTTGCTCCCTAACTTAGCAGTGGTGGTGGTTAAATGCTCCTGATTTGTTGTTTAGGGATGTTTCTTCAAATGGACAGCTTTTTACCTCTCACGTTGCAGCCAAAATTACAACCTGTTAAGATGAAACTGTGATGGCTGCAGACAGGTGCAAATAAGCATGAATAATGCAAACCCTAAAAAAAAAAAAAAAACATAAAATATATAAATAAAAACAACATGCAACAGAAAATTTACAGCAAGCACACAAAACCGAGAGACGAAAGAACCTACAAACCAAAAGACATAAAAAAGAAAGATGGTTCTGTCACAGAAAATAGAAGAAAAAGACAAATGCTGCCGATGTGAGGAATAACAGCAAGTTACAAAAAAGCTGTTAGTTAGACTGAAAATGTTGTCCTGTGATCTTGTAAAGAATTTGGCCACATTTCTGAAAAACATAAAGGAAAACTGAGCTTTTCTTTATTTTCGTCAATGTCTTGCAGCATTAGCAGCAGTTGACTTCCCCTTTTGGTCTGGTGGACTTTTATTTTCTTGAGTATATTTCCAGCTTAAATTAGTTTTACTTGCTGTTGTTTCAGGTTGTTTTTACTAACCACTTACCCTAAAGCCGGGCATACACTTTGCAATTTTTCAATTGTTGCACGCAGCTACAGCTCACACAATTTTTACCGGTCGGAATTATGTTTGAGATATCTATGATGCATGATACGGATATTTAAACTAACTGATTAAATGTTAAAACGGCTTGCCAAACCTGTGGATCGTTTCCAACAAGTAGCTGAAATGTCAAGTGAGCAATGGCAGGCGAACCGTGCAGAAAATCCTCCACTTTCGCGTTTGGTGTGAACATACTGTTAGATTACTCGTCACTCAGGTGTTTGTTGCACATTTCACCCATTTCTTTGGGTTTAAAGTTGAACGTTAAATAAAATTTGGCTCTGGTTAGTAAACACGTAGTTTATATTTGCTTCCTGCACTCTCTTGGTTTAAGCAAACTCTGCCTTTTCAGCTTGAATTCATTATGTTTCCAATTGAACCTATTGGATTTTCTTTATTGGATGTTCAGCTGGTATGCTTTATATTAAAATATCCTGTCATCCTAATACATCACTCTTCCATATGCTTCTTTTACTTATTAAAACTGCGCAGTCTCTGCTGATTTACATTGTCACACATGCTGTTGTGATGTCCAGGTGCTGTTCTGAAATGAGCACCTGCTATTGTTTTGCAAAGACCACAATGCATGGTAATGTAATTCTGGTAATTACAGCTTTCAGCCAAAATAAAGCTTAAGCAATACTTGGTTCACCATCTGCAGAGTGTCTGTTTACAATCAGCAAGAGTCAAACACAATGCATCTGACCACAATTTGTTTCAATCCAAGAATTAAGTTAAATTAGGTGCTCTTCTTCTGCCCTGTGGATGTTATGTCTTATATTATCTATGCTTGAAATGCTTAAAAAGATGAATGTAGTAATATATACAGTAGCCAGTGTACTGGCAACAGCTGTAACATTTCTCTCTTTTTTGACATATCCTGTTGCTAGGTAACTGTTAATTGTTAACATTCACACAATACTTTGAAAGAAAAATCAAAGGTTGAGGCAGTAGAGGAAAAAATGTAAGAAAGAGCAACAAAAATGACCTTTTGGTGTATTAGAGGTTCATACATTAAAGAAGTGATGTGTTGTCTTCTCCCTTTACGGACTTCTTCTGATATTACAGTTTGCTTTTTTTTAACTCTTATTCTTCCCCCCATACTGCTATGCTTCTCCTCTTCTAGAATCCAGTGAACTTTTCATCATAGCTCACTGCCCCCCCTCCCTCCGGCTTTTATTACCATCAGTTTCCCTCCCCACCAACTCAATAACTCAGGTTAATGAACACTACAAGGACTTCTTAGTTTCACTGCAGCGAGGAAAAGTATGATAGAAAGAGATATGGATGCTTGGAAGCAAGCCTTTGGTTGATGGCTCATTGGATTTACAGGAGGGGGTTCTTAGGATTTGATATTTCAAAACAGAGAATCTAAGTTTTAGATCATTCTGTTTTAGCAATGGTGGGTAGTAACTAGTTACTGCTACTCAGCAACATCCATCCATCCATCCATTTTCCTTCACGCTTAACCCAAGTGGGGTCATGAGGGGGGCTTGGGCCTATCTCCAGCTGTCCATGGGCGAGAGGCAGGGTACACCCTGGACAGGTCGCCTGTCCATTGCAGGGAAACACAGAGACAAACAGGACAAACAACCATTTACACACTCACTAAAACTGAAGGAGAATTTAGAGAAGCCAATTAACCCAACAGTTGTGTTCTTGGGCTGTAGGTGAAAGTTGGAGTACCCGGAGAGAACCGACGCATGCTCAGGGAGAACATGCAAACTCCATGCAGAAAGACATTGGGGCTGGGTTTTGCACCCGGAACCTTCTTGTTGCAAGGCAGCAGTGCTACTTCCTGCGTCACTGAGCAGCGCTACTCATCAACATTTACTTGAATAACTTTTTTGAGAAAAATTCACTTAAAGGAGTAGTTTTTACTTTTGCTTGCGTAACACATTAACCACATATGATGAGGTATCGCTGCTCTAAAATGTCTAGCTACCCTACCCATCGGGAGTAACTTCACTCAACAAAGAACAGGCTTGATACTAAGATGTACAAGTATCTACAGCAGAGGTACCAATTAAAAATCAGCAGCGACTGAATAAAGAAAAATAATCAACAAGTAAAGATCCAGAGTTATTTTCAATTATAATCCGTGACTTTAAACAGAATTTAACACTGAAATAAAATGACGTGTTAATGCCTCCATGTTATACATTGACTTTTAAAATCTAAAGTGTTTTTTTTATGTAGAGAACAACAATCGTTCAGTTCGGTACATAGACATGTTCCTGATTTACATATTTTATAAAACACCTGAACTGACCGTTTTTTTAAATTTTCTTCTTTCTTTTTTATGGCTTAAACAGAGCAGTTGGCTTTATGCTTTAAACCTGGGTTTGAATGGAGACAAAGCCATTGTATAGCACATGTCAAGGTGCTTATTTTGCGCCTGGATCCATATTTATTTTTGATTATGTTCATGGTGGAGAATCCTTCTTCACAGCAGCAAGTTGAGCTTAAAATTCTCAAAATGTGCAGGGTCATCTTGGAGCACGCCATTTCACTTTTCTTTCACCAGTTCAAAGCAGTTCTTCCAGCAGTCCACACCTTCTTGACTTTCTTTTTCTCATTGCCTTCTCCTTCTTTCCATTGCCCAGCTTGTCACAGGTTTGCCTGCTGTGTCTAAAAGTAGCTTGACGCAGTGACCCAGACGGACGGCAGCTCATTGGCTAATTTGTATCACGTGTAGCCTGATAAAATCTATCTATCTATCTATCTATCTATCTATCTATCTATCTATCTATCTATCTATCTATCTATCTATCTATCTATCTATCTATCTATCTATCTATCTATCTATCTATCTATCTATCTATCTATCTATCTATCTATCTATCTATCTATCTATCTATCTATCTATCTATCTATCTATCTATCTATCTATCTATCTATCTATCTATCTATCTATCTATCTATCTATCTATCTATCTATCTATCTATCTATCTATCTATGCCAGATGCACCGCTGAGTACCATTCTTAGTTGGGTACCAGCTCTACCTGCCTCTGAGTTTTACTAGTTATCTATCTTAGGTCTTTGTTTTTTGTTTGTTTGTTTGTTTTTTTATGTCCTGATTTCCATTGTCTTTAGACAACGACACCTTCTGATGCCCTGAATATAAAGTGAAGCCCCAGATTTGCAGGGACAGTCCCTGTTTTGGATCCCGGAAGTGTCCCAGATTTTACTGTCTGATAATTGAGAAATAAATGTTGCATGTAGTGTGTCATCATAGTAGCCATGTTGAAAGCATGTGTGAGCATGTTGCTCATCACAGATGGTCATGCTGCAATTAAAATAACAGAAAGATAACAGTTAGAGTAGGAGAAGAGCTGACTGAGCAGCTTTTAATAACAACAAAATCAAATAGCAAACCACTAGCTTTTTATAATCAATGGAGAGCTGCTGCTTAATATGAATCCATAAATAGATTCATTTTGTTTTACTGTAACTCGGCTGATCATTATCATTAATAAATATACGGTTCACTTTAAGAGACATTAGGGTTGTTAATATTCACTGACCCTAGATAAGAAATAGTACACTCACACTCACACAGAAAATACAAAAAAAAAATAAAAATATTTAAAAAACATAAACAATATAACAGCTAAAGAAAATACAAAATCATGAAGGTTTCTGAAGCAGGAGAGAGAGAGTGGACTTAATTGGATGAATTAAAAAGAACTGTACCTGCAGGGTTAGCAGACGTTCATCTAAACTGAGGTTACTGGTGAACTTTAGTTTGTATTTTCAGAGGTAGTTATAAATACTTTTGCTAATTTATTAGTGATTTGTGAATACAAACTCAGGCATAGGGATGTTTGCCTAATTAGTTCAGGCATATTGAGAGTTGCTAATGAAAAACTTAAATGAAAATGATTGTTAGTTATGCATTTGTGCATTTCTGCCTCTTCTAGTGGCACCCTGGGCAACTGCCCCAAAAGCCCATATAAACCACACATGCCTGAGAGCCTTTGAGCTGAATTAAATCAGATATTTTTGTTCTAAAATGCTGTATCAGACTGGGACTCAGTACCTGCCAATGGAATTTTTAAATAACTTGTCCTGGGGCTAAAACGCTTTATATTTGGCAGTAAGTTTAAGGATTGGTTGGTTTAAAAATGTAGTAATCCGTAATTAAAAAATGCTAATGATGGCTGAGGATATATAATTGCATAAACGGGCTTTTTTTTAGCAGGAGGAAGTTGAGCAGATTGAAAACTTTCAGAAGAATATTATAAACACAGATTGCAGCAATTATAAAGAAACTGTCAAGTTCCAGGAGAATGTGGCTGTGTCCGAATTTCCGCCCTAAACTCTAATCCCTCAATCAGTATACAAAGCAAGGACTATATAGTGGACTTCATAGTGAGCTCAGGTAACTGACCATTTGAACAGTTGATTACTACTTTTGGCTCCCTGTTGGTCACATGGCTAGTCCTACCTGCATGCTGCCTGCACTACCTTTGTACACCAAAGACAAATCCTGTAAGTCTTTGCAAGGAGTGCTCCTGCAAAGCCTTCTAGGATATATTTGCTCATCTGGTGACCATGGATGATCACTACTTTTCAAGGTGGTTTGTTAAATTTTGAATCCACTACTTTTTCATCCACTAGACTTTTGGAAACTCATTTATAATGGGGTAGGGGTTAGGACAGACGTTCGGACACAGACTTTGGGTGTGTTTGATTTCAGAGGTTGCACATTCCGGGGACCCGGTGTAACTGAACTCCTTGGAGGTCGTTGAAAATAATGAGGATGGAAGAGTTTTGGCTATGGATTCAAACAGGTCAAGCCTTCGCCGGCTTTTACCGCCCATACACTCTGTCGCCTAGCAACTGTGTCAATTGACACACAAAACAGGCAAAGAATGGATACTGAACTTCTCACTACAGTTCTGGGTACTAATAACATTTTCAAGCAGCTTCAGTAGCAGTACCATCATCATGAATATCAGCTTTATAGTCCCCACACTGCAAATATGGAATCTGTGCTTAAATGTCAGCCAAACCCATTTGCACAGGGACAGATAAAACCTTTTAATAAACCAACTATTACCCATCAAATATCTGGCTCAATAACCATTTAAAAAACAATTTTCATTGATTTCAGATGAAACTATTCAGACAGTTGTATTATAATAAACTGTACTTACAATATTCACCACTTTAGGTGGCGCTGTAGCTTAGTTGGTCAATTGCCTGTCTTGTAAACAGGAAATCCTGGGTTCCTGTCCCAGCCGTTCCTTGGTGCATAGTTGTGAAAACCTGCTTTTTCTATATAGTAACTATCAATTCTATTGGGGAGTGTTGGCCTAGTGGTTAGAGCAGTGCGCTTGTGCTCTGAGAAGGTTCCAAGTACCCGGTCGATCCCCACTGCCTGCACTCTGGGTCTCTGAGCGAGACCCTAAACCCCACACTGCTCCCTCGGCGCTGCACAATGGCAGCCCACCGCTCCCCAAGGGGATAGATTAATTTCTCCATTGTGTGATCAGTCAAGTTCTATTATCTATTTTCGCCAGCTTGCTTGGACTATGTAGGATACACCGGACCTTTCCTGCAAAACGGCAAAAAGAAGGCTGCATTTGTCTGCATAAAGAGGAGTCTCTTCCAATTTAAACAGGCCTTGGCGCTGCGCTATGATGTAATTGGACGACAAATGTGGCCTTGGTAGAACACACCTGCTGAAGTCGAACTCAACAAATGTCTCCTCCTTTGCTATGAATTTCTCTCATCTACCACCAGGGGACCTCAGTTAGCTCCAGCTGATTGTCACAGGTGCATCTCATCAAGCAAATCCAGGCACTGTTTTCATAAGGAATCTGCTGCCAGCCCTTCAACACCTGAGAGTTTTGCCCTGTACAGACCTTTAGAACAAGCTCTAAGATTCAAATGTCAAGACTTAAGGGCCATACTCCTGCAGCAGTGTGTCTCGGTGAGCTTGTCGCAGATGTTTTTGATTTATGCCAAATTTTGAAGCCTGGAAAAAGGGTCCCAGCGTTCTTGCGCACCTCGCTCTTCTAGCTAGTTAATCTTCATGAGTCATTTTCCGCAATGGAGGTCATACAAACAAAACAAGCTGGTAAGGTAGCAAACAGGAAATACGCATAGTGTAGAGCAGATGTAGATTCGATCAATCAGATTCCTCCTGTCTGCGGCACTGTCTGCAGTCACCTACAATTTTAGAGAGGCACACCAGAGTGTCTGCGGAAAGGGTGGGGGCACATTTGCATTCACTGCGACATGCATGCAGACGACCTGGTTACTGAGTATAAATCAGCCTTAACTCCTGGGTTTCAAACTGTCTGGCAACACTCAGAGTTTTTGACCTCATCGCTCCTGGATCGAGTCCACCTCCACAGAGCACCTTTAAGTCATGCCAAGAACCAAATCAGTCTGTTGCTCTCCAGTTCCTGGTTCAAGTCAAACAACTCCCTCTGGACTTACCTCCTGGATAATGGCCCTCATCATCCCCTTACTAAATTCTTGATACATACCTGTAAGCAATCTTTAAAGAAAATATCACAAAACACATAAAACTCATTCTACCTGAACATTTCCTCCCAAATTATCCCTGTACCAAATTAAATCCTGGATTTGTATTCATTTCCAGAGTCTGTGCAGTAAAATCTTTTCCAGTCTCCTGAGAACTGTTTTGCATATGGGTTAAATATCTACCTAATAACACGTAAGAAACACTGCTTCAGTAAAAATGTAACTCACAGGGTAATGCCTTTCTTTCTTTCTTTCTTTCTTTCTTTCTTTCTTTCTTTCTTTCTTTCTTTCTTTCTTTCTTTCTTTCTTTCTTTCTTTCTTTCTTTCTTTCTTTCTTTCTTTCTTTCTTTCTTTCTTTCTTTCTTTCTTTCTTTCTTTCTTTCTTTCTTTCTTTCTTTCTTTCTTTCTTTCTCCCACATGGCACTCAACCTCAGTCTTTCACCAACTGAAACTGTGGCTGATAGAGAGTAGGTTGGGTCTAAACAGGAAACCGAGCGACTATTATTTTATTACCGTACCTGTCAAAGTAAATGTCCCAGGCGCTGATAAACAACCCCATCAATCCCCAGCAGATATAACATTCTCATTTTGATATAACTGAGGGGCTGTAAACACCTAATGTTAGTCTCTTTGGATAAGATGCTAGATTAGATGCCAAACCGCCACTTTGAGCCACTGCAAAGATCTGCACATTATAAGAGAAATCCTCATGCCTATCCTCACTTTGAAACACAGTTTATCCCTTAGTTTTGATTTCTGAGACTTCTCCGGTCATTAGCAGCCAAGGTAAAGCCAGGTCTCTAGAGCTGATTTCCTTTGGGACATTTAACTCAGTCTAAGAGAAGAATACCAGCCAAACAATGGAGGATAAATGGCTTCTTATTGTGATGGTTTGATCTTAAATGTAAAGATAGGAGTTTATATTTGACTTTCTTTAACCATCTCTACTTTGAACTTGTTAAACCAGATCCTCAGCAGTCAGGAAATAATGGTTTTCCTCATTACCAAAATTATGTGTATTTCACCAGGATTTTATGGGGCAGACAAACTCAATGCAGTGAGAAATCCCCACATTTTTTTTCTGATGATCTTTTAAGAATTTGAAAATCATGCAGCTTTGTGGTTTATTACATGGTGAAAAATTTAGAAAATGCTTTCAGACATCAATGTAATTTTTAGTCTTTATGTATTTAGTACCAGCAATAGTTCCCATTTAAATACTGCTCAGTCCAGGATAAGAAAATGATAGGAGAGGGGAGAGAGAGCAGCCTGGGAGAACCCCGAGGAGCTGGACGGCTTCAGACAAGCCTGCTTGAAGCGCCAGCAGCAGTGTGGGTCATAGAGAAGGACAGACCCCGACCCAGCTACCCCACCATACTGTCACCATATGGCTGTGGTTTCCTACGCAGCCCTCTACTCTATTCTTTTGCTCTCCCAGGAATTCCTGCAGGGCCTTTCAGAGGCAGAACGCCAACTTGTGCGTGACAGCAGAGTGTACAAGCAGGCATAACTGAAGAAAAAACACATAGACACCTGATGAAGGAGATTGGAAATAACGGAAGGCTTAAAAAAAACCCATAAAAATAAAAAAAAACTCAGTGCCATCTGTCTGAAACTTATACTTTTTATTATTAATACTCAACACTTCATTTTGTTCATCATGTACAAAGAGAAAGAATAGTCTTATTTCAGCACTTATAATGGTTGATATCGGCATTACCCTTATTAAGTACCTTAATGATGATTTTTTTTTTCCTTTTTGAAATTTTGTCATGACATGGTTAAATTTGCTATTGAGAATACGTTGATCGCTTCAATACAAAAAAGGTGAAGGTAAATACTTTCCCCCCAGTATTTAGTATATACACAACCTGTACAATTAGCTGTTTTTGTGAGGTTTTTCTGCCTGTACGCTGTAAAAATGGTGGCTTTTTTTTTTCAAAGAAAACGGCCAAGAAAAGAGAAAAGAATGGCCAGGATTAATGTATATGTATATGATTATGTATACAACTGGTCGTACTCATATGTTACACTTTCGTCACCCACAGTCACTTTAATCAAGGTAAGTAGTTTCAGTAAAGACTTGTGTTTTCATTGACTTCATCTCGCTTCGGGAAATACATTTCGTAGCAACCCCTTATGCAACACTGAGCAAATGACTCAGAAATTACAGTGGATGAAGATGGAAAACAGCAATATTAGCAAACAGAACTGTACACAATTTGGTAGAAAAGTTGGTGTGCATCAATATGAAGCAGTATCCATAGATAGTACACATGCAGCACATTGAAAAGTATTTAAACCACTTAAATTCTTCCACATTTGGAGGTTTTATGAGAATACTTGTCAAGTAGGAGTATTATTTGGCTTGTTAGAGAAATTAAATCTAAAGGAATATGGTGATCATTTTATTTTACACTCTTTACTCTGACACCCTTAAATAAAAAAAAATAAAAAACACAACTACCTTACTTTAAACAACAACCAATCAGAGAATAGAAGCCGGAAATGTGTAATGTGATCCCATCTGAAAAAAGTAAAATTATGTAGTTTAGATGTCAATTTGGCTGAATGCAAATATTTGAAGCACTTTTAGATTTTTATTTAAAAAAAACTTTCGTAACCACAGATGGTTTTCTATAAAATGTGTTCATTTGGATTTAACATCATTTCCATACCCCTGAATAAAAGATTATGTGTCCAATTCAATAAAACTAAATCAGCAGAGCTAAGATGAGTTTAACTGAATCTTTAAAAATTTTATATGAGGTATCAGACGAAAGCAGATTTCAGATTTTCATTTTCAAATACTACAGTTCTACCTTAAAATTTTTAGCATGCATTGTTATTGAATCTTCTCAGATCTCGAACAATCACATCATAGTAACATGTGTTTAGTTTAATCTCACCGCAAATATAAATTAAATTTTCACCCCGCTAATTCATCCCAGTGACCAACAATGTTACCTTCTTGGTCAATCAGATAAAATCCCGATTAAATATATTGCAGTTTGTGTATGTAATGTGACAAAATGTGAAGAAATTTAAGGGCTAGGAATTCTTTTGCAAGGCACTGTATAGAGAGACAAACACATACAGAGGTCTGTGACCGGAAGATGAGAAAAGTTGTTTTCAATGAACAGAGAGGAACTAAGAAAAAGTGTTAACTGCTCACTTACATAAAGGTTCGGAACAATCAGTTATGTAATATCACAGTTTAATCCTTGCTGTCGGCATGGGATGAAATCACACAAGTGAGTCATTTCTTTTATAAACACAAGCAGTTACAAAGTCAAGAAAATGCTCAAGTGAAGCTCATCAAAACACCTGTTTCTCTTTTTTAATTTAAAGAAGCAAACAAACATGGATGACTGCAGCCGCCCGAGTACCGGCAAAGAGTTGCACTCGTGGGTCACTATTCCTTTTTGGAAAAAGAACTGAACTTCTACTATCAGCATCCACTTGCTCGTTACAGCCATTTTGTCTGATGTGTTCAAACCAGGAAGGGCACAGGGTTCTGCCCTTCAGGAGTAAATATGTTGTGACATGCTCGTTTGCAGAAACTGGAAAGTGGAACCGATTTGGCCTTAAGGGGGCTAAAGACTCCTGACAAGCCCAACTTAGGCTGCTTCACAGTGGGACCTGAGCATGAGGCTGCCGAGCAGCTTTAGGCTTGGACATCTGATGGTCACATGCTTTAAACAGTATCAGGTACACCTCTATCTCACAGCCCCCAAGAATAAACTAATCCTAGCAAGTCATGCCTAAAATAAGGGAAAACAAAATCAAACAAGAACTGATAAGTTAGCATATTTAGTATACAAAATGAACATTATCTGTTTGGTTGTGCTGTTTATTGCAAATGAGTTGAATTATTTCAGTGCCTTGAAGGGGAAAAAAATGGACGTCTAACAGAGTTTATGTGCACACTGATACATTTTTCACTTTTCAATCAACCCCGTGGACACAAAAGGAGTTAGGGAGAAAAAAAAAAACAGCAGAGAGATGAATTTCTTCTCTCAGGGCGGAGGGGAAGATTACACAGACTTATTGGAATTAGAATCGCACAAAATAAGAGGGAGGAAAATAATTTCCAAACGCATGGAGGCCGACGTTCCACATACGCTCGTGCAAATTAATAAAGATATTTCCATCTCAAATGCAAACGAACACACGATAGCGGACCATTAAAAAAAAAAAAACATGAATGAGAATCCAGAACATTTAGGGCTTCTCAGCTGTCAAGTAAAACAGGTTTGCAGTACAGCATGTGAGTCTAAATAAAGCAACAACAGTTAAATTCCTCTGCAGTGAAACGCTGCACAAAGTGAGACATTAGCAGACAAATGTTTCACCTTTCAATAAGGGGTTGCACAAATGCATTTCAGCCTCACTCTCACTGAGATGAATCTGCACTCTGGCTTGGTTTCTCCACAAAATTGTGCTGAAACTCTAAACAACATCAACACTGGAAAAATGCCCAGCGTGCATGTGTATGTTTTTATATATATATATATTAATATATATATATATTCTTCCATTACCACAGTGATGTCTATCCCAAACAAAGAGAGGGAGCAGGATAGGCCGGGCCAGTGATGGCTCTAAATTCTGTGTGCAATTACCATTAGAGCCCAAGTCAAAAAATGGGCAACAAAAAAACCCACAAACGTCTTGAAAAACTTTTAAACAAGAATGGCTGCTTAGAAATGAAGGATCACAATATACTGCCTCTATATGCAAATATCACCTCTGTATACATGTAATATCGTGTTACATAAATGTTTAGATAATTGAATCTATCCCGAGAAAGCATGGAGAAATAGCTTATCTTAAAAAGAGAGAGTCTAACACAATCTGAACTTAACAAAGACTCCTAAAACTAAACTGTCCGTTCTTATTCACTAAACATCTACACCTACAGTAAATTATCCTCTGTGTTTCAACAATTTAGAGAAAATAAAGACAAAAAAAAACTCTTAACATCCGTATCAGTAAAACTATTATAATCAAGTAAACATGAGATTTAAAGAAACGAAAAGGTTCAATTATGTCACTCATGATTAGTAATACTTGTGTCTTATCTATTTTGCATATTTTTATTCAAATATTTTTTTTGATTTTATGAGTTTTTATCACAGTTTTATTTCTTAAATTGTAAAACATATGGAAAGTTACATCCTGTCTGTCTGTTTACTGTACAAAGTGAAAAGATTCTTAAATATATATTATTTACAAGAAAAAGATTGAACATATTAATGCTGACATTGACTGATGCCCAAACCAAAATCTTTCAGGTCCTAAAGGGATAGTTTTGAGTTTTTGAGGTGAGGTTCTGTGAAGTTATTTAATATCAGCGATAGCTCCCTTACTCATAATGGAGAACAATGCTTTGGACTGAGTTTATAGGAAAGTTAAAGGTATAGAGGATTTTATTATTTTTTTATTTCCGAGTGGATCATCTCAATAAGTGGTCCTCCTAATTGTCAATCATTCGGGTGATATGTTTCTGTACGTACACCTATCTGCTTGTCCCTGCTTAGCTATCTTTTTCTGCGGATGCACACTTTCGGGCGTTTATGTGTGGTGAGCCACGGTTTCAGAGTCATTGAAGCTCACCTTTCTCCTGCGTTTCTTTGAAAAAGGCAGACGTAAGAGAAAAGGTGTTTACAAAGTGTATGAGAAGAAAAAAAAGGTTTCAGAAGAGGCAGATATATCCCAGAATACTTTGAACAGAGAGCTCTTCTTGCAAAGCATTATGAGATTTGCTGTCACAGTGGCCCACTGTCGCCATAAGCTGTCGCTACAGCGGCAACTAATAACAAAGACGGCGCATGCACCACACAGTGGAGGAGGAGTTACGTGACCAATGAGGAGCAAAGAGTAGTCATCATCTGTCCAAATTAATTCGCAATAAAGTCCATATATAGTCCCCGCTCAGAGTGCAAAATAAAGGGGGGTCCGAGGGGGCTCAACCCCTCCGATTAACCCATGAGACCCCCTGAAAGCCTCAAAAGCAAAATTTAAAAGAAGTCTTAAATTGTGTCAAAAAAATTTAAAATATATTTTGGTCACTAATGGTCACTAATGTTTTTATGCTCAACATGTCTGGTATTTAAAATTAAAAACATTTATTCACAAATATGTTCTGTTTTTTTGCCAAGTATAACCAGCCAATCCTGTGTGCGTATGCAAATTAGCCATGTGCACGCTAAACAGAAGAAAGACTTAAGGGGGCAGAAGAAGCTAATTTTCCTAGCATGCACTGGGCAGCATGTTCAGTATTAGGAGCTGCCAGTTAATGTCAATCTTTTCCAGGTTATTAAGTTACATATTTTACTTGTTACTGTTATGTCTGTTATATCATCAGAGTTTCTGTTATAATCTGAAGTACTTGTTGGTTCACCGTGAGCCTGGAAGGAATGTCCATTAATAAAAATTTAGATCGGCATTGCGCAACAATTGGGAGATGGGGACCCCCCCAGATATTGACAGGTATTTCGCACACTGTCCCTGCTCTATATAGTAATTAAGGGATTTAGGGTGGACGTTTAGACACAGAAAGCTTGTATGAGCGATGCAAACAGTAACTTTTATACAAAGTGGGCAGGCGTTCCCTCTCAGGAAGCGGGTACAGGGTTGTGCATGTGTATTTTTTTATTAAGTGGAGAGGGCGGGTCTCTTAAAAAATTTGTGAAAATCCTCCACAATACCTTTAAGAAATTAGAAGAATGGGAAGCTAACAGCTGACTAGGTATCTCAAACAACCCAAGCAATGTCCCTATACTTAAACACACAACACTAGATTACTAATAATTATACATCGCAATCTTAGAAGAGACTGTTGTGAAGACTTTTGCACTTTTTTAGCCTAAAACACATCTGTTCAAACAGAATTATTAGCAGTTAGTGTATTTGCAAGCTTCTGTTATATCATGTTGTTGTGTACTAGAAAAAGCTTGGCTCATGGTGAGAATTTTTAAATATTTTTGGGCGCACAGCAAAAGATTCCTGATATGGAGGACTAAAATGCTTGTGCAACTAAAATAATGACCTATTCAATTAGTTGGCAGGTGAGCTACATGGATACTATGCTCAATGGATATAATGTGCAAAAACTGATTTGGTTGGCCCTGTTTAAATCAATAAATTGCATGTCATACTACTAGTTTGGAAGTGATTGTATAACAACCATGAAGCTATGGAGGTGAAGGTAATAATAATAATTATAGAATAAAATAACTCTAACAATAATAGTGAATATTAGTTAAAATGCACTTTAAAATATGTATTTCAAAGTGCTACAGTAAAAAAAATAAAAAATGTAGAAAGAAATAACAAGTAAATTAAAACAGTTAAATATCAATTTGAAACCCTGGAAAAGTCTTACAGACAGTCTGGAGAGCCGCCATTATCAGGCTTGGAGTGAAATCATGCCCTTAACAGCTGTCTTTACCTTTGCCAACCAGGATCATGATAATTTAATACAACAAGCTGTGCCTCATATAGAGTAGGTAGAGAAACACTGAGGGAGAAAAGGACAAATAAAAAAAAACCCTGGCACAAGCTAGGGGTGCACACTTTAATAGATGCAAATAAAGCTCTTTCTGTCCCCCTCTCTATCATAACTTTGCAGGGTCTATGATCTTTTCTTGTGCTCTGGTGATTATTGATGTTCACTTCTCTTGTTTTGTTAATATAAACACAACATTTTGGCTCTGTTATTTCTTTTTATTTTGGTTTAACTGCATAAAGATTATTTGCTTCCTGCAACATTAATCCCTTTGTTTGTCTATCAACTTTGGGCACGCTGTTAATTTTCCATGTGCTTTTAAACACGCAAACCTTTTGGAGATCACACCTTTATTTGTTAAAGTGGACTTAAGAATAATAGATGTACACTGGGGCTAAACTTAAAATGTCAATGTATCAGGAAACATCATACTAAGATGTGTATCCTCACTTCCTTTTTTCTATGTTTAATGGTTGTCTAAATAAATGTTTAATACTTTAGATTCAATGTAAGAGTGCCACTGAGGAGTTTTATTTAAATAATCACAAACTGGATTGATCAAAAAGTAGGGCAGGTTGCCTTCCTGTAGGAGCCCCTTCACGTGAGTAAATCTTCAATGCAAACTGAGCGTCTGCATAGTGTTGGATGAGATCAATTAATGCTGTTATCTGGTTGTTGCCGTGGCATTTTTGTAGCACCAACATGCACTTTGTAACATTGGCACATAGTGTATGTGTCTCAGAGTTTTGATGATCATGCAATGTAATTTGTTGCAATTTTAAGAATAAAATGAACGGTAACCTGGCCTTGCTGGTGATAACATTTTGATTGCAAATACCAAACCAGTAGAAGTGTGATGTTAAAATTCAAGGTAGATACATAGTAGCTTGACTTTTTTTTTTTTTACTCAATGAAGGACATTTTTTTTAGTACAGATAAGGGAACTATCTTTGATAGCTTCACAGAATCTCACTCCAAAAATCCAAACTAGCCATTTATTTCTGATTCAAACCCTTCTTCCTCCTTGCTGAATATGGTTCACCTGAACTTTCAAAATGTGTATAAAAATACCAGAGATCCCAAGTTATTTATTAGGAGTGTCTTGGGGTGTTTGTGTATGTGTGTGGGAGAGTGGGTGAGTCAGATTTAAGGCTAACTCAGTCAGTCTCAGTGTTATCCGAGGAGTTAGGGAGTACATGGTGTTGAAGTAATGAGTATTTAACAACGTGATTGGAAAAAAAGCACTTATTGTTGAAGAACGGTCTGTTTCTCTTCAAACATACAAACACACATTTCAGTCTATTGCATGAGTGCTTTTAAATATGGGTGTGATATAATTACAAACACACAGTCCTGTAGGTCCTCTCTGTGGCCAGTACTCCTGCACGATCTCCCTCAGCCCTTAAACTTGTGACGCCATCCTATCACAGATCAAACTTTCAAATAACTAATAGAGGCCTCTGTAGTCTGTACATGATGAGTTATCATCTCACAACTTGAGGGAGGGGGATAATAAGGCATGTCTACTGAGTGCCTATACCTACACTGAGTAAAATGTCCTGTGCAATAAATGAGGCCTCTTTAGCTAAAAAGACTATCTACAACAGTCCGAGTAAAAAACAAGAAAAAAACAATCTTTCACAAGGTAGCCGCCTTCCAAATGTCCGACCCAGTTCCTAAACTTTGCTTTTATCAACTTCTTCAACAACTTTGTTGCAGTAATTCTCCTACATAAGTGACAGTGCATAATATTTGTTTTACACAATGTCAAAAGAAAGCGTTATGTACAAGCCTCCCAGACTGTTTGTGTGATGTAAATTAATGCTAGCAACAACCATGTGAGCGGTGTTACATTGTATAGCATTGATTAAAGAGGTGGTACTTCAGCTTATCAGTAACAGTGGGACATCCTGATTACAACTTGTTCATAAAACGCCACCTGTACCTGACATATGAAATAGTTTTACGAAGGTATAAAAGATCTCAAACAGCATCTAGTATGGAAACCATCATTTTTAGCAACCGGCTGTCAACTTTCAACAGCGGGTTTGGCTCATATGTGACAAAAACACAGAGCAGCCTGAATGAACGCCGGTCCGTCCTGATGAAGCTGCATGTGAACTGGAGGACACTTCCACTGGAGACCTTTAAGGCACGTCCTTCCTCTCAGTAGCTTCGGGTGAAAATGTTGTTCTTCACAGTAACATCAGACATCAGACTGAAATAAAAAACAATATCCAACCAAAAAACAACAACCTTGTGTTGGTGTTTTGTAACATGTGCGTACTTGATCATTAGATATGTCTTGAACAATATTAATCCCCCAGCTCCTAAGATGTCTCTGAAATCCTGGAGCACAAACACGAATGGTTATGGAGCAAAATATTCTACAGAAAACAGAAAGAAAAAAAAAATCAGGAGTAAAATATTCAGTCTATCTGGCTTGTTGGTTAAACCAAGAGCAACCTTCCTGCCATCACCAGGAGAAGATGTAACACAATTACAAATACTTAGAGAATAATCAAATACTATAACAACAGAATACAAAAGAAAATCTGTGATATTACAAGCAGAATCATCATAAACAGTATGAATGTCTGTTATTCACAACGTGGTTGTTGTTCTTATACCCTGTTTTCTATAAGAATATCTTATTATCATTCGTGATTGTATTTCTCATTAGCAAACAGCTCTTTAGGTGTTGGGGATGAGGAGGAGGAGCAGGAGCAAATAAGTAAGGGAATGGGAAGAGTGCAGGGAGAAATGAAAATGTCCAGACCAGGGTACGCTGTGGCTATAGCAAGTGTGCAATACCTACTTTCTTAACTGTCATGGGGCAAACAGGCAGTTCACTCCCTCAGACTATGGCCACAAGAAAACTAAATAAAGGTGTTGCGTCATTATGAGGTTAACCTAGAATAGTGACTTCTAGCACACTGGTGGGTGAGGTGATGGAATTGTTGAAGTTAAGGGCCTTTGTAAGATTAAAGAAAATGTTGATTGATTGTGGGTGTTAAAGTAGTGTAGCTTTGGCCATTTTAAAGAGAGGTTAGCATTGGTGAACCCCTCAGGATGTCCTGATTTTTAGCCATGTTTTCATTCTACTTTTTATCTTCAACAGTCTATATTTTGTCTCTGCCACTCATTTGACTCCTTATCTCTTAATGTCACCGATAACTTGGGCTGCTTTGTGTCTAAAGTGTTCTAAGAAATACCCCTGATCTCTAACACTTTTAACCTCTATTGCTGTCCTCCTCCTTCCCCTTCATCTTTTACACGTCAGACTCAATGCTGGAGAGTTTCTCGTACACATGGCCATTGCTTCCATTGAAGGGACGTGGGGGTCCTACTGCCAACATGGACCCATGGTGATTCATCCCACCAAGACTGAGCTCTTTTGGGAACCGAGGGGTCACGTTGGACATCACCCCGGCTGTGGCAGAAGCTGGCAGATACGACGTTGCGCTTAACTGACCCCTGAAGTCACCTCCGCTGTTTTGGGCAACTTGTTGCTGCTGCTGTTGCTTTGTCAGGTAATATTGTTTGGCTCCATGCATTAGACACTGATCATCACCGAAGGTGGGTATAAAGGGGTTCTGGTTTACCCTATCAGGGTAGAGAGATTTGGATAAAGAGAATGCTCCTCCACCTCCACCTTCCATCAAAGATCTGTTTCTCATGTCTCTTTCTCCGATGGAGCGGCGGTGAAGGCCCTCACCTCCTCTGAAGAGGCCAAAAGGTGAACCAGAACCTTTTTGGTTCTCACCACCATAAAACAATGGGTCTCTGTCTCTTTCCCTCTCTGAGCCCCCATGGCGTTCAAATATGTGTGCGAAGGGGCTGTTATTATCCATGTACCGTTCTTTCTCCTTCAAACTAACACTCCTTGGTGGGGGTAGCATTCCTCCCATGCCAGCTCCACCCATGCCTCCCCCTAAACCTTCCATCAAACTTCCCATTCCACCTGATTCTTCTCTTTGAAGGTCAACAAATGTGTCGTAGGAATGCTGTCGCCTTAGCTGCTTCCCAAATCCTCCGCTCTTTCTTCTCTGCTGGGCCTGAGATGGAGCCTGAGGGCCCGCGGACATACCTCCCACACCTCCTCCACCTTTCCCGCCCCCCATTTGTTCCAAGGGGTGGTTATTGTCTTCACTGATATCGTAAAGGTTTCCTGTCTTTTTACAACCATCACAGCGCATGCAGGTTGCAGAACTAGGCCGGCTGCTACCTGCTGAAGACCCACAGCCCATACCACTTGAATACCCACCACCTCCTCCATGAATAGACATCTGCTTGCCTCCACTAGCACGACAGTTCCTGCACTCCCATTCTCCCCCTGCCAACCCAGACCCTATCCCTCCTTTTAGATCAGACTTTTTGGGTTTGCTTTTAAGAAAGTCTTCAACTGGCACCAACGAGGTGCAGGTGGGCACTCCTCCATCTCTGTTTCCAGGACCCTCTGTCAAGTCCACATGTTCCCATTGAGGGACACCCTCCTTGGGTCGAAACTGGTCAAGATAAAAGTCCCTTACACTCTCCTTTTCCCTGAAAAGATAAGAGTTCCCATTGTTTTTTCCTCCTCCACCCCCTCGCTTGCGTTCAGAGGGCAACAGTGGTGGGGAGGCAGAGCGTTGGCTTTGGTAATGATGGTGGCTAATGTGGTATGGTTTCCTCCTGTAGCCCAGCTCAATTTCGTCCAGCTCCCGTCTGGACTTTGCAGAGGCCGGCCTCTTTTTTAAGCTGTCACGGTACTGTTTGCGCTTCTTGGCATTGCCCTCCAGGTTCCCATATGTTACGGTGTGTGTGGAAATGTCAGAGACATCTGAACGTATATTTCCTTCATCGTCTCCTCTTCCCCCACAGTAGCTGTGTCCAGGAATGTAAGTGGAACTTGAGGCACCACCTTTGAAAGAGAACTTCCCATAGATGTCAGGCAGACCACCCTTGAAGCTCTGGCCTGAAGGCGGAGTCTGTCCAGACAGCAGGTCAAACTTGCTCATGTTCCTGTGGGTCAAAGCTGAGCAGGGCTGGGTGGTAAAGATAGGTGCTACCCCTCCACCGAGGCTGTCACAATCAAACATGCCACCCTCCAGAGAACTAGCACTCCCCAAACTGTGAGGCCTATTGGGTGGAGGACCACTGAGTCCGGGAGTTGAGCCATGGTGGTGTAGAAAGTGATCCTGATACAAATTGCTGTCCTTGAGATGAAGGTTGCCAAACGTCCTCTCCACTTCACTAATGTAATCACTAAACATGTTTTCTTCTGGCATGTAAGGTGGTTTACAGTCGGAATGGCCTGCTAAGCTGCGGCGATGCTCAGAAATGTCATAAACAGAAGAGTCTCGACGGATGAAATCTAGGGCGCTATGCGGCGAGCCGTTAACTCCTGACAGAGAGGCCATGTTTTTGGCAGTACGAAGGAGGCGCATAATGTTCGAATGGGTGTTGTTCATGGTGGCTGATGGGGAGTTCAATGCAGAGCTGCTCTTCTCCTCAATTTGTACACCATGTATGCAGCTGTATATACCCTGTGGAGAAGGAATGAAGGAGAAGAATTAAAAATGTGAACTGTCACTGTTGCATCCTATCATTTCTAGACACCTCTGTTCCAGTCTACATGTTTGCCATTTTTATTCATCAAATATCTTAAAGAAACCCCCATTATAAGATTTACAAACTTTAATCTCTCTTTGGATTGATAAATTATTTTTTGTGTTTTTTGCATCCTATAAGCAGATTTGATAGGACTTCTTGTGTTAAAAGCTCTCTTTTTCAAGTAAATAAATCTAAATGAAACTTAAACCGTATTTAGACTCCTCAAGTTAGTTTATCTGTACATAATATAGTCTATTAACATAGGTAACACTAATTGGACAGTAAATTTGCTTGGCAACAAACTATTTTGTTTCCTCTGCATAGAAAAAAATCAGGATTTCCATAAACCACCACCCCAGCGCTGCATGTCCCAAGCCTGTAACATCAAGAGTGACCCCTCACAACCCCACTATGTACTGTTCTCCCTGCTGCCCTCTGGAAAGAGGATTTGCAGCATTTGTGCAGGTCCAGCAGGTTCCGCAACTGCTTTTTCCCCTCTGCCATCAGACTGTTGAGCTGTCGAACTCTAAACTGGACTCTGCATCACACTTCCAACATTATTTTTGCAATACCAGCATGGCTAATTTGATAAATAATAATTTTAAAGAGAACAACTCAATGTCCTACTGCATTTATTTTGCACTGCACTGAATGTTCCATATTAAGGCCTTTTGCACCATTACTCTTAAACTGGTTTCCTTTTATCCTACAATGTCTGCATTCTAATCCCTGCTGCACTTTATAATGGTATTGTAAATTTCACTGTTGCAAGCTGCTCGTTCATTGTTGTAAGGTGTATGCAACAAAATGTTGTTTTGTATACACTCTGTGTATACAAAATGACAATAGATTGTCTACGTCTCAGTCTAAGTATAACCATAATTCTGCAATGGAAGTAGTAAATAAATCTAAACTTATATAATCAGAAAAAAATATATTTTTAATCAGTTTTTTTTTTAACAACTTTAAATAATGTCTCTAAATTGTATTGCTTTTAACACATGATGATTGTGTTCATTCATTATTTTCTCCAGAAGGAAAATTTTTTATTTAATTAGGAATTCTTTTGCTCAATGAAATAGCTGAGGAAAACTCAAATGTCAAGGGGATATATATATATATATATATATATCTAAATGTATAAAAAGTATTAAAACGAATATTTTAAGACTGGCCTTTAAAAAAATGCACGGTAACATTAATTATGTCATCAGTTATCATTCAATATTATATATCAGTTAAACATTGAATCCTGAAAAATCATCTTTTAAATGTAGATAACATAAAGTAAAAATGGTTGTAAATTGAAAGTAAAGATCTTTGAATTCATGAAGAATTTACAGGAATATTTTGCTAATCAAACTAAACTACAAAGGTTGCAATGTGCAATTGATAAAACAGCGCCACACTTGCAAGAATGGAGTCACTTGATGCTAGATGATTGATAGTGGCATAGGGATTATAAAACCCTTCCAGATCCAGTGGTCAATACCTTCAATCAATGTAATTAGAATCCAGCTCAACAATTTCCTCTGACAGTTATATATAAAAAAAACTCACTTTGACAAACCCCTTGGCGCCTCTGGCCACAAAACAATGCTGGAGCAAAAAGGCCATGCAAAAGAGAGACTAGCTGAGCCCCACAGAGACAGAAAGATAAACTGCTCCATTTGCATTCAGTGATGTACGATCAAATATTCAAATAAAAATGGATGTTCAGCAGAGGGCAAACCAGGCATGACAGATGAGGACCTTAAAGGACAGATCAATCGCAAAGAGTGATTTTCTCTGAGTGTGCTCTGGAAAATGTAAAAGCAGCTGGTCAAAAAACATCCAATCTGCAGGACCATAAATCTGTTTAGTGTTTGGTAGATTTCTTTATATTTTTCCACTAGAAAGACCCTCAGTACTGCCTCCACAGGTCACATGCGTCTGGTAATCAGACTACTGCATTGGCGCAGAAAAGCTTCATCCTAATATCTATTTTACAGGCAATGTTATTGCTTCTTTTAATTTCACAGTCTGTTAATAGCCGAGTCTTTGAGGCTATTGTCAAAGTAGGTGAAGCTGAAAAGGCATTTTAAGGAACCAAGAAGAGTAAGATGAAAACAAACCCATTCTGATAGTTTGATTATATTTTTGGCTTTTCCACAGAGAAGAATCTCCTCCTGGTTACTGAATCCTAACCCTCAGAAAAAAATAAAAAAAATAAAAATACAGTTTTTCCATTCAGCTTAAGCATTTCTCAAAAGTATTCACACCCTTTTAGATTTCCTAATTTTGTTATGGTAATCATAGCTTTTTATGAGTTTTAATGCAAAGTAGTGCCTGACAGTGAAATCTGACAAATGTGCTGTGCATTCGTACTTTAACCCTTTACCATAATACCTCCGTATAACACCCAGTGAAACAAACTGCCTTTCAAAGTTATCTAATCAGGAAATGGTGTACACTTATTGAACCCCAGTAAAAACACAGCAAAGGCCGAGGAGGGTTGTTGGACAAGATTAGTGGTCAAACAACCTACGGTGATGCTGACAGAGCTGCAGAAATCAGCAGGTTGGGGAATCTGTCACCAAGGTAGCTGTTAATTGTCTTTTCTGAATGTATTTGAGCTATCCATTTTGAAACATTTATTTAAATTATTGATTCATTACAAAAAAAAAACACACACACACACATAAAAATCATAACTGGATGAAGAGGAGCTAACTGAAGAAAATCTTATATCGTCTGCCATGTCAACACAAATACACTGCTCAAAATAATTAAAGCTACAGTGTGTAACTTTTAGCGACATCTAACGTCCAGACTGCAGACTGCAGCAACATGAACATCTCCCCCCCACCGCTTCTCCCCCCCAACAGTACGGCGGGCGTTACGGGACAAAATGTCTTCCACGACGTCCGCATCACCTACCTTCTCAAGTGATGAAGTTTGTTTGCATAGATAATTTTACAGATAGTATTTCATTAGTCTGTGTAGGGTATAGATTTCATGTAGACTTAAGATAATAAATATACCCGTTATTTTTTCTACATCGTTGTGACATTTTGGCGATCTCGCAATCACTAGTTTGTTGGCTCTGCGCTGCCGTAGCGCAAAGATGTCTGCCTCCATGGCTGCGAGACCCGCTCCTATGTAATTATAAATAACGAATTCTAAGGCAACGCAAATATTAAGGTTAAGAGGCTGAGCTCGTAGATGATGATAAAATAACATAGTTATGTATAATATATTACATTTCTGACTGTATATCCCTGTAATTATTACACACTGTAGCTTTAAAGGAACACTTTGAAAACGCATCAGATCTCAATGGGGCAAAAAGTCATGCTGTTTATTTATATTGATATGGACTGGCTGATGTGTTAGGAACAAAAGGATGCCACATCATTTGATGGAAATGAAAATGATCAACCTACAGTGGGCTGAATTCAAAGACACCCGAAAAATTACAGTGAAAAAATGATGCGGCAGGCTAGTCCATTTTGCTGAAATGTCATTGCAGCAACTCAAAATGGTATTCAGTCATTTGTATGGCCCCCACGTGTGTGTATGCATGCCTGACAACGTCGGGGCATGCTCCTAATAAGACGACGGATTGCATCCTGAGGTATCTCCTCCCAGATCTGGACCAGGACATCACTGAGCTCCTGGACAGTCTGAGGTGCAACCAGGCAGCATCGGATGGATCGAAACATAATGTCTCAGAGGTGTTCTATTGGATTTAGGTCAGGCGAGCGTGGGGACTAATCAATGGTATCAATTCCTTCATCCTCCAGGAACTGCCTGCATACTCTCACCACATGAGGCCGGGCATTGTCGTGCACCAGGAGGAACCCAGGACCCACGGTACCAACATAGGGTTTGACAATGGGTGCAAGGATTTCCGTTGGGCCTCCTAGACCATCACTGACCCACCACCCAACAGGTCATGCTGAACGATGTTACAGGCAGCATAACGTTCTCCACGGCTTCTCTAGACCCTTTCATGTCTGTCACACGTGCTCACGGTGAACCTGCTCTCTTCTGTGAAAAGCACAGGGTGCCAGTGACAGACTTGTCAATTCCGGTGTTCTGTGGCAAATGCCAATCGAGCTCCACGGTGCAGGGCAGTGAGCACCACTAGAGGATGTCAGGCCCTCAGGTTACCCTCGTGAAGTCTTCTCTGATTGTTTGGTCAGAGACATTCACACCAGTGGCCTGCTGGAGGTCATTTTGTAGGGCTCTGGCAGTGCTCCTCCTGCTTCTCCTTGCACAAAGGAGCAGATACCGGTCCTGTTGATGGGTTGTAGACCTTCTATGGCCCTGTCCAGCTCTCCTGGAGTAACTGCCTGTCTCCTGGAATCTCCTCCATGCTCTTGAGACTGTGCAGGGAGACACAGCAAACCTTCTGGCAATGGCACGTATTGATGTGCCATCCTGGAGGATTTGGACTGCCTGTGCAACCTCTGTAGGGTCCAGGTAGCGCCTCATGCTAACAGTAGTGACAGTGACACTAGCCAAAAGCAAAACTTGTGAAAAAGAGTCAGAAAAGATGAGGAGGGGGGGAAAAATCATGATGCTATACTCTGATTACAAAGTGTTCCTTTAATTGTTTTGAGTAGTGTAGTTAAACCAATAATGTTTACCTAATAAATACTGAAACATCTTGAATGGAATGAAGGCAACAAAAAGAATGGCTTTTTGTCAGTAGTGACCAGATTTTAAACTTTTTAACCTACAAGCAAATCAAAATATAAAATCTAAATAACATCACCCAGAATATCCCAACCACATACTGACACATGATGGTGGCAGCATCATGCTAAGGGGAGGATTATTCTGAGCAAGGACGGAGAAGCTGGTTAACATTCCATAGGAAGATAATAAAGCTAAAGAAATACTATAAGAGATGACAAATCTCTTGAAACTTTATTTTCAGCCACCCAAACTTTATGATCTTAAATAGACTAATATAAATGAAAGCATATTTATTTGTTAGAATAATCCATCTAAAGTCTAAATTTAATGGAGAATCTTTAGCAAGAACTAAAAACTGAGCTTCAGAAATACACTCCATCCAATATAACAAAAAGTCTAATATAATGGTTCATGCGTTTTCTGGTATTTTTGGCTCCGTTTAAGTTTTCATTTTGGATTTTCAGTTACACTTTGATTTATGTCATTCTGTGTTTTCTAAGTCAGTTCTATCTCCAGTCATCCAAATTATTTCCAATTATACTCGCTGATGTATTTCTTGTCTCCCCTCTGTTGCCCCCTGGTGCCAGTCTCCTTTCCCCTAGCTCCCTTCTAGATCCTTCTGTTCACACCTGCTCCCAATGCGTATATTATTCCATTCTTTGTTCTGTTTGTCATATATACTCCTCCTCTGCAGCTTCCATTTGCTGGATTCTCTTCATTCCTTTGGTTTATTGCTCCCTGATGTCTCCTATTTTTTGGTTCCTGAGTTTCTTCTCAATCGGTTATAGATTATTTCTTCTGTATTTTAACCTCTTCATTAAATTTAGCAAGAAATCCTCTCTGCCTCTTCAGCTCTGTATTTGGGTCCTCAACAAGTTTCCACTAATCCTGACAAGTTGCATTTGTAAAGTCACAAGGAGTGGGAATACTTTCCTAAGACACTGCACCTTAATCTAAGAAATATTCTTCTTTCAAAGATGCAAAATGAATACTTTTAATCTTCACGTGCATGAAACCACTACTGATCAGACTGCTAAAAAGGCAGACAACTTCTGTAGAAAATTATGGATTGTGCACTTTACATGTTATAACTCCTAATTTATCACTGTCCAAACATTACGAAAGTGTGTGGTGCTAAGCACAAATTAACTTACAAATAATTTGGTGGGGGAGCTGGACAAGGTGTAGTGATTAAACTTCAAATACATTTACAGTTCTAAAGTCATTAGAGGCTTTTAAGATCAATATAACTAATTAGTCCGGGTATTTCAGGTGGGAGCTGAAGGAACAGGTATCCAGGAGGGAAAGCTGTTCACACAGCCTGCAGAGGGAGGGGGGCACAAAACAAGCATGGAGACGTGATTGAGGCCACGTGACTCACGCCGGCTGTGACAGATGTCATTTTTCATGGTGGCGGGTCTAAATGTTAATTGCAGCAATAACAATAAGCTTTATTGGATTAGGCTATGAAATTAAAGAAAACTGAATCAGTCTGATGAGCAGAACAAGAAAGTAAAAAGAAAAGAAAGAAACGGCTCCTGCTTAACAGAGAATGTTACAGTAAATGAGACATAGAGGCTTTGGATGTTGGACGGTGGAAAAATGATGGAGAGTCATATTTCCTGTTGATGTTTTCCTGCTCAGTGCTCCAAATGCAAATCACTTCTTTATATGAGTGTTTACCCAGAATATTTGATCATATTGAGTAATCTCTCTGTATTTGTGGACACACACAGCATTATTCCACGCTGCAACAAAGATAAGCGTAATTTCTGCCGTTAGAAACTATCACTGAATTTTCCACAAAGTTTAATTAGTCTCTGATTCAGCCACCAATACAGGTTCTATGTATAATAACAATATTCAAAAGAGAGGAAAAGAAAAAAAGAAACAAGCAACTTGGCTTTGGAAATGAGAAGTCAAATGGCATCTTAGCCGCAAATGGAAATGGATTCCTAAACATCTTTGATGAAAAATGCAATTCTTTTCAAGATTCGACTTTCCTCCCGAGTCATGAGCTATTTACAAGTATTTGCAAATACAAAATACTAAAGTGCTGTGGATTTATGGGTAGTATTTTTACTTTAGGGAGGTTTTCATAATGGAACCTGGTAGGAAGGAAGGAAGGAAGGAAGGAAGGAAGGAACGAACGAATGAACTAAAGAACAAAGGAAGGAACGAAGGAAGGAACGAATGAACTAAAGAACAAAGGAAGGAACGAAGGAACTAAGGAAGGAACAAATGAACTTAGGAAGGAACGAATGAACTAAGGAACAAAGACAGGAAGGAAGGAACTAAGGAAGGAATGAAGGAACTAAGGAACAAAGGAAGGAACAAATGAACTTAGGAAGGAACGAATGAACTAAGGAACAAAGACAGGAAGGAAGGAACTAAGGAAGGAATGAAGGAACTAAAGAACAAAGGAAGGAACAAAGGAAGGAACGAATGAACTAAACAAGGAATGAATGAACTAAGGCATAAAGGAACAAAGGAAGGAACGAATTAACTAAGGAACAAAGGAAGGAATGAAGGAACTAAGGAAGAAAGGAACGAATGAAATAAGGAACAAAGGAACTAAAAAAAGGAAGGAATGAAGGAATTAAGGAAGGAAAGAACAAACAAATGAACAAAGGAAGAAATAAGAAAGGAAAAAAGGAAGAAAGGAAGGAATAAGGGAAGGAACAAAGGTAGATTGAATGGACAAACAAACAAAAGAATGAGCACAAAGGAAAATGGGAGCTAGTAAGGACTCTAGGAGGGCAGAATAGAAACAAATATACGAGAAAAAATGGAAGGATACAAATAAGAACAACTAACCCTTTTTTTCATTAGCATATAAAATTAAGTGGAAAACTGCATCAAGGTTTCCAACGTCAAACCATGAAATACTTAAATTAATCTTTGCACTGACCTGATTGAACAAAAACACTCAAACATAAAAAGTCACATTCTAGCAAATGATAAGTTTATAGAAGATTTAACAGAACAATGAAAATCTCGTGATCCAGCATGGTCAGAAAGCAGGGAGGAGGTGTTTCTAGTCCTACCTATAGTTTCTAGTTGCAAAGCCCTGTCAAGATAACAGCACACCACATAGAGAGAGAGAGAGAGAGAGAGAGAGAGAGAGAGAGGGAGAGAGAGAGAGAGAGAGCACAGAAACATGTGGTGTCTCTGCTGTAAATAAGCCACGTGTTTCAGCCTGCAGTGGTTCACCTTCAGAGACACGGAGTGAATTACACCATAGCTATGTCAAAAACAATTGGAATTTAAATCCAACACCTTGGGGTGACTTTAGTCTCCTGAGACGCGGTAATCTACCTTCACCGGTTCAGGGGCTGATTTTTTTTGTTGAGTGAATTATTGATTTCAGCTCAGCATTTTGTAAATGTTTACCTCATGGGATCGAGCGGGGCCTATGAATGAAAATGAAAAACTAAACACTGGAGCAGCCCGTTTCTGTAAAGGTTTTATATGAAAAGCTTTTTTGTCTCAATAGAACAGATTTGATGGCGTTTCACTGGGATGTATTTTTAGTCAAATGTAAAGCAACAGAAAATCAAAATGTGAAATAAATTTGTTTTAATATGTTAAAACAATAAAATAGAAAGTATGAAATGCATTTGCATTCAGCTCCTATAGGTCAACATTTTAGAGAACTAAATTATGCTCGCTTCCAGCTGTAAGGATTTTAGAGTTATGTTGACCTTTACACTTTATGGCTTGATCTTCAAAGGTTTCAAATAAATGACCTTTTTTTTATGTGTACTATAAGTTGCAGTACTACAAAGACTGCTCAAGCAAATGTTAGGAAATGTGAACCCGGCTTAGTCCACCCCTATAAAAATGAGCAGATTGCGAGTAACACCAACGGTTTGAGAAAGGCCTTAAATTGATTAGGTTCCTGGCTATAGAAGTGGAAGTAATAATAATACATTTTATATACATTTTAATTAAATAATAATAATACTAAATCTTAATAATTTGTAATTTGTCTCAGAATTACAGTAAAGCAGTGCTTCGGGCCTGTCATAAGATCACAGATGACGATAGCCATCCACTTTCCCGAAACTTTGAGCGCATTCCATCACGGCAGCGATACATACTTCCTTGTGCCAATAAAAATGTGTACAGATATTCTTCTGTGCCCTCTGCCATAAAGGAGCTGAACACATTGTAACCCAAATGTCACTCAGACTGTTCTGCTTCCTTTCCCTTGATAAAGTGAAGCTGCTGCTGCTGTGTCTGCAATGAACTCTTTTATAATTGTATTTTAATGTATTTTACTCATTGTTTTGTGTGAGCAAGGCAAAGGCAAATCTCTGCCATCGTTGTGTATGGTAGAAAATAAAGTTCTTCTATTCTATTCTGTTCTAATAAATAATGATAATTTATAGTGCATTTTACATATATAGCCTTAAGGTTCCACAAACAAAAGTACTAATGAAAAGAACCAAAGATGAAGTTAAATATAAACGATATGAGCATAAAATATGGAAAAGTTGTCCTTGTCTGTTGATTGAGCCCCTCCCCCAATACTGCCACCCTCTGACTATGAAGGAGCCACAGTCAGTTAGTTACACAGCATATTTTGCTTTTACCAGCTGGATTTACCTTTGGCTGGATTTGGATTTGCTCTGAATCAACCTCCACCCATCGCCCAGCTTCCTCATCCCTGCTGAAGAAAAACATCCCCACAGCCTAATGCTGCGGCCATATTTCCTTATAGGGCACATGTGTTTAGGGTGTTATTTTTCAACCACACAAAGGGCAAAGATGTCTTCTTCAGCCTGTTGGTTTTGTCATTCACATGGGTTTTTATGGATCCCTCTCTCACTCATCAACAGATTTCTTCTTGCAACTCCTCAGAAAAGGCCAGATTTGTGCATGTCGACTATTCATAATATCTGCAGGTTCTCCCGCTGAGTTCTGGATCTCTGCTGCTGACGTGAAAACAGCTGGTTACTCTTAATTTAGGAGGTATCAAAGTAAATCAGAGTGCATGCATTTGGGATGTATTTGCAAAACATTTGAAAAGTAATTTTGAGTCAATAATCCAATAAAATATAACTTTTTGGTCATGGAGAAACCTGAAAAAAGTCTGAAGGGTATGAATACTTCTGATCTGATCCTGTCGGTCGACCAGTATGAATACCTCCCCTTTAAGGTGTTGCAATGTTTCTCTGTTGGATCAAAGGGGTAACTATTAAGCATGCAGCCTTTCCCTCCAGCTTCTCTCACCCTGCTGATGCTGAACACAAAGCCGGGCTGGCCGGAACAGACGCCCATAAAGCAGAAACGCAGCTGCCAGTAGAACCAGTGCTCGCAGATGAAGGTGATGAGGGAGAGAGCCATGGCGGCGCCCAGCATGTAGAAGACCCCGGCCATGTTGTCCACGTCAAGCTGGCTGGACATCACCTCATTCTTCTCATGGTGGCAGATCCCCGTCAGCCACAGGGACTCCAGCTCCTCCATCTCACCTGAAGGGAAGGAGGTAGTGACATTGGGGAAAATTAGAGGAAGGACGAAGGCAGGGAGAAGGTGAGGGCTGCAACAGATGGCATGACAGGAGAAGGAGGCATGGGGAGATGGATGAGAGGGAGATATATGAGGAGCTGATGGGGCACTAAAACAGGTAGTAGAGGCGTAAAATAAAAGGTTTAAACTGAGAGGATGGACGTGATGTAATAAAAGAAAGCACAGGAGGGCCTAAAACGTTAAATGATGATGCAACGGAAGAAAAACATGAGGATGGGATTGGAAGAGGGCAGTGGCCCTCACAGCAGAACAAACACAAAACACGTCACATGTTGATGACATCACACTCTTCCTTCTAAACATATGGCTGCAGGTGTCTGCTCTGCGTCTGTTGCTGGCCCGTCAGTAAGCGATGTCGTTTGCGGGTCACCTTCTGCTTCATCGCAAGCTGCTCTCAATCAGAGCTGAAACGGGGCACGGTGGGAATCGCTTAATTAATCGTACAGTCAGCTGCCTTAGCTACACCATCAGAGGGAGGCAGAGAAGCAGAAAACAGAGCAACCTCTGCTGTGCATCTGCCGATAAACTGATAAACACACCTCTAACTACTTTAAATATTTTAAATGTTACGGTTACCTTTTTTTCTTTTTTTTTTTATTCAGTCTTATTAGCAAAGAAAAAAATCACATCTTCAAACTCAAAAGCAAAAATCTTTTTTTAAAAGGTGAAATTATGAACGGAGGATGAAATAAATATCTTATATCATCATTCATCTTTGTCACTATTTGCTATTGTCCTAGTCTATTAAACTTGTGACTATTTAACAAGATGGGTTCATGTTTACTCGCTTAAACTACACGATGGTGCTACTCTAATATTACACAAGTTTTCGTTGGTTGATTAAGAAAAAGTCTATTTAAACTAAATGGAATATGAGGTTTATGTTTTTGTAGGGCAGCTGTGTTAAAGTTTTCCTCTTACTTGCTTTCAAACAAACCACAGTCCCTCCACACTAAGCCACCGGGCTTTCAGCGTGAGCCGGATCGCTTTCTAGGCCACGAGGAGCGGCGTGGCACGGCGAGGCGTGGCAAAAGTGACATTGAAATCCTCAGAGGTTGTGAGACAGGGCCGCTCGGTTCCTGCAGCGGCACAGTGGGCCTTACAGCAAGCCGACCCATATTCATATACCAACTGATAAAAGTGACTAAAAGTTTAGACAAATTAAGTTTGATCAGAAAGTGTTTATAATAATTTTCAATGAGTCAGAAACAGTGAATAAAGATAAAGCTATTGAACTGTTTGCATGAGAAACATCTGACATAAATAATCAGAAACCTGACACTTCAGTCTCCTTTTCTCACCAACATTCACAGAGGGATGACCCATATTCACATGTGCACGCCTTCATGCACACACACTAACACACACTCTCACAGAACCCAGTGTCGAAACACACCAGAAGCTATATTGGCATCCCTAACTGGGACACAATAAATCGGGGCTCTGGAGGGGTCCTTGCTTTAGGAACGTCACAATATGTTGGAGCCCATCCAACTGAGCTCGCTACAAGACACGACAAAAACCTTCAGACACATAAAACTTCTCTTAAGCTTTTTTATTCTGTATTTTAACATCTATTCAGAAACGTTAAAGTATAGAGCTGCTGAAACTCTGTTAAAAGAAACCCAGTCAATCTCAGCAACCCGCATTTTTATGAATACGCTGGCTGTTTGACAATAATACTCCCAGTCCAATGACGGTGCCAAACACAAAGCAGATAGAGAATACTGTGAATACAGCTTTTTTTTTTTTTAAACACACAAGCACAGACCTGCTGTTCTGCCTTTAAAATCCTTTTCATTTCACTTTGTTTCTTCTGAGTAGATGGCTTTTAAACCCTTGAGACTGGTTGGAACACAACATATGTCAGAATGAAAGGCTCTGTTTAAAAGGAACCATAACAAGCTGCATAGGAAAGAGTGCTTTTCTGTGAAATCCAAGCAGCTTGACATTATGCTAAACAATAAGTCTCCTGAAGTAAAGATAGACTTAAATGTGTAGTGGAGGATAGGGTTGTCACGATACTAAACTTTTCAACTCAATACCGATACTAAGGAAAATATTCGATACTCGATACCATTTTCGATACCACGAGGATAAAAACAAAGACTCCAAAATTCAACAGACATATTTTCATTAATAAATAAAATACAATAAATAAATAAAATAAACAATAAGAACAATATTTTGAGGTTGTTTGCTGTGCACAATATTAAGCAAGCTTGATAAAAACTTATAAAATTGAAATGAAGTGTTCCTTCCTTGGCTATGCTTTGCACACATAACAATGACACTAGCCAAACCGGTTAAGAAACAAAAATAATTCTCAGCAGCTGCACCTCTTACAAAAAAAAGTCTTAAACTGAAAAGTGCACAGAATTATTCAATCACACAATGTTCTGAAAGTGCATGGTCCTCTATTCTGCACTTAAGATGAATGACTGCTTAGGTGCCACTGGTGGTAGCACTGTATCGATACCTTAAAAAACGAGTATTGTATCCGGATACAATGTTTCAGTATCGATACTTTTTTAAGTATCGACACTTTTGACAACCCTAGTGGAGGATGTTCTTCTTCCGGGTGGATCATCAAACTAAGTGGTCCTCCAAATTGTTAATCATTCTGGTGAAATGTTTAAGTGAAGCTGTCCGACATGCTTTTTTTCACTTAGCGGTGGTGAGTCTGACATAGTGGAAAAATTGCAAATCTTCATTTGGAAAGTAAGCTTGTATGATCGATGCAAACAGCAACTTTTAAACAGAGCGTGCACGAGGAGAAATGGTCTTGTGCATGATCTCGCATGCATTATATAGGCGTTCCCTCTCAGGAGTGGGTGCAGGGTTGTGCATGTAATTTTTTTCTTTTAAAGGCACACTATGCAACATTTTTCAGTTAATTAATGTGTTCCATAACGTTTTGGATGATTAAATTAGTCATTTCAGGTTGAACAAAGGTATTCTCGGCCGCCCTGGTAGTCTGTGGGGGAAATACCGCACTTTCAATTGCAGGAGCACCGACCCACACCCACAGGCTCAGATGTCTCGCGAGAGTCGTTCTTGCTTTACGGCGAGAACTGCTACACCCCCCAGTTAAAAGCATGCTCGTTGCTAGCACAGTGGCGATCTTTGTGCAGTGCTGCTTTTACACCGGATGCAGCAAAAGCAGCAAAATCGCGTCTGCTGCTTCATTTTTACTGCTTGTACCAGTTAGTTCTGACGCACGGCTGAAGTAGCTTTGCTGCTCTGGCTGCGCGGTGCAAAAGTGTGTCTGACGCACGTTGGGCGGAGCTTCACTATCCTTTCTCTGCCTTGCAGCTATATTTGCTGTGATCAGTGGGAATAAAGTAGTTTTAATATGTTTTTAAGTGAGAAAATACACCTGAAAACGTAATCAGTGCAGTCAGTTCATTCAGATTATCATCCTACCTTACAATATTTTTTCTGTCGGAGCCGCTCAGACCCCCACATACCAGCGGTGCGCCGACAGTAGGAATCCCTTCATCAGCAGCCTCTGGCCGGGTCGCCTCCTCGCGGTTCACCGCGGCAGCTGGTAGGTGTTTTTCATCTAAATAATCCAAACTGCAGGCAGCATGATAATAAAAGCGAACATATTCTGCCAGCAGATTTCTGCATTTTAAGTTAATTTAGGCGTCAATAAACTGTTTAAAAGGAGTGATCATAGCCTCTGATCATCAGTGCTGTGTCTCTCTCCCTGCCAGCTCCCAGATCAGCTTCTCTGATTGGTTGACGCGGCACGTCGAGCAGCAAAAATTAAATTTTTCCATTTCGAGCAGCAGCGCGTTTGCGGCGCGTCACGCGCGTCAGATGCTTCAGTCATTCGTTGCGTTCGCCTGTCTGCTAAGCTCAAAACAACCGCGCCTGGCTTGACGGAGAAACCAGGAGAACAGCTGTGCATATTTACGACAGTGCACTTTTACTTTCGCCCTCTGGGGGGAGCCTCGCTGGAAAATCAACACCGGTTGCATAATGTACCTTTAAGCAGAAAGTTTTCAAAAATTCGCAAAAATCCTCTGCTATACCTTTAAGCGCGAATCTAGATTACTCTTGTGCACCTATAAGTTAACATCCACCACTTATTTAACACACGAAACATTCAAGGCTTCATGAATCTTTAAAGAGAATTGCTGGACGCAATGACTTCAAATGTTAGCTGCTGACCAACCTGTCAGAAGTAGCAAAAGTATTTTTCAAACATGCATCTTACTCTGTCAATGTGTTGCAAATTATTTTTTTTTTAAGATGTTAGGAGCAGAAAGATCTATAATATATAATAGAATTCTGCACAAAAATCCCCATAAAGGTACAATCAGTTTTTAGTTTTTAAAGGTACACTATGCAACCGGTGTTGATTTTCCAGCGAGGCTCCCCCCAGAGGGCGAAAGTAAAAGTGCACTGTCGTAAATATGCACAGCTGTTCTCCTGGTTTCTCCGTCAAGCCAGGCGCGGTTGTTTTGAGCTTAGCAGACAGGCGAACGCAACGAATGACTAATGCTGCGTTCACACCGGACACAGCTGGCGCGACAGAAGCAGCGAGTTTACATGCAAAGTCAATGGTTGACGCGCGTTTTGAGCAGCAGGCGCAGCACGTCTGAGCTGCTGAAGCAGTGCGTCGGGCGCGTTTAATCATCTGACGCAGGGAGAGAGACACAGCGCTGATGATCAGAGGCTATGATCACACCTCTTAAACAGTTTATTGACGCCTAAATTAACTTACAATGCAGAAATCTGCCGGCAGAATATGTTGGCTTTTATTATCCTGCTGCCTGCAGTTTGGATTATTTAGATGAAAAACACCTACCAGCTGCCGCGGTGAACCGCGAGGAGGCGACCCGGCCAGAGGCTGCTGATGAAGGGATTCCTACTGTCGGCGCACCGCTGATATATGGGGGTCTGAGCGGCTCCGACAGAAAAAATATTGAAGGCAGGATAATAATCTGAATGAACTGACGGCACCGATTACGTTTTCAGGTATATTTTCTCACTTAAACACATATTAAAACTACTTTATTCCCACTGATCACAGCAAATATAGCTGCAAGGCAGAGAAAGGATAGTGAAGCTCCGCCCAACGCGCGTCAGACACACTTTTGCACCGCGCAGCCAGAGCAGCAAAGCTGCTTCAGCCGCGCGTCAGAACTAACTGGTACAAGCAGCAAAAATGATTTTGCTGCTTTTGCTGCGTCCGATGTGAACGTAGCATAACTGCACAAAGATTGACACTGTGCTAGCAACGAGCATGCTTTTAACTGGGGGGTGTAGCAGTTCTCGCCGTAAAGCAAGACTGACTCTCGCGAGACTTCTGAGCCTGTGGGTGCGGGTCGGTGCTCCTGCAATTGCAAGTGCGGTATTTCCCCCACAGACCACCAGGGTGGCCGAGAATACCTTTGTTCAACCTGAAATGACTCATTTAATCATCCAAAATGTTATGGAACACATTAATTAACTGAAAAATGTTGCATAGTATGCCTTTAAGGCTATTAACTGAAATATATCAAAATAAGGAATAAAAAACATTAAATATGTATTGCAGATAACATAATAACAGCCAAAATGTGCAGATGATATTTCAGCAGCGGTTTACAGTAAAGACTGTAAGTTTGAAAAGGTATGGTTGTACTGAACCCGTTTATTCTGCACAAAGAGAGACTTTCACAGGGCATTTAATCACTACTGTTATACACACAATAATGTTCTAGATGGAGTGGGAATAAAGTGCATTTTGAAACCCAGAAACCCTGGAGATTTTTTAGGAAAAGTCCAATAAAATGTGAGTGCGCTCATAAAAGAGTGGATCCCCACAGTGAAAGCCAAATCACAGGTTATATTAGAGCTCAGCCTTTATTTTTTCTTTTCTGAAACTACTTTACATTTTATTCACACAAGCCAATTAGAGACAAATCCCTTAGAAAAGCCAGATTTTTCTCCTCAGACTCCAAAACTTAGGCCTAATCAGATGGAAGTTAGCATAAAATTAATTGTTGCAGTCATAAGTCGCAGCACTTTACATAAAAACACACAAGCATTTATAAATTGAATCCCAAATAAAAATATACAATGAAAACAAAGAAACATAAAGTGTGTTTTCACCTCTTTGTTTAGTTTTTTTATTAAGAAACAAAAAGCAATAAAGCATTAAAATGAATAAAATCTCAGAAAATGATCTAATTTAAAGGCAACAAACAAAAAAAACCTAATTATTTGAACACGGTGGTTTATCTTTAAAGGTCTGAGCATGAATAGCTGGCAGCAAACATGACAGGCTTTGTTGATGAGCTGACGAATCGAGCAACAGCGTGAATGCAGATGCTTTAAAGGGATAGTACACCATCTTTCAGGTAACATGTAGAGTGTGAAATCAGTGTCTCGCCTTTGGATGAGAGCCGTCAGCATGATTTCACTTTGACCATTAGAGTATGTAAGAAAAACAGTCTCATTGGAATCTGACTTTTTTTTAACAACAAATTTTAAACACTGAATTTTTTTAACAGTCTCAGATTCCAGTGAGACTGTTTTTCTTCCATATAAAAGACTTATTTTCTGTAGGATGAATAAAATCAGAGGTACAGTAGTGCTTGAAGTAATTACAATAACACATAAAAGAAAAACGAATAATAAAAAAAAAATACTAAATGATAATTTAGTATTGAATATAGAATTAGAATTTTTCTATAAAAAAAAAAATCAAAAACAGAACTGTCCCAGACTAATTAAGTACCTTGCTCATGAACAGTGAACCAAATAATCTGTCAATAGGTGCAGAAGTCTGACTGAATATTTTCTAAACTTTACAGAAAACACCTGATTTCAGTGATTGCCTCAAAGTGTTGCTGTCATGATGTCTGGTCTGATTACCTGATCCTGACCTGTCTTCTGACTCCTGCCAGATCTCTGCCTGTTTGTGTACCGTACCTGTAACTGTGACCCTACTCCATCAGGATTCTCCCTCGGCACCTCACTGGATCTCTGAACTCCTGGCTCTGACAATTGAGCATGTCACCGAAATTGGCTTCACACTTTGGATTATCCTTCCTACCTTCCTCGGTTCGGTTCTGATCTCCTGTCTGTCCTCGGATCTCCGATACATCAGCATCTGGGTCTCTCTGTGCAGTGATATACACTCACCAGCCACTTTATTAGGTACACCTGTCCAACTGCTCGTGACCACTTAATTTCTAAGCAGCCAATCACATGGCGGCAACTCAGTGCATTTAGACATGTAGACATGGTCAAGACAATCTCCTGCAGTTCAAACCGAGCATCAGTATGGGGAAGAAAGGTGATTTGAGTGACTTTGAACCTGGCATGATTCTTGGTGCCAGAAGGGCTGGTCTGATCTACTGGGATTTTCATGCACAACCATCTCTAGGGTTTACAGAGAATGGTCCGAAAAAGAAAAAAAATCCATGTAGCTGCAGTTCTTTGTGTAGAAATGCCTTGTTGATGCCAGAGGTCAGAGGAGAATGGCCAGACTGGTTGGAGCTGATAGAAGGGCAACAGTGACTCAAATAACCACCCGTTACAACCAAGGTGGGCAGAAGAGCATCTCTGAACGCACAGTACGTCCAACTTTGAGGCAGATGGGCTACAGCAGCAGAAGACCACACCGGGTGCCACTCCTTTCAGCTAAGAACAGGAAACTGAGGCTACAATTTGCACAAGCTCATCGAAATTGGACAATAGAAGATTGGAAAAACGTTGCCTGGTCTGATGAGTCTCGATTTCTGCTGTGACATTCGGATGTTAGGGTCAGAATTTGGCGTCTACAACATGAAAGCATGGATCCATCCTGCCTCGTATCAACGGTTCAGGCTGGTGGTGGTGTCATGGTGTGGGGAATATTTTCTTGGCACTCTTTGGGCCCCTTGGTACCAATTGAGCATTGTTGCAACGCCACAGCCTACCTGAGTATTGTATAACCCATATCCTGATGGCTACCTCCAGAAGGATAACACACCATGTCATAAAGCATGAATCATCTCAGACTGGTTTCTTGAACATGACAATGAGTTCACTGTACTCAAATGGCCTCCACAGTCACCAGATCTCAATCCAATAGAGCATCTTTGGGATGTGGTGGAACGGGAGATTCGCATCATGGATGTGCAGCCGACAAATCTGCGGCAACTGTGTGATGCCATCATGTCAATATGGACCAAACTCCCTGAGGAATGCTTCCAGCACCTTGTTGAATCTATGCCACGAAGAATTGAGGCAGTTCTGAAGGCAAAAGGGGGTCCAACCCGTTACTAGCATGGGGTACCTAATAAAGTGGCCGGTGAGTGTATATATAGTTGCTGTGCATGAACGTGTTCACAGAAAACTTTTGTATTTTTAGTGGACGTTGGACTGAACGGATCAGTTTTGAAGTAATGAATGTGAACCAGAGCGATGTACACTATGAGAATAATGAGCAACACACACAGCTCATGTTTGGGTTGAATTGATAACAACACTCAGACAGAGAAAAAAAAACTGTGCCCACCTGGCCTTAACAAAAAAGTCCGTACATCAGCTAAGTCCACTTCAAATTTAAAGCGAACACATCGAGTTAAAGCATCCAATCTATCTTGGGAAATATCTGCTACTAAATGAGGAACGTAAGAAATCCTTTTTTTGATACAGATCTTTTCAGCAGAACCTGAATGTTCCTGTATGTTTCTGAAGTTCTGTGTAATTTGGCTAAATAAAGGCTTCACTGCACATACAGTTTACCTTGACTGCATCAACTATTTTCAATTTCTTTCTATACATTTTGATCACGCATTTAAAGGGTGAAATATGAGGTTCTATTGTTTGATTCTGGCTCAGTTTACCAAATGAACTTGAACTAGCTAATCTGTAGGTTTGTGAACCTATTTCATTCTTTATAAAAGGGAACTATTTATTTTTATATAATTATTATCTTGTCAATATTAATTTATTTTATTGGACATCTGATTTTTCGCTGTCTTTATTAGAAGAGAGGGTAAACTTTCAAGCACAACTGTATGGTGTTATAAAGACCATTGAATCTAAATATCGTTTAGCTGGAAGACTTGGCCATAAAAGTGTTAGCTATAATATTTGACAATTAGTTTAAAAGCATTCATCTGATTTTGTCCATGCATTATGTCTGCCTGAAGCATCCTATTCCACTCTATATTTGCATTTGAAGACAAATTTTATTAGAAAAATAACTCTGTTTCATCACAATGTGAACAGAGCTGACCAAACTGTTTTTGCAAAGATTTCCCACATAAATGCCACAGCTCTGAAACCTCCTGTATGTAGCATACACTCACTGCCCACTTTATCAGGCAAACCATTCTATTACCGGGTCGGAACCCCTTTTGCCTTCAGAACTGCCTTAATACATTGTGGCATAGTAGATTAACAAAGTACTGGAAACATTCCTCAGAAAGTTTGGTCCATATTGACATGATAGCACCAAACAGATGCTGCAGATTTTTCCGCTGCACATCCATGATGCAAACCTCCCATTCCACCACAACCCAAAGATGCTCTATCGGATTGAGATTTGGTGACTTTGGAGACCATTTGAGTACAATGATTTCATCGTCATGTTCAAGAATCCAGTCTGAGATGATTCATGCTTTATGACATGGTGTGTTATCCTTCTGGAGGTAGCCATCAGGATATGGGTTCTAGGGATGAACATGGTCAGCAACAATAATTACTCAATTGGTACTAAGGTGCCCAAAGTATGCCAAGAAAGTATTCCCCACAGCATTTCACCACCAGCCTGAAACGTTGATATAAGGCAGGATGGATCCATGCTTTCATTGATGGTAAATTCTGACCCAACCATCCGAATGTTGCATCAGAAATCAAGACTCATCAGATCAGGCAAAGTTTTTCAATCTTCTATTGTCCTATTTTGGTAAGCCTTTGCCAACGTAGATCAGTTCCGTCTTCTTAGTTGACAGAACTGGCATCCAGTGTGGTTTTCTGCTGCTGTCGCCCATCAGCATCAAGGTTCGACATGTTGTGGATTCAGAGGTGCTCTCCTGCACACCCCTGTTTTAACAAGTGTTTTTTTGATTTACCTTAGCCTTTCTATCAGCTCAAACCAGTCTGGTCATTCTCCTCTGATCTCTGGCATCAACAAAGTGATATGTCCCCACAGAACTACCGCTCACCAGATATCTTCTCTTTTTTGGATTGTTCTCAGTAAATCCTACAGATGATTGGGCGTAAAAACATGCAGCAGGTCATCTTGCCCATACGTTCCTAAATGCATTTAGTGGCTGCCATATGATTGATGATTAAAAATGTGCGTTAACGAGCAGCTGGAGAGGTGTTCCTAATAAAGTGACCGATGAAGTGCACCACTACTGCAGAAACTAAATGGGAAAGTCACACCAACCAATATTAATCCTAAGCCATGTTGTGCTGATGCTTTACTGGGACGGCAAAAACTGAAAGATAAACGTCAGATATACCTCATTCTAATTAATGCAGCTGACAATTATGTGCAAAAGTGATGTACCTGTTCATGACGCCTCACTGTGCACTCCCTCCCACTACTCTCAGCATAAACAAACTAATCAAAGGAACAAAGATACTTTTACCAAAATCTCTTCCATTTTCTACATTTTTCTTACTTTTTTTTCAAACGTAGCTTATATGACTTTAATGGAAATAGTATAAAATCACGTTTACTCTTAAATATCAAGTGATAACATTTCATATTTCTATGAATATATAATGAAAGGAAATAGTTTTTCACCTTTTCACGGACGAACTAAGCCAAAGGAAAGGTGAGTCTTTGCGGGAGGAATGGATCTGTCATTGACTGACTAACGACTATTGAGCACCTAATGTCAAGTCTCCATTCTAATCAGCTGTTGCACTGGAAGATGGTTATTCTAGTCATCAGTGCTTCCATTACTGCCTGTTTTACTGTACCCTTGTGTCACATGGACAGAAGGATGTTAGCTGCCAGCCTATGAGTACACGTGGTTGAATTCAGATATTGTTGGCCACAGTCTAAAAGAAAAATGCAGCAGTCTTTCATCTGCACATGCATATAATCGCTTATGTTATGCTAGAGAAAAACATTAGCATCAGAAAGCTTTGGTGTAATTGTTTCCTGCACTTTAGTTCTAAGCCGTTCAGCTGACTTCCGTCCAAAAGCACCTGGCACGCATGCCATTTCATCAACAAATGACTTGATATGCACAACAAGCTGTCCATTTGAAAACGATCTTAGCTTGACTGAATCTGTGTCCGTTCACACCTGAGTGCAATAAACTACTGATACCACGAGGCAATAGCAATGCACTAAATTACTATCCATCAATGACGAAAAACTTTGCTTTATTATTTCAAGCATAATTTTCCTTATGTATTTATTGTTTATATTGATTTCATTTATTATTTTTTTCTTTTTCTTTGATGACATTTTTTTTAGTTAAGTCCTTTTACGATTTTTGGGGGTTTTATAGAGACAAGTGGTGCTTTGTTTAGGGACAACAGATGAAAAATAGCCTTTTGGCATATTCTGGCAAATTTAAATATTGTTAATCAATGTGCAATGTCTGTAACTAATAAATGGATCCTAATAACACTTAAATCTAACGTGCCAAGCTCAAGACCAGATCATGGGTGCACACAAGGCCAGCCTGCCTGAAAGTCAGGTGCAGCAAGGAATCCTGAGATACTTTTGGTGATGCCAGGAGTTTAATTTGTGCTTTCCAGCTTTTGAAGCAAACTGACTGTTCTGTAATCCCTGTACTTTTAGCGTTTCGAAGACCTTCAAACATCCAGACGGGTATTATGCTGTACAACTATTCTGTAACCGTACCATCAAGACAATGCATGGTTCTGTTGGTCTTGCAGAGATTCCCCTTTCATCTCTTTAATAATGTCTTTAAGCTGCTTGACTGCACTGCATGTATGGTACCACATACCTGTGCAACCAACTGTTCTTTAGGATGTGGTTAAACAAATAGGGAATAGAAGCTGGTCATCTGATGCACAAATCCAAAGTTTACCAAGCTTTCACTAGTAAACGCCTCATGCTAAACATTCCTTGACTCCTTCCTAAGTAACCACCATAAACATAGCATAAAGAGCCAAGACACAGATATGTGTTTACCCTTAATTTGTCCCTCTAGCACATATCCTGCGAAAGAATATAAAATAAATCTTCCTAAAAACTTAAAATGTTTTCCTCAGACTGGAAGTAGACCCGTCTGGTATCTCCCTGGTTTAGGTTTGCAGCTAACTTCTCAATATGCACAAAGGTTGAACCTTTGTTCAAGCTCAGTTTGAGTAGTGTTTTAATGCCAGCTTTAGTTCTCCTCATGACTACAGTGTCATCATTGTTAAATCAGTTTAATTCCTCCTTTCTGGTGTGCTTCAAGGTCGTTGAGAACTTGGGATCTTTTGCCCTAGAGGGTAAAATAAGGTTCTCGGAAATATAAGCGATTAAACCACTAATCACATCAGAGCAGCTTTATGCATGATGGAGCCTGCTTGCAGGGAGAACTAAGCCGAGCAGAATCTATGAATAAAACAGTGTAGGAAATGACCAGCTTTGCTCACCGTCTCCAAAAAGCTGCAGGATGGCCAGGTCCACGTGTCTCTTCCATCCAGACTCCTTCTGGATGGCGATGCCGTATCCTGTAGTGGCAAAGATGTAGCCGCTGCCAATGGTCACCAGCTTGCAGCCTTCATCCCTGCCAGCCATGTAGTTCAGAACGGCTGCATCGTAAATGAAAGCATCTAATTTGCTGGAGAAAGAGGGTAAGAGATGGAGAAAAAAGAATAGAGAGAGACAGGTTACAATTAATTAGCACTTAGAAGTCAGACAGCACAGCTACAACATTCCAATTAACCTGCTAAATAGTACTAAGCTACTGATAAGAGTAGTGGACTTTCACTTGGTTTGCCAGTGACTGGAGGTGGTACAAGGGTGGGTGAATGCTAGATGGACACTGAAGAGGGTGTGAGGGTATTATTGGGGTTATTCAGGTGCTTTATGGTTTTACACATTAATATACAGAAAAGTATTTTAACAATGATGTATCTAATGTTCAGCAATGCCATTAATTTCATTTCACAAAATCAGGTTAAGTATTTACAAAATCGAGCTGACTGATATATTCTAATTCATGCTTTCCAGTGAACTGCTACAAAAGACCTTTCAAAAACACATCCAATGATGGTTGTCAACAGCATTTGTTAATTAGCATTTCCATTGCACTGTGAAGCCAAGAGCACAGTCTGCTATCACCAAATCCTCCATATATGTTAATTTTTCCTCTATCCTTTATCTTAACATATTTTGGCCTCCCCTGTTTTAAAAAAATGCTCTTTTATTTTGTAAAGCCAGGCAATCTAATAAAAATTTTTCTCCTCTCTACTGGACCTAAAAGATCTGTTTTGGATTGTTTTTGCATCTAGAGTGTATTCTGTTTATAAGCAGAACCTTGCAATGCAAATGGTTTGATGACTAAAATATCTAAAAGCCTTTTTTTAATCCAACATGTTTATATTGTATGTAACTCATTCTGCATGTATGCACTATTCCAGCGACCCTACATAATCTCATACTATGCAGGTTTTCTGCCTGCATATTATGCATAGCATTGCAATGCATTTGTAAAGACTCACTCACCTCAGCAGAGCAAATGCTAATAGTGGCTTCAACAACACGGTAGTTTAAACTACAAAACAGGCTTAAACAGGAGGGCAACCAGACCTTCACTCAGACAGTGAATACAGTACGGACACAACTGGAATACGATGGAACCCTGAAAGACAGGACTACTTTAAAAACCTGACCAGATTTGTGACCTGTTGGACCTCAGTCTATCTACCACATACTTAAAATACAGTGACAACTTTTACTGACAGAAACATAAGTGCACCATGGCCTCCCTAGTTTCACCCATAGTTGTCGATATCTATAGAGGAGGTGGAGAGCAGAGCACTTAGCCCTTAAGAATACACAGCCAACTCACTGGTTCAGATATGTGGATGACACCCGGGTCAAAATCCAAACCCGGGAATTTGAGACATTCACCAATCATATCAACTCAGTGGATAGAAACATCAATTTCACCAGAGAGGATGCCAGTACCAGCATGTTGCCCTTTCTGGACTGTACTGGGCACATTGAAGACAAAGGAAGTCTTAACACTGAGGTTTACAGGAACTGAACAACATGTGCATTTTGACTCACATCGCCCACTGGAACATAAACTTTCTGTGATCAGAACTCTGAGTTACCAGGCTGACAATAATACAATTACAAAGGAGAAACAAAAAGAACACAAACATGTAAGAAAATCACTTGAAACTTGTCGTTATTCATACTGGGCATTTGTTAAGACAGCCAAAAAAAAAAGGAAGAACAACACTGCGTCTAACACAAAGTACGAAGTAAAAACACAGTAATTACATATGTGCCAGGAATTTCGAAAATAACTCAGAAGCATTTTCTCTAAACTCAAAACACCAGTGAATTTCAGATCCAACAACAACAAACTCAGGCAAAATGTGGTTCATCTTAAAGACAGAGCACTCAAATTGGGTGCTGTGTTTGTGATCGGGTGAAGGGAGGACTGTGCAGCCTTCTATATGTGAAAAACCAAACAACAATTACAGAAACGCAAGGCACACTATGGGAGAGGCAGTAACTGTGGCCAAGATTTAACGTAACACTTGCACCTCAAGAACAAAAGACACACCTTTGAAGACCAAGATGTGGGGGGACTATACAAGCACCCCCATCATGATTCAAAAGACCAATCACATAGTCCATGCACAGCAAAAATTGCAACAATCCAGAAGAACAAAGGATGCCGATTTGATGAGCTTCAAACTTGGAATGTGCTTTGGAATCTTTTCTACAGCCTAAACTAAAGCAACTAAATATTCAAATGAAGTAATGATGATATAGTGACATATTACTTTTTGAAAAGCCAATAGCAACTTTTTTGTTAAAGCTACAGTGTGTAATTTTCAGCGACATCTAACGTCCAGACTGCAGACCGCAGCAACATGAACATCTCCCCCCCACCGCTTCTCCCCCCCAACAGTACGGCGAGCGTTACGGGACAAAATATCTTCCACGGCGTCCGCATCACCTACCTTCTCAAGTGATGAGGTGTGTTTATATAGATAATTTTACAGATAGTATTTCATTAGTCTGTGTGTTCAGTACCGTCTCAGTTCATCTCTCTCAACTTGCCGTAGTTACTTTCGAGCGTAATGGGTGATCTCGCAATCGCTAGTATGTTGGCTCTGCGCTGCCGTAGCGCAAAGATGTCTGCCTCCATGGCTGCGAGACCCGCTCCTATGTAATTATAAATAACGAATTCTAAGGCAACGCAAATATTAAGGTTAAGAGGCTGAGCTCGTAGATGATGATAAATAACATAGTTATGTATAATATATTACATTTCTGACTGTATATCCCTGTAATTATTACACACTGTAGCTTTAAGTTTTGGCAACGGCGCAAAGACGATAACGTCCAAAATAACTTAGCTTGTCCAACACAATGGTGGATTATATTTTCCAGACCTTGTTCTATTATAAATGCAATATAAAAACAGTTGGAGCATTAAATACTACAAAAATATTTTTATAGACATGGAAAGCAGTTTGTTTGGATCCATCTAAAAGACATTTTTAAACTACAAGCATATGTGGCAAGATACAAAACAGCACGACAGAATCCTAAAACTCAAGCCTTCCCACAGACAGGGGAGCGTAAATGTGTTTGTAACAGCCTGATTGCACTGTGTACACACTGCAGATGACTTGTGCCCTCCAGGGAAATTTTCAGCAACCTTCACTATAATAAAAAGGTGAAGTTTATTATAAGTCCATTTTCACAGTTCATTTATACTTCAAAGAATGTTGTTGTGTTGCCTGTAAAGGAACACTTTTTGGGAAACATAACAACTTATTATCTTTTCACGGATATTATATCCACTGTCTCTGAATTAGGAAGTACTGGTTGGTAAAAATGATTTTATCGGGTTGTAAAAATGCCTGAATGAAGTCAAGGTCCCTACCCAGCCTTCAGACTCTGCAGAGCTTCATTGACATTCCGCTGATGGAACTTGGTCATGTAGGAGTGCATTTCTGGATAGTTGTTCCTGATGTTTCTCTCGGTACTCCCGTTCGGCACCGTGCCAAAGCGGAACGGAGGAGAGAAGTCATTGGGACTCTGGAACTAATCATTGGAACAGAATTGGGGGGAGAGGGATGTAAAAATCCTGACAGATTATTTCTAATGGATGCAATTAACCCTCGAAAGGTTAAAAACCCTCCTCTTACCTTCTTGTCTGAGAGACCAGTGACCTGATCCACATATTCCTCTTGGATCATAAAAGCAGCCAGGTTGGCAGTGTATGAGGCCAGGAAAATGACAGCGAAGAAGGCCCAAACTGAGACCATGATTTTACTGGTGGTACCTTTGGGGTTCTGGACTGGCACAGAGTTGTTGAAGACCAGACCCCAAAGCAGCCAAATGGCTTTACCGATGGTGAAAGACGGGCCATGAGGTTCTGAAAGAAACAAAGAAAAGTATTTATAAGAAATGAGATGAGATGGGATGACTTTGTAAAGCAGCAGATTGCAAAGGTTTTATCTAGCAACCGTATTTTGTTTCTTTACGTTTTGCAATATTACATATTACTAATACGAAAAGTTTTGGAGGGATTTTTATGTAATAAACCAAAACCAAGTAGCCTAAATGAAAGTAAAATAAATAATAAATAAAAACAGATCAAATTTATTTTAAAGGAATAAAAAATTTGGAACCATTTATTAATTCTACCGTTGATATTTTTGATAAACTTTAGTATAAAACCCCGAAATGAGGAATCTCAAAACTTCTCACTTAAATACTGTACGTAATTTGTCTTTCAATACTGGAACATGTCCAACAAAAATGAAAACTGCTAAAGTTATACTTGTTTTAAAATCAGGGGACAGACATAATTTCAATAACTATGTATAGGCCTCTTGCCTTGCGAGCACAATTTTCTAAAATTCTTGAAAATCTGTTTAATACTCGAATTGAAAAATGTATAACTAAGAACAACAAAAATTCTGATTGTCCTCATGGCTTCAGGTTAAATTATTTTAATTCATTAGAAATTATAGATTCAATTAAAGAAATAGCAAGTGCATTAGTTTAAATAATGCAAAAATTGTGTGCAGTGCATCGGATCAAAAATGCATGCATATTTATTGATTTAAGCAAAGCATTCGATACAATAGATCACACCATTTTACTCAGAAAATTGGAACAGTATGGGATCAGGGATATCACAGTCTTACATTCGGTTAAAAGTTATTTAAGTATCAGGAAACAATTTATAAAGTTAGGAAAGTATCCTTCATTATGTTTGAACACTACCTGAGGAGTACCACAGGGGTCAGTGTTTGGACCTAAGTAGTTTAACTTTTATATTAATGCTTTTTGGTTCTGGCAGTGACCTTAGCACATTAGTCAGTGATAATATATAATGATGTGGGTCAAATAAGACAGATAGATTTCACCATTCAGGTGAAACCAGTATTCAACTAGTAAATAAAATGAGATATTGTAGGGTAGTTGTGGACAGTCAAATGAGTTGGAAATCTCATATTAGGTATCTACAAAATAAAGATTCAAAAAGCATTGCCCTTCGTAATAGAGCGAGAGACTTTTTTGACAACAAAGCCCTTCATATATTATATTGTTCACTTATTTTACCATATCTCACATATTGTGTTGAGGTTTGAGGAAACGACTATAAAAACAAGCTTGCAGCCATTATTTACTCTATAAAAAGGGCAATGACATACCTCCATAAATTTGGTTATTTACATCATACCAATCCACTATTCTTTAAGTCTAAATTAGAAAAATGCACAGATCTCATAGCTTTTTAAACATTACAAATAGTTTTCAAAGCTAAAATAAAATTATTACCTAAGGATATTCAAAAACTTTTAATTGAAAGGGAAGAAATGCTTAACTTGCGATATAAATGGAAATTTAAGGCAGGAGGTGTGAAGGCAGGAAAAAATGTTTTTGTTTCAGTGAGCGGAATTAGATTATGGAATACTTTGTGTATAGAGTTAAAAGAATGTGTGGTTAGAAAATTGTTCAGAAAGAAATATAAGGACAGGATTTCCTGGAATTATGAGAGGGATGAAACAAACTTGTAAAAGGTACATTGTTCAACATTTTTATGTAAATTATGTAAAACTCTATCATGACTGATGTTAAACCAGAAAAGGAGGGAGGGTTTAAAATAAGTATAAACATTTACATGTACGAACATGTACTCTTATGTTTAATAACATTATGTATGTATTAATTAACAAAATTGGTTTAGCAGCCTTATGTCTGAAAACGCTACATGCTCTGCATTTTTCTTTTTCTAAGATAATGTTTTTTATGCTTGTTTGAAATAAACAAATAACTACTACCAAAAAATGTCTATTGTGAGGACCTGCTCTCAGAATTCCCTAATAGAATCCATACATGTGGTCAAAGTTAATAGTTATGTGTTGTAGAAAATTTTGACTGCAGCAGTGATCAACTGATACAGGATTTGTAAAGCTGACGCAGACACAGTCTATTTTCACATAATTTTAAATGATCCTCAACGTATGCCAATAATGTTTTTGGACTGATTCTTTGAAAGTGATTTTTCTTCCTCCAAAAATATGCAATATAATAAAAACAAAAATTACAGAAGTATCAATTTAAACAAGAAAACCAAATATTTAGTAACAAATGGAACTAAACATTAATGATAGCAATTTGAATGAACATCATGTGATCTCATGGCATAGCTGCTGATTGCTCTAATGCAGTGACTCCCAAACCTTCCTTTTCCAGGGCCCCCCTTTATTTAACAGAACGTTTTTTTGTGTTGAATTTCCTCTATCTTTTTTAACAGTTCCCTGCAATTCCCTGCAATTATGCATAGCTCCCCAGTTTAGAATTCACTGCACTAAGGAATCGCGCCATGGACAAAATTTTGATTTTAGAAATGTGGGGGCACGAGTATTTGTAATATAACTGTTTTATATAAGTTCAGCATCTTTTCTAGTAGTTCTTCTGTGCTTGTTTCCTCTACTTTCTCTTGCATCTCTGATATTCCTCTCCTGACCAAATATATGAATGCATGACATGAACGATTGAACAATTTGGGGTGCAACAATCCATGTGGATTAAAAAAACATGATTTTACACTTATTATCAGCTTGGATATATAAAAAAAATGTGTAGATTGTATTTTTTTCCCCTTTTTTGATGATATTAATGATATATAACAATAATTCATTTGATTTATCAGTACTTTTAATAAAAAATATATACTTAACAAGGTTATTGAAAGCTTAAAAATGTGGAGGAGGATGCTGAAGTGGTTATACTGCTTTATGGAGCCAGTGAAGATGTTTTAGGAGGGTGTTACACAGTGCTTTACACTTTGACTTTTAAAGAGGTCTCTTACAGTATGTCTCATACAACCAAACACATGCACGCATATCACACCAATTCAAAGATTTGTGTAAATTAAGACATCTGATATTGCAACCCCCCTAGATTAAATGATCAAAGTGAAGAACAAAACATTTAGAAGATTCCCTGGCAATCTGTTTGCTGACTCGTGTTCTTCTCCAAGACCATAAATTCAGCAGCGCTGTGATCGTCCAATCACAGACCTGATTCAGTGGTGCATAAAGTGAGCTTCTCAGGAGTGACCGCAGTGACAGCATATCACGCAAGAAAAGACAGAGGGCCATTTAGGAGCTTGTAGGTATAAACTCAGGGAAGTGGGCTTCAGATTGAGAATGCACATTGCCCTAAACATCTCTTCTTAAATAGAAAAGAGGCTGGCTTACATTCCAGTAGAACAACCATAAAAATACAGCAAAGGGCTTCAATCAAAGCTAATTCATGTGTTAGAATGGCCCCAAATCCAACCCTTAACAGCTATACTTCAGCTCCACTCTAATCTGTATTTTGAGAATGACCAAAACAAAAAACAAATCTCTGTATTTGGGTGGATTAAGGAATTAGGAAAAGTGTCAGAGTGTTCCAGAGAGTATCTAAAGGAGTGTTTTCTTATTGCTTTAACTCGTTAATGGAAACGTTTTTTTGGTACCAATCATACCTTAAAGGTATAGTGGAGGATTTTTGCGAATTTGTGAAAAGACCAGCCCTCTCCACCCCAAAAAAAGCACATGCACAACTCTGTACCCACTCCCGAGAAGCAATGCCTATGTGAGAGCGTGCACAAGCCCATTTCTCCTTGGCACACTCTGTTTAAAAGTTACTGTTTTTACATCACTTATACAAGCTTACTTTCCAAAAGAAGATTTGCAATTTTTCCAATATGTCAGACTCACCACCTGTAAGTTAAGATGGAGACAAGAATGTAGGAAGGCCTTACGTAAACATATCACCAGAATGATTGACAATTACGAGGACCACTTATTCAGATGATCCACCCGGAGAAAGAAAATCCTCCACTTTACCTTTAATTAAATTATTCAGTTTATCTATCATCTGCTTTTTTTCTGTGATAAGCCGTTGGGTTTTTCATGTTTGTGTGGGTTTGTGTATGTGCACGTATGTGGGTGTATGTTTTGTTGCACAGATTTATTTTGTTCTTGGACAAACTGATTTTTTATAGTGGCAAACATTCCTCTGTAGAGTCTGTCAGCCAGTGCGCTTCCTAAATGGACCCAGGGAAGTCTTTACAACCCTGCTACGGACTTATTGATACATTATTGCGTCAGGTCCTTTGACAGCAAACTTCGATCTGCACTCTTCATGATACCAAATTCCCATGAGGTAAGAAAAAGAAAAGCAGGAGGCCCATAGAAGAGAAGAGAGCTTTAGGGATGAGTTCATCTTCTCCAGAAGATGATGAAGGAGGAGAAGGATGAAAAAAAGATAACCACTGTCTATATATAGACACATCAGAGATAGACTAGAGGGAGATTGATTTTCCTCCCTTTTTTTTTGTCTCTCATCTGTTACGATGGAAAGATCTAAGAGAAAACCAGCCTCATGGTGTCAGAGTTAACACAAGAATTTTAGGAGGAAATATGGAAATTTATGCAAACGACAGGTCCAGTGTGAGCAAAGCGGCAGTGGAGTTTTGCTAAAATTTGTGTTTAGACCCAGCTCCATATGATAAAAAGAGAGCAGAAAGGTGAAGAGAAGGAGGAGGAGGATGTGGAGGAGGAGGAAGAGGAGATAAAGGCATTGGGTCAGTGAGAACGGCTGGTTTATGTGCGGAGGCGGCCTGCGGTGTGTTTCTCTGCCTGTCCGTCTTTGTCCACGGGAAAAAAAAAACAGTTTCTGCCACACAATCTGTGCTTGTGTTGTTGCAGAGAGAGCAGCATCATCTGCCAAGCATCTGTACTTGAAATCGAATGCTAAAGGAAAGCAGCGAGTTGAAGCATTACTCATCTAAGCCTCTTTGTTTAATAGAGCAATGCACTGACTGCCATTTTCTCAACATAGACTTTAAACTTAATTTTGTCATTTTATTTTTCCTGTACCTGTAAAAGCTGCTCTGTATTTTTTTTTGTTTTGAGATTTGCAGAAACACAGAAAGGGGTTGAAAGCTGAACAGGCAACTGTGAGTTACTTTCTGCAGGAGCTGGAAGGAAAACATGACTGCATGCTGAAAAAGAGAAACTCGGAAACAGAAAAATTGTGAAGGTTTTAATATCTATTCAACTGTTTGCTTGCTTTGATTTGATGCTTTTTGTTCTTGCAAACCCTTAAACCACTTAAACTCACAGAAGGAAAGAAACTAGTTACATTTACTCAGTTACAGTTACCTAAGGAATCAACTTCATAAAATATCACTACTTTTACTTGATTAAAATGTTTGGCTACACCATCATTTTGGAGTGACTTTCCTGTTTTAAAGACCAGATGTCATCTAGATGTTGGTTTTTAGGCTAAATCTGGTCCTTGATGGTCTGGATTTAGTCCAAAAACACTTGGAAATTGGACTAAGTTTGGTTGGTCCTATTTTATACCGCTTTAGTCCAATAAAATACATTAAAAACTGTTTGTTTTTTTTAAAGTCTTTTCAACAATCTTAAAATTGCGGCTTTTCCTCTTTCACTTTTCAACCAAATGTAGATGTTGTTTGGACCTAAATCATGTTGTATTTTCAATGTCTTTCAACCAGTTTTTGCTTGGTGGATTACTTGAACCTTCTATTTTCTTTTTAGGTCAAAATAACATAGTAAGATGTAAACATCCTGCTTTATGTTTTAAAGAAAATCTGTTTCTTCTGCCTGGAAATGTTTTTTTTCAGCTACATTATTTGTTTGTTTTAATAAATTTATTGTTGTCTATAACTAAAATACCAGAACTTGCGGATAACTTTCATTCATGGTCTCTCCTTATTAGACAATTTAAAATAAAAGATGTAATGATGAGTCACATAATACTTGTATAGCCCTTTTATAGGACACCTTTTACTTTTACTTGAGTGTAAATATGATTAAGTAGTTTTACTCTTAATTTAATAAAACTTTTTGATACTTTACCCCCCCTTCAGTTGAAATCCGTAATGATTTGCAGAAACAGAGTGCTATGAAGCATCCTTTGTTCCTCCATTTCTTTATGCACACAGATGTAAACAGAAACAGAGGTGCTTACTAATATTAAATCTCCAAGAGTCAACACTAAATCGGATAATGAATATGTAGTGTCCTGATATTCAATTAAACCATATACAAACACATGTATAGAGTATAGTGTAGCATTTAAGCTTTTACAATCAATTAACTGTATTTTCTTTTCCCAGATCCAGGGAAACAAAACAAAAATGTTGAATTACCTATAATTAGTTCAATTTCATGACCCAAATGATTTTTATTTATATTTCTTCTTGAATTGTGTAGAAATTAAGCAAAACTTATATGACCTAGCAGGAGGGGAAAAAATTTGCCAACATTTTTAATAAAAGTCCAAATTGGGCCAAATGAAAGTAGCAGCAATTCATAGAAACCATCAGTTGAATATAAAATCAAAATTATGACCAATTTAGGACATATATTTATCATGGAAAGCACTCTGCGATTGTTGCAACAGATGATTGTTCGCCCACATTTTAAATTCAAGTTAAATAAAAGTGAAGTATTTACCAGAGATGCAATTTGAAAGACTTGAACAGCAAATCACATATGACATAAAGCCAAATATGGCAGAAAGTACACATTAACAAAACAGTAATTGGGGCTGGACAGATGCACCACACAATATTTTGACAATTCAGATAATTAAAAAATGATCAAAGTAGGTAATTTTTTCTTAAAAGTGCGTAGTAAAAAAATCTGTATCCTATAAGAGGTACTACTTTAAGAATACAATTTTTTGTCATAATGTTCAAGAAAACTAACCCTATGGAAAAAGTATTTATCAATATTTTTCTTGGGGGGTGCAGGGATTTTTCCAGGGGTAGCTATACTGCCTCCATTTTGGTTGATAAAATATTTGTGGTTTTAACCTCTGCTCTAAAGGAGGCCACAGCCCAGTTTGGTTCAGATTGCTCACCTCTGCCATCAGCCAGACAGCGGTTGTAGCCCACGGGGCTGAAGTACTCGAACACGAACACAGCCACTGCTGACACCAGCAGCAGCATCACGAACATCATCACCCACACATCGGCGCTAAAGGGCTCTGAAGGGGTGAGAGGGGGGAGAAAGAGATGAGAGAAAGATAGAGGAAGACAATGGATTGATAAAAGCAGGACGCAGGGTGGGACAAAGATAAAGAAGAATTAAGATTTGAAGAAAAGGGTTGTAAGGAGGCAGGAGGTGGGGAAGGAAAGAGGCAAATGAGGAGGGAGGAAGAGTTTCCCTTGAGCAAGGGCAGCGGAGAGAAAGAGAAAATGAAGCAAGAGAGATATGCAAATGTGGTATGTCATATTGAAAAGAGGATGGGAAGCGTCAGAGAAATTGAGTAGGAGTGGGAAACATAAGAGGGCAAAGAGAGAGAGAGAGAAATAAAAACAGCTGAATTATCATGCAGCTTAGAAAACCTTGTCAGAGAAAGTTTAATAAAACTTATTTTAACATATTCTAACCTGTTAAATCCCTTTTGACACATTTAATCTATTAACGACATCGTATCTAATAAAAACCACACCGCCATGATATGAAGATAGCCTTGCAAAGTGAGCTAATACCCCGACCATGTCTACCATACATGCCCACCACACCGACAGCAGCAAGTTACTGCGTTAAAGCTGCGCATCCTTCCACCGCGGCTACAGGATCCCCTCTTACCATGAAACCACAGAAGCCAATTAATTCTCTCCATTCTTCTTTGTGATGTGCAAAATGAAAAATTCAAAGGAATTTAAGAAAATCATAGACACAATCCAGAAAGCTGGTCAAATGAGGCGAAAAATCCCAGCAGAGCTGCACATTAAGCTGTATAACAAAGTGTGCAAATATGTATTCATGCTCTATTTGAAAGTTTTCATACGGTTGAATTACTTCCTCAGCATGTCTTCCACTTGTGCATAGATAATGCAGTCCTTATTTAATTCAGGTGGGACGAACCAGGGAAACATAAAACATTCAGCCAGTAATTGCCATTGGACACCACTGCTCTAGGTTATCTAGATGGTAGACAGTAAACAGCACATGTTGATGTAAACCTTGACTGACAGACAAAAGCAATAACCTTTCCCTCTAAGACATTGCTCGTTATTGTTTCAATGCAAACTGGAACATAACTCTATGGTGCATATCAATCCCAGCTTATGCCTTCCATTGAAAACATATCACTATATAACATATAGTGGTGTTATACACCTTTTAGACCTAATGAAAGGTCAATATTTACTCACCTAAAAATGCTGAGGGTGAAACAGTGCCATTACTGCGGGAAACCATGACACTAATTCCTGTTTCTATGAAGGGAACAGAAAAATCTATAACCTCAGAGCGCTCCTCGTTGATGGTTAGGGATCCGACAGCCATGTGGGCATTTTTTAACACAACCTGCAAAAAAAAGGAGAGAGAAAACAGCATCTTTTGGTTAAGAACACGTTGGCTATTTTGGTACTGTTGATATAAGAAGGCCTTTTAAAGAAGGCAAGAAAAACATAAACAAATGTAGTTAAATATATTAAATTTAGCAGGTAACTGGTTAATCTGCTGGTAAAATTGCAGAACAAGGGGGTCTTGAGTTACAGTTTTTGAAGGAATGGATTCTTAAATACTTTTTGTTTTGTCAACATCCGCAGCATTTGTGAGGCACCATTTTGGGTGGAAGTGAGAATGAAATGGTGATAGAGTGAGAGGCCAAATCCAAATGTTTTATAAGCACTGTGAGAGCCCAGCTTGTGGCTATGGTGATTTTTGATATATGTTTTTATTATTTTTAATTTTATTTTTTTTTTATTTTTTAGCTTTCTTTACATATACTCACAATTTTAGTTTTGTAGTTTTTAGTTTTTTTGTATTCATAAATTTTCCTTTTTAAAAAAAAAATTTCGATTACACAAGGATAATATGCTTTTATAATCGAAAGGGTGGACTGTTGTCGGAAAATTTTTATCTCTCTTCTATTATATATTAATTTATCCTATTTACTCACCATAAAAGTTTTCACTCAGTCTGTTTTACTTTCAAGGCCACAGATTTCTCTCCAGGATGTTGTTTGTAGACCAGACATAGCTTCTTCCCATAACAAATCAGATTCTTTCTCAAGGTTTATTCATAACATTTTACTGTTTAACCAATGTGTTTGTAATTTGTTTTGACTCTGACTATTTTCCATTGTTGTAAGAAGGGGGAACGAACGCTGTCCAGATCAGAACAGGGCAGAATGCTGTGCCATTAGGGCTGTATGATGAACTGTTCTCTCTTTGCAAAGATATGAATAAATGTGCCGACTGAGTGAAATCCATTGATCTCTGTTTATTTAACTAGGATGAATAGTTTAATGCTTTTTCCCATGACAACTCTAACTTTTTTAAAGTAATTCCCAAAAAAACATCAAAACCAATCAGATACTGTAGCGTTGATGTCACTCAGCAGTCGTGATCCAAGATGTTTTTTAATTCTAATAAAAATTTAGACTTTACTTATAATTTACTTTTAACTTATGCCTGTGTAATTAATTATAAAATTAAACTAGGTTATATTGGTTGAATGAAAGTTATTTTTTTTATATAAATTTTTTTGGACCCATGATTAATATGGGCTCAAATGTAATTATTTTCACAACGGACTGTATTGAGTGACTATCTTTTCTGCCAAACAGATTGTTTTGCCAAACCACCACTAAAAAAGGATTCTTATAGGTCAAGTTAACCGGGTCATAATTAAAGAGCAGATTGCAGGTTAGAGCCTCACCCAAAAACGCAAAATATTTGCGCTTATGACCAATAAAAGGGACATTTCCCTTTTATTGATACATTTACCTTATTAATATACACTTCAAGCTCGATCCATTAGACAATACTTAGATTGCATTTGTAAATACATTTAACCTACAATTAGCTTTTTACGATTTTTGTCCTAGAAACCAAAGTGATCAGTTAGGAAATAAACCATGAAAGGCCATCTCACATGTAAATGCTAAAAACTTTTCACAAATGACCAAGTTTAATTTGGTGCTCTTAAGTACACACTCTTCAAGAAAGCAAGTTTGGATGTCTCTGTGTGTTTACTTTAGAGAGGCACCATGGGGGCTTAAAGCTACCCTGCTGCTATGTAGAATTATTTTTTATTGGTTGATTTGTATCACAATCTTCTAGCTTTACAGCTTGATATTGAGATGTAGCAATTATAGTCTTTGCAACCAGATGGCACATAAATGGCATATCTAAACAAACAGAATTTCTTGCTATTTAAACACACTGGATGGTTTCAGCTGACATGCAGTATGTGGACTTCAGCTTAGCCTATAGTAGTTCTTCAGTGGTTATGCTAAAACACATAACTGTTAAAAGGTAACCCTACTTAGAAAGGGACAAGTCTAAAATTAACTTTATGTACAAGACTTTACATCAGTTGTTCAGAGCTCTAATACCCACCTACTTTGTTTCTGCAAAGCTAGCTTAAAGCAGGATATAACAGTGCTATTATAAGAGCTTGTCTTTGCTATTTCAGGATGAAATTGTCTTATGAATGAGTTTGCTGTTCAACCAGAGGGTTGTCGGTTCAAGCCCCGGCTCCAGCTTTTAGTGTTGTACTGTCCTTGGGCAAGACATTTCACCCGCATTGCTTACTGATGGTGGTCAGTGGGCCCGGTGGCACCAGTGTATGGGAGCCTCGCTTCTGTCAGTGAGCCCGTGGGCAGCTGTGGCTAGAATGCAGTTTGCCACCATCAGTGTTAGAGTGTGGGTGAATGGGTGAATGTAGTGCAAAGTGCTTTGGGCAAGTCCTCTGACTTGAAAAAGCGCTATATAAATACAAGCTATTTACTATTTTCCATGAGAAAACAGATACATTTTCTTTCCTGTATGAACTTTTATTAGCAAGCGGTGAAATTCGCATTCTCTGTTAGTTGTCATAACCTGTTAAATGCAAACCATATAGAGAGAGGGGGAGCCAAAGGGCACATTTAGTCAAAAACAGGGTTCTATGACAGAAAAAAGTCTGGAGAGGCAAAAAGAGGACTAAAGCTGGAGACATTGTAGACAAAGATGGAGTATGGCGGTTAGCGACAGGAGGCCAAACTACTTTCCACACAGAGCTCTCGGGTGGACACTCGTGATGCTCACCAGGGCACAGAAAGAGGGAGAAAGGGAGAAGGAGAGAGGAAGAAAGTGGGTTACCACAGTAGGTCACGGCTGCTGGATATAGCCAGCCCAATGCCTTTTACTACCTGCCTCCCTCTCCTTGGTTCTTCTGCACAGGTGGTATATTAAGACCCAAATTTTATAGCCTTAAAGCATTGGGATAAAGTGGGACGATATTGTCTCCACAAGTTAAAAAAAGGTGTATGTGACTGCGTGAGTCAAAGCTCTCCTGTGTGCTTCAATGCTGAAGTGTGTGTGTGTGTGGGTGTGTGTGTGTGTGTGTGTGTGTTTGTGCACCTATGTGTGACTCATAAGGAGAAAAAGACAGAGAGAAAGAGACGTGACTGAACCTTTGTTCATCTGCCTGTGAAGTGGACCTTTTCAGGCAAAGCATTTTACAGGCCTGCTTTGCAGATTATGTGCAATTCCAATCGTCTACTTAGTGTTTTCATGCATAAGTAACTTTTCAGTCATATATTCAGTATGTAAGTATATGGATATAAATGTGCATTGGATTCCGTATGTGTGGATGAATGCGCGAACATCTCCCTGGGGAGGAGAACGAGTGGATCTAGCAGTAAGCTCACTTCCCTTCTCACCATTCGCTCTCTCCATCTCCCTCCTACGACTTGTTCTCTCCGTGTTATGAAAGTGACCCACGTGGGTGTTATTGAGAATGATTGAGCGAGGATCTGTGCGTTTGTGTGTCTTCGTTTTCTGTATACGTGTTGACCGGTGTCTTCTGTGACTCTCAGCAAGGCTAAACTCAAAATGTATTGTCTCTAATATCACAGATTTGCAATCTTGTAGGCAGCACCAGTTAGTAGCAGCTCATGAAGACAGATTCTGGCTGCCAGAACAAAGTCGGAAAAAGGTGTCAGGCTTCCGAAGCATTTGATAATTTTCTTTATTTCTTTTCTTTAATCTTTTTGAAATACGACGAGTTGTAAAAGCTCCAAGTTATCTCTGTGACCGCTCAGGATCTGTCAGTCTGTATATCAGCCCAATGGCAGTTTGACATATATTCTTGTTTTGTCAGCATTGAAATGGTAGATAGAATTCTGTTGTGAGCAACAACATACAAAAAAAAAAAAAACCCAATAAGTTGTGCAGGAGAGAACAAGACTGGGCAATGGATTTTTGTGGAGTGATATTAATTATTTTTGTATATGGATATTTGAAAAAAACAATACATAAATTAAACTTAAAAAAAATATATTTAAACTAAATTTTGTCAGATTTCACTTTTCTAATTTTTTTTTCCCAAATACAGTACTTATTCTTATTCTTCTTATTATTATATTATTATATACTATATATATTTAAAAAAATATATATATATATATAAAAAATAAAATAATATATATATATATATATATATATATATATATATATATATATATATATATATATATATATATATATATATATATATATATATATATATATGCAGAAAGGTGTAGGGAAAAGATTACCTAAGTACAACAAGCTGTCCATTCCTGAGGCTCTAGAAACTGCCAAACAAAGACTCGCCGCCCTGGCCACCCGCCTAAACAGATACAAGGGAGAAGCAGAAGCCAGGAGAATAAACCAGGTGTTCTCCACCAACCCATCCAAAGTGTACTCACAGTGGCAGTGTAATTCAAGATCAGATCCACCCAGGGCTGAGACTGAACAGTACTGGAGAAACATATGGGAGAAGGAGGCATCCCACAACACCAATGCTCAGTGGCTAGAAGATCTTAGAACAGATCACAGCAATCTCCCAGAACAAGAACCAGTAACCATTACAACGGCAGTTGTCCAAGAAAGAGCGGCAGGTATGAAGAGCTGGACAGCACCATGCCCTGACATGATCCACACCTACTGGCTGAAAAAACTAACCGCACTTCATGCACGCCTCGCAGCACAAATGAACCAACTGCTGATGGATGGGACCCACCCAGAATGGTTAACCCAAGGACGGACAATCCTGATCATGAAGGATCCCCAGAAGGGAACAACCCCATCCAACTACCGGCCAATAACTTGCCTATGTACAACATGGAAGCTCCTGTCAGGCATCATAGCGGCTAAGATGAATAGGCACATGGCTCAATACATGCACCCTTCCCAGAAGGGAATAGGCAGTAACACCAGAGGAGCCAAGCACCAACTACTAGTGGATAGAGCAGTCACTCGAGACTGTAAGACCAGGCAGACAAATCTGTGCACTGCCTGGATTGACTATAAGAAAGCCTATGACTCAATGCCACATACATGGATACTGGAATGCTTGGAAATGTACAAGATCAACAGGACTCTAATAGCCTTCATCAAGAACTCAATAAAGCTGTGGAAAACAAGTCTGGAAGCCAATGCAAAGCCAATAGCACAACTCACCATCAAGTGCGGCATATACCAGGGTGATGCACTATCCCCGCTGCTGTTCTGCATAGGCCTGAACCCCCTCAGCCAGATCATCACAAAGACTGGCTACGGATACCAATTCCGAAGCGGAACAATCATCAGTCACCTCCTCTACATGGATGACATCAAGCTGTATGCCAGGAGTGAGCGAGACATCGACTCACTGATCCACACTACCAGGATCTACAGCAATGACATTGGGATGTCATTCGGACTGGACAAGTGCGGTCGCATGGTCTCAAAGAGAGGGAAGATGATCAGAACAGATGGGGTTCAACTACCAGAAGGCCACATTACAGATGTGCAGGACAGCTACAAATGCCTTGGGGTGCCACAGGCTAACGGAAACCACGAGGAGATGGCAAGAAAGACTGCCACAGCTAAATACCTACAAAGAGTAAGGCAGGTCCTGAAAAGTCAGCTGAATGGGAAAAACAAGATCCAAGCCATCAACACAAATGCCCTACCAGTCATCAGATACCCCGCTGGTATAATAAACTGGCCAAAGGAGGAGATAGAGGCCACTGACATCAAGACAAGAAAGCTCCTCACAATGCATGGAGGGTTCCACCCCAAATCCAGCATCCTGAGACTGTATACCAAGCGTAGCGAGGGAGGCCGAGGGCTAGTGAGTGTCAAGACCACTGTCCAGAATGAAACAACTAAGACCCAGGAGTACATCAGAAAGATGGCCCCCAAAGACAAATGGCTTGGTAAATACCTCAGGCAGGAGAAAACCGAAAGCGAGGACAAGAAAGAGGAAGGAGAACCATCATGGAGGGACAAGCCACTGCACGGCATATACCACAGACAAATAGAAGAAGTGGCTGATATCAAAAAAATCCTACCAGTGGCTGGAAAAGGCTGGACTGAAGGACAGCACAGAGGCACTAATCATGGCAGCACAAGAACAGGCACTCAGGATAAGATCAATAGAGGCCAGGGTCTACCACACCAGACAGGACCCCCGATGCAGACTGTGCAAAGATGCCTCTGAAACAATACAGCACATAACAGCAGGGTGTAAAATGCAGGCAGGAAGTGCATACATGGAACGCCACAACCAGGTAGCTGTCATAGTGTACAGGAACATCTGCCATGAGTATGGGCTGGAAGTCCCAAGGTCAAAATGGAAGACACCTCCTAAGGTAGTTGAGAATGACCAAGCTAAGATTCTATGGGACTTCAAGATCCAGACTGACAAACAGGTGATGGCTAACCAACCAGACATCGTGTTGATCGACAAACAGCAGAAGAAGGCAGTAGTGATAGATGTGGCAATCCCAAGCGACAGCAACATCAAGAAGAAAGAACACGAGAAGCTTGAGAAATACCAAGGGCTGAAAGAGGAGCTAGAAAAGATGTGGAAAGTAAGAGCAGCAGTGGTGCCAGTGGTAATTTGAGCACTGGGGGCTGTGACCCCCAAACTGGGAGAGTGGCTACAGCAGATTCCAGGTAAAACATCAGAGGTCTCTGTCCAGAAGAGCGCAGTCCTAGGAACAGCTAAGATACTGCACAGAACCCTCAAACTCCCAGGCCTCTGGTAGAGGACCCGAGCTTGAGGATGACACATACCACCTCACGAGGGGTGAGAAGACAGTTTTTTATATATATATATATATATATATATATTCTAAACTTAAATTTTTGCATATAGAGTTTTGCAGATTCATTCTTTTTAAAATGCATTTTACTGCTTACATTCTATCACTTCTGGAGGGAAGCTTTACTCTGGAGCAAAGACGTATAGGAACAACATTTTTATTGGTCAAGAGGAAGCCTTTTGTATTGGCTTAATCAAAGGGAAAAGATTTGGATCTGTAAAACACAATTTAAAAATAATGCAAATTCAAAAAATGAAATTTTAAACTATAAAATATGTAAAAAAGAAATATGCAAAAAATTGAAAAAAATAATGTTTTAATATGAAATCTGAGAAAACTGTTTTCTTTTTATTTTTAAGCATCCTGTCTGGATTTGGGCAATAATGGAACTAAATTGTTTCCAAATATTTTCTAAACTAGGCTAGTATAGAACTGGGTGGTTATTTTTTTATTATTTGTACCTTAAATGCACCATGAGAGGTGAACTCTTTGGAAAACTTCTGTTCATTGAACTCCTTGTGAGGATGTCTGCTCTTAGACGGACAAACATTAATTTGTGACTCTAGTATTATAACACGCAGCAGGATTTGGATTTAAGCCCATTTTTTGAGGTATTAGTAGTGCGAGTAGTTAAAGATGCCTAATCTAATCATTGTGGTTAAGCACTGACCTGAAGTTTCGTGTCATTCCCCTTTTCTTCCTCATCATTACTGTACCTGGAGAACAAAACTTTATGCTTTCTTAAAGCTTTCTGTTAACTTAGGGTTATATTTTGTTTGGGTTCAGTTCTTGTTGTATAAGTATAATGAGGCATATAGTTAAACGTTTGGGCCAAAATAAAAAGGGAAACATTGATGAGCATTGTGGGGTTGAAGGTTTTCCCCAGGGACCCACAGTGACACTGAGGTTTTAACCAGAGATCTTACAGCTTCTGCAGGACACAAATAACCTACTGTCTAAGCTACCACTCTTAACAATTCTTTAATAATGTAATCTCTGTAATCTTTCATAAGGGTTTATGTCTGTATGCATACGTGTGTGAAACGTAGCCAGGTATGTGAACGCAGCTCCCTGCCTTCCTAATGATCGTTCCTCTGCGGGATAAGATGCATTACTGTGCTTTTAGCCTGGGTGATGGGGTTTATTTCAGGGGACCACATTTACAGCTCAGTACCCACTAAAGACGGTGGCAGTAAGACAATAATGTCTTCACGTGAGAAGCTAAATGGGCTGGCTTAATGTAAATTGAATAGAAATAGCTTTGAGGGGGCGGGGGACACATATGATGTCTGCCACTTGTGAAGGTCGTCTTAAAAACATTCAGAGATTGAGCCACTTAGCATGTTTCTAACAGAGGAGCTTTATGGTACTATTGATTGGCTTGCTACTTCCCTCTATAAAAAATGCCAAGATCAGTGAAAAGAACCACAGCTGGCACTTACAGCCCTTACTATGAGAGCTGATAGTAACCTTACTACGGGAGTACTGCCCATTAGATGATGATGTTACTCAGAGAGACTGGTTTAAGCAGAATGAAAACAGTGATGCTGCTGAATATATGAACAAGGTATTTTGGAAAAGGCCAAAAACAAATGTCAATCATTTAACTGTAACCATAACTTTTCCCTTAAATATAACAATAAATCCAGGGTAAGGGGCGAACTACGGTGGTCTACAGGTGCAAAAGCACACTAAACAATAAAATGAGCTGCAAAAACATTGATGATGCAAACTCCAAAACATACAAGCACAAAAAACAAATGCAACAGAAAAACACTGTAGACAGGGAATAGTGCTATCACTATAAATAGAAGAAAAAGTGTTCAATCAACAATCAATTTTGTGTTTTTCATGTTTTGGAGATTGCATAATACGTGTGTTTTATTATATTTTTCATTTTACCGTTTTGCTGCTTCTGTTTTTGGGAGTGTGCATCATACCTTTTTGTAGCTTGTTTAGATGTTTACCGAGTGTTTGTACCTGTTGTGCACCTGGTTTTATTTATTCTAAATAACTTGAATTTAGCTTTCTTTAATGCCACATGAGTTTAGAATGTTAATCAAACAGCTCCAGGAAATACGGTCTCAAACATTTCTTAAAACAGAAACGTAATCCTATCACTTCCCAGATAATCTTTCTTACTGAAAGACAGTAGAAAAAACAATAAGCATATTTTCCTGTGTTGTATAATTTTTGAATTAGAGTGTATACGCAGTGTATACAAAACAAAATTTCAATGCATACAACTTTTCAATAGTGAATGAGAGGCTTACAACAGTGAAATAAACATTACCATTTATAAAGTGCAGCAGTGATCAGAATGTAAACAGCCAAAATAGCATTTCATGACTTCCCATATTTGTTCTGCACTTTGGCGAGGGTTTTATTTCAATATTTAACAGGAATAAAATTAACTCACTATTGAAAATCCTTCAGATATTAGCGACACTATTTTGTTACAATTCATTCATTACTTTTAGGAGTGCAAGCAATTATGAAGTGAAAAGGGTCTTTCATTGCTTTTACATAGAAACATATTTTTAAAAGAGTAACAAATTAAATCAATGGACTTTCATTAAAACCTCCAAACGTTTGACCTGAATATCAACTTCATCTACATGTTTCCCCCTCTGCATCATTTTGTTGTTTCTGCAATTATTTGCTGACCAAAAATTGAGTTCAGCCCTGATGAAAACACCTCTGTGTACCAAAGCCTGTTTGATGAAGGAACATTTTCTGTAGCGACCTCAAACATTTTATAGCTCCCCTCCTGTCTTCACTTGTCATGGAGCCAAATACACCAACGAAAACACCCTGGCTGCCCAAGTTCTGATAGCACAATGAACCTCGGTAACATCATCAAAAGTGTCACAAACTGCAAATGAGGTGCAATGGTCATTTGCGAGTTTGACCTGCAAATGATAAATGACACCAAAGTATCATTTACACATGCATGAGTTACAGGAATACATTACACTTGATGTTTTTGCCCGTGAAATCTTCAGTATCTGCACAGTTTAAAGGCTGGAAGCGGACGGCCGGTGCACCAACATGCAGAGATGAGAGAAAGAAGAGGAATAAAAAAATAACAGGTGGAATTCCTCTCACCTCTCCCACCATCCCGTTCCAGGTCCCATTGATTTTTTTGCCATGTTTTCCGTTAGTGACCAGGTAAAGGTCATACGTGAACTTGACTGACTTGGCGATTTTCTTCAGGATATCGATGCAGAAGCCCTTACAGCAGCGCTTAATGTAGATCCCTGATTCCTTGGTCTGATTACTGCAAAAAAACAGAGACAAACTGTATTTAATCCAAACTGTACATCTGTCTGAATTGGCAAATTTACTTGTGAACGCTATCTAGTGTTTGTGGCGTTGTCATTCTCACACTGTTGAAGTGTGAATTTATTCTACCTCCGGCGCTGTAAAGCTACAGTACCGTGGGAAACAGCCATTATTCACAAATGTAATTTACCCAGCTGCCAGTTTTTCTTCTTGCTATTCTCTCTATGGTCAGCTCCAGCTACTGTGACAGATGGGCAGAAAAATAATGCACCGATCCATTGCTAAACGTATGGAGATAAATACATCATGCTTTGTCAATCTTGACTCGGTTAAACATGATTTGGTGTATCCTAGATCAGACTCTCACATCTTTTTGATCTGTTTTCTGCAGGGGACCGTGTTCCTCATGCAGGTTCCACTCAGGGGATCCACATCCTCCACGATGACAAACGGAGCTTCCTCCAGTGTCACGATGGACAGGTGGTCATCCTCCTTGGCTGCCCCTCCATACAGCTCATAGCGAGGCCACACGTGGTACTTCATGGACAAGGAGCCATTTTCCCATTTACCCACCTGCAGTGACATGCAGAAAACAAAAAAATAAAAGACTTAAACTGTCTCACATTTGGTTATGGGAAAAAAACAAACAAACAAAAAAAAACAATGCAAAGAATAACGTAACTGTGAAGTAGAGGGAAGTTCAGAATTTGTTACAAATGAAAAACCTATAAAGCCACAAAGTGCATTTTATTAATCCCTTTAAGTTATTTGTCTGAAACCTACCTTTCATTGTATTTTAAAAGGAAAGTTTTTGGCAACATGTCTCTACCAGACTGGGAAATCAACATCAACCTCCTGCAGGATTGGTGAAGAGCTGCATAGGTCATATTTCTAAACCATATAATAGCTGATACGTGAATCTCCACTTCAACCTAGCGCCTTTTCAAACCTCAAACAGGTTTTTAACCATGATTGACCTGTTTTTATCTCCATTCAACTTCCTGTTATCTTTGATAGGTCCTTTTTGGCATTAAGACAAATGTGTTGACTGGTATTCATTAAAAAGGTTGGAGTCATTTGCACAAACAAATAAGTTTGCAAATTATTCATACAAGTGTTTTAGGGTAAAAAGTCGCATTCCCCATTTTTCTCCAATTTCTAGTCTTCTCTCCGGTACGCAACTTTTTTAGGAGTGCTCCAGGCTTGATGTAGGAGAATTGTGCCTAGCTTTTCACTAAATGACAACATTTGTTTTACGCTGGTGGTCCATTTCATTAGGCTACATCATTATATATATGCAACCTGCCTATAAATTATATTTTTATTCTCTGATGACAGAACTATCGGTCACTACACCTGCAGCTGCCATATTGGTATCCAGGAGAAACTGGTTTAATTTGTTGTAATCTTGTCCAAAGAAAGAACAGTCTGTGAGCTCTATGTGAGATGAAGCTACGATTTAAATAACATCTGGAACTGAAAATGGATAGAAAGTTTAGCAACATGATAAGGCTTGTATTCCTTTCACTCCTTGGCTTGGTTACTACACTAAATTTGGAAATATCTGGGTTTGGGTTCCCTTGAATTTGTCAAGTTAGGGGTTTTGCCGTTAACATAATTGTGTTTGTGCATTATGGTATGGCAGACATGGAGTGTGCGATATAGGAATGACAGACGTGGTCTGGAGATGTACAGTACAGGTGTGAGTGTGTGTATTAGAGCAAATGTTGCAGATGGCTTCCTGCTGATGGTTGGTGGTGAATTCATATTAAGCAATTACCCAGATGTTGCACCTCTTGCCTTCATGAGTAGTTTTCACTTAGTGTTTTCGGATCAAATTATTTTCCTTTTTATATTTTTTTATTTATTTTTACCTCTGTAGCAGTGCAGCCAGGTCATTAACAGAGGCAGTAAAGAACATAGCCTCACACTCACATCCAGTGAGAGCTGCACTCACAGATTAACAGCTGTAAATTTACCAAAGTAGGTTTGCTGCGTAGCTTAAAAAATTACTGTTATCTGGATATTCTTAATTCAATCTATTTTTTAAGATGTAGAGTTGATAAATAAGAAAATAAAAATAAGTTTCAATTATGCTATAACTCTATGATACCCATTTTGTTCATTTATAAAATAATATAGGGTGTTTTTCTACGCATAGATATACTTTTCATAGAGGCGCCTCCGGGGTACCCTACCCGGTGCAGGACTCTGAGGTGTGGCTCTGCTGAGAGTTTAAATGAAAACTTTTTTGAGGAAGTAAAATACAGATATAACATTTATAACAGTTTTTGTTGAAATATAAACCTTGGATATTTCTTTTTATTTTTTATTTTTCCCCGCTGGCTTCATTACACCCACTGACGAAGATCGTCTTTATTTGGTTTGTTTTGTGAACGAGCTTGGAAGGACTCAACGCATCACCTGGCAGGAATCAAAGTTAAAAATTAAATCAGATCACATTTCACACTACAGTAGCTTCAGTCCATTAAAAAAAAAAGAATAACTGCTCCTCTGCAGTTACAAACAGTTCTGAGGCACATCATCAAAGAGGAATGTGGAGTATGTATGCCTTACAGCAAAAACATCTCCATCCAGTTGGGATTTTAAAGCCTCATGTTGAGCGTCCTGCATTTTATTGCAAGGTGGGCCATCTGCTTGAGTAAAACAGGTTATATCAGGTAAAGAGAATATAAAGAATAACATTTTTTTGTTTCTCCTCCTGGCAGCTTAGGCTAGGTGTGATGTGACTGGTTGCCTTGCAGTGTCAGGTAAGCATTACTTTCCTATACCAGGGAAAATGACCTTATTCTACTGTTGTATAATTGACATTATTAAGTAAATGACACATCAGATTACACCTGATTGAAGCAACAAATGGAGGAAGGAACATCAGTTATAAGGAGACAAGGATGGCAGGTTGATGACGGGAAATCGTAAACCAAACACAATCCAGCCATTTAATTAAGGAAGTGAACCATGAATATTATAATAAATATCACACACAGTGATATATTCCAAGATTCTACTTATTACATAACCATCAAAAAAATTTTGCTTAATACAAAAATGTGTGCCTACTCAAAGCCCTGTGCAGGTTATTCCTTAGTTGGTTCTCATTTTGAATAAACTAATGCATAAATGTGAAATGGAGGTGATCATCCTGTGGTTCTGCTGTGGTAACACTCCAGATGTTCTCTACAGGGTTTAGGTCATACTAGCTTGCTGGTCAATCAGTTACTGTGATAAACCTCCATTGATATTGATAGTAGTGTGAGCATATATCAGGTCATTCTGGATTCTGGAAAATATTATGAATTCAGCATCTAAGCCACAGGTGTCAAACTGGTTCCAGAAAGGGCCGTGTGGCTGCAGGTTTCCTTTCCAACCAAGCGACAGCACACCAGACTCCATTCATCTCATCGAGTCATCCTGTTCAGATTGGACTCATTTGATGAGATGAATGGAATCTGGTGTGCTATCGCTTGGTTGGAAAGGAAACCTGCAGCCACACGGCCCGTTCTGGAACCAGTTTGACACTCCTGATCTAAGCTAAGGACACTTTGAGTAACAGATGGCTACTCAAAACCTGGAACTTTTTAAGATTTTTCCTTTCAATCAACTTTCCATTTTTATTTTAAGAAGTGACTTTTTATGGCTTAGCCTTCTTATAAACTCTAAAAAAAAAAAAAAAGAAAACTCTTAAAATAAGAATGTGTTAGGATTTCCTCTGTCCACTACCAGGCGGTGCCCTGTCCTCGTTGGGCCTCCCTGCACACCTGCGGCTCATTGGGTCATTACCAGAGGAGTACTTGAGCAGCGGGCTGTTACCACCTCAACGCCAGAGTGTTTGCCAGTATTGGTTACTCTAGCCAAACTGAGATTAGCAGAGTCTAACCTTAGCATTTTTTCTCTGAGTCTGAACTTGTTTTTGTCTTTGTTCTTCGGTCGGAAGACTTCCTGTGTTACTGGATAAGCCTGGACCTTCTACCCCTGGAAGGGGAAAACCTCCACATGAAACGTTCCAGTCCACTCCTGGAAAACCAAGTGACAGTCAAATCCTTTACTCCTCCGGGTCCAACGTGTGTCTACCTGTCCGCTCTCTAATGAGTTCCCTTTTCTCTGGACTAAACCCCCACAAACTGGATCCAAGGATAAACCAAGAGCCCCCCAAAGTGAGTGCCTCTCCAGCAATATTCAAGCCTCAATCTATTTTCCCACGGTCCCTGAACTGATCACTGTGATCTCCCCTTCAGAGTTTCCGGTTCCGTTTCACCAGTCCACTGAGTTCCAGCATTGTTAAATCTCCATCAGTGTTTCCTAACCTACAATAAACCTGTTAAACTTTTACCCTTGGTCTCTGAGTGGTTCTCTGAATGTGGGTCAGATCTTTAAAGTCCACTATGACAGAATGTAGCTTCAACTCAAATAAAATGATTTAAGTTGATAACAAGTACTTCCAATAAGTTTCCCAACTTCATTTCATTACAAGGGTTTATCTCGACAACTTATGATTTAAATTCAGTTAAATCAACTGGTTATTACCAAAGTGAAGCAGATTATTTAATTGGAGCCTGTTTTTGAGTGTAACAGTCATCAATGAAGAACTGTTAATGAAGAAGTCTTCACTACTATTACAAACATACTTTTTTGTATTATAAACCACTCTTTAATTAGTCCTCTAAAATATTTTAAAGGTTTTTATCTCAGATCTATATTCATAAATCATTTAATACATTTTTGATAATTAAGTTTGTGCATTTAGGGTTTTTTTTAGCATGAAAGTTTAAATTTGTATTTATGTCACACAATTCTACCCAAATATAGTTTAGTGGACGCATTTCCATTGAGGAGTATGGTCTTGGTGGAGTGTCTGTAGAAAATAAATGATTTAATATAATCTAATGTAATCTAATCTAATCAAATCTAATGCAGTACAATACAATCAATTGATTTACAGTTTTCATGAGCTGTATTCCATAATCGGGAAAACGAAAGAATACCTTAAATATATAATTCAGAGTGAGTAGGATCTAATCTATATATGTAAGTTGAAATTTTCGATTCGAACTACTGAAGTAAATGAACTTTTCAATGAAAATTAGATTTATTAATATGCCCCTGTAATTGTGGGATTGCTCCTGCATTCAACCGTGTTGTGTAAGTGCATCGTTTGAGAGGAGAGGAACAGGAGAGGAGGGGTAGGATTGGGACCTGGAGTAGAAAATGGGAACAAGGTTAAGCTGAAGGACGGAGACGATACAAAGGATAGAGCAGAATTCAGATCACGAGGAGAGAAAATACGGGAATATATATGTATATAACATGCAAGGAAAAAGAAAAGGAAAGCGAAGAGAGAGACTTAAAGGAAAGCAACTCCAAACACTTATTTCTGCATAAAGAAAGTGAACAAGTGAAATGCAAATTGCTGGATCTTGTGTAGAGGAGTGTCCAGCTGTACGTCTGGAGGGCCCTCCAGCCCCCGGAGATCTACTCAACTCAACAAGCGTCACCAATTAGTCAATTTTTCCCTGATGCCCCTCTCTGAAACCTCTACCTGGATCAACCAGCCCCTCCCATCAAGACAAACAGATGTTTTGAAGTGGAAATGCAGCACACAATTTGAAACAGCTCAACTCTAGCGCGAGGGTGTAAAGTCCAGTTTGCACACTCATTAAACATGGAAATGTGTTCAAACACATTGCATCCTGGGGAACACAAGCTTGGTAAAGTGGTTGGAAAGGATAAGCTGAGGCTGTGTATCCCCGGAGCACAATGCAGCCCCTTTCCTGTCTGGACGACAAGTGGTGAGAGGCAGTAAATGACAGAAACAAGAAGAGAAAGACGGTTTAAATTCCGGCCTGGAGGGATGGGAACCGGACATTACCAGAGTCTTTACATTTCTTCAAAGAGGCAGCGAAGGGGAGAAGAGCCGGAAGTTGTCAGGATCCGAGAAAGCTGGAAATCAAGCTGGGAATTAAACATGAGCGATAAAGCAGGAGGGTGAGGTGGAGGAGAAAGGAGAAGGTGGTGCAGGACGCAAGAGGAGGGGGAGAAAAGGGAGACCAGAGGGGAACAACTCACCTTGTTCTCTGATCAGAGGACAGAATATAGATTAGAGAGGCAGAAGATAGAGAGAAGTACAGGGAATAAAAAGCAGAGAGAGGTGAGGGAGTCAGGGCGCGGGACACAATGGAACGGGATCATCTCAAACACAGATGCATGCTGACTCGGCAGGTGGTGGGCTGCGACAGGTTCATTTTGGCTGGTTCTGAATTATTGTTGCCATATGTACACCAACCGCTTCTCCTCTCGCCATACTTGGTGGCTTTTTATTCCATTTTTTTATTACATCATAAAATAGATTTTTAAAGCTGGATTTGAATGATAGGAAGCTGAATCAGTATGTAAAGTTTAAATGGACATTTGCTTTTTACAGCTAAGAATATCAAAGTCTTACCTCTGAAGCTTCAGTTCAAAGGCATCTGATATAGCTTAATGTATGCATTACACACAATAGATACTCTATTTAGTGCACACATACTGTACCTAAAACTGTCTCTATGTTACAGCAGGAGCAGGAGCAATATCCACAATAACTCCAGAGGCGGGGGGAAAACTCTGGACAGACTGCCAGTCAATCACTGGGTTGACTTGAAAAGACGGGCAATCATTGGCATGCATATCCACACCTACAGAAATTCTGAAGTCAGCAATTAAGCCTAACCTGCACGTCTGTGTAATGTGGGAGGAAAATGGAGTCTGCAGAGATAACCCACGCACTCTCAGAGAAATTATGCACGCTTCACATAGAAGTACCGAAGCGAGCCTGCAGGTTCTAACCCCGAGGATGGGAACATATGCTGTGGAACTGAGTCTCAGTCTTACATGAATGGACGGAAGTGAAACAGAAGGAGAGGTTCTCTGTTTTGTTTTTTTTTCATTTAAAGTTTTCATGACAAATGTAGTCAATCTTTTTCAGGTGTTTATAGTCTGCATTCAAGAATCAGCGACTTATCAGGAATCTGGTTAGGATTCATATCTGATGCCAAAAATGGGAAAATTAAAAATGTCCCTTTTTTTTCATGTTACTATCATGTAACGCCAATCTGTCGCATTTGAATTTGATGAGATAGACCAGGAGAGAGTCCTCCCCATCATGAAGCAGGAAGATTAATGTTCGAAAATAGAAAAATGTGAAGAATGTCTGTTTTCACAGCCCTTACAAAACACTTTACAGAATTATCATTTGCTGCATTTCCTTCTGTTATGAATGTAGCTCATTTCAACACTTTTAGACAAAAGTTTTTGTCTGTTTATGTTTGCTAAATTGTTCAAGCTCTTGTAAATGGGAATTTGAATTTCTGGGAATGAACATTTTATTCTTGTCACAGATTACCAACGCGTTTAAGTCTCTACAAATATAAAACAGAACAGATACTGTATAATGGATTTTTAATCTGCTACCTTTATTCTGAAACCCGTAGAAGATGTCCAGTGTAACCAACTAACTTCAGGACTTATTTAATTAGTTAAAAAAAATCATCTGGGTGGGTTATATGTCATTTTGAAGAAAAACGCTGTAGAGATTTGTAGGAAAACATTTTTGCCCAAACAACCCTTGTCTGTGAGAGCTGCAGAGTTCCTCAGCATAGATTAAAAAGATTGTCTTTGTGGATGACTGGAATGATGAAACCAACTGTAGACAGAAACATTAAAAAGTCGTAAGAAACATTAAAAAGTCGTAAGCCAGCCCCATTTTTAAAGCTTGAGGTATTTTGCAAATAGAACAAAAAGGTAAAAAAGATAAAAGTGTGGCATCTATTCATAGATGCTACACTTTACCTATTATTTTTTTCTTTTATGTTACAACATCTATTTTTTTCTTTCAACTACATAATTACGGACTCCTTTGTGTCTGTCTTTCACATAAAATCCAAAGGTGTAAGGTGAGAGTAAGAGTAAGTAATTTTTCTGCATGACCCTGCATATTGTTAGATGATCCGTTATAATTGTTTTTTTTTTATTCAATTCAGTTCAGTTTATTTATATAGTGCCAATTCTCAACACGTCATCTCAAGGCACTTTACAGTTCAACCAAATCATAGATTTTAAAGCTATAGTAGCAAAAAAACGGTATAACCTCTACTCTCTTTGCATGTTTCAGCTAGTAATTAGATTTGTTTTCTCATTCACAAGTCTTGCAAAGCATATATTTTTGCTTTACTGCACTGTGTAAAATTTGATGTTTGAGGCCCTTTAAGGAAAATATTTACTAAAAAAAAATTCATCGTCACCCTGTTTTTTTTTTTTTCAACAATCTCCTGCTTCTTCAAAAAGGAAACTGTATTATCGTAGAATGCATTTACATTTTAACAAAAAAAACATTAATAAAAACAGCACCAAAAATACAGTTAAGGAGATAAATCTGCTGAATTGAATGGCCCAAAGGCACCTTCCCTGAGTTGATGATATCTAATCAGAAAGGCGCATCAAAGGCTTAACACTTTAAAGGCTTGAAATAGTAAAAATCCAAAGATAGATCAAGAGAGTCACACAAACCTAAAAATATGACAGTGGCTCTAAGATTTTTCCCCTAATTACCTGTTAAGATATGGAAAGAAGTAGCCATGACTGTCATTTTAGAAAATGCATGCAGCAGATGCAGCTCTTTTCTGCTAAAACATTCTGTTTTCCCGTCCTCCATCCGCTTTTAGAAAAAGACATCTCAGGATAGAGTTGCAAACAGACAACCAGACACTGCCGCGTCTCGTTTTGTCTTACCCTGTCCCACTGTCTCTCTTTGTTGAGCAGAATAATGACAAGCTTAGGGTGCATCTGGTACCCATCCTCGCTGAACGACAGATTGCGCCCCTCAAATGTCACATTCATCAGGTACCTGCAGAGAGAAAAAAGGAGGGAAGGGATAGAGAAACAAAAACTGAGCATGACTTGCTTAAAAGTGTGTTTGTCAGTGGCAATTTACATATGTCCTATATTTTCCAAAAATGTCTAAATATATTTTTGCTGAAAACCATTCATTCATATTTTAGCATCTTAAAACCTTTTGCTCGTTTAAGATTTTCGTCTAATGCTGAAATCCTACAAAATAAGCTGTTGTACCCCAGGGAACATTCAACAAAACACGTCTTTTCAAAACCAACCTCCTCTGTGTTACTGATAGTGGATTCCTTGCCAGCCTGCAGTAATCTCAACCTTTGAAACTCTCCCACGAAATCCCCTTTGACTCATTAGCTACAGCAGACAACCATGAAACAACCATGGTTCAACAAAGACCCTTCACATCTCAAATTGTCTATCCACGCTTTTGGTGTACCTCAAGGCTGGGTGCTTGGACCCCGCCTGTCCATTATCTATCTTTACTCAAATGGTAATAATTTTCATTCATTTAAATTACCATGCAGAAAACACTAAACCTACTTGTCTATTAAAAAAGTTTGCACTGGAAAAGAAAGCATTTGCTTTAATCATTATGCAGATGATACTTTTTTTTTTTATCGCTATATGTTTTTGGGTGTGTTACAATATTACTTGATTCCATACATGGAATAAACACATTATTATTATGTTTACTTCTTTTTACAGCCTAATGGGACGAATATCGTGGCTGGAGCAAACAATTTACATGCTCTGAAAAAGAAAAGGCTTGATGGTGTTTCTGAAACATATTGCATTGACAAAATGTTGAAACACATTACTACACTGGGTGAAAATAGCTGTAATGAAGCGCTCTGAAACAATAAACCCCAGCAACCACGACAACAGTTCAGCACAGTTCTGACTGAACGATCACTTTTCCCTCTCGACTCATGAGGAAAACCTCCTTGCTGTCTGGCCACTGTCAGTCACAATTATGTTTGCCAATCAGCATCGAGAAGCCAGCGTCACAACCCGCCCCTGCTCTTTAAAAGGCTTTGCCTCACTGGAAGTGACATATTTTTGAGTGTTATCCAATCAGGGCCTTCTTTATTGCTGCTTGCCTCAATATATGGAGGCTCGAGCCTCAATTGTGTGGGTTGTGTTTTTGTGTTCTCTCCCTCCACCTCCAGGTGGCGCCGGGTTCTCGTTGGCCTTTTCACACACCTTTGGATGGTTGCCTCATTACCTGAGGAATCTTAAGCTGCTGACTGCCACTACCTCGACGCCAGAGTGTTTGCCAGTTTTGGGTACTCTAGCCTAGCTGAGGTTTGCTAATTTAAACTGAGTTTTTGTCTTCCTTAGTCTAAACCTTGTTGTTTTTTGTCTTTGCCTCTCGGCAGGAAGTCATCCTGCAAACTGGATGTTTTGGACCTTCACCCCTTGGAAGAATCGTCTGAGCTTCAAACTGAGCTGGGGATTCAAACTGGAGGTTTGGATCCACTTTTCCCCAAAGGATTGTTTGAGCTTCACACTGAGCAGGGGATTCATCTTCACAAGAGGCGTTCAAGTACCAAGGGAAATCTAAGTGGCAGTCAGCTCCTCCACTCCTCAAGGAAACACCTTAACCTGGGTAAACCCCATCCGCCCTCCAACGAGAAAACCAATTTCTGGAACAACCCACACCAGCTGGATTCAAAGAAAGACACCTTTTCTGGAAACGTGAGTTCTGTTCCTTTTACTCCCTTTTGCAAATGGAAGCTCAAATTTCCCACTGAGCCTGAATTAACCACAGGAACTTCGCCTTCACTTTACAGTCCCGGTTCGCCAGCGTTCAGAGCAGGACTGGACTCATCTCTACTAGTTGTCAATAAACCTGTTAAACCTTACGCTGGTTCTTCTGAGTGGTTTTCTGCATGTGGGTCAGATCTTTGAATAAAATCATGACACCTGCTGCTTCAGAGGGGGAGACTGCATCTGATTGCGATCTCAGCTGATTAATGTGCAACATACTCATGAATTCAAGCACTTTTTAGCATGTTTATCGCATTAAATGACTGTCTTTAAGAAGTCTAAAAATGTACATTTGACCAATTATTTGATGTAATTTACAGGGGAGGCTTAGGCTTCCTAGTATACAATAAGAAATCACCACGGCTATTTTTACATTCATTTCACAAAAAGTAATCAGGGACTTAATGTGGCTGTGATATATAGTGCAGGAGTGCAGAGGAGACAAGCTTTTAATTTTAATTACAATGGAAGCCAGAGAAAATAATATTGACAAAGCATGAAGTAGGGTTTGCTCTTAAGAGGTTTGAGAAATATTAGTGCATGCTTTAGTGCCATCTAGGCCCTCTTTATTTTGGCTAATGAAAAACTTGTTTAAACTTGTAACGAGTTCAACAAACACCTGTTAAGACTTCAAAGAGAAGGAAGCACATGTCTTCAAAACTCAACGCTTCTGGAATGGATTTCAAAATTGTATCACTTGTTGTTAAATATCTTCATCACGTTATCTCTGGATACCAATGTGCTATGTTGTAGATAATGATTTCTGATATCAGGTCCCCACTCGGTGTATACTTCTATCCTGGGGTGACAGGAGGAAAAAAAGGAAAAGCTCTATCAGGTGCACACCAAGCTTTCTTGTGCTCATGTGCATGTTCCTTTAACTAGCTAAAACACAGAAGGAAACTGCTCCAAGGTTTGGTGCTAAACAAAAGAGCTCTATAAATGAGGAGTCATTAACCCTGCTGAGTCTAAAACCCAGAAAGCTTATCAGGCCACAGCACAATTAATCCACTTTGAACAAGGATTCTTTCAAATACAGTTTGAAATTCATGAAACTTGAATATTTAAATTAAATTGACATTTTTTATAATTTTCTGCATCAAAACCAGCGAAGATTAACAAAAGCATAAAACCTACAAAACACACCTATGTATCCTTAAAACATATCTATGGTTTGTAAACAAAACAAAAAAATCAAAAATGTACTGTAACGAAACCACATTTCTTATGTTACCCATGAAAACTGTATTTTATTGTGGAAATGTATCTAAGAAGCTGGTATGATGAACAGGTAGATTTATTAAGGAGTGTGCAAAAGGCTGCTCTGCTAAAATGATCTCAAATAAGAAAAAAATCTCAAATTCTATTTATTTTGATTTTTACTCTCTTCCTGTAAATATTTCATAAATGTGAGCAGTTTCCTTCTTCATGGTTTGATTTCATTGGTACTTTTCTGATGTTTGGGTACAGAATGGCCTTAAAGGAATAGTACACCCAAAACATGATTAGCCTTCATTTTCTACTCAACCCCATGCTGAACAACACTCTGGAGTACTTTTTTGATATCTCAAATGCATCTGGAGATCTGGGAGGCTTCTTGCTGTCTGCTGACATTCAAATAATGGAGGTCTATGGTGCCCGAGGCAGAAAGGTCCATAAAAGTCCACAAAAAACGTGTCAATATTCCTCCATACTGCTCGTCCAATGTATTCCAAGTGTCCTGAGTGGGTAGCGTCCATAATTTACTCGAAACAAAGTCATTTAGAATGTTTTTAGAGCATAAACAGTAGTGTATAGGATTTCCTAAAAGCGCGCGCCTGCGAGTTCACGAGCTTATGGAAACTGCGGCAGACCAAACCAGATGAAAGTGCGCATTCAGCGTCTGCTCTTGATAATGCAAGCGTAGAAGAAGAAATTTGCTGTTTACCTGTGCAAAGAAAGAAACAACGAAAGAAAAATGTCTGAGGACTTCAGTGTTGAGGAAGAGCATGAGTTCTTTACCGAGCTGAATGCGCACTTTCATCTGGTTTGGTCTGCTGCAGTTTCCGTAGGCTCGTGAACTCGCAGGCGCTTTTAGGAAATCCTATACACTAGTGTTTATGCTCTAAAAACATTCTAAATGACTTTGTTTCGAGTAAATTATGGACGCTACCCACTCAGGACACTTGGAATACATTGGATGAGCAGTATGGAGGAATATTGACACGTTTTTTGTGGACTTTTATGGACCTTTCTGCCTCGGGCACCATAGACCTCCATTATTTGAATGTCAGCAGACAGTAAGAAGCCTCCCAGATCTCCAGATGCATTTGAGATATCAAAAAAGTACTCCAGAGTGTTGTTCAGCATGGGGGTGAGTAGAAAATGAAGGCTAATCATGTTTTGGGTGTACTATTCCTTTAAAATGTAGCTTCTACCTACTAGTTCTAGTGCCTATAGCTCCTATTCCTTCACCCTTTTCAGGATGAAAAGTAAAAACTCTAACCAGTGTTGCAAAGGAGCTCCAGACTATTTTGCTGAATTTAGCCAACCTTCAGCCTTACAGATGTCATTATGCAACCAATATTCACATGAATGATTCTGAGACTACAGCATTTCACATAAAAATTACGAAAAACAAAAGTTACATGAATATAGTCAATAGTTAAACCCCTCCATTACAAAACCCAAAACATATAAACAATTTGTACATTTTCATGCATAACAAAGAACACTTTATTAAGTAATGTGATTTAATTTGTTGTTAAACTCTGTAAGGTGTGCATATAAGTCCTGTCAGGCAAAGGATTATGGGCAACTGTATAGCTCCCAGCGGGGGATAGTACAGTGACAGGTGCAAATGCGCACTTTACAACAAAACGAGCTGCAAACACCAAAACGATTGAAAACACACACAAAAAAACAAAGGCAATAGAAAAATACTGCAAACTAAAATGCTATAATCAATACAAATAGAAGCAAAAAGCTACATTTAACAAATCAATTGCAAACAAACAATTTCTGCAATCTTCATCTTCATCACACTGACAGAAAATCACAAGTTAGTTTATGAAAAAAAGTAATTAATTCCAAAATGGAAAGTCCTCTTTGAAAAAGTTTTATTTGACCGTATACATTTGTTTTAAGAAAGGGGCAAATGTTTGTGTTAACTTGCGCCACAGAGCTACAGCCATGCACATGGGACGTCTCTGTGTTGCCATAGCAATGACTGCTTTGCTTTTTCGTTGGAGGAAAGAGGCTGTCCCGTTCTCGTTTATACCCCACCACCTTCAATCAAGGCGCCTTCCACAGCTAAGAGACTTCCTTGGGAGTGACACTTGATAGTTAAAGGTTTGTGGGATTGGGCTGAGAGGTTGGCTATCTTTCATTTGATTGAAAGAGCGTTCTTTGGTCAACTCCCTCTAGTGGTAGTAACATCAGAAGATCCATCTGCTAAATGAACTGACAATAAGAAGCATCCTGCTTCCTCTACCTAGCTCCTTCCCTACTGCCAGTATTACTCAGACTGATCATGGCAAACCCTTGATACCTTTCTCCTTTGGCTTAAGTCTCCTTAATGATTTGCAAATATCTAATAGGAACCAATGAACCTTACAAGTTGGAGTTGGAAGAACTGGGCCTGGAAGAAGGGTGAACATAACAGAGCAAATCAGCATGGCCCAATGAAAACCAGGAAGCTTAAATATGAAAGAGGAGTGAAGAGCGATGTTAAAAAAGGTTTTTCTAATCAAAACATTTAAGGAAAGTTGGAAAAATAGCTGGGTGAGGGACTAACGAGCACAAAGAGCTAAACTAAATATAATGCGATTTATAACCATTAATAGAAAAGGATTAAAATCAGATTATAAATCTAAAACGCACAGAGAAAAGAAAAGAGAAACCACCATGGAAAAACCCTAAAATCAAAATGTTACAAATATTAGCAAGAGCTGCAACCTGAATACAAACACCAACAGATATTGACAGATCTATAAGGGGTAATGTCCCCTATGCATAGCTTAAATATAAAGAAATATAAACTAACTTAAAAGATACATTTAAGTTTTGGTCATCTTTAGTTTGCTGCAGTTGCTGGGGGTAGCCTAGGTTGGCAATCCTGCAAAATCCACCACTGCAATAGTTTTTTATACACTTTTTGGATAGTTAAGGGGCTCTGTGCTCACCTGATCATCCTAAACTAATGCAAATATTGCTCTTAAATATAGTTTGACCCTTTATTATCCCTATATTGTATCAACAGATGAAAAAAAAGAGATCAGTGAGGAACACTCCCAATGAAAGCACTGTCTATTTGAATAAAAGTAATTTCTTTCTATAGCTGGAACAGTGAGGCCATTTCAGTGCAGCAAACACAACGTTTACTGAGAGGGCTGATAGAAGACAGCACACTCAAGGTAACAATGCAGCTCGCATTTTACGCACGCTTATCTGGGTGTGTAAGAAAAATAAGAAAACCTTATTGCTTCTGTCAAACCAGATTATGTGAGGCTTCTTCAAGGGAGCCATGCACAGCATCTCGGTGCGAATGCTCCGATTGCGGCTAACCTGTGTGGGAGTGTGTAAGTGTTGTTGAAAGAAGAAAACCAAGAATTCTTAACGTCGGGTAAAAACATTTCTCCACAAACACACACCGACACACAAAGCAAAAATCTCAACCCTTTCAGTCTCTTCCTCTACCATCTCCTCCTCACTTTCCCTGTGACTGTTTCCATGGTAACCCTGCATCAAAACCATGCACACGATACATATGATGATATGGAAAAATAAAGCAAGGAGTAAAATTATTGAATGCCACTGGTGGTGAATATTTTTAATTCCTACCTGTCTAGCTGTAATTCAGTGTCCTGTTAATGCAGTTGTGTAATTCAACTTCCTGTATTAAATATTGATGCATTCAATGGGTCCTATGATCAGAATCATCCCGTTTCATTCAGCCCCATGTGCCCAGCTAAGAGCCCCATCCTGTAGAGTCCTGGCACAGTTACAAAGTGAACAGAATCTGCTGCATAAATCATAAGCCATTTACAAAATGACTTGACGCCACTGCAGCTTTAATCTTTACAGAAAAAAAAGCCAGGGTTTGATTCAGGGCCTGAATTTGTGTGTGCGCTTCTGTTTTGGCTTCAAAGTGAGGATCCTTTTTCCAATTTCACCATCAAATTGTGGACAGCTTGTACCAAACACCATCATTATTTTTTTTCTGCTAAGAAAAGGTTTAGGATAAGGTGTAAATTGGTCTTAGGTACAAATTATGGATAGATATGCACTGGTAACGGTTAGGTTTAGGGTTGTAATCAGGATTAGGATAAAGAAATCGTTGAAAATGACTGAAAATACATTACATATAGCAAAAGGAAAACGTGCTTGTTTGTGTTTGTGTGTACATCACAGACAGCAGTAGAACACAAGCATAAGTGTGTTGCCATGGCACCCACAACTACTGTGATTTTGGAGCCAATATGTGGCCGTTACTGTGGAAACCATAATCTCACAGAAGGAGGGAATGAGACTAAGAGAGGGGTGGGATTCAGGGGGATGGAGATGGGTGCTTACTACTATTCCCCCACCTACAGCATGACGACAGACTTTATAGTAAGATGATCTGAACGGATCGACTGTCTGTCACCTTCACCAACAGAAACCTGCAGCCCTGCCGCCGTCTTTTGTTTGAGCTTTGAGGATGCAGCCAATCCTGTTTTCACGCTATGTGTAAATAAGACGACAAGTAAGAGTCACACATCCTCCCACCAAAGAGACCTTGTGGTTTGATATCCCGCTGAGTCTGTCAGCTTTCCCTTTAGGTTCGGGGAGAGTATCTCTGCCGTACCATCCCTTCCCAAAGCTGCTGGCCGCACGGGCAACAACTTATCCCAGCATATTCTCAGGCTAAACTCATCCCCTCACCAACTAACTTGTATTTCTAAGGCATTAAAGGCTGCTTATTTCACTTGCAGAAAAGCTCATCGGACTGTGACTGCTGTAAATCGGAGCAACACAAACATTTGCCGTTCTCACTACATGACCTGACACAGATAGGTTTCAGCACATGTTCAGCTGTGAATAATGGAGGAGCTGTGTGAAATATTGATAAGTCAGTTTTAATAAATTAACCCCAGTCATCAATTAGTCATGAATTACACTCCTTAGCAATTATAGTAGTATCGAATATGCAAAGGAAAAATCTATGTGAGGAATGATAAAATGGGCCCATATGGTGTCGCGTGGCGGAGGCAGAGCAGCATATTGTGGCTATGCAGCGTGCACACATGGGGTGTACAGTGTGAATGGAACAAGGCGTGATTTTGTTTTGTGTGAATGGGTTGGAACTCTCCTGTGTGCATTTAGACTAGATGCATAAAGACGCTCAAAACACAATGACAGATGTATTAAGGAGCTGAACGACAGTAACTTTAACAGTACCTCGCAAAGCTGTGCACACCTCTAAAACTTTCCCCTCTTTTCTGAGAATTACATAATATTGAGATTTATTTTCTACCCTTTGATGTATTTTACAGAAATAAATCATGCACATTGAGCCTCTGTGTCAATAGGCTACCTTTGGAACAACTTTTAACCGAGGTACTAGCATATACTAGCATAATATTTGCTTTGTAAATCTAGAAATTTAGGTTTTAACACCTTTATGTATCTGACTCCAACTCTTGTTAGAGATTCTCATTTTGAACCAGATCCTTACTTTAACTGTGCCATTCTCACATAATAACCCTGTAAAGCATACAGTGCCTTTTGAATGTATTCAGCCCACTCTAACTTCTCTACCTTCTGCCACATTTCAGGGTCAAACATAAAGATATGAAATTGTAATTTTTTTGAACAATCAAGAACAAGTGGGACAAAACCAAATTTATTGGATATTTTAAACTTTTAAGATATAAAAAACTTAGTGGGGAATGAAAAACGAATTGGGCCCTTTACTTTCAGTGCACCAAACTATTTCCAGGAGTTCAGAGAGGATCTCTGAATGATTAAATATAGACCTAAATGACTAATAAATAGAATCCACCTCTGTGTGTAATCAAGGCTCCATATAAAATTGTGAAAGTCTCAGAGGACTGTTTAAAGTGTTTCAAAGAAACCAGGAACACACCAGGAAGGGCTGGGATACTGTTATAGAGAAGTTTAAAGCTGGATTTAAAAACAAAAATATTTCCCCTGCTTTAAAGAGCCCAATAAGCACTGTGCAAGGGATAAGATTGAAATGGAAGGAGTATCAGACCACAGCAAATCTATGAAGACGCGTCCTCTCCTCTAAACATTCAGCTCAAACAAGGAGAAGATCAGAGATGCAGCCAACAGGTCCATGATGACCCTGGATGAAATGCAGAGATCTTCTGCTGAGGTGGCAGATTCTGTCCATAGGACAACAATAAGTCGTATGCTGCACAAATCTGGCCTCTATAGAAGAAAGCCATTTGTTAAAGATATCCACAAAAAGTCTTGTTTAAAGCTTTTCACAAGCCACCTTGGAGACACAGCAACTATGTGGAAGAAGGTGCAAAACGTTAGGTTTGGCATCACGGCTCATCACCCTGAACACACAATCGCCACTGTCAAACATGGTGGTGGCAGCATCATGGTAAGGGCCTCCTTTTCATCAGCTGGGACAGGAAAGATAGTTAAGATTATTTTCCTTTTAGCTCCACCCATCTTCTATTTTAATCCAATCAAGTTCGTTATTCTTGGTAAACGAAAGCATTCCCACAGCATGATGCTGCCATGACTGTTAAGGATGAGAATAATTTGTTCAGGGTGATGTGCATTATGTTGGGATCCTGAGGCTTGCCCACCAGAGGGCGCCGAGGATCCTCTTCTGTTTTTTGTTTTCTTTTAGGGACTGGGTTACTGTTGGGATCTGGGGATGTACCACCTTTCTCCAGCAGAGTGCGCCGTGGGTCTCCTGGGCTGGAGCCCTCCAGCACACCTGGAGCTCGTCTGCTCATCAGGAACATAAGCAGCTGCCAGACCTTCCTTCGACGCCGCAGTGTTGACCTTAGTTTGGTTAGCAAACCTGAGCCTCTGTTACCAGAAAGAATCTAAGTCATCTCAAGTGAGAAACCTGATTCTAATCTGCCTCTGTCTTTGCTCTCAGGAAACCTGTCTCAAGTCTGAAGCTCTGGGTGAGCTTAACCTGCCTGCCAGCCCTGGTGAGCCAAACCTGAAGATTCCAGTCTGGATTTTCTCCTGCTGCTCTTAGAGAAGAGCTGGAAACTCTGATCAAGGTCTGCCATTCAAAGTCAGAAGCTAGACACTGCTGCTGCTGCTTGTGCACTCTGCTGAACCAACAGTCTCTGGACCCAACGATTCCCTCCCTCACAAGTTAAGCCTGGACTCCTTCAAGGTAGACTCAGAACAATCCTAAAACTCAATTAATCTTCTGACTGCCTGGCTAATCAAACTGTCCATATCTGCAGACATCAGTGAACCCAACCCGGACCAGTACCTGATCCAGTTCACGTTCTTGTGTCAATCTAACTTCAATAAACTCTGTTAAACTTTTACTCAGCCTCCGTTTGTGTTCTGCATGTGGGTTTAACCTAAAAACCAATCATGACAGAACACTGCTGCCATTAACAAGACCCAGCAGATCACCTCCGGAGGAAGCTTTAAGAACAAGCCACCTGATCCAAGGACAGACACAAACCCTCCGTGAGTTAAAATCCCAGTTTGATTTAAAGAAAACACACGTTTCAATATCCCACAGGCTTCGTGGGAATCACAAGATGGCACCAGTTCAACTTCCGGTTCCGGAGCCCGTTTCGTCACTTCCGGAATTCCGTCCGTCACTTCCGGGTTCAGATCCGCTTCTAAGGTCAGAATCTGCTCCGTCATTTCCTGATTTCCGTCCTTCACTATTTTCTGGCGAATCTAGTGAATGTAAAAGTTTTCTTTTGCAGTGTAAATTGTTTTTCGAGCTCAATCCGTCCAGTTTTCCCGACGACGAGAGAAAAATAGTTTTTGTTCTCTCACTTTTATCCGGTAGAGCCTGTAAATGGAAAAGGACCCGTTTTCCTTCTGAATCAACTATCACCTGTACATTCGAAGAATTTTTTAACGAATTCACTCTAGTTTTTTCTATTAAATCTGTCGAGTCTCATGGGTTGTGAAACATTAAACAAGGAAATAGATCCGTCGAAGAATATTCTGAAGACTTCCGGATCAGAGCCTCTGCTTCCGGCTGGAGTGACGCTATGCTAAGAAACATCTACCTGAACACATTAAATAAAGAGATTAGAAAAGAACTAGCAACAATAGATCAACCTACAACCCTGGAAGAGCTTATTTGCATAGCAACCTATTTGGATTACAGATTACAAGCAAGAGTCAAGCCCAGGTCTAGAAAACCAGCTCAGCCCAGTCCAGTTCAGATCTGTCCAGTCCAGTCCTGTCCAGTCCAGCTCAGTCCATCCCAGTACAACTCTGTACAGCCCTGTTCAGTCCACTTCCGCACAGTTTAGTCCAGTTCAGCCATCACCTACATGACCGCCAGTTAGCACCATCCATTAAAAAGATAAAAATCAAACCACAACTCACAACCCAAGCAGACAGAACCCCCGTAATCCAGGAGTCAGATCTCTGGAACTTCTATTTAGGGAATAGAGATGATCTGTTCCCCTTCTTGTCACCTTATCATGAACCAATTAGCCCTACTCCTGAGCCCGTTAGCAATTCAGCTAAACCTGCACCTGAACCCACTTACACACCAGTTAGCCTTTTGCCACAGTCAGCCTGTGATCCCCTTAAGCCCAGCTTCTAATGAACCCGGACGTAAGAGACGGCGGCGCCGTAAGCCAGCTCTGAGCCGTCTAGAGACCCCTGAGCCGGTTCTGAGCCGTCTAAAGACCCCTGAGCCAGTCGTGAGCCGTCTTGAGTCAGTTCTGTGCCATTTTGAAACCCCTGAGCCAGCTCCATGCCATTTTGAAACCCCAGTGTCAGCTCCATGCCATTTTGAAACCCCAGTGTCAGCTCCATGCCATTTTGAAACCTCTGAGTCAGCTCCGTGCCATTTTGAAACCCCTGAGTCAACTCCGTGCCGTTTAGAGACCCCTGAACCTGCTCCAAGCAGTGTAGAGACTCCCGGGCAGATTCTTAGCCGTCTAAAGACCCCTGAATTAGCTCTGTGCCGTCTAGAGACCCCTGAGTTAGCTCTGTGCCATCTAGAGACCCCTGAGTTAGCTCTGTGCCGTCCAGAGACCCCTGAGCAGAACTTTAAAGAGATGTCAGAATTCGAAGGATGTGGTTTTACCCCTCCTAGGACCTCTCTACAGGCGCCACTGACCGCAAGGAGCCCTCTACAAGCATCACAAGCCACTTCAGAGACTGAACCTTTGCTACCATGGGTGTTTTTCCCCATGCTGGATTGGGAGCAACAGTCGGTGGTCCCCCCTGTTCCTGATGTGGAGACACAGTCGGTGGTCCCCTTAGTTCCTGATGTGGAGCCACAGTCGGTGGTCTCCTCAGTTCCTGGTGTGGAGCCACAGTCGGTGGTCTCCTCAGTTCCTGATGTGGAGCCACAGTCGGTGGTCTCCTCAGTTCCTGATTGGGAGCCACAGTCGGTGGTCTCCCCTGTTCCTGATTGGGAGCCACAGTCGGTGATCTCCTCAGTTCTTGATTGGGAGCCACAGTCGGTGGTCTCCCCTGTTCCTGATTGGGAGCCACAGTCGGTGGTCTCCCCTGTTCCTGAGGTGGAGCCGCAATCAGCGGGCTCCCCTGTTCCTAAGGTGGAGCCGCAATCGGTGGGCTCCCCTGTTCCTGAGGTGGAGCCGCAATCGGCGGGCTCCCCTGTTCCTGAGGTGGAGCCGCAATCGGCGGGCTGCCCTGTTCCTGAGGTGGAGCAGCAATCGGTGGGCTCCCCTGTTCCTGAGGTGGAGCCGCAATCGGCGGGCTCCCCTGTTCCTGAGGTGGAGCCGCAATCGGCGGGCTCGGCGGGCTCCCCTGTTCCTGAGGTGGAGCCGCAATCGGCGGGCTCCCCTGTTCCTGAGGTGGAGCTGCAATCGGCGGGCTGCCCTGTTCCTGAGGTGGAGCAGCAATCGGTGGGCTCCCCTGTTCCTGAGGTGGAGCCGCAATCGGCGGGCTCCCCTGTTCCTGAGGTGGAGCCGCAATCGGCGGGCTCGGCGGGCTCCCCTGTTCCTGAGGTGGAGCCGCAATCGGCGGGCTCCCCTGTTCCTGAGGTGGAGCTGCAATCGGCGGGCTCCTCTGTTCCTGATCCGGAGCCGCAATCGGCGGGCTCCTCTGTTCCTGATCCGGAGCCGCAATCGGCGGGCTCCTCTGTTCCTGATCCGGAGCCGCAATCGGCGGGCTCCTCTGTTCCTGAGGTGGAGCCGCAATCGGCGGGCTCCCCTGTTCCTGAGGTGGAGCCGCAATCGGCGGGCTCCTCTGTTCCAGTCCAGGAGCCGCAGTCGGCGGTCTCCTCAGAGCCTGTTCTAGTCCAGGAGCCGCAGTCGGCGGTCTCCACAGAGCCTGTTCCAGAGCCGCAGCCTACGGTCACCTCTGAGCCTGTTCCAGAGCCGCTGAGGAGGGGATGGGGTACCCCATGGGGCTACCTACTGAAATTGGGGCGTCGTCCTCCTGGGAAGCTGCTTCGCCCCTGGCCCCACGGCCAGCCCCCAGAGCGTCAGCTTCGCCTCCGGCCCCGCGGCAGACCTCCAGAGCGTCAGCTTCGCCTCCGGCCCCGCGGCAGACCTCCAGAGCATCAGCTTCGCCTCCGACCCCGCAGCCGGCCACCTAAGACTCTGCTCCGCTGCCGGACCCTCGGCCGGCCCCCAGAACCTCTGCCACGTCTTCGGCCCCTCAGCCGGCCACCTAAGACTCTGCTCCGCTGCCGGACCCTCTGCCAGCCCCCAGAACCTCTGCCACGTCTTCGGTCCCTCAGCCGGCCACCTAAGACTCTGCCTCGCCGCCGATCCCACGGTCGGCCACCGGAGCCTCTGCCTCGCCGCCGATCCCACGGCCGGCCGCCTGAGACTCTGCCCCGCTGCCGGTCCCATGCCCGGCCACCAGAGACTCTGCCCCGCTGCCGGTCCCACGGCCGGCCACCTGAGACTCTGCCTAAGAGATTGTTTTTTGTTCCGGATTTAGTTTTTGTTTCTTGCCCTCCTTGCCTGGTGCCCCCTCCGCCCGCCCTGGGTGGGTTGTTTCTTGTTTGCTTTTTTTTTATGGACTGTTCTGAGGGCGTCTGGAATCCGCCCTTGAGGGGGGGGCTCTGTTGGGATCCGGAGGCTTGCTCACCAGAGGGCGCCGAGTATCCTCTTCTGTTTTTTGTTTTCTTTTAGGGACTGGGTTACTGTTGGGATCTGGGGATGTACCACCTTTCTCCAGCAGAGTGCGCCGTGGGTCTCCTGGGCTGGAGCCCTCCAGCACACCTGGAGCTCGTCTGCTCATCAGGAACCCTCCCTACATAAGCAGCTGCCAGACCTTCCTTCAACGCCGCAGTGTTGACCTTAGTTTGGAAACCTGTCTCAAGTCAGAAGCTCTGGGTGAGCTTAACCTGCCTGCCAGCCCTGGTGAGCCAAACCTGAAGATTCCAGTCTGGATTTTTTCCTGCTGCTCTTAGAGAAGAGCTGGAAACTCTGATCAAGGTCTGCCATTAAAAGTCAGAAGCTAGACGCTGCTGCTGCTTGTGAACTCTGCTGAATCAACAGTCTCTGGACCCAATGGTTCCCTCCCTCACAAGTTAAGCCTGGACTCCTTCAAGGTAGACTCAGAACAATCCTAAAACTCAATTAATCTTCTGACTGCCTGGCTAATCAAACTGTCCATCTCTGCAGACATCAGTGAACCCAACCCGGACCAGTACCTGATCCAGTTCATGTTCTTGTGTCAATCTAACTTCAATAAACTCTGTTAAACTTTTACTCAGCCTCCGTTTGTGTTCTGCATGTGGGTTTAACCTAAAAACCAATCATGACACATTGTTAATTTTTTACTGCACATAGTTATGTTTATATAGACTAAAATTGCATATCTTGGATTCCTTGTCTTAAACTTTGAACAATAATTCTTATGGCTTTGCCTTTCTTGCCACTCTTCTGTGAATCTCTAATTTGAGTCTTTTCTGATAAATCTCTGAGATTTCATAGAGGTTGATTAGTTGAATCAGCACTTTTTTCCACTAGGTTTGGTTTTGAAGAATCGAAGTAAAAGGGGCTGAATGCAAGTGCATGCCACACTTTTAAGATTTTTGTAGGTAATTAGAAAAACCAGGCATAATTTTCCTATATTATTTTTTTCGTGGTCTATTACATAAATCCAAGAAAAAAGCAAATACATGTGACATATCTTATCTGAAAAATTAGGAATAAAATATTTTGGAAGACAGTTTTGATCTCAGTCCACCTGAATGAAGACATCTTTTATGTTTTTTTTTTTGTTTTTTGTTTTTTTTTCATTGTTATCTTAACATCTGATACCCAGAAATACAAAGAGCAGCTATTAGAGGCTAGATGAGATGCTTTTATTTGATTTATTTCTGGGGGGGAAAAGCACATAGTGCAACATTTTAATATATTACATTGACAATAACCTAAAATGGGATGTCTTAAACAGATTGGATTAGCATCCTTGAAGAGAGGATCGCTACCTGGGGCAAAGCTCTTATTTTCATACTCTAATTTCAGAGTATTTTAGGATGAAACCTGAAAGCTTAAAACGTGGACCATATACAGTACACAGGAAAACAAATGAAAAAACATTTATAGCCTGAAGCAGAAATAGAGCAAATAAATAAGTGACTCTGTGAATATTTTAGTGAGAACTGCACACTGTTTAAAGACAAGTTTAAAACAATTTAGCACCCTTCAAACCAAGCTGACTAAATTTCAGAATACTCCACAGGCCAATTGTTCTTCTTTGTAATTGTCTTGGATTTTTCCCACAGTGGGACAATAAAAGTATTCCTATTTTAAACATATTCATACCCCCTGTGGATTAATGTAAACATCTGTTTCTAGCCACCATTTACTTAAACACCCCTCCATAAAATCCAGTGCAGGCAGCCGTCATCAGAATCCATATAAGTAGTAAACACCACCTGGTTTATGGTGGTTTATTCAGTCTAAATAAAGCTGTTCTACGAAGAGCATGCTTTTTAAAAAAGGAACTGCACGTCATAGAAGAACAACCGCCTACCTGGAGACAATTTCATAAACACAACACTGTGTGATGATGTTGGATTTAACACATGGGGACATCCATGTTTAATTTTCACCTGTGTCCTCTGAGCTCTGGTCTGGGTTTAAACACAAATTCTGAGTGCCCACCGGTAATTAGCTCTGTTACCTACTTGGTATCCACACTGAACCAAACCTTATCATGTAAACAAGCGCTTAGTGTCAGAGAGTGCAGATATACTACTGTAGAAGAATGCTAACAGTGGGTTTTTGCACAAAGAGCAAAGAGGGTCAGTAGCTGAAATGTGAGCTAAGCTGAGAGGCTTTCTGTGTTGAGTTTTCTCGATCTTTCAGTGCAGATGGGACCTTTGCTTGCAAACGGCAATTTATTCACACAATGGAAAAGAAAATGTTGCTGCTGGATAAACGGCTGACTTTCGTCCGATGCACAGTTGTGCTTTTTGACCTTACATTGGACTGGGCGCTGTCTGCCTCTTGCTCATTATCCCAGGAGTTAGAAAGATTGTAAGGGTGGCTAATGTAGAGGCAGATTAGACACTGATCCGGTAACCAGTCCTTCACACATTTATTTTTTCTTGCATTGGTTTTGTTCAACATGTACATGCCATACCTTATATTTCATATTATCGTGAGGAATGTATGCATTGCTACCTCTTCCGCTACAAATTGCGTAGTTTGGTTTTCATTTGATGATAGAGTTTGTTTTTTGTTTAAATAGACTTGTTTAATATTTGTTATCATTTTGCCATTTCTATCATGTAATTGGAGGAAGAAAAAGCAATATCGGCCCCAAGAATCGGCTTAAATATATCACTTTTGGGAGCAGTTAGACCAGGGGTCGGGAACATATGGCTCGCACGCCAAGTGTGGCTTTTTTGATGATCGCATCTGGTTAACAGATTTCGGCTTTTCAGATAAAACATAAAATATTATCACTTATTTTAATCCAACCATCGATTTTCCACTGGTGATTTCCTGTTCAGGGCTGCAGATGGCTGCAGGAGCAATTGTTGGTTATTTTAATTAGATGATTGTATTAACCTTTCATGGTTAAACAGGGAAATACCCCATTTTCTATCCGTCTTCTTGATCATTAGCTTTCCAGGAAGATCTTGAAGAAAAACAAACATGGCGTGTATGATACATTTGAGGACGAATGGACTGAAAAATTCACCTTTGTGGAGAGAGCAGATTCTACGGTGGGCCTAATTTGCAATAACAATATTGGATTGATGAAATGGTGGCATGTAAAGCGGCACTTTGACACACGGCATGCTACCTTTGCATCAAAATACCCTGCGGGAGACGGCAGGAAGAAAGCGTGCCAAGAGCTACTGAGCTGGGTGCAAGCTAGCCAGCAGGAACTCCACGTATGGACCTGGCAAGGTCACTATAATTCTGCTACTTTTGCTGGATCTTTAGCAATAGTGAGGAACGGAAAACCGTTCACAGATGGCGGTAGGGTGGCCAGATATCCGGCTTTAGGGCGGACAGTCCGGATTTTCATTGCACTGTCCGGCGTCCGGCGCCGCATCCAGCCGGACGTGTATTTGCCCTCCTTTACACCCAGATTCCACATACTCTGTCAGTGCTCCGCTCCGCTCAAGTACGTCGTGCGAAGTACTTGTCTGTCATGTAAATCAATGAGAGCTGTTCCACATCCTCCGCTACTCCTCCGCACGTCTCTGTCCACGTACGTCTTCTCCGTCTTTCACCGTCAAAATACGGAACTGAGCTCTTTTTGTCTCCGCTCCCGTCAGTCCAGATCAAGACCCGCAATTGCAATCGCACCAAACAGGATAAAGAATGTAGTGAAGACCCGGTTTGTCAAATTAAATTATAGTAAAAACAGGTCGGTTACTAGAAATTAGAGCATAGTTCGTATATATTCCCAAAATTAAGAGCAATTAATTAAATAACTGGATGCAGACTATTGGTGCTTCAACAGACCAAAAAATTCTTATTGCAGGAATGGATGAAGAGATGATGAGTTTGGAAGCGGAGAACAAACATAGTTCATACAAACTATGGATGATCCTGTTTATTCCTGTTACAAAAATCCACAGCAGAAAGAGAAAATATTTGGGCAGAAACTGAACATCTGCTGGATGATGATGGGGATTTTTTTTAATATGTCATATTAAATTAAACGTTCACAGGGTTTATACCGGAATGAGGAACTCTAATTTAATGCTCTTTTAATGCTATTAGAAATAATTTTAATTTCATCAACAAGTATCATGTACACAAGTTATTAGTATACATGAAATCATGAAATAAGGAGCTGTAAGCACAGTTCCATGACTCAAGTTTGTGTATATATATATATATATATATATATATATATATATATATATATATATATATATATATATATATATATATATATATATATATATATACAGTATATATATATATATATATATATATATATATATATATATATATATATATATATATATATATATATAGATAGATAGATAGATAACATGGTGAAATCATCTTTACTCTCGACAGGCTGCAGCCATGTCACGAATTCCTCTTTTCCAGCCACTTTTTGACATTTGCATTGTCCTATTCTCTAGCTCTCTCTCCGCCTCAAGCTTCTTTTCCAAACAACTGCTTTATGATCAATTGCAGCAGTTCTGCTCAAATTAATCGTGTCAAAAAATAGTCACTTTTAAACACCACAATGTATTAAATAAATACAAATGCTGGGAACCAATTCTTTTTTTACATCTCTTTAATATTTTGTTCTATTCAACTACACAAGCATCATCTTTAAACTACTAAGAATTGTAATATAAATGTGACTTTACCCGATTCTTATGTACACCTTAGTAATTGATATGCCGCACAATGTCCTCCTTTTTGGTGTTATAGAAATGGCCACCCTAGATGGCGGGTATGCTAAAACTTTAATGCTGGATGTGGCCAATGAACTTTTTGATGAGCTTCCGAACAAAAAAAGGACAATCAAATGGATACAAGACATGCGTCTGTTGGCAAGAACTGTTCTTGATCGTACCATCATGATGGCAAAGCATGTGGAGGAAAAGCAAGTGAAGGACATAAATGCAGCGCCGTTCTTTTCCCTGGTTTTGGATCAGTCAACTTAAGTCATTTGTTGCAGTTCAGTTCAGCAAATCCATGCAGCACCAGAAGTCGCATTAATGGTATTATTACAACATTATTTAAAAGAATAAACTAAAAGAGTCATTATACTCACGTTTAGTTTAAATCAGTCTTAGAATATGTTATATGGCACACACTGAAATACATTTCAAAATAGTTTGCCTTCATGGCTCTCTGACTTAAAATGTTCCCCACCCCTGCGTTAGAGTAATGTCAAAAAAAAAATCATGTCAGCATTAGTCTTAAAAAACTGCATTAGCAGATCTCTAGAACTGATTCTCTTTATATTGTGTCACATTTTGTCACCTTTCAACCTGCTAAACCCATCCCAGTGAGTAAAACGACCCTATGGTGAAACATGGTGATGGCTGCATCATGCTGTCCCTCCTCAGTGACAGGGAAGCTGGTCAGAGTTAATGGGAATGCTGGAAACTTTACAGGAAAACCTGATGTAGATATAAAAAACATGAAGGCAGTGGAATGGTGTTCTTGTGGTATCCACTGAAGCCCAAAGCTGAACCTAATCAAGAAGGGGTAGCAAAAAAGTAGATAAATGCTGCCTGTAGCAATCAGTAGCCAGAATTTTCAGATTTTTAGAGGCGCAAAGTTCTACAATAACCAGAAAATGGTTTCACAGAATAACTCAGCTGATTATATTTGTCCATTACACATATTGTTTACTTATGATGTAATCAGAACACATGTCGAAACACCACAATAGGTATAAAAAGGGTTTTTCAGACTGCAGTCTGCAGACTGCAGACCTTTATTATTCAGGACTGGACTGCAGGAGCCAAAATGACAGGGCAGAGGAAAAAAATATCAGTTATTGTTCAGGTAAATATGATCTGTTAATAATAATTGCATCGGAAATGACCAAAGAAGACTTAAAGAAATTAGATAAATGTTTCTGTAATTAATGCAATCTGACCTTTTCTAATGCCACTTACAGCCAGGCATCCAGACTATTAAACTGGTTTAGAAAGAAAAGGACATTTTATGGACTGAGAGGGATTAAGATGTCAGGGTTCAAATAATATAGATGCAGGGATGAATGGAAGGGGGAAGGGAGACAGAGAAATACGTTTTTTTCACATAGTTCCAATCACATTTCCCTACCCTAAAAAACGGCTACCTTATAACCACCTCCCTCTGGTCTGCTCCATAAAAAGCACAGCCAACTGTTCTGATCCAGACTTAGACTGAAAAAAAAGAGCAAAACAAACAAACCCACAAAGACTTCTGAGAAAACAGAAACACACACTCATCCCTCTGCTCCGCAGGGTCAACATGCTGCCTCAGAGCTTTCTGCATCCACAAACACACACAGATGCTCCACTGAAAGCTTACCGGGGCCAAGCGGGTTCAAAAGCGTCCACAGAGCTTAAAAGCACTTGACACCTTTCCAACTCCAAGCTCATCTGGAACCTGTCCACGCCTGGCAAGGTCAGGGCTGCTGTTGTCAAACTCATGATTCTCACCCTACTGTGTATTGCTCACAAGTGATTTCCAGCGCCATCTCTTTCTGTCTCTGCGAGCTTTGCTTTGTTTTTCTTCTTGCTGCTATCTTCTTTTGTCAGCATCATGGTGTCGCATTAGCTGGAATGACACGGTGCCGGCTTCAAAAGGACTTCATTTACTTAGTGCTGTTATGTGTCCTTCCCTCATAAATGCTGAGTAAGGAAGTAAGCTTGCTCTCAGCCCAACGTAAGTCAACCAGATGACAACAGCCACACCGCAGATTGTTTAGCTTAAGACAGAAATGTACTCCGGCTGTGATTTAGTAATCTAGAGTATCAATAACTCAATAAAAGCGTCAAATCAACAGCATCATTATAAAAAAAAACTTTAAAAGCTAAACTAGACATTCTCTATTGTTCATTAGTGACCACCGACCGGAGATTCCTATTTTTTACAGTAAAGATATTTAGCTCTGTTTGCTGCAGCACAATTTAACACTGAAAAAAAGAGATACATTTGACCTTTTTGCACAATTATGCAAATGACCAAAATACCAGTAACACAGCCACTGCTGCCCCGAACAATAGCTTAAATTTTTTTTTTTCACATTGTTTTAACATTAGCTTATTTTTGTCCCAGTAGAGTAAATTCAACACTGGGCCAATCATCTCTGGGTAATAACTCAAACACGATTTAAAGCATTAAAATAATTTCTGAAACATTTAACTCTGATATTCTTTAGTTTTTGCTTTTTTAGTTACAGTCCTGTTTGCTGTTACGTACGGTAACAAACATAAAGCTTGGACTTTATGTTTGTAAATTCTCTTTGAACTTTAACTGCTCTGTGAATTTATTGTATTATGGAGGATCCAAAGGGAAAGAAAGTAGACTGAGAAGAAGGTGGTCCAAAATTTAAAACCCCAGTAAGACCACATATATACCTGATATATACACCTGAGGACGTGATTCCTGAGATGAGACACAAGGAGGAGCTTATTAAAGAGCGACAAATAGCTGAGGGAGAGAAATGAGCTGCAGTGATAACTGGAGGAATCTGGAGAGAAAACGGCTTAACAAAACTAACACAAAGAACATAGATACAAAAAAAGCATTAATAAAAGCTGCTCTACCTGAGAAATATCAAATACCAAACATACGTGGGTAAATTCCCAATCATCTGGGTCTGGACCACAACAAAAACGGCTTAAATCTTAGGCAACAGGACTTTTAGACTGCTGAATGTTAAATAAAACTTGGGGAACAAAAACCTGAGTGTTGGAAAAACTGTCAATCATATCTCAATCTTCTGTTTACATTTGATCACCATGTTTACATTTTACCACTGCTGCACTTTAACAAATGGAAATGTCTTGAGAGCAGTACTGAATGAAATTTCATTTTGTATACAACCTGCGTTTACAAAATGACAATAAAGCTTGTCTAAGTTCTACACAGTTTTTCTAAAAACGTTTCAGCACCTTGACAAAGGGTCCTGGATACAGATTTTCTTCAGAAATATAGAGCAAAAGATAGGCTTTCTCAGATTTAAGCTTGTATGTGAGTGAGTACAACATAAACAGAGAGCTGAAGTCCAAAGGACCATGATGACACTGAGCTTTATGGATTCAGCTTTTCTGCAGCTGCAGTAAAAGATTCATTTATTTCAATCTTATAGTTGTTTTTTTAAATACATCTGCACCAGGGGAAAACTGAAATGTGACTGGCTCCATAAATTCTTTACTAGAATATTAGTGGCACTTTAAATGTAAAAAGCAGAACTAGGTCTAACAGACTGTTCATTTTAGTTTAACTGAGCCTAGTTGGTTTCACTGTAACGGTGGCGCTTTGAGAAATGAAGCTCCTCCAAGCTGAAAATGCCCAATGACCGTGTCTTCACCTGAATGGTGTCAGGTTGGTTGAAGGTTTTGGAGGAACCAAATGCAGAGAGGGAAGCTGAAGTGGTATTTTGCCGTTTTAATAAGTCAAAAAATGGGAACTGGAGCAAAAATCCAAAAATAACAAATACATAAAACAAAAATCTAGGATACATCAGGGAAAACACACATTAGGAGTGAGGAAAGGACGAGAAAGCAGCAAACAGTGACTGAAACAGGGGCTGTATAAATGGGAGACTGAACAAAGACCAGGCTAATCAACAGACTGGGAGCAGGTGTGGACAGAGGAAACAGGAAGGGAGAGAGGGGAAGGAGACAGACACAAGAAGGCAACAGGGGACAAACAGGAAATACATAAGAAATCAAAAAATATTCAGAAACAACTAGAATAACACAAAATGGAAATGAAATCAATAAACTAAAACAACTCAAAAAGAAAACCAGTGCAGAATCATGACAGATGGTTTTTACTGTAAAAAGAGGATGATGAATTTTTTTTATTATTTATATCACCATTTAAAGTGAGGCATTTATTAGTTAAACTGTTACCACCTGATTAATCAATCGGACCATCTTGCAGTTAAAGGCTGAAAATAATAACATCCACAGCACCCAGTGTTTTTGTCTTTTGTTACACATCAGTATAATGGGATGTTATGTGACAGAACAGCACAAAGAAATGCAGGATTGTCATGCATTTTTGTAATCCTTTCCCGTCCCCTGGTTTCGATTATTTTAGCCAATAAAAACATGTGAGGTATAACCAAATGAGGGTTTTATTTCTCCTCAGTATGTGGAGTAAAAGAGCTGTTTCCTTTAAAAAAGTCTGCAAAAGAAAGGGGTTTGATGTTGGCTTCCAAAATGTCATGTGACAAGTTAAAAGGGTTGTTATTGTACCGCTGATGGTCTTTCCTCGTTTTTTAAAGTATTTCATCATGCATAGGGATGCAGCGTAGAGACGTGACATGCCAAAAAAAAGGTTTGTTGCCTGATGGCAACGTTGTACCATAGAGAGATAACATGTCTTTAATCTCAGTCTGTGTTTTACATACATTTAGCCCTCATATAAACACTGGATAGATTCTCAAGACAAAGAGTCAAATGTGGATCATATTTTAGCTTAATTTGTCAAAGTAATGTCTATTTTTCTACAAATAAAAATGCATGGAGCAGGGATCAGTGTAAGAGCATTGATTCAGTCAGCTGACAGGCAGTGCCCAGCAACAATAGGGGGAGAAGTGGGGCTCTAAATTGAAGCTACAGTTGTGTTTGAAATTTTACACACCCTTCGAATCAAAGAGAAGAAAATCAGCTGCCAGTAAAAAGAACTGAAATTGACAAAAGTAATAATAGATAAAAACTATAAAAAGATGGAAATCAGATAGATAGATAGATAGATAGATAGATAGATAGATAGATAGATAGATAGATAGATAGATAGATAGATAGATAGATAGATAGATAGATAGATAGATAGATAGATAGATAGATAGATAGATAGATAGATAGATAGATAGATAGATAGATAGAAAGAGAAAGAAAGATATTTTAATTCCTAGCGTGAATTTATTATTTCTTTGATGGGAGGATGTGTAAACTTGCAAGCACAAACTAATATGAATGGAGTTACCTAAAATTCATGAGATTTAAGTCTAATATTACTTAAAACATATCAAAATTTTATTAATCGAACTGTTTAAAAGACAGTAATATCTATTGTATGAGATGGATAAAAATAATCAGACATTATATGCAACATTTTTAAAATAACAAGCCAAATTCCCAATCCCAATTAATCTGCATCATTAACTGATTTTCTTTTCAAAATGTCCTGCATACCTCGTCACTCTCTCTTCATCTATCCATTTTTTATTCCCAAAGTTATAAACTGACCATTAAGGGCAGCGTCCCTCCCCTCGACTAAACGTTCTATTTAGTTCAAAGCAGATAAACTCTTGGCCAATTGCTAATCTCTTGATTGAACACTGGAAGACAAAGGTTATCACCAAACAAATTTAGTTAAGGCAGCGAGGGGCGAAGGATCTCAGCACCACTAGCAACTGATCTAATCAACTACACAGCTAAGTTGATTATAAAACTGTGGGTCTGAAGTGCAGATGAGGGCTGGGGAGGGGCAGAATGGTGGAGATGAGAGGAAAATCACCAGGAAGAGAGGACAGGAGGGGTGAGCGCTAATCTACAGAGGTGAAAACAGATGTATGAGAAGAGGAGAGTTGTGTCGAACAAAGCTGCTCACAACAGGCTGCAGTAAGGAACACTAACAGATTATACTTTAGGGCAGCACTCGCCATGAACTCTACTGCTGGTTCAAAGCAGTGTGCTGAAACAAAAGGTAAGGCTCAAGACGGAGTAAAACTACAGAGCGGAGGAGAACACAGCTTAACTCAGAGGGCTGTCGTTAAGGTCGGGTTTATAAGCAGTCCAGCGTGGTTCTATTGATGCCAAAGCGTCAGGTGGTTTACAGCAAAAATAAGCTTTTAACATTTTTACATTTAGCATAACAGCCAAAATCATCACTGAACAAATAGTGAAAAAAACTGAGGCAAAACTCTGAAAAGTATGGAGTGCATTTCTGTTCAGATCTCTTTACTCTAGAAGAACCTCATTAAAATGAATGAAGGCCCAGTTGTTACTGGAAAATAACACACATAAACCTTACCTGAAACATGTACATGGCACGTTTGACAGTAAACTGCACATTTATACTTGTTATTTCTGCAGGTCAGAGCCCTGGGAATGTGCCGCCACCAGACCTGCAATGGAACCTCAAAATGTTGCTGTTCCTCAATTTTAGTTGTGGAAAGTAGCCAATAACTTCAAAGTGCAGTGTACTATAAAAGTAACATGTACATGTTTCAAGTAAGGTGCATGTGCGCCTTTGCAGCTGACCACAGCCATTCCAGTCAGTCAGAGCTGTTCCACTCTGTGCACTGCGGTCCATGTCTGAACATCCTAGATGCGCTGATTTTCTGCAGCATACCGCACCATCTCCACATAAAAAGGGAGCAGAGCATGTCATTTGGGAAGGAAGTAATTTTAATCTAAAGAAAAGTGGATCCAGTGGAGTTCAGAACTAAAAGACTACATATGCTGTAAGAAAACTTTCTGTTGATGCAATTAATCAACAGCCATAATAATTATGTGTATCTGAATAAAAATTTAAAAAAAGACTCTAATCTGATCCAAGGAAAACAAGGTACAGTAAGCTGATCAGAAAGGGCAGGAAGACAAGACGGTACTGTCCAATTAACCACTTTATTTGTTTATTGACCTATTCACAGCCTATAATTACACTGCTATAGAGAGGTGCAACAGGGTACCTGACAAAAACGTGGCACAACTTCACCTCCAGTGGAACCCCGGCGTAGAATAGAAGATTAGAGCATAATCACCATCATGAGGACCAATAAACACAGCATGTACTCCAGCTAAATTGGTTGGGGGCAGGTTTAACGCAGGGGTAGGTTATAAAATGAAACCCATAAAACAAATTCTCACAGAAATCTGTGCAGTTCATCATCTGAAAGAAGAAATAGCACAGGTGCAAACCTTTTAAGACAGTCCTGACAAGGGAGGATTAACCAGATAAAAGCTAGAGTCACTTTTGAGGAGCTGCAGAGATTCAAAGTTTAGGTGAGATATTCTGCCATTTATTTTTACTAACAGCAAGAGGATCAGCTTCCAATGATTAAATTAGCCTGAATCTAGATATGAACAACACTTTCAAGAGTTTTATTTCTAAATATTTCCCCCCACCTAATGATTATGCACTGTTTGCTGTTGTGAAAAGTCTTGGTGTTATGTGTATATTTACTAGGAGCTTTGATAAACCCAGCCAAGAGTAGGGGCTACTACAGTATTATCTTTAACGGTCTAAAATTCTTTCCTGTGTGTCCCTTCAGCTGTGTTTCAAAGCAGTATGTGTAAAAGTCACCAGTGGGAGGGTGATTTTGTCACAACAGCAACCCAACCGGCACAGAAGCTCTGACAATCTCTACAGCAAACAGATCTCAGCCAGAGCTGCTCCTGCTCCACAGACAGACATACCTGTTCTTTCTCTGACAGCCTGTTCCTCAGTATTAAACCCTCACACAATGAGCAGACATGCACAGTGGCAGGAAGGTGAAACTACTCCTGAATACAGCCCCGAGCTGTGCTCTGGAGCACGAAAAAACAGGGGACAGTGTTCGTAGACTGAAACGCCACTGGGACCAATTAGACAGCGCAGAAGGGCATGCTTCAGAACCAGTTTAAAAGGCCCGCTTCTAGAAAGGATAGCTGAAGGGGTGGGATTAGGTTGTTTTTTTTATTGGGAGAACAAGGGGATCTTTAAGTGTAAGCTGGACAGAGGTTAGGAGTTTTGCATGTTAAGGATTACGTAGCAGCATCTGCTGCCTTTGCCAAATGTGTTGATCTAAAGCAGACTGAAACAATGATGCTGAACAACCTGAATCCGTCCTTTTCAAAGCAGCTGCGTGTGGCATTATATCACCTTAATTAATCAATGTCATGTAAATGTGTGTAAACGAATGCAAATGAGACACCTGCTGTGATTCATTGCCTGTAGACTTGAAGGTGTTTTGCGTTAGTTTTAGTTAAAGATGCTCAATTTCTGCATAAAACATTGTATTGTCCCTGCAGCACAGCCACTATTCCTCTTAACTACATTTTTAGATAACAAACAGGTTATAATAAGTTTAATCTTTTTTGCAACAACAGTTTAAAAAATATTCACCAAAGGGATGAATGTCAGATTTATTTCTGGCCTTAGAGGAAGCATTTAAACCTTTTGTATATGAGGTGTGAAATAATCATAGGACAAAAATTTAGGCCTCTCTTAAATGAAAATCTGCTGGGACAACATTCATTTCCATACTGAAGTTAGCTTTAATTCCTAACCAAGAAATAAGCCACTTGCTCTACAACACTTTGCGTTGGTTTAAATACTTTTCAGTCAGACAATAGAGGTAGAAAGTCAGCACGACAAGCGGAGGCTTTAAAAGCTCTAAACATAACCCACTGTCATGCAAAGAAGTGGTAGTATCAAGCTGTGGGACTGTTTTGTAAGCTACTGATGGATTGAACAAAATTAACTGAATGACAGAGAAATAACTTATCTGGGTAGAGTATGGAGTCATTTTTTGTTATTACTGTGAATATTACAAATGGAACTATGAAAAACTTTGAAATGAAAAATATGTTTTAAGCTATAATAATAGCCGTTTTCTTGATTTTCTTTTTTAATTTACATATTATATATATTTTCAAGTTTTTGTTTTTATTTTATTTCTCTTAAATTCTCAAGAAGGGCTCTCCTCTGGAGGGAGGAAGAACGGTGTATTATTTTTTATTCCTCACTCTAAATGAAAGCTTGAACTTAAAAACGTAATACAAGCAAATTTTGTTTGTAAAACACAATCTGAAAGAGAGAAATGTGAAAAAATAAAATGTGAAAAATATTAAATCTGAGAAAAAAGTTTAAAAAAATTTGAAAGAGACACAAAAAAATATATTTAAGAAAAATCTAATGCAGGAAAACAACAAAGTTTTTTTCTTTTTTTGATTGTATTTACTGTATATTTTTATTATAAATCATGTTTATTTCTTTTTATTTCCATTTACAAAACGTGTTATTTGCTTGCATTAATACTGGGACAAAATTCACTTCATGGTAAGATACCCAAAAATTTTACCTTCGTAAGAATAAGAAAGGGTTTGAAAAAACGGCTGCCTATGTGGTGTTTACTGTAATTGTTGCCTCATAACATCTGATTGAATACTTAGGGTTATATATTTTTGATAAAAATCTATGTGCAAACTCTGGTGTTTTATGGTATAAAGGAAATTAAATAAAACTAAATAAAATTATTACAATATTAAGGCAAAAGAACCACTTTTCAAAATAAAAGATTTACCATAAAATTATAAAACAAAACTTTACAGTAGGTAAAGCATATACAGTGAGGAATGGTTTTAAATATGGGGTATTGCAGTCTAACAAAAGAAGCCAAACGACCCCCATTCCAAATGGGTGGACCCCTTCGTCCGTTCCAATTTGCATGTTTTCAAAACAAAAACAGGGCTTTGATGGGCTACTGCAAAAAACCTCAAACTCAATGCTATTCCTGACATTTTGAATTGAAAAAGCTTCCTGGATGGGAAGCGAAACATCTTCAAATTTGGAAACCAAGTCCAGTGGATTGTTTTAAATTTTTTTTTTTTAATATGGTTCTGATGTTTTTCTATTAGGGAGTCCCAAAAAAGGTCTCCAGCTAAAGTAAAGGTTAATTAGAAGCTCAACTTGTTCTTACCTGAGGACTTCATTGGGGTTGCCTGAGATTGGGGTTTTCTTCTCTGGAGCTCCATGGCATTCGGATTTCAGCAACGTATGAGGTCCACGGTCCATCATCATGGTGGAAGTTGCCATGGTGATGATGGCCACACCATCCCGAACACGGGCTTCCAGACCATAGTCCCACTCGTCGTAGGATACGGAGAGCAGACCTGTGTGGACAAAGCAAGGGGAAAAGAAATATGATTTGGAGAAGCTTTGAAAAAAACAAGACCCTAAATAGAAACCATGAGTGAACCTAAGTTAATTGGTTTATTGTGAAGAAACCGAGAAACCAAATATTTTGGTTTGAATAAGGACTCGGAGAGATTAAATGCCAGACCTGTCAAATGAAAAAGAAAGTTACTTAACAGGAAGCTAAATATCTCAGAAAGTGTTACGATTCCAGTTTGTGTGGGTTGTTTTTTTTGCGTTTTGCTCTCTCTACCACCAACCGGTGCCCTGTCCTCGTTGGGCCTCCCTGCACACCTGCGGCTCGTTGGGTCATTACCAGAGGAGTACTTGAGCAGCGGGCTGTCACCACCTCGACGCCAGAGTGTTTGCCAGGATTGGGAAGACTTCCTGTATTACTGGATAAGCATGGACCTTCTACCCGTGGAAGGATTTTCTGAGTCTCACTGAGCAAGAGGAAAACCTCCACATGTTCCGTTCAAGTCCAACTCTGGAAAACCAGGTGACAGTCCGCTCCTTTACTCCTCCGGGTCGAACGTATGTCTGCCTGTCCGCTCTCCAACGAGTTCGCTCTTCTCTGGATAAAACCCCCACAAACTGGATTCAAGGATAAACCAAGAGCCCCCCAAAAAGTTTCCGGTTCCGGTTCACCAGACCGCTGAGTTCCAGCATTGTTTCCCCATAGAGTTTTAATCTCCATCTGTGTTTGCATAACTACAATAAACCTGTTAAATAATAATAAACCACTCTCTGCTTGTGGGTCAGATCTTTAGAGCCCACTATGACAGAAAAACTGAAGAACCCAGAATGATGTCTGCCAATGAAGGTCTTCTTTCAGTTAAGGGCAGAGCTCAGTATATCTATAAGGGACGTGCAAAAATAGCCAGGACAGTTCCAAGATGAAAACCACAGTTGACTGAAAAGAAAAGGTGTTTCTGTCACATTTGCTTTAGTGATCATAAAGCTGATCGAACCATGAATTCTACTATTCTGCAGAAAACCATGATAAAAAGCAGTCTTGGGTTATGAAGCACACAATACCTGAAAAATATCAAAAAGTCCATCGCTGAAGGGCTCCAACAAGAGCACTTAACAAAGATTATTGAGAAACTAATTAAAAGTCTGCAGCATGACCTGAAAGAATAAAAATAACTTTGTTATGTTGATTTAAGACACATCTGAAGAGCCATATATTTTAACTTAGATGTAAAAGACCTAATGCTAGTGATCACAAACACTTGATAGCAGTTTTTGCTGCCAAGGTTGGTACAACCAGTTATTAAGCTAAGGTGCTTCCATCTGTACACAAAGGGCATGGCAGGTCTGAATAGCCATCAAGCCAACAAGGTGATTTATTGTTCCACATGTGGACGTAAGACAAGAAGTAGTTCAGCTCTAAAACAAAAGGGTGGCAGCAGTAGTGGAAATTCTTAACTAATTTAACTTTTTTAATTCTTAGTATACAGAATTAACAAGGAAAGGAGAGGAAAAATGCATCAATATACTAACATTAAAGATGACAAATGTAGAGTTTATACACTTTTCTGAACTAGTTTTTGTTTGTTTTGGGGGAGAAAGGAGAGGTATGTGTCTCAGTGAATCATTCAGAAATCTCATATCTTATTACAGATATATAACAAAAAAGCCATTTAATGTACATATTAAAGTATGCATATATTAATTATATGCAGAGCCTTCATTGATTAAAGGTATAGAGGAGGTTTTTTCAGGAAATGTAAGAAATGCCCAATTCTCTTTCTGAGTAATTGCCCATATGCAAGATCACAACACACTCTTACGCGCCATTGTGCAAAAGAATCTCCTAGATATACTTTGGACTCATTGCTTTCTTCTGGAGCCTTCTGGAGACTGTTTGCCTCCTGCAACTCAGCCTTTTTAAACGTATGCAGGGAGAGAAGTGTAGCTAAAAAGAATAGCTGAAGCTGCGCAGTAGGAGCACACATCGGTGTTAGGTCCATGTCACAGAATTTGGCATGTGGAACAATCAATAGATAAGATGATCGACTCAAAACTCAAAGCCTAAAAATAATTTTCCACTATACCTTTAATCAGACATCATGTGTAAACATGTTTATTAGCAAGGTCTAATCTGTCGTCAGTGATTTATTTAAGGTATGTTGATGTTGTGCTCATTTATGTACAGTGTGATTAATGTAGACTGACCCTGAATTGGTTCTATATGATTTCAGCCACCCTCTGTCTCTGCTCGCCATCCATATGGAAATTGTTTGGCTATGCCCCTATTCCTTGGTAAAGTAAATCATTATCTGGTTTAAAAACTTGTTTGATGACCTGACTCATTTTATTGAGACGAAAAAAACAAAAAAACAAAAAACAGAAGAAATCTTTCAGGCGGAAATACATGCAGTAAATGTGTCATTGCAACAAAAAAAAAGGTCTTACGGAAAGGAGAAGCATTTCTTTCATTCAAGACAGGAAACTGGGTATAGATTTATGATTCAGGGAGGCTTCAGAGTGGATAAATACCAGTCACATTCCGCCTGGCTGAGTGTCTATCACCTTTCTTAGTTTGTCCATCTGTCTGTTTATATCTTTGTCTGTGTCTGCTGGCCTTTGTACTGTCTTCTGCCTGTCCATTTGCCTTGTCTAAATCCTAGTTTCAAATCTTTAAAAACACGTGTTTGTATTTATATGTTTCTTTTGTGTGTTGATTTTTTTTTATTGGCCAGCTGTCTCAGAGATCTCTGCAGGTTCTCATGGGAAAACCTGCCTAACTATTGCCAGGAAGCCTGATATTCTCCTTTATACCATTTTGTAAACAGATGTTTAAACCATTCAACATAAATATTTAAAGCTCTAGATAATGATTTATCATACGACTTTGCCATTTTCACACAGCTTGTTTCAAGCTTATTTTGATACAATATTAATCTAAAAATAAAGACAAAAAAGAACGATAAATGTTAATATATTTGGAAAATCTCCCAGTTATTTATCTAATCAACTGCTGTCATTTTGTATTCAAATCTATTTTGTGATTTTCATCCATAGTGTAATTAACCAATGACAAATCATCCCCATTAATTGATGAGACACAGTGTGTGCAGCCTGGTGCACAATGTTTATCTCCTTTTAATGACAAGCTGGAGTCATGATTTGATTGTGTTTGGATCTAATCACTCTTCTCCAGCCTGACTTACAACAACTCTAATTCTACCAGGAATCATTTTAGAATATGGTGTTGGAGCAGCTTGGGTGGTGATTTCTGTAGAAACATTTCTGAATTAAAATCCATCAATGGGAAAGAGGTTCCCAAAGTGGGGATTAATTTCAGGTTTATGGATTTTTTTTAAACATAACATTAAATTGTAAAATGAAGCATTATATACTTAAAAATACAGTTAAACATATGAATAAAGTTATGGTCATTTTCAAAAAACAGATTTATTAAAAAAAAGACACACAAATACATATTTATTAATAAATATAACATGAAGTAAATGTATTTTGAGGCAGTCACCAGTCTGATGCATTCTTATTTTATAGTAAATTCTTAAAATCGTGGACTTTTAAGACATAAAATATACATTTCCTTCATTTAAAAAATTATATTATGTATCTAACTGGGGAGTGAACTTATGACATAAGTCTTTTGCAGCCTCTAAAAGTTTCCTTATTTTCAGATCCATCATTCTATTAGCTCTAACCGGGTTCCCACAGCATGATGCTGCCACAGCTGCCATCTTTCATGTATGGAGATGCATTTTCATGCTGGTGTGCAAAGTTAGTTCTTTGAGTAGAGTAAGAAGTTCAATCTTGGTTTTATATCACCTGAGGACTGTCTAGAATATATCTGATGTGTTGCCGAAAGGGCCAGTAATAAACTGTTAGCAGGAGGCCGTTATGCCTCACACACGGAAAACGATCTGCCTCATACAGTGTCTACAGCAGACACTTTACTGTATGGCTGACTTTCAACAAAAGATTTCATCCAGCCATTCTTCCATAAATGGTTAATTTATGAAGTGCAACACTAAGAGAATTGCTGTCAAAAGTTCTTCCCACCTGAGCTATGGTAGCTCAGCTACCCAGTGCTGTTTTCTCACTAAAGTCTTAGAAAAATCATTTGACATCTTTGCAGTCAGCCGATTTTATTCACTGATACTGTATGAAACTGCATTTTACAAACTGCATACTAAGTAGGGGAGATCTCTTGGCAGTTACTAGTACTGGATCTTATTTGGAGGTTTCAGAGATACAAATCCATAACTCTACTTTTTTATTTATTAAAAGTGTATTTTTATTTGTAAAAGTGACATGTGTCATGTTTCCCTCTGTGCTGGTATATCACATATATTTACAGTAAACTGCATTGAATTTCAGGGTGATATTGTCACAAAAACCAAAAAGAGCTGAAAGAATATACTTTTAGCTACTTGTTATTAAAAAAATAACTGAAACCACCCTCTGCTTAGGTTCACAACTGAACTCAAAGTGTCGTAAATAGAAAAAGATCTTCATCTTGCCTGTTATTGATAGCATTGTATCAGCACCACTGTATAAATCTATCAGGGTTATCAGAGTTTCATAGTTGTGCATCTTGAAGATTAAAATTCTGCAAATAAGAGGTGATGCACCATTCAGAGGGATCTATTCTCGTAGCACATTGGATCCCTCCAGTAGCGACAACTGAAACATTTAGGCCTGAAGCATGATGCCAGGTAAGACAGGTGGCTGCTGTAAAGCAAATGCTTTACATCAAACCTTTAAATACGAATTCAGTTTTTGAAGAACTCGTAAACTCCAGTACAAGCTCATAAAATCTGCAGGATGTCCTTTTCAGTATGTTACAGTCTTATGGATTAGAGGCACAGGTTGAGTCCTCCTGCCAGTTTTCCTTGCTGTCCATTTCTCTGTCTTTCATTTACTCTGTCCCTCTCTGCGTCTTTCATTTGATCTGCATCGATCTGACAGTGTATGACCACATGTCAGCCAGTCCGCTAGCATGTCAGTGGGCATAAATAGACAGGCGGCCTGGCAACCTGCCGTTCTCACGGGGCCTCCGCACTGACAGCTCCAACCCTTCAGGACCACATCTAGAAATCACACAGTCTTGACACTTTCTTCATGCTCTTTTCCATATTGTTCCTTTTTTACAAACGTCACTTCTGGTTTCTTATGGGAACGATTCCTATCTTGAAAGCAGTGGGGATGTATGTAAGTGTAAGTGATGCGTGCTCTGAGGTGTTTTCCTAGGCATCATTGGAACATGCTGCCTGATGCGTATGGATTCATACCTCTCTCAGGACATGTGTAAATGTCAAAACACCGTCAAATGAATAAGTGACGTTTACACTGAATTGTACTTCCGCTTCTGTGAGGCCTTTTACCAGAAAGAAGCTGCTGCAGATTAATAATATTGTCTTCCTGTAATATGCTCCGATACAGAGTATGCAAGCAAACATTTTAAACACCATCATTACCAGCTATTGACATTACTAGTAAGGATGTGCAAAAAGCCTTAAAGATATGTCTCTTTTATTGCAGTATGATGACACCCCATTCAAAATATTTACTAAGATCCAATCTTTAATTTGCTGATATTTATGGTGTAGAGGTAAAAATCCACCATGAGAAGAAGAAATTGCAAAAAAGCTGTTGTTTTAGAAAACCAGTATTAACAACAATTAAAGTTTTTTTTTTTTAACAATTATCTTTAAAAATTTAAATACATAATTATAATAATTAAAACCTTTTCTAACTTCACCTTTAGTTAGTAATTATTGTATCTTTTCTGTTTCCTTGGAGTATAATTAGGCATAATGTGATGGTCTATATCCCTTAGCCACTGAGATCAGGAAACATGTATTTTAACTAAGGCAGATGTGTGTTAATCTTTATGAAACTGGAAGATGTGTCCCTTAATCTGCAGATGTCTACAGACAGAACAATTATAGTCATTACAGTCAAATTGTATTACAATAATTTCATCATTTAAAAAGTTTCCTTTTTCATAACAGAATTATATTTTTCTGTTTTTACTAAGAGCAAAATTAGAGTTGTGATCATCAATACTCATATGAAAGTGTCTCACAAAGCTCAGACTTTTTTTCTTCTTTAGTGGTCACTTTGTTGTTAAAAATATTCATGATTGTTTTTAACAACAAGCAAAGTGCTTGAATGGAATTGCACTGAATTTGTTGTGTATTGTTTGTTTAAAAAAATATAAGCACAAACGTATTCAAATTAAGTTCTTTTTATGGGGAAATGCAGGAGGAGTTTAAAGGTAAGCTACATTAGCATAACTACCATCTCTTGCAGCTTTGAAGATCTGGTTTATTTTTGGGTTCTTGGAAAACACATTTCTTATTTTTTTCAGCTACATGTAGTACGATTTCGTAAACTAAATAAAACTAAAAGTAATATTAATTACATTTAATATGAAAAACCAAGTCTGTCCATCCATCCATCCATCCATCCATCCATCCATCCATCCATCCATCCATCCATCCATCCATCCATCCATCACAGTCCTGTTTTTGCACTGTTGGAGGAAGCTGGAGCACCCAGAAAATGCAAACTGTGTATAATGTAATATTTCTATGAAGCTGAATTATCTCAGCATTGGCTTGTTCACAAACACATGAGAATCCATCTTGTCCAAAGTAAAGCATTCAAGACCAACCCAAAATGGGTAGCAGTATTATGGCTTTATTTCTCCAAACAGATGGGAGCAGTCCAAGACTGATAACGAACGAAACCTGGGTGCTAGTCTAAAGGTTTGTTCACACCGAAGGTGTTCTCGGCATCAAAGAATCAGCTTTACATGCAAAGTCTACTGGGGATGGTTTCAAGCAGCTTAGAGAAGTCTTGCTGCACGTCCGAGCATTCTGGCATCCCAGCGTCCCAGCTTCCCACCGTTTGATGCTGGAGTTCAAAAATCTGAACTTTTGCAGCCTGACGCAGAGCATCATCCAATGAGAAAAGCTGATCCAGGAGGGTTTTTTGGGAGACAGACACTGGATGCAAGCTATTATCGCTTCTGCAGGACTGTGTGCATATGTAAAATAAAGCTCCAAAGGTTTAAAAAAAAAAATGGGAGAATGGACTGTTATATACAAGAAACAGTCAGTGAGTTCTGATCATTATCATTGCATTAAACCATTCTTCATAAACTATGACGAAACAGTTTGTAAATTAACAACAAATGTTACAACATGCTGATGAAAATGATTTGATTGTATTTTCTGGTATTTGCAGTTTTTCCATAAACCTCCAAAACACCTGACATTCACTTCAAGCCGCTACAAACGGCAGCAGGAAATCCCAGACAGGCTGGTGACAGGTTAACCAGCAGTTAACAATGTTCAAAGTTAGCATCTAAAAGACTTTTTTACAGTATTTTTTTGTTTTGTTTTTTTATACAAAATCTAGATCAAATTTATTGAATTAAAATCTAAAATTATTTAAATAATAAAATTTTAAGTACAGTGTTCAATGTGTCGTTAAGAGATATGAAAGAGGATTCTATTTTATTTTTATCTATTTATATTTTTATTTAGAAACTCAACAGCTGATTCATCAGCTGCTGAGTTTTTTTTTTATTTATTTCTTTTTATCAGCTGATCAGTTATCAAACCCTAACTTTATACTTCTGTACACAGGTGTCAATGTGATTGGATATTCATTCCTGCAGAGTGACTAGACCACACAAGAGAACCTACAAACAGAGGTGGAATACAAAATGCAAAGAGAATGCTGGTATGAATGAGGATTGTGGAGAATAAGTCAGAAACTAAAAAAAAGAAGTTAAATAAAAAATAACAGAAACACAACAAATTAAAGAAAATGAAAATGCACATTTGACAATGTGCTGGATCCCAAGAGCACAACTTAGTGAAGGCATCATTGAAATTACCCCTGAGATTGGAAGGCACTTCATCACACACAGAGCAAATTATAAAGTGTACCAAGAAAGCAAATTACCCCCACAGCTAGCATGCACCTTTTGTTGAACTCTGAACCGTACCTCATCAGTTGCATGCTATGCCACAGTGTCTATTCTCCCTATGCTTGTTTAGAGCTTGGTGCACTTGAATGCCCCTAAAGGCATCATGTAGCTTCTCTAATACCAGGTTATGAGGAGAGGTAAAAGCTTACTGAATAATATCAAAGGCCAAACGTGTTTATGCTTTGATTACAGTAGAACTTGTAACCCCGTGAACGGGTCTCTTTTTTCCGTGGACATGAGCTTTTCTAGACGTCAGCAAGTCTTTCATTCTCCTAAACATTGATCTCAAAGTGTTTTATAACAGCTATTAACTAACAAACTACAAAGCTGTCGCAATTTTTACAGACTTTTCACATAAACAGATATATTATTCGTTAGTGTTGCATGACTGACTGAAGGATGAAGTGTATTTGGTAATAATCTTTCAGGTTTTAGCTTAAATTTCCACACCTCAAGTTGGAAAATTTAACAAAAGGTCAAAGTTCTCTCACCAAACCAGACCTAAAGCTTTCAATATGTCTGCCTCACATAAAAAGTGGACATTTTATTACACAGCTAATAAATAGTTTCAGATAAATCTCATAAATGGTTATTGATTCAATCTTTCACAGTTAGTAAATTGGTAGCCAAAATGTTCAAAAATACTAAAGAAAAAAAATGCATCACTTGCACTGTTAGCAAATTGCATTGCTAACAGTAACTAGTTTGCTCTGTATTTGCTCCTGGATTAATGTTGTGCATTCCATCAGGTCTAATGTGTTTGGATCTACTATACAAAAAATAAGGAATTTATGCATCTCTTCTAAATACCACTGAAGCCACCCAAGTGTTACTCAAGTAGTACATTAGCAAGGTTTGAGCACCATGGCTCTAACAAGGACTTTAAGATTGCCTTAAGTTTTACGATAACTTTAAAGGTATTGTGGAGAATTTTGGCAAATTTTTTAAAAGACCCGCCCTCTCTACTTTAAAAAAAAAAAAGCACATGCACCCGTACCTGCTCCCGAGGGGGAACACCTATTAAGCACACGCGAGAGCGTGCATGAGCCCATCTCTCCTTGTGCACGCACTGTTTAAAAGTTGCTGTTTTTGTCGCTCATACAAGCTTACTTTCCAAAACAAGTTTTTCAGTCCTTCCACTGTTGAGATTTTACCACCAGTAAGTGAGGAGCACGTAGGGCGGCCTTATGTAAACATATCACATGAAGGATTAGGTGGACCACTTATTTAGATGATCCACCTGGAAGAAGAACATCCTCCTCTGTACCTGTAAGTTAGCTCTGTTTTAACCATTTTATTTAATTTATTTGTTATAATGAGCATGAAAACTGCCCAACACTTGCTATGTTTAGTCTGGAAAATGATGAGACTGAAGGCCATGTTTTACATAAACATGTCAGACTGAGGATTTAATCCTATTCTAACAGATCGGAAGGAAATTTCATTTAGAAAAAGAGATGGTTTTAGTTGATTATCGCTCTGATATGTATCCATTTACACAACTATTAAGATCTACAGTACAACAGCGTGATGTTTTACCCATATTCTGACGGAAAATTAGGCAGTTATAATTAGTTATATATAACTGATAATTGAACTATATATAATTGATCGGATCATTTTATTTAGTATAAACAGTGATTTTAAAGTTCAGGTCAGCTGAGATTTAGATCGGGTCAGGGAAATTTTGCGAATATAAATTTAGCTACTGTTGAAAAGAACACCCCAACATCCACCCTGAAGGTGTAGTTGATATACCAAAGAAGAGGAGGAAGGTGATCCAGTTGGGTGAAATCGTAGTTTAATAATTTATTATCATTGGATAATAAACAATGGATTATGGCATGGCAGCTTCATGATGGGAAGATGAGTAAAACAACACACAGATTAAGTGTGATAGAAAATCTGTTAAGCCGGGCAAACACTGTGCTATTTCTTTCAATCGTTGGACGCAGCTGCAGCTTAAACTGTACGACAAAACCTCAGGGTTTAAAAGTTCACAGCTCACAATGTAAAGCCTGACGCTCTGATGCGATCTTTCGACGGCCAACTGAATTTTAAACATGTTTGTTTTCTCCCAACCTTACGATTCCTGATCGGCTGGTGGTCATGAGAGGCTAATCGCCCCTCGTTACCCGCTGTATATTACACAACACACGGCACACCATCAGAGCATGTGAACGGAGCAGAGCGCTGTGCACATCCCGCTGTGCACATCCCGCTCCCCGCTCAGGAGGCTCTCCGCTTAAAATCCGCTCCATGCTCACCTTAATCTTCCTGTTGCTCCGGCGAAATTGCTCCAAGCTCGCTCAAATTTTCAGAAGGCATTTTCTGACAATTTTGATTCAATGATGTGACCTATACACGTGTATTGTGTTATTTTACTGGCTGTTAAATGGGCGCACTGTTTCCCTGTTGGGAACGTAACACATCGCTCCATTCATGTTGCCCCACGTTTTCTCTTTAATTACTAATTTATTTTTCAGCAAATAAATGTTATTTTACAAATTTTATAATCCAACATTTTTAGTTGACATTGTGAGCGCATGGGAGCGAACTTCTCACTCCGACCTTTGAATTGAAAACTTCTCTGCACTCCACCATATTTCTTCCACTCCGCTCCACCGCTCCGTCCACGCTCTGCTCCGCTCACATGCTCTGTGCACCATGAGGCTGAAATTCGGCCCAATCAAAAAAATTCTTGCACGACTGGAAATTCGGCCCGAAAACGGCAAAAAACCAAACAGTGTATGCCCGTCTTTACCGGCCACATAAGAGGCAAAGACTCATCTTGCAGCATTACAACTACCCTTAGAATGAAGCCAGAGCTGCAATAAAGTGTTTTAGGTCAAAACATATGCATTTGAATTGCCTAGACACTGATCCTCCATAACCAATCTGACTGACCTTTTTAGTAAAGAAGAGTGCAGAACGTCAGTGTGTAGATGTGTCTTGCAGTTACAGGCATACCTGCAAGGGTAATTGCCAGCAGTTTTACAAGGCATCACCTTGGGAAAGCTGAACACAAATGTATTCAGTAATTGAAAAACATTAATCACATAATTTGTGTGGTAGTCTATCACATAACAACCCATTAGAATATAATTAATTGTGTAGCCCTTCAATAGTAAAATGTGAAACTGTTTGAGAGATATTAACCCCCTTCGCCTTGGACTGTCCTAACCTGCAGCATAAGATCAGCGATCAGCTTGGCCTGCTAAAATCTGTCTTAAGTTTTAGCATATTCAATTTACCATGATTTATACACTTTCTTTTCCATTTGGTGTTGTTGTTCAAAGGCAGGCTTGCTTTGACTAACGTGTTTTGGCGCTTTCGGTGCCTTATTCATCATGCATAAAACGAGAAGTTGACATTTCGCCTAGTATTTGTCATCACGTCCCATTTGATTTATGCCATGATAATTCAGTCTCACCAAAAAATAAATAAATAAAAAAAACTGTATGCAGCCTCTCCACAGTTCCACTTAGCAATCAGTCAGGCAGTACACAAACAACACGATTATCTCTTTGGCCACATAAATCAAGAGGAAAGTCATTATGGGATTTAAATAACCAATACGGTAATGGCTAAAACTTTACAAAGTGGAATTTTGATTTGGAGCAAACACTAACGGATTTGGTTCCCTTGACTAACGTGAAAACATCCAGTTTCACACACTACAGCATGAACACACGGCTGCATTAATCCATTATTTTTCTCTGGTGCTCTAACGCGCTCCCATTTAGAGTAAATCATCCACAGATATCAAATAAGGGCTCAGAGGTAAAAAGCTTGAGTTACGGAAAACCATTCCCCTGAAACTGCTGAGGACAGGGATTGGTTTAATTATCACTGTAAATCAACGAGCCAAACACCAACAAATGATCAGGCTCTGGTATACCGAGAACTTACACAGCCCGACTGTGTCCCAGCAAGGGGAGCAGACTGAAAGAAAAGAATGTTCATTTGTTAAGAATGGCAGCAACACCACTAACAATGAAAGGTTTTATCTTCCCACTGGGAGCTGGCCTTCCTGAAAGACTCTGTCCACCTAAAAGAGCTGCAAGTTGTGTTACATTTGGCAGCCTGACAGGTGCGCCTGACAGACTGCGTGTGCAGGTTGAGTGCTTAATACGCCTCAACTCAGAAGTCACTGCTGTTGACCTTCAAAGGTTAGAGTGACATCCAGTTGTGATGTGGGAGGAGACGAAGACAAAGAGGCTCCCAACTTGTCATTATAAAAAGGTCGCTTTGTTTCTTTTTTTTTTATACAGGAAAACAACTCCCAACATCCACATTTAAAAACCACTTAAAGTTACGTGTTATATACTTTGCTTCTGTGGGATGAACAAATGGTGCTTAGGTGTATTTATTTCAGTTTAACTGTCTTGTAAAATGGAATAAACCACTCTTTCTTAACAAATGGTCACTGACTTAAAAATGGGCAATGGTTTACTCAACAGGTTTGGAAGATTTTGAACAGAAAGAAAGCTAACATTAAAGATCAAGGCTGTTTCTCAGTCAAGAACGTGAGTACGAACTCTTGTTCTCGCCAAGCATGTTCTTGCCCATTAAAAAGGAAAGCATAGACTTGGGAAGAACGGGAGCATGCAGTATAAACATGGGTCAATTGGATCAGAAGCGTACTTGTGACATCACCAAACCCTCAGCTCATCTGGAAGTGCATTTTCCCTCCTGTTATTAATAATAATATATCGTTACTTTTTTCATTAGTGAGGGAATAATTATTAACACAGTCAGAAACACAAATAGAATGAACACTTTGTCCAATAAAACAAAATATTCCCATCAGAGCCAGCAGTACTTTACACACGGCTCTTAAAATTTTAACTTTTAACTTAACACTGAGCTCTGTGAGCGCACTACTGGAAGCTGCTGCTGCCGCGGTGCATGCTGGGACAGCTGTCAATATGGAGAACAGACAAAGCTGTTCTGATGCAAACTCGGTAAAGTCTTGTGTTCTTGTGAATTGGAACAGTGCTAAGGCTGAGGCTGGTAACATTTGACAAGCACACAAGAACGAACAAGTACATATATTGAGAAACAGCCCAAGATTTTCCACTTTTTCTTTCCTACCTGTAGGAAACTCTGCAGGCACTACATCAGTGTCTCCAGCTACCAGCGAGGGGACAATCCAAGTGTAGCCATAACCAGTGATCCCAACAGAGTGGGCCACCTCGAAGATGGTGTTGGCCTCCTCTTTTGTGCAATAGAGAAGAATCACGGGGCTCTGGAGTTTCTTCAGCTGGTTCTGGATCTTTGAGTCGCCATCATCCACGGACATGTCCAGCAGAAGAACTTCCTCCATCTCCCAGCCAACAAAGCTGTTCTCAATGGTGTTTCGTATCTGAGGGAGATACAAGAACGGTTATGGGAAAACACTTGTTAACACAAGTTAATAAAACAGTGATACTTTAAAACTGGTACAGAGGAATGAGACTATAAAAAAACTGGAACTTGTATCAGCTCTAAAGACTTTGTGGTTGAAAAAAAAAAAACAAATGACTGACTATGACACCCACAAAAAAGAATAAAATTGCCTGTTGTTTGTAAACTGTTTGTCCTCTGAAGTCTAAATGTCTGACCATCAAGAAGGAAATTTCTACTGAAACTCTTCTGAGAGTCGTAATTCTGAGTCGAAAGTCAGGGCAACATGACCGCACTTTGGTATAAATAATGGCTGCTACTCGCATCTATGGTAGTAGAAAACCTTCTGACTGCTTTTACCATTTCCTCCTGATTTACTATAAAGTTTAGTCAGGCGTATACATTCTACTTTACAATGTTTAGAAGATATTTCAATTCTGCTTATATGTGCTAAATATTGAGTAGATCTTCTAATTGTTATGGCTGAAACTGGAAACTTCACCAAGTTTAATACATTTTTCTTGTTATTTGCAGCTGTTTGACTCTGAAAACAGTCTCCTCTAACACCTGAATGCAATGCATGTAAAAAATTATATATTGCTCTTTAATTCAGTTTAATAAAAAAAAAATCTCTATTACTTACAGTAAAAATCCTGTCCTGGGACAGTTGGTGACTTACTGATAAAGCACTTTGCTTCTTGTTTCTTATGTGGGTGGTTTGAGATATAATTTTGGTACTGCCCTATTTTTAAGCAGGTCGTTTTTTTTGCAGGACAACACTCGGCTATACAAGTGGTGTTAGACAGATTAAGAAAATGAGAAATGATGCTAATTAAACATCAATATAGCCAACATGGTGGTTGGGAAATCTTCCAGGTGATAATCTCAGGAGACTAGCTGAGCTCCAGGTCAGGAGGAGGGCTCCAGGGTAACATCTAGCTGCTTTGAAGATTTCTTTTTAAAGAAAATACAGAAATATCTTCTGAAAATATTACAACGCTTTGACCTTTTTTCACATTTATGCACAAAAAGAGAAAAGAAAAACAGATTAATTGTTTTGTACTTTGTTTAGATGAGTAACACAACGAAGCAGGTGATTGTAAAGTGGGTGGAAAATCATCGGTTTTGGACTTATGCTGCATCAGATAGTTTTTTGGGCTTTCCTATGATGCACTCTTAGTCTTATCCAGTAATATGTACCAGACAATTGAGCCTTAGGGTTATAATAATGAACATATTATAAGTCACCATATTTCTTATGAGTCAGCCAAAGTGAAAAGGAATGTTATGAACTACACAGGATTAATCATAAATATATATAACTGAACAGGACTGTGAAATTTAAGCACTTTATCATAGGTATTTTCAGGTTAATTGAAAATGAAAGTGGAGCCTTTAATGGCAAAGATGCAAAACTACCGTGAGCTGAAATGTTAATGGTGGTCCACCTGTGGTACACATTACCCTGACCTATCAATAGTGCTGGTTTTATCATGCTGGGGAAATCTTCTGTTTTTACTAAGGAAAGGGAAGTTTGTCTGAGAAACCTGTAGCAGACTAAAGACTTTTCAAAGGTTTACCTCAGAATGGCATAAAGGTAAAGTAGCTAACTCATCTGTAAAAGGGTTTAATAATGACTTAAGAGGATGTGTGGGATCTAATTTGATTGGGCAACTAATTTACTATGTAGACGTAAAATAAATGGTAGGGAAATACCCTAAAAACTGGCTATAATTCATTAACTACAACTTAAAGGGTTTTTCCACCCATGTAAATTAACTGTTATGCATTACTTTGTATCGGTCCAAAGTATAAGAAAGTAAAACTACTTCAAACATTGTGGTAATGTAAGAAAATGTGAAAAACTTCAAAGACTATCAATACTTTTGCTGTGCAGTGAAATGCATGATCCTTCTGCTGCATGGCCTTACCTTAGTAACAAAGTCCTGATAACCGGGGTAGTATGTTGTGACGATGGAGAAGATGTACCAGTCATACTCCTCCATGATATTTAGTATGACAGATGCCTGCTGCTCGATGGAGGGGCCAAACTGAAAGAACATGGAGTTGTCGTCCTAGTAATAACAGAAACACACACAGAGGAACAAAGACAGAGTGTAAACGGTTATGCAACAGTATTGGACTGGACTTTAATTTAGCCGGCATTACACACAGAGGAGAATGGCCACTACTTAAAGGACAGTGGCGGGTTTTGTCACATTATTGGAGCGAACATTAATTTAGCTGCCTTTATTCTTTGGCTCACAGAGGAGAAAAACAAGAGGACTCCTGTGGACTTGTAATGACACCGGTCATGGTTTTCATTAGTTCCCTTTATGACGCCTTTAATGAGTTTGTGGCTGGAACAAATTCTGTGGACTCAGAGCTGCTGTCTTTAATCTTATCAGCTATTTTCATCAGTTTGTTTTATATCATAAATCAACACTCCAACTTATGTGTAGCCTATTCAATATTAGATTCATAAAAGTAGGTGATATGCGTGATATTGCAGTCATTTATCCTGCAGAAACTCAAAGAAAATTCAAACATTCACAGATGTCAGCTCTTCGCCTAGGAAGTGTTAAACCTGAGCCTGACAGACAACATATAGCAAATAAGAAAAGTCGTATCATCTAATTGACTCTTTAACAAAAATTTCTTAAACACTTATTTCTCGAGCCTGCGTGTTGCCGATGGTGTTGGCACCAGAACGTTGAGCCAGACAGAAGAAGAGGAGGAGGTGAGAACTATTAGTCTAGACACGGTCCTGCAGTTCTGCATCATTAGCTTGCTGCTGTGTATGTGAGTCACCGTGTGAGAGTCAAACTCCCTTGTGTATCATGTACAGCATCATGTTTATTTACCTTTAAAGTTCATGCTACAAACAGGCTAATTGATATGAATGAGTTTCCCATTTTTGTGTATTTTGTGGTCAATTAAATGTTAGTTCACAACCAGACAAGGTGATACTGTAGGTGCCAAACTCTGCTAAATGCCAAGAATAAAATGACGATCAAGTTATGTAGTTGTTTGATTGGAGAGGCGCTGTAGTTTGACTCGTTAACTTTTGGTATTACTACAGAGAACATGTACTGCCCAATGCCACTATAAGCAGAATCAAGGGTCACAAGTGAGAAGAATATGATTGAGGATCAAATATTGATTTTTTTTTATTTTCCTTTTAAAGTTAAAAAACCTCTGCAATGTAAAACATAAATAACAATGAAAAATGCCTTTGGCTTTATAAGCAGATGGGTATTTTCTGAACAAATTGTTTTGAGTTAAAGGAGCCTTTGAGAGCACACCTCTGTAAAACAGATTGGCGTGTCTGATATCCAAAGGGAATGGATGCCTATTGATTACACAAGAAAACAGATGATTTTCTTGACAAAAAGGGTATTTCTAACAAGAAAGTGTCAAAAAAGGCATATCACTTGATATAAAAATAAAAAAGCAGAGTGTGCGTTCTGCCTTTACCTAAATATTTGTAGCCCAAGAAAAAGTGGGGTTTGTAAAATTAAATGAGTGAGAAGGGAAGATGTCTTCCTATCCACTAAAACTATCTCTTAAATGTGTTTTTTTTCTACCCTTAAGTAACAAAGTGAAAAAATTCTTTTTTTTAAGATAAGAAAACCACGCTGACACACTTAAACCAAAGATTAGATGTACAGTTTTAGCAGAGTTAACAGCCAGACCACTGAACTAAAACTAACAGTTGTTTGTGAGCATAAAGTTTTCCTGGTAAGAAAGAAAAGGTTTAGCTTTTGAGGTTTTTCATTTCTATGTGACCTCTGTCCGAAATAAAGAGTTTGCTGACATTTGTGGCTCATCCTGTTGACTCAGTAAATAACTGCTCTCTCCCAGTTTTCCTATTTTTATTTCTCATGTGAGCAAACTTTATAGGGCAATGCTTTAACCTCTTTAAATCACCACATATGGAAGGATTTAAGAAAAATGATTGTAATTGCTGACAGATGGTGTCCCAAGAATAATGTTTTAAGAGTTTATTACCAAATTTCAGCAGAACTGCTTAAATAGAAACAAAAAGGAGTCCTTCTGTGTAGAAAGGTGAGACTTTTGGCTGCTTGCATTTGCTACACTGTGCTAAATATCATTAGGTTTTTGGTAAACCTTGTGTATAAATGTGCTGATCAGAAATAGAAAATAACTATTTTAATGTCTTTTTCTTTTTTGTCTCAAGTGATTTTTTTTTTGTACATTCAGAATCTCACTGGACTAATCAAAACAGTGCTTTTAAATTTCAGGGCACTGTGCCGATTTCACCCCTTTCATCAGCGACTATTCAGTTGAAAATGAATATTACGTACTGTATTTAGTAATACTCAGACACAATTGAAAAGGAAAAGTTTTCAGAATGATAATGCCTCCAAGCAAAACACAAACTTTATGTACAGTCATGGTAAATAGAAATACACCATCTGCTCTCTGCTAATCCCTGTTCCAAAATTATTTAAATCTAACCTCAAGTGTGCAAACCCACTCACTGCAGATTTCCTTATGTCATTATTTATTAAACAAAGATAAAGCTAAATCCAAAAAAGTTGTGGAAAAACTAAATGCAACTCATAAAAAACTTAAGTTAGAGCGAAAGAATGAATATTATTCTGGGAATACTGGTATTTTTTTCGTCATTTATCATTTAAGTCATTGTTATTCTTTTATGTTAAACATTTGAAAACCTTCTGAACTGACACTGAACTAATAATTTACCAACATCTGGGAAACAGGAGGCATAAAGACGCTCCAAGTTCTCACAGTTGGTTTGCAAACAGAAATGAATTCTATGCCAATATTACTTTATATTTTTTTGTTTACATGAAATGGTTTATTCCACAGAAGCTTAACTTAAACTTGCATAGTAGTTCATGCTTTTATTGAAAGCATGCACAAAAAAACAAAGTGTTGATCATCCAATGAAAGCATGATAATGGTTCAAGTAAGTGTGAGTATAATAGTTTTTCATCTCATGCTCACAGTACAAACAGTGTGGGTGACGATGCATCATACATCTCACTTTGAAATAGGTGTTTCAAATCTTGTGGTTATTTTTACAGACTTATAAGTGAATTTAAGGAGTTCTACAAAAGTCCTTGCTGTAGCTGCTTTATGTCAAGATGCTATCAGTCTGCTTTGCACTTACAGCTACTCCAATTAACAAGTATCTAGGGAAATATTCACTGTTTGATCATAGTGGAGACACTGTGAGGATGGGCTGCATGAAGGCGCAGCTTGTGGCACCGCTGCCTCGCAGTAAGAAGAGGGTCTTATCTTATCTTATCTTATTGCTGTTTGCATGTTTTTTTACTGTGCGTGTATGGGTTCTCCCCGGGTACTCTGGCTTCCCTACTGCAATTTCTTATCCTTCCTTTTTTACCAAACCCTTCCTGGAGAGGAAGCTTTGCATGAGTGTGGGGTCTCTTTTGACCAAGATTTTGGAAATTAAACAAAATCCATCCCTCCATCCATCCTCTTCTCCCGCTTTTTCCATCAGGGTGGAGGTTGGGCTGGCGCCTATCTCCAACCATCTATAGGCGAAAGGCAGCTTGGGCAGGTCGCCAGTCTGTCACAGGGCAGCACACAAACACACAAAGACACACAACCATGCACACACACTCACACCTAGGGGCAATTTAGAAATCCCAATTAACCTAATAGTCATGTTTTTGGACTGTGTGTGAACCTTCTAGCTGCAAGACAGCATTGCTACGAACTGCATCCCCATGCAGAACAAATTAAACCACATATTTTATTTTATTTAGTTTTAAATCAGGTAATTTGATGAGTGGAATAAGAACATATGCTTTAATATAGCTATTAATTGGTTCTATCTGTTCATTTTCTTGTTTATTTCAGACTGTGTTAAGATTAAGATATACTGACACACCAGCACTGACCTTGCATCATCTACCCATTTTCACTTCAGTGCATTTCTCCATTTCCCTCTGTTCGTCCTCTTTTTTTACTCATTCTTCATCCATCTCTATCTCTTTTCCTGCTCTGGCGTACCCATTAATACCACTGGAATCACGGCCAGGGCACACTTATAATTGAATTTCCAGACTTGTACTCGCACGCTTCCCCTTTTTATCCTCAGCTGAGCACCCGTGTCACTATGAACCCCCACCTCAACTTTTCCCCTGGGTTCCTTTCTCCATATCTCTCTTCATAAAGGCAATATTAAAGCACTGCCTAACACAGTCAAGAGGTTAAAGGAATTCTTATTAGCCTTAAGAAAAACACATGCTGAAAGAAGAGTTTTAAAATCATAAAACCTGAATGAAGCATGAGGAAGTAAGACAGAAAGGATGCAAGGATGGACAAGAAGGAAAGAAAAAAGAATAAGTGTACAAGGGTGGAAGTATCAAAGGACTGACATGATGAAGGGAGGAAATGGGAAAAAGAAAAAACTGAGATGGCAAGAAAAATAAATACATGAGGACGGAAAAGCAGACAGATGATTAAAATATAGAGTAAGGAAATAAGGGAGGAAGGACACAGTGTGCTCATGATAGACATAAGTAAATGAAGAGGAAAGCAAGGGAGGACATAAAGAAAAAAAAAGGACAGAAAGAAGGGAGGAAGTAGAGAATAATGGCGAGTTGGAAGGAAAGAGAGTAAAAATGCGATAGAATCAAGAAAGAAAGAAAGAGAAGAGGGAAGGACAGAGGGAAATAAACAAGGAAGTATAGATTGAAGGGAACAAGGAAAGAGAGAGGGTAGTGAACAAGGAAGGACCGAGGGAAGTGAACAATCACATAAATGGATAACATGAATATGGTGTTATCGACATCAGGAAGGGAGTAAAAAGTGGAGAACTAGCAGAAAGGAAGAAAATAATGAATAATCTAAACACAGAATGGTGGAAGGGCACAAGGACAGTTCTTTATATTCTTAGTTTAATACAGAAATCTATTTTAGAGTTGTTTTTTTTAGATTTTTCCAGGATGCAAAGGAATCCTGAGGATGAGGAGTCAGAGTCATTGACTAAAATTAAGTGCTGCACAACACCGCTCTTCATTTACAGCTACAACAATTAGGGTTTGTCCACATTATCACCTCTGCTGGCACAAAGCGATCGATTAGTGGGAATTAAAATTCCCAGAGGGGTAGAAAGGCCAGAGAGCTGGTCAGCCAGATGGAGGAAGCCGGCCAGGATGGCTTTGAATAGACCGCTGAGCCGGTCACTGCCTTCTCTGTGGATCCACAGCTGACGTCAGCACTGGCGACGATAAACACAAACGCCATTACTACAAAGGAGGAAGCAGAATGAATGCTTTGTGGAGGCTGGGCATAAAATGACAGAGAGATCCAGGGATATAGAGGAAAAATTAGAGAGGGATCAAACAAGAGAACAGAGAGGAGCAGGAATTAAAAGTAAAGGAAGAAGAAAAATAGAGACGTCCAAAACAAAAGATAACCAAGATCTGAAGCCTGGAGCAAAGGACACTGTGGCGACAATGGGATGAATGGAGGAGAGGGAGGGCCATGCTGGCAGATGGCTGTGATCCTGTGTGATCCTGTAACGGGAGCAGGAAAGAGGCAGAGAGCCAGGAGTCGCTGGAGGAAGTGTGTGTCAGGCAGACAGCCAGCCGTTTACACAGAGAGGGAGGCAGCTTAGCCTGAGCCGCCCAACCACAGAGGCCACGCTGTCAGACAGGGGACGACAGAACCAGGACACGGGTGTCCTCCTCTGTGTGAAACCTGGGCGTGTTTGTGTATTTACGATAAAGACGTCTCAGTGTCACCGTTCCCCGAATGTACAATCTCTATATTAACAAATACTGATGTGTTTCCACCAACTTCACTGTGTGTGTGTTTGTTCTTTTTGTGTGAGGAGTCCATGGTTGATGGGCCATGGTGTGCCGTAGCTGCTCTGCCCCAGAGCCTTCAAATGAGTGCACTCACACACTCCTAAAGCACTTATTTGACTTGAAGGCTAGGGAAAGTCAATAACTCAGGTATTTCAATTACACACACAGGGGCACATCAGTGGCTGCAAAAGAACTAGTTCGGCTACCACTCTCCCTCTGAAATATGCAAAAGCACACTTACAGAAAACACACACACCAATGATGTAAATTCAAACACGTAGAAATACGTTTTAAGACAGCGAGCGAGGCTCCGGCACATGCATAAAAACATTCATAGACATGCTATGAATGACAATTTGTAAGCCTTGGAGGTAGTAAAAACACCATGAGATGTCCTACTTATTATAACCAGCTGGTAAATGTATAGACGAAGCACTTCAGGTCAAGTGTGAACATTTACTCTTCAGTCTACAGCATTTTCTGCAGATCTGTGTAAATGTCACATCAGAAGGGACATAAATTTAACAATTTCACTAGTGGGAGGTTTCACTGCTTTGGGTTACAGCAGTGGATAGATAGACTTATGACAGGAAAGAATGAAACTCTACATTTCAATCAGGATTTCAGTCATTTTTAGAATCACCCCATTCTGCTGTAACACCTGCAGGTCTTATGAGATATGTTTCTAACAGCTTTTTGACATTTTTGGTTATTCCTCTTGACATAAGCTAAAGCTTAGCCATACTGGATGGGGAGTATCTGTGCAATAATCTGAGGTATGGGTTCGTAGATATTTCAGCCTGTGACCCTGATGCATGAGTCTGTCACAGAAAAGATGCTGAAGTAAAAATGTTGGTGGGTTTGATTTTTTTTGTAGTTTTTTTGTTTATTAGTCTGTTGTTTTTTAAATTCAGAACAAGATAACAAACTAGCTACCTGCAATGAATGCACAAGAAAAAAATATTATTTTGTCCTACTTCACGGGAAAAAAAGATGGGCTTCATCCATCGGTCATTTGAGCTGTGAGATATCATTAAATCAGATTTCTACCAAAATTCCAGTGATGCTCATTTTTACGTATAATTATGTTATCTTAAATTCAAGGATATGCAGAATGAAAAATTTCTACAAGTTTTCAAATGAATTTATTAATTTTATATAAATAAATATTTTATTGTTCATTTAATACTTAAACTACATTTTTTATTCATTTCTGTTTATTAAAAGTCTACATTTATTCTTTCAATGTTGCATTTATTTATATCATAATGTATCCATTTAATTTTTTTCTTCTCCTCCTCTATTATCATTTCGAAGATTCTGATAATCCTCTTTTGACCCCATACTTTGTGCTTTATGACCTCCACTTTAGGAAGCCCTGATCCAAGGGACATCCGCTGCTGTCTTTGGTGTTAGGTTGCCTTTATACAGGAAGCAAAATGAAGACATACAGTCTGGGGAAAGGGGATTCACATGACTCAAATATTAGGGTTGGCACAAAATAAGTAAGCAAGAATAATTGTTTATAAATTATTATGAGCTTTCAGGTCATTCAGCTGCTCAGTTATAACAGCTGTTTATTCTCACTTGAAACTTCAAGTTTCCAAAAGCCTGTGATCTGTTTGGAGGGACCAATAAAAAATGCAGAAGTGGATCTTGTGTGCAGGATTTTCTATGGATGGCCTCCTCCGAAAGACATCTGAGGATGTCCACTGCACACAGCAGTGACAGAGCAGTTTCCAGGGCAAAGCGCATATGGCTGCCCATGCTAATGCAACTGTAAGAAGCGGCTATCGGCTTCCTCCCAATATTCAGCTGCTTCTATCCTCTCATGATCGCTGACCTGTGTGGCATCATCGCTGCTGTATCATGATGAACAGGGATGGTCCAGGACGATTTCTGGTATTTGTTTTCCTTATGATTTCAATTTGGGGCAAAACATTTAGCTTTTTTTTCAGATCAATTTCTTCAATGGCTTTGCTCTCTGTCTGCATAACTGTAAAAAGGACCTTTTATGGCTTTCTTTTTTATCTTCACATTAATAGACCAGATATGTGACAGTTGTCCTGCCAGAAGATTCTTCCATTTAGATTCCTCCTTTAGATCCAATGAAAGCTAACAAGATATGGCCCTCCATCTAAACCCACAAGGTTTAGATGGAGGGCCATATCGTGGCAGGTTTGCAGTCATGCCAAACTCATTCTATTTTCAGATGATTTACTAAGTGGTGTGAGATGTTCAAGAATAGAAAATCAGAAAACTATCTTTAAACATTTCCAGTGTCTCTAACTGACCTGGCTGTTGTTTTCTTCGTTCTTCATTGGATTGCTTGATTTCTAATGTTCTCTAACTAACTTCTTAATGTAATTATAGAACAGCTAAGAATAAATGCCCCACATCTATTTATTTATAATGTAACATATGCAAGTAATGGTTGCACTATATTTAATTTAGGGTAAAAGTTTAAAAGAAACATGAAGAGATTTGGTTTTTCAGACGCACTACGACACGGTTAAAGATAACTTCCTACAGGTAAAACATTAAACCTGTTAGCTTAGTGAGAAAATACTGAGTCAGAGTTGATTCTAAGTTTTGAAATACAAAGAAATTTATTAAACGTCCCATTTTTTTTAACTCTTTAACCAATTGGTTGCTTCTCATTGCAAGATTTAAGGATGTATTTAGGACATATGTGTTTTATCCAGTAAAATAACAGATCCAGATTTTCATTGTTTTCTGGAATGGGAGCTTCATATCTGTCCAATTCAAGATTTTTGCTCCTTTTTTTCATGCTGGGATTATTCAAAGATTATAAAAGGCTCAACTTTTTTATTTAATTCATATTTTATGTAACTTTATTGGCTAATTGTGGTGGCCAAAACAAATATTTATTCTACGTAACAAGATAAAAACAACATCAAACTTGCATCATGAAATGATACCAGCAAAGAATTAAATGTCCAGAATGGTTTATATTAATTTAACTATTACAGTGATTATATTATATTACATCTTCAAACTATAAGCAATGCTTAGAGGTTTTCCTCATGCTGATACAAAGTTTTAAGGTGCCTCTGTATCGTCCAAGTTTCATTTCACAGAACAAACAGTAAAAATGCGAATGTGAAGAAGTTTAAGGGGATTTTGAAAGATAATTTAAACCCTGACTTAACCATAAAACTAAAAGCCTTCAGATACGTTTTTTTTTCCTTTTTCGATTAAGTTTCAAAGCTTGTACAGAGTGTATGCTTTTGCCAGTAAGTACAGGAGTGGAAATCAGATAGAAAACACAGACAAGAAGGTGTAAGAATGAGAGACGATGGAGTCCGTTGCTGGGAGGGTTTTAGGCAGTGCATATTTCTGTCCTGCCTATAAAGGATCCTTTGAACTTGAACAGGGGGTGTTTCTATTGACTGCTGCTGCAATGCCTGATGGAGAGCGAAGCCAGCCAGGGAGAGAGAGACAGAGGATGGAGTGATGATAAAAGAGGGTGCTGGAGTGGGAGGAGAGCAGAGAAGGAACAGCTGGCCTTCGCTTCGATATATGAATTTGAAAGACGCTGGGAAGGAGATATGAACTTGCCACAGCCACAGGCGTTCACCCACAGAAGGAGCGCACTCTTGCACAAACACACGAGTGCTAAGCAACATTCAGCTCTGATGAAGCCACCATTACCACATGCTTCTTAACTCACATATTGATAAAAAGGGCCCTTGTTCAGTCAGATCAGAATACCCCATCAGACCAGCATACCTATAGTCAATACGCATGCACAAGACTTCTGATTTGCATTTATCTCTTTAGTTTTATAGGGAAAAAAACACTTTAAAATACATGTATCCCTGTAATCATGTCCATAAAAAAACTATTTAAGGTAATATTGCAATACTCTTCAAAAAAACACCAAAAAGTAACTAATTAAATACATTTTTCATACATGACTAAAGGAATACACGCCTGTTGAGGTAGTTTAAAGTGTATTTTCCGTACAAAACTAAAGGAATAAACAGGTTTTGACTATAAGTGTATGCTGGTCTGACTGGCTATATGCTCATCTACAGAACACCCTCACTCTCTTTTTCTTTTCAGCCACTTCATAAGCACTCATACACACAGAGAATTATCATCTCTACCTCAGTTAAACCTGAGCTCACTGCTGGGCTCCTCTTCTTCTTCTGTTTCCCTCTCCTCGCGCCCCATCATCACATTTCTTATCAAGTAAGCCTACTTATCTCTAATCAAACACATACAGTCTTAATTGGCTTGAACATTTTGTTGGACAGTCATCTAATTAACAGCGACCTTATTTAAGTACTTTTTTGAGTCTCCATTAAAAGCGAACATGTCTTCATTAAAATGTTTGACTAAATTTGTCCTAATAGGGTTTGGAAAGTGAAAAGATATGAGTGCGACATGTGAATGTCTTGTTAAAAACCTGAAAAGACACAAAAAAAAGAGAAATCTGAAGAGAAGTAGGAGGATAGCACGAATGTAATTAAGTGAAAGTGCTTTTAGTTCACCCCATGAACCAATCAGACGAGGTTCAGCTTCAAGTTTATACCATAAACAGTCAGGCACAGTTGCATGCTACCAGCGGCTGTTTCTCCGTGGCCCATTTCTGCTCTATGTTTAGCGGAAGGCCCACTGAGAGGCCTGTGCAGTCTGATGCTGCTGCCCCTGTTTGTCCTCTGGTCCTTGTAGGCTGCTAATAGTTCTGTCACAGTAGATGTGTCTGTGTGCGCTCAGCACGACCAAACGAATGAGGCTCTACAGGAATAGGTGAGAGAACACAACACACAACTATGCGTGTTCTCAGGCTGTTACACATGTTTCTGATAGACCTGGCTGCTAAATTATGCTTAGTTAATAAATATTAACGCAGGTAGAATAACTGTCAGGTGAATTAATTATGTGGTATATTACAGTTTAATAGTGCATGCTAAATGATGATGGTTGCTACACACAAGAGATGCAAATTACTTTTTCTTTTTTTTAGGGTGTTATGACTGCAGTGAAGAAATTACATCTAGTCAGCCTGTAAAGTCACTAAGAATTCAAATTATTATTCTTTTTCTCCAAGTTAGGATATTAAAGATGTGACGAGGTGGTCTTTGACAGAATATTTGACTTTACATGTAACAAAATGGTCAACATAGCTATTTTAATTAGAGATATACTCCTTGAAGGAAACACATAGAAACAGGTTTACTTGGGTTGTGCTTTTATTTTGAAGGACAAGACGTGTTTTTGTAGTAATGCAAGTTTTACTGCCAGGAAGCAATAAAATGCAGAGTTCAGACTAGGAGAGGATTCTCTGGTCATCGTTGTGATGCTACAGAAACCACAAACCTGTAACAGCTAATTAATGTTAGCAGATGAACTTTTGGAAAGGCTGATATTTTATGTATTATCCAACATTTTATTCAAAAGCGCTCCAATCGTCTGAAATACAGACCAGCTGTGATGTGGAGCAGTGGTTTTTCAGCCATTTATACCATTTCTGTTCATTGTTCTCCAGTGAGCCAATATAAATTACATAACGGTAGTTTTCTGGAATCTGTCCTTTGTTTTGTTTTTATATGGATAGTGTGAACAATAAAAATTCAAAGAATGTGAAAAATGGCTTTTTCTATTTGGCACAGCTAAAAAAGCCTATCCTTTATTGAATATTATCTAATTTAGAGGTTGCAGTTGACAAACAAGTCTTCTTGTTTTGTGTTCTAATGTTAAAAAAGTTTATCAACTCAACTTTTATCATCAGACCTATTAGAGAAATAATATTTAATCTCAACAGAGGTTTTATAGATGTTTTACTATCATAAACAAAACGGATGAGCACTTAAAGCGTGCTGCCATCTTTTTCTGAGACAAAGGATTCAAAGGAAGTGGTTCTTGGGTTTCTCTCTTTCTTTTGACGGAGTCAGTTCCAACTGGAAGTTGGGTTATCCATCATACATTGGTGTTTAGGAAGAAATATCTATTTTTTTTTAACAACCAAGGGGTAGAGAGAGAAGATAGACTTTTCAGGCAGAGACCAAGACCATATAAGGTCTTGGTTGGTGGGATCTTGACTACAACACTAATTCTTGGAAAGCAGAGCATCATTTGAGGCCGTTATCATAATTAGCTCCAATCATCCCATAAACTGCAACCATCGTCCCAGAAAAGCACCTCCACAGCAGAATGCAGATACCATTGAAAAACATTTTTGAAATTTATATTTGCAAACCCTTTTGTACACTTTGAATCATTTCAACTGCACTTTATGTTGGCCTACAAACTACAGTCCACACACCAAAAAAAATAGCAGAGTTATAACTTGACAGAATGCCAAAAAGGTTCACAAATGTAATTATATTGTAAGCAAGCTAGGAGGAAAGCCTCTAATGTACAACTAATAACATTTCGTTTAATTATGATAAAATTATTTTTAAACTAATGTTTTAAAAGACAGAAAACAATTGCCATAGTCAATCACTAAATGTTTTGGTTAGTGATAACACCAAAATGTAAGCAATCAGACTGTAGACTGTACAGCCAAATAAAAATAAAGTATGCCTTTTAAAAAGATGATTTATTTATTTATACTTTTTCTGCTTACTTACCTATGAAACCTACCATTAGCTCGATATTTCTTTGCCCCAAATGAAGGAGACCATTTTTTTCTTTAGCAAAGAGGATGCACTGTATGGGTTGCAAAGCTTTGAATGAAAGCAGGGACACTGTGGATGTTGAGGTTCACCACAGTCCCTAGGCAGCTGCAAAGCGGTTCAGCGAGTCAGAGAGGTGAACATGCTTATACAGTCAGACATCTCTCTTCCTGTCTTTCGCTCCAAGCAGAAATGATGAGGCTAGGAAAGGTGATGCTGAGTAACACAGAAATAGAGGAAGACGAGCTGTGTGAGGGGTGACTGTAGGGTGGGTACCATCCAAATGAGAGGTGTTATTAATCCATTTATTTCCCTCCAATCTCTGTGTCTGTCCACTGCTATCTCCTGCACTCCAGCCATATCTTCTGATTTCAATCTTGCTTTCTCCTCTTGCTGCCCCATAAATCTTAAATCTTTGCTCTTTACCTCTACTCATATTATCTTTACCTCCCTCTCCCTTCTTTCCTGTCCTCTCTTCCTCCCTTTCTTCCTACTCCTTTCCTGTAACCTCTACAGTTTTTTTCCTTCCAGCTTGCGTGCTTGCCCTAGTCTCTCGTGCTAAATCAATATCTGCTGCGTCTCCGCTCCTTATACCCTCCTTTCCTCTTCTGTCGTGCGACCCGGGTGGCACCTGAGCTGTACTGTCTGTTGCAGGCACAAAGCCATCATCATGCTGAGGCTCATTCTCACCACTTCACACGCCAAAAACTAGATTCTGTCACACACTGACACACAGGCTCCTTCAGGCTCACCTTCCACAGTTTACTTACAATGCATACTGTAACACAAGAGGCAGATTAACAACATTAAGATCTGGACCTTTAAGGATTAAGTTAGGCTATTTAGCTCTGAGGTGAGCTAAATAACTCTCCTGCATTAGAAAGCCACCTGAATATGTCCTGTTGTATCAACAGCTGCCAAGTGGTCCAAGTGGACTAGGAGATGACCCAGTTTCTGTTTACAGGAGACAGGTTACCTCAGTGGGATTGCTAAGCTTGTTTCCTCACTCTACTTTTCAGTTGATTTCCTGGATTTTGATTGGTTATTAGAAGGAATCACGCTGGGCTGAGGTTGGTGGGGAGAACAAGTTAACCTGTGATGTCATATCTGTGTTTGGCTAGACAGCCTCATCACTTCATCAAGTAAAATGCAACTGGAAACTTTTAAGATGCAATCTCCAATTCATTGTTATAGTTAATTGACTTAATAAATGTCCTTCTTTGAAACTATTGCTATCTGTAAAATGCAGTCGACCTCATCTTTGAAAAGCCTGATCGCACTTTATCTGGTCTGATTGATGAGGACGAGTCTCCATACCTTTTAGGCAGGAGATGGATCAGTTGGTCTACTGCTGCACTCTAAACCACCTGGAATATAACCCGCTCCAGACTGTGGACATCCAGTAAACTCATGGAAGTATGCTTGGAATCTTAACTAAGCAAAAGTCCAGTTTGTGTCCTCCTTATCCCAAGAAACATGCTTGCAAACTACGTCTAAGATTCATATTCATGTATACAGCTCCCACAAAAGTCCTTAAATGATTTTGTACTTGCAATTAAAAAAATTAATTACAATTCATCGAGATAATTGGGTAACTGCTTCTCGTGTTGAGCTTTTAGCCAATCGCAGCAGCAGTAGCAGCTTCATTTGTTTCACAACTAGAGGAGTTAACTGATGAATCAAATTCTTACCAAATGTGGTTTGGGGGAACGAGCAAACATCTTTCCCATCCACAAAGGCAAAAATATCTCATTTTTCAAAATGAAATAGAGGTTATACCAGCTAAAACAGGCCCAGCCATGTTCGCTTTGCTTCAGGCTTTCACCTCTGGTTGACGCTTTGACATCATAGACGTCACTGCATTTCATTGGTCTGAAACATTTCTGTATCGAGGCAAAACACTTCCGCTGGTTTATGGCAAGCTGTAGTTGCTTTATTCTCCAATCTCCTTTAAAGGTAACCTGCAACCGAATCATGATTTTTTTTCTTTAACTCAACTTTCTATAAATATGCTTGGGTAAGGTCCTGTAAAAGTTATCATGATTGTTTCCCCTGCTGATCTAGGCTGAGTGACCTCAGGCTCAGGAAATGTTTGCACGTGTTTAGATTTAATCAGCTGTTTCCCAATATTTACACTTTCTGTGACACTAAATGTTTAGTTGACATTATCTTTAAGCCATAAGCATCAAAATCACCAGAAACAGATGCTTTAAATATCTCATATGGCAAATAAGTCTATATAATGAATGACTCTAACTTTTTAAGGTATTTTAAAAAAGTAGATATAGCAGCAGGTTTTTTAAGTCTTAGAAGGAAGAAGACGAAGAAAAGGTGAGAACAAATACGAATTAGAGGTCTACGAAGAACATCAAATTAGAGCTAAGGGATTCTGTGATCTTTCCAGAGCAACACTGAAAGGGTTCACTCTCAGCCTCTGTCAGTGGTGACACTTTCCCACCTCCCATCCAAAGCAGAAAGCGCCTTACCTGGATATCCTTCCTCTTTTATCTCCTGATCTCTCTCTCTTTCTCCCTCTCAGTGCCATGCATTTTGCAGCTGGCTATATTTCCATCACTTATCTGGTAGCCTGGTCCACATATCTAACAGAACTTCACGATGAGACTGTAGTTCTACCCTCCAACACAGCAGGAAGCAGGAGGTCTAAAGGTCAAGATCTAATAACTTCCACCACAGATCTAACATATGTTAGCAGTCACTGAAATGATGAGAGAAAATTACTTGGAAGCATTCACTAGAACGAAATGTGAGGACAGTTTATGTGTTCATTTCTCTGCCTCACACAGACCACCCTCTCTGCATGTGCAACGCAATCGTTCACCATAGAGCTCCTCCCGAGAGAATAGTGAACATTCAGGGTGGTTTAAAATTGAAATTCAAATCTCTTTTATAGGCATGGCGGCGGCAAGGGGGATGTCTCTGCAACACGACATGTTGAGAGGAAGGCTGAGACAATAAGCCTTTCTGAATGTGCATCATTTTGCAGCCCCCCTCAAAAAAACAAAAACAAACAACAACAAAAAATACATCTGGATACCCTTGTTTAGGCTTTGGAAAGCTTTGCAAAAACAGCATAAATCCCTCCTGTCCTCTGCATGCCACCATCCTTCCTTTTGACATTTTTTACAGATGCTAATCCAGAGAGACGATATTGCTACCAGGTGGAAGGAAGTTTTTGTGTTTTTTCTACACACGTTTTAGGATGCGCTGCACCCAACAATATCGGAGAGAGCGAAAGCTTAAAAAAGACAAAGGAGCAGAAAACCACAATTGCGTGTTCAGGTAAAGAGAGATGTGGAAAGTCGTTTCTCCCTTAGGACAATTGGAGGGAAACTGTGGCGTTCTTATAAATACTGTAGACTCAGTTGCTTCTTTTTCAGTTCTGGGATTTATTACTTTTAACACCTTTTTTCCCTTGTACTTACATTATTTTTTTTATAATAGCATTTCCATATAATTACTAATAATAAATGTACAGAGACACAATTGTAACACACCAACCACACATTCACAGAAAATAACTCATGCATGTAATTGAGCCTTGCTATCTGCTATCCGCCATCAGCAATCGTAATTCAGCCTGCCAAAGTAAATCAGGGCCTTATCAAGTCCCTGCTAATGTACGTTCAACATTTAACAGTTCATGTTTCCCACCAATAAAAAGGTCCAAATTATAGGAGAGATGACAGTCTGATCCTCCTGATTAAGAATTGCTCAGACTTTATTAATGCTCAAAATTTATTTGCTTGTAATCGCGTATTGGGATGTTTATAGAGTTCCTCGAAATGTTTCATGTTAAAATTCCATATTGTCTCAGACTCAGATTACTTTTTAAACAATTATATTGAATTAAAGCACAAAAGTTCTCTATGTCATGTTTTTTTTATTCTTTTTTATTTATTTATTTATTTAATTAGGACAGAGCACATTAAGGAACAATTTTTTACTTCTGTACAGATTGTAAATAAGTCAGATTTTAGCATAGTTGCTAAATCTCATCTGTCGTCCTGAAGCAGGAAGACAAAACAACACAAGATCACATAATACAATATCCGTCAAAACACATAGACACACGTTCAGACAATGACATTACAACAATAAAATTAGTGAGTGCATGACTGGGAACTTTTAAGAAACTGATTGAGACACCCTTAAAAGTCTGAATTCTTAGTAGGAAAATAAGGGGTTTTACCCGTCTTGTACATTCAATATAAGCTCCCCTTACCTCATTAGTAGTAAAGCTTTCTTACATTAACAGTTTATAGCACTCCTTTAATATGTATGTAGCAGAAAATCAATCATTCACATAAAACTTTTTAATTTGTTTATAAAAGTACTTTTACACTGAAATTAGCGGGTTAACATGGGCTGACCCTCTAACAATCCGCATTTGGCTCCTTTCCCTTTGGCAAATTACTTGGGTCTGTTGTATTTGCCTTAACTTAACCAAGATAAATGTATAGTACTTCAATGTTTAAAACACTAATTTGCTTTTTATGACAAACCTGTCAACAGTGCTTGTTTTTACCACAATTTTTCACAAATTAAAGTTTATATCAATAAACTTTCAGTTACATTCATGTCCAACTATCAATGGGATTTGTCTCATGGAGTGTACAGTAACTTCACTGGCCTTTAAAAAGAACACCCTTTGTGTTGTTTAATGGCACATGTGTGTAATGCTGTATTCCAATCCATTAATCCCAATCATATATCAATGGTTGTTACAGTGTCCATAAAAATCATTCACGCGAAATGGAGAATGTGTTGGGATCTGGAGCTGTTCCACCTTCCTCCAGCAGAGTGCGCCGTGGGTCTCCTGGAGCTGGAGCTTTCCAGCACACCTGAGACGCATCTACTCATCAGGAGACCTCTCCTTTATAACCAGCTGCCAGACCTTCCTTCGACTCCGCAGTGTTGACCTTAGTTTGGTTAGCAACCTGAGCCTCTGAAACTGAAAGAATCTAGTTGTCTCTGTTGAGAGATCAGATTCTAACTCTTCTCTGTTTTTGCCTCACAGGAAACCTGTCTCTAGCCTGAAGCTCTGGGTGAGCTTAACCTGCCAATCTGCCCTGGTGAACCAAACCAGAAGATTCCTATGTGGATTCCCCTGCTGCTCTTGGTGAAGAGCTGGAAACTCAGATCAAGGTCTGCCTTTTAAAGTCAGAAGTTAGACGCTGCAGCTGGTCGTATCCTCTGCTGAACCAACAGTCTCTGGACCCAACAGTTCCCTCTCTCTCAAAGAGAAGCCTGGACTCAGTCAAGGTAGAATCTGAATAATCAAGAACTCATAACTCATCTGCCTGCTCCACTAACCAAACTATCATCTCTGCAGACTTCAGTGAACCTGCCCGGACCAGTTCCAGAACCAGAACATTATCTTGTGTTGTTGAAACTTTCAATAAACTCTGTTAAACTTTTACCCAGCCTCCGTTGTGTTCTGCATGTGGGCTAAGAACCTTAAACCCATCATGACAGAATGTGCATGTTTTTTACGACATTCAGAGAAGCAGGAGCATGTGAGCCAATGCATTGCTTTAAAAAAAAGCTTTTTAGCCCCAACAATATCCAAATGGCACACAAAAGACCATTAGAGTCATCAAACCATTAAACCAGCAACCTTAAGCTTGCTAATTACAAATATTTAATTTACCCCCCTTTCCCTGCACACACAGACACTCTCCTCATGCATGTGCTTGCTCTCTCCTTTTCATCTCTTCCTCCTGCTTCCATTTCATTCTGCGCTTTGCATGTGCACATCCGCTCACGTTCACCCAACCTAACAGTGATCAGTTTTTTTCTCCTGCACCCTCTCCCCCTGACTCATTTATCTCTCTCTCTGTGGACGCCGCCACCTTACTAGTGGTCGGCCATCAATGTCAGGATCGATTAACGGATTTCAAACCACTAGACCCGACATTTACTAAGAGCTGTGTGAAATTAAAAGAAGTCTATATGCAGTAATGAGGAGAATATGGAAAAGGGTTTTAGTGCTCAGCTGTCATGTCTGTAGAAACCTTACGGGGGGAAAAACGGCTATGAAAATGAAAGAACTTAAGTACAAAAGGGGGTTGGAAAGTCATCTGGAGAGTAAGAATGCTCAATGACATTAACTTGTTCTGATATGCCTTTTTTTTTTAGTTAGTCGCTTTCATGCATGGGAGGAAATTTTTAAAAATGATGTTGCAGAGGAGCAAAAAAAAAAAAAAATCTCCCAAAGTCCAAGTTTTTTTTTTCTTAAATAACCGACCTAACTTCTTGATAATGATTTTGGAAAAATAGGAACTGAAAAAATGTGGGAGGTAACTTTTACACTGGTCATTTGTAATACTGATTCCTCTTTCTTCCCATTAGAGATGTCAAAGTGCGTGCATTATTAATGCCAGGACAGATTTTTTGGGGTTACTCTGCAGCCTCATCAGGAATTCTAAACATACTGCAAAAGTAAAAACGGTTTTTTAAACAACCAAACCTTTGCCTCACATACTGCAGAGACAGAGACAGTTTTAAAAAACGGTCCACAGGGTTCTCAGAGGGTAACTACCCGGATTCTGTTTATTACTGTATTCCGAAATCGGGCAGAAATGAATCAAATGTCTTGAGAATTCAGCAGGTAAGCAGGATCAGTTGCTTACTAGCCTGGCTGTCTCTAACTGGTGACCATCGAGTTGGGGAAAAACTCCAACCTTTATTCAGACAGTGAAAGCATAAAATGAGCAACACCAGGTCCAGGTACTGTTTACTATAGAGCCATCATGTCTGATATTTCACATTTCTACAAGCAAGGGATGGAAGCTGGCCAATAGTGGTCATGTCACTTCTTGGAAATCTCTTTATTTAGCATTTTGGCTTTGACTAGAACAGAATAAAATAATTGTCCCACAATGGGGGAAATTCAGGTGTGAAAGTGGCCAAAGCCAGTATAAAAAGGAGGGCTTACAGGCACACATGAAAATAATTAATATAAAAAAAAGACACAATGTTAGTTAAGAAGAAAAGACAAATCTTGGCATGGGTAAATAAGGTTTTTAAAGTGGTTACTAAAAATAAGGGACATATTTAAAAAAAATCCAGATCTGTGCATTTTAAACAATAGATATATTTAAAAAAAATAAAGAGACCATAACAGAATTCAAGAGTTTTATTAATGTTGGTTGCTTAAAAAATGTTTTTAGAACCAAACTGATAAAGTCTTCTGCCTAATGTCACAATTACTTTAACACTAAAAGGAGCACATTTAAAGACAGACCTTGAGATTTATGTTTAAGTCAGGGATTCGTCTAAGTGATTGATTCACTGCATTTGTGTGTTTACTCAGTCAACAACGATGTATTAGAAAAAGTAGACTATCCAGACGTGACTTGCGCTTTAGTAGGAATACGAAGAGTTTACAACTAAGAAAAAACTTAGAAAGAGTATTGCTTTAACAAAAAAAAAAATCATAATGTTGTACTTTTATCCTTCAGCACTCAAAGGATGAGAGTTTTATCCACAGGTTCTGTTCTGACATTAAAGGAGGGTTTGATCCTCTAACCTGACGTCAGGTAAAATATTCAACACAAGCACCTGAGCTTATAAAGAAGAAAAGCTTCAGACCCCCCCCCTCCAAACACACTCACACACGTTGACCTATTAACCCTTTGGCTGTGATTTCATAAGCATAAACACCTCTGATATATGGTTTTTGACATTCACACGAGCTGGTTAGGATTTCACACCATGCTCCCATCCCCCCCTCTTCATCTCATCTCCTCCTTCTCTCCTCACCGACTGACAGTTGGTTGCAGCAGCAGCCACTGAATACACACAGCGGAGGTGTGAGCTGCTCTTCCTCTCCCTTGCTGAGCTTCCGTGTGCATGCAAACACGGAATGGTGCACATCTATGGGTTTTGTGCTTATGAAACACTGGCGACTGAAAATGAGCTCTATATGCAGGATATGCTGTGTCGTATTTTCAGCCAGACTCAAACACACACGCACAAACACACACCAGTCGTAGCACTGGCTGTTTTTGGCAGACAGATCCATTTTTCTCCTTGCTTCCATGCATGCTGTGCCACAGATTAGAAGTTGAATTCTGCATCTGGAGCTTTTTCTTGCAACTCTATCCATCTCTGTCTAAAATACACAAATAAAAACTCCTAAAATATGCCATTCGGTAGCATTTAGCCCCCTAAATGAGTACTTTTCCTCTATTAGCTTTACCAGCTGTTTTCTTTTTTTTTCCTTTTCTTGTAAAAAAAAAGTTAAAGAGAAGTAAAACTGGGTGTAGACAGTCTGTAAACACTAATTTTGTCTTGCGACATATTCCCAGTGTGATTAAAACCTGGGCTTTGACTAAATTCTTTGTAGTTCTTGCTGCATGCAGTGATGTGCATTCACTGACTACATTCATATTTTTAGCGAACTGTGAACTGAACAGATCAGTTTTGAAGTGATGAACGTGAACCAGAGCGACATTCACTCTGAGAATAATGAGCGACACACACAGCTCACGTTCAGTTGATAACGACACTTTTCAATGGATAACATCAGGTTTTATGGCAAGTATTACAGCAAACAGCAGGACAGACCAGCATGTCTACTGTTAGTACTAGTCTGCGAGATTCAGACTCTTCTACTGGTATTTCTGATGCAGGCTTGCAGAGCCTTTTGCAGGGTTTTAAGCACTAACAAAGGATGACTAGGAAAGAAAAAAACTCACATCGGGACTTAACAAAGAAATTACATCAGTCATGTCCACTTCAAATTTAAAGCAACACATTGAGTTAAAGCAACACATCTGCTGCTGAATGAGGAACATACATTTTTTGATACAGATCTTTTCAGCAGAACCTGAATATACCTGTATGGTTTCCGAAGGTTTAAAGGACATATTTAACCTGATTGTTGTCAGAATATAAGGCGTAACTCATCCTCCAGAGTTCTCCTGGGCATCCCGGTGGTTTCTGGGATTAATGTTCTTTTTTCCAGTTTGGACTGACAGCAACATCCTGGTAGGTTTGTAGTTAAATCGTATTCTTTCTACTTTCAGACATCAGCCTGAACAGAACCCTGTGTGATGTCAAATCAAACGCTGTGTTGTTCATCTTATCTGACCAGAGCGCTTTCTTCAACAGCCTTGCTGTGTTCCATACAAGGCTTGTGACAAACTGCAAATGAAAACCATTATGGTCCTCCAGCAGAGGCTATTTTTTTCTTGCAATTCTACCATAAAGGCCTGATTTGTAGAGTGCATGACTAATAGCTGCCATGTCAACAGATATTTCCCATCTAAGCAGTGTGTGCAGCTCCTTCAGAGTTATCATGGTCCTCTTGAATGCCTCTTAGATAAATGCTCTTGCTTTGTACACCACTTTAGGCTTCCATTTGTAAAATCTTTCAAAACTCTGTATAACTTTCCTTCCACTTCACATGCGTAGAATATTTGTATCGTTGTCACAGCACCTCAATAAAACACACTGTAGTTTGTGGTTGTGATGTGGGAAAATGCTGTGTATTCATTGATGCACCATTCTTTCCTATCGCAACACAAACAGCTATCTGTGTTTCTTTATTGTTATACTATCAGAAAGTAGATGAACGTGAAGGACGGCACCAAAAATTACGTCTGTGTGTTTTTCTCATCTGCAAAAATTCTACCTTTTATGATTTCTTGTTCTTTGCGGCCATTTTCTCAAAATAATTCATCCTCTTTGTCAAATCATGTTTATCATTTCCCTCGTTTTTTATCAAATAACCTGAATTCAAAATCAAAGTGTATTTGTTTTGATTTTTTAAGGTGTTAAAAATATCCACATCCTGGATGTGCTTGAGCTTTTAGAAAACTTTAGGAGAGAAACAACTCAATGTGAAAACTTAAACTAAGAAAAAAACTTTTATTGGTGATGCAGGTGTGCAACTAAAAGGCAGGTGAGGTTGGTATGAACCACAGCAGCACCTGCACCACAAATCAAAGTGAAAGTCAGATTAGATTCAGTAGAAGCTGTGACTGTATGCTTTGGATCAAGGAGAGTTTTGGAGACGCTTTACCTCCCCTTAGAGAGTACTTTCAGGTTACGAACTTTAAAAGCAGGCATAATGTATTGCACAATTACTGTCAGAGGATATGTGGTGTAGTTGTAGCTACTGTGCAGTAAGACTGGGCTTCAGTCCAGTAAATAGGGAGACAGAGCAACAAGGATATCCTAGCTTGCATGCATGTATACACAGGCAGCATGCATTCTATTAAACTTATAACTAAAAAGATCATAGATGTGCTGGAGCTTCCTGCTGTCCTACCCCATCCTGCTTTTTATTAAACATGATCCATCCCCGTGTAATATTAGGACAATTATGGAAATTCATTAATAGCTCATTTGAAAATTATTACATGACACCTGCTGTTCTGTAATAAATATTTTGTAACAAGTACGCAAAATAAAGGTCTAAATTTCCTTAAAATGATTTCACTAAACCATGTGATACATTTGAGTACAAATTATGTAAACAGTTAAAAGTGGGAGTTAAAAAAGCAAAAAAAGAAGCAAATGTTTCAAGGTACTGCTGCAAATGTGAAGTATTGAGGGTAGCTCCTTGATGCATGGTTTGTTCATGCTAAGCAGGTTCCTGGACTTTGAAATGTGGATTTCCTGATTTTTAGTGAGACAATTAATGATCTTTTAAGAGGCCAAACATTTGCGTATAAGAAGGAAAGGGATCTTGACATAGACATATTCCTATTTGAATTACTACAAGCAATGAACATCTTTTAAAAAAAAAATTAAAATGAAATAAAAAGTTTTCTCGTAGAAGGGATGAGATCTGAACTTCTTGGCCTACATACAAAACTCTGCATCACCTTAAAGAAATTAATAAATAAAAACATGACTTCTGGTAAGCACGGCAGTGGCATCATTATACTGTGAGGTTCATTTATTATTAAATAGCTAAAACAGTTTATTTTGTATCTTTAGCTTTTAAAACAAGGGAAAACTTGAACATTTTCATAAGCATGCAAATAGCTCTAAAAACATATTTCAAATTAAATTATCTTTAAAAACCAAACAGAAGTTTATAAGACTGACATTTTTTATTATACTCAATTAGTAGGCTATTTTCTACATTCTAAGTTCTTATTATCAGCCATTGTAGAGATTCAAAGAGCAAATTGCGACTTTTCCTACAGAGAGGTTTAACTTGCAGCTAAACATTGGGCCTAAACATGCAGCCAGAGCTACAACAAAATAGTTTAATTCAAAGGTTTATGTGTAAAAACGGTGTGGTTAAACTCTAGACCTTAATGCAATGGGGAATCTGTTATTGATGTTTCTGACATTCTTACATCAAAGGAATACAAAATCCTTGCCCACATGTTAAAAAGTGGTGGAGAAATACCCCAACGACCTGCTTACACATTTCAATTATCCATCGCTGTATGAAGGTCTTCCAGACTAGAAAAAACAACACATAATAATTTACAGTTTGTGGTTTTAATGCAGCAAGGTGTGAAAAAAGCCAATGTATAATCCAAATAATCAGAAAAATCCCACACAGAGCACAGCATCCAGGACTCTTTCTTCTCAGGGATATTATACAACCACCTGACCAGTACCGTCACTAGTTTAAAGAGGCAGGTGTTCAATCAGCCGCTTTTCATTTCCATCAGGCCCTACTTATAGACACATGGCCGGCATAAAGCGTGACTGAGTGTTTGCTGTATTGGTCTATCCTGTGCGGTGAACAGTGCCGAGTCACTCCTCCTTAATCAGGGAGCAGGTTTTAAAAGTGGTAAAAGGGAAGGATGAGTGGGGGGCGGACCTTAAACTGATGATGGGTGAAAACAGAAACACGGGAGAAGCTGGAGTCAAAGCAAGAAAGAAAAGGCTGTATATTCATCTCTCCTCTTCTTGCTTTTTGTTTGCACAGCTTTTCTTTCCTCCATTTCTGTCCCAAACAAACATTAGTCTTCTCCTCTCCGCTGTTATCTTCCTTACAAGTTCTTATCTGCGGCACACGCATTCCAGACACACCCTGCTCCTGTTTTCCCACGCTCAATCTTCTCTCCCCGTGTCCCTGGCTGTCCTCTTTTATCTAAACCCATCAGTCCATCCTCTCATACGTTTCATACTTCCGATTGGATTACTATTATTCCCACAAAAGGATTTTTTTCTGTCCTGACAATGCAGCATTCTGAATGAATATTTTAAGGGGAATTTCTGAAACCATCATCCTCTAAATGAATTATTATGCAGGATCCAGCTGGAATTTAGAAGGCAGTCTGAGTGTGTTTTTTATATATTTATATAGTTTTTCATTTTGGCTCATCAAGGGGATCTTCTTAATTCCTGCTCTCTCTCATGCACTTTCTCTTGTCTCACTTGCCTCCCTCTGTCCTACTTTTGAACCCAGTTATTCTATCTATCTCTCTCTCCACCCGCCAGAACCTCACTCCTCTCTTTCTGCCATTCGTCCTCTTGCCCTCCCGCCCTGCTCCCCTCTCCTTCTCTCCCTAAATCCCGCTATCTGTCCCTCGTCGGGCTGCTCTGTTCTTTCTCTCCTCTCGATCACTCTCCCCGCAATGTTAATTCAAATTGCCTGGTTTGGGAAGACGCTATAGTTCCAATAATGCCGAAAGCACTTAAGAGAACATAATCAATCTTGCTTTCTTTCCCTCTGTTCCTCCACTTGTCTCTCTATTTTCACACTGCATTTATATTCCCTCCATATGTGCAGCAGGAATCACTCTTTCTTATTTCCTCTGCTATTTTCTTTTTAAATAAACATAATTATTGCATCATTTAGGAGCTCTGTTCTTCTTTTAAGGACATCAAAGAGATAAGGTAGCTCCAACATGGAGGGAAATGAGAATACACAAGATCCCACATATGCTATATTCCCCCGATTTGCAGTAAAACTGTAATTTCCTCTACAGAGACGTAGCAATATCTAAACAGAAGTAGGAAGGACGACTGTGCCCCTGTAGGGTACCCAGGCTGTTGGGCAGCAAAAAGAAACAGTTTGAATTTTTTTTCATAATGCTTTCAGAGCTTCGCTGAGGTCGGACGCAGCCAAATATGGCGGGTCCTATGTTTGCCAATCACTCAACATCCACTAAATAACACTAACTAACTGTGAATGGAACACAGCTTATGGTTTGCAGATTGCTGTGAAATATAATAATAGATTTCTTCTGTCATTACATTCATAAAGATTTCAAATCACAGCAGGATTACCAAAGTAAAAAGTATGAATAAAAAATGCAGTTTTTCACATCATGGTTTCAGTTGTTTAATTTCACCATCTCAGGCATAATTACTGCAAAACAAAACAAAAACTGTCTGACAACATGAACTAGGCTATATATAGATTATAAGCAGATGGTGCCACAATAAAATTAGATACAATTATATAGAAAAACTAGCTTTTCACAGTATTTTAGGGTATGTACTTCAAATGTCTCTAATTCCCTAACACTAACTAAAAAACATTATTTATATGGCTGGAAAGAGAGTTTTATCGGTTGTTCTTTTTCTTTGAGCATTTGTTTTTAAAGGCATAACTGGTTTTTCCTTCATTTAAAATTCTACAATTTTCCTACATTTATTAAAGGATAACTTCATCATGTTACACAAGAGACTTCAGATATTTGAATTTGGTCATTTTCTTTTCTAGTAACCTTCCTTTAATGTTAGCTTCTCTGTTACTATCCATATGGTATGGGGTTAACTTTAACTTTGTCTTAAAATCAACAATTTTTTTTCTTTTTTGCATTATTTGTTTTATTGATCTTGGTTACTTCATTCAAAATATTTTTTTTTACATATATTTAGTTTTCTGTAATGTGACTGATTTTTCAGATTTCTGCGCAGTTCCTTATAAATGTCAAATGACCTTCAAGAGAATATAATGAATGTTATCTGTCTTTTACTGAGGAGTATTAGAAGACTTCTCAGTAATTAATTGAATGTATTCATTGATTATTTCAACCCAATATTTTAAAAAATGCCCTAAAGTATCATCTATAGTTTTGAAGCGAGAACTTACCATTTATGTTTATATTTTATAAAAAAGCAGCGATCATCTATTTTAATATGTGTGTTTTAATACAACAAAAGTAACCATTATTTCATAAACTTGTTTTTTTTTTTTTTTTGCTTTATTTAGTTAATTCCAAGGTTTTCTTACAAAGACCAAAATAATAATGCATATATTCAAAAACTGTTTATTCAAAAAGTGTTAATTTCAGATTGTGTGTATTTATCTACATACTTTTGACCATTTTGTGTCTTTCTCTGCAGGTTCTCTCATCTTTCATTCATATGAATCTGCCTGTAGCTTCACCCACTTTTCCTTCATGCCTAAAGAACGCTTTTCTTTTCTTTTTTCTACCTGTAAAAAAAAAAAACATTCTTACTCATCGCCTTTCCCCCCGTCATTCCATCCCCTCATCCTTTGATGTACATGCATACCTGTCTTCAAGTGTCAGCCGCCTCCCCCCGTCGGTTTATGGGGAGTCAGGTGAAGACAAGAAGAGGAGATGAAGAGACGAGAGGAGGAGAGCTGGATGAGGAATGGGAACGGGATGGGAGAGGGCTGAGAGAGAGGGAGAGAAATACTTCTAATTCACAGAGACAGCCAGCGTTTCCACAGCAACATGGTTGCCATCGTTACAGCCCTGTTAAGGATGCCATTAGTCGGGAACAAAAAGAGAACGCCACTCACCGCTTGTATGGAAGCACACAACGCCAGAACACAATATTACACACAACTGTCTCCTACAGTACAGGCATTTACACATCCTACAACACCGACACTCACAAGCACTCAGAGGATGCATGCAGATACACAAGCAGCCACCCACACAGCGATCTGCCCCCCCCCCATTTCACCTCGCAACTCTGTACACGTACTGCTGCTGCCACTTCCCCACTGCCCACACAGGAACTCAAACAAATGCAGACATATACTAATCTACCTCTCACCTGCAATCAGTCCTGCTGGGGGGGCTCCTATATAATAAAAGCATCAAATCATTTCTTATTTTAAGCTGTGCAGCCGTGGCTCATCAAGACTTCCCGGGGGACAGATTCAGTATGCTGCACTTTGGATTTACTGAAAACTTCCCTAAGGAAGTTGCTTGATATCCTTCATCTGGTTCTTTTAATACAAGAATGACAAATGTCACATAAATAGTCACATAAATAACATCAATAGTTTGTCACATATAGGTTATCCTGCTGCCCTTCTGCATCGCCTTCCAGGGACGCATCGAGGAGCCTTGATGCGCTGGAGATAAACTGAGAGGTGGAGGACATTGAAGTAGAGCTATTTAACCTTTTGTTTAAAACAGCTGCCGTGGTACTGGTGTAGCCAAGAAAAATCTTCTATATTGGTCTTTAAAATGCTACTTTAAAGAAGTTTAATGATAAATTGGTGATGTGTTGTACAGAGCCTTGCAAACATTTTCCTGATACTGAAAATCGTTCACTTTTTGCTGCATTACAACTAAAACCTTGGTTCACTTTAGAGGATTTTATTGGGAAGATGAAGGCTCATATAAAACTGTGCGGAGTGTACTTGTGTTCATGCATAAGTGATCATTTTCACTAGGGCTGGGCAGTTCATTGCTTTTGCAGTATATTCACAATTTAATAAAATGCAATTTTTAAATCACAGATGCGCTTAATTTTAGTTATATTAGAATTAGATAAGGCAAGACACTGAATTTCTGTTGCACTTCTACAGGTGGTGCAAATCCAGAAATGCAAGAAGTGAGCACTTTTTCACGAGATTACAGTAATGGCAACAGTGAACTCTAGAGAGGAAACCTTCTAAGGTGAGGAAAAAGATGAAAGCCTGGAGTAAAACCAGGGGCGGATTTAGGAAACAGGCAGGGTGCCCTCTGAATTGAGAAGACAAAACATTCTGAGCGTTCTGATGGCATTTTATCGAAACAATTTTTCATGAAAAACATCATTAATGTCCACATGTATTAACTATACATGCACACTGAGTTTTATGGGGCCCCCAGGAACTTGCCTAGTATTGCCTCATGGTAAATCCCCCCTGAGTGAAACATCAACACGTTTGTGATTGAGGAAAGCAACACTGGAATAAAATTGCAACTGCAATATTGGTTGAAAATAATGCTGATTTAGCTTCTCATGCATAAGTGTAGGAATGTTTTGAGGCCTGTAGCAGGTTTAACCCTGTATTTTATTTTATTTTTTAATCTTCCCACTGACCAGCCCTGTCTCTGCTGAATCAAACATGATCCTTACAGCATCATGTCTCACTGCACCTAACTCAATATTTTGAGTTCTCTTTATGGTTTGTAGCAAACTGATAAATTTTTCCTCATGCAACTCTTCCATAAAGGTCAGATTTATAGAGTGCATGCTAATAGTTGTCATGGCAACAGATTTTCCCACCTGAGCAGTACACGTATACAGCACCTAAATGGTCATCATAATCTCTTGGCTGATTTTTATAATGATGGGTAGAAGTTTAAAATTGAAATATTATCATTGGAACACAGCTGTGCTTTAAACTTATCCTCAGCTTTCTCCCTGACCTGTCTGCTATGTTCTCTGGTTGTTTGCATGGTACTAGGTTTATTTAGGGGTATCAGAGGAGGGGGAAATAAATGCATTGCACACATTTTATTTTAGCATATGTAAAAAAAAAAAAAAATAAAGTCATTCATCAATTTCCTTCCACTTTTCAATTTTGCTGCAGCTTGTGTTGGTGTCTTAAAAAATTCAAATTAAATAACATTAAAATAAAGTTTGTGGTTTTAAGAGTAAAACGGTTGCCAAGTTCAGTAAGTGCGAGGCTTGTGATGCATAAAATGACACTTCCTCCAAGTCCTGACACAAGACAGCAGGTGGATATCACTGTAGGCAGCAGGCATGTTGGTCGCTCTCCACTTCGCTCCGAGCAATCCGAGAAAGTAACCCAGTTTCCACCGCAGGGTGGAATAGCCAAACACAGTTTGTTCATAATCTAGCTACTGTCAGGGAAATGTCATCTACAAATAAAGCTTTTCTGCTCCTTTGTGGCCAAAAGAGTTCAAACAAATATTCAAAGCATATTACTAAATGAAACTTTACAAAAAATAGAAAAGTTATTTCATAGTAATAGCTTAAAAATAAAACATGACAGGGGTTACAGTAATTTACTAGAGTAATGAATGCCCTGCCCTGTAAATCTCACTCTGCTTTTACTGTACATTTACATTTAATCATGCATCTTTAAAGCCAGTGGTGGAAAACGTGGTTGAGAACTTAGACGTTATATAGTGAATTATAAGTGAAAATACACTTCAGTTGAGTGAGGACTCGCAAGCTATAAGCTCTTCTGCACCGGACTTAATCTTATCACTTATGTGATATTGAAGATGATCATGCTGGAATCGGTGCAGCAAGTGGAAGACGGTGAACCTGCTGTTGCTTCAAAGTGGACACTTTCATTACCAACATAAAATAAAGGTTTTGTGCCATTACAGATCCTTGGGGCTAAACACTAGCTGTGGTACCATAAGGGTGAAGAGATGCATGTCCAGCATTATTTACAGAAAAAATACACTTTGACTCAAAACTGTTTTTACCTCTAGATCCTAACTAACCTGTTCCATATAAATAAAAATGATGTTTATACCTTAAGAGTTTTATAAAGCACATTCTAGAAGATTGTTGTTTTGGATTTAATAAGACAAACACTACATATTATAGATTGCTGCCCTACCTGCAGATTTTACAAAAATCCAATAAAAACAAAGTAAACTTTGTGCAGTTTCTAAATTACCTTATTCAAAAGTATTTAAAAAATAGTCATTGCTATTATATTTTCATTTTTAATTGTTTTTTATGTCTTCATACGCTGTTAAAACACTTGAAGTTACCCCTTAATGGATAATAAAAGTGTAATATGTATTTGGTTCTGAACAGAACCCATCTGACAATAAGAAGTAGGAGAAGAAAACTTGCAAAGCAGCACTTCATGCCCTGAAGTGGTTAAATATTAATTTTTAAGGCTTTGGATTATAATGAACCAGAATAAGGGCCATTATCCACAAGTGTAACATAGGCAGGGAACACAGGTGAATCTTTACAGAAGTGTCTGGCAAACCAAAATTACCAAATGCTAATTGATGACAACAGAGATCAAAAAAAGAACCAGGAGCAAATGTAACAAGATAAAGGCCTCAACTAGTAATGATTAGAGTTCATGATTGAATAATAAAGGAGCTTTCATGTTAAAGTTAAAAGGAAGAATCACAGCTCACCGAAAATAACCAAAGAGGCCAATGTCACTAAAATAATCTAACGATTCCCAAGATATTTGGAAATATTTACTGCAGACTGACAAGACAGAAGGAGAGGTATAGTTAGGAGTATGTCCCCCTCACTTCTGGTGTAAAAATAACACAGTAAATCAGAAAAAGAACATCTTAAAGGTCAAACACAGTGGTGGTTGTATGATGGTAGTATAAACTAGAAAGTTTATTGCTGATGGAGCCATGAAGTCTGCACTCTACTAGAAAGTCTTGAAGGAAAATGCTCATCTATCAGTTCATAAGCTGCAGTTCTTGCAGCTGATCTAAAAAAGCCAAAAAGTCCAACTCCGATTAGTTATAATAAAACAAGGTTTTGAAGTAGCCTAGTCAAAGTCTAGATCTAGAGCAGAGACAAAGTCGCAAAACCTAAAACAAGGCATTCATGCTTGAAAAGGTTTTCAGTGTGATGGATCGCCAAAAAAAAATCTGAAGAGAACAGGACTTAATTTTTCCAAAGTCATGTGAGATTTCACAAACACACCACAACTGTGATAACAAAACCATTTAGGTTTAATAGAAAATTCCTTTTTCACAGAGGGCCAGATTGTTTCATATAGCATTTATTTTCTCTGCATAGATTAAATCGTCTTTTAAAATGATTTTAGTAATACCTGTTTTTTTGTCTGCACATGAAACTAGTTTGCTGATATGAAACACAGGTCTTCTAATGGAAAAGCATCAATCTTTTATGAATTCTCTCCCAAAAAAAAAAAAACATCTTTCTAATTATTTAAAAGCTGGAATCCCAAAAAAACTGTGTTCCACAGTGAGAGGCACAGCTGTTATTTAAACTTTAAAGTTAAAGAAACATAAAGAAATCTGTATTGCACAAAAAGGTCAGACACGTATCGGAACGTTTGGGAAGTAGAGAAGCGTGCTTGCATTCACTGGTTAGATCTAAGTAATAATTTCTAACGTCATGCAGTTTGCTCTCTTTTGGCCTCTGATAGTTAACTGGAGAAATAAAAAAAATAAAAAGAGGTTTTGTTTATAAGAAGAACATGCTAAGATGCTCAGAGATGACTGACCTGGAACTGTCACAAACATTCTTTATTGTTCTAAAAGGCTTACAAACTCCACTAGCTCACTTTCTCACTATACTCCCAAAAAGTTAAAATATTCATGTCAGGGTGAACAGTCAGTGCAGTATCACACTGTTTGTTTCTTTAGCTTGTGCCTCAGAGGCGATCATTTTGAAAGGCTGACTGAGAAAGCCGCTTCCCTGAAATCATAAAAATATTTCCGTCAACTGTACAAAACAAAGGATTGTGTCCCAATGTAAAAACAGAAGCTGTAATTGCTCAATGCATGTTTCTCTGCATACAGTAGATCTATGTATACTGCATATTTCACATGGTAACATCCGACATCAGCAAAAATCACATGTGTCAGATCTGCTTATGGAAGCACATAGGATGCAGCGGACGGACTTTTTGCAGGCAAGAGTTTCTGACAGTAAAAAAAAATCATATTGACGAGGGAGGAAAACAAAGCCACCTCTGCAGCCTTGCATGTCTGCCTATTGCTGCTGGACGTTAATCTATATAAAAACTTGTTTCAATGCATATCCAACAAATTCAGCCACCTGCAAATATGTTTCCATTAACAGCTTTCTATTCCAAACACAAAAAAACTTTCAGTTTTATCCACAAACAAGGTAATAATGTGTTGGCAGCAATCATGCTGTGTCCGGCTTCTCTTTAGGGACCAAGAAGTTGGATCGGGTGGATGAAAAGAAAACCTTCTGCCCGTTTTTGAGACGGGTAGACAGTTATTTCACACAAAACCTTTGGAATGCTTTTTTATTGTCCTAAAGATGAGTTTCTAGAACAAATCACTGTGGCATTTAATAACTTCTCCCTGACTCTTAAATGCGCCCTTACAAAGTCACAACTGGCAGTTTCAGAAATGTGAGTGTTGACACCACGGTTACAACCAACATACCTCTCTCTGTCTCTCTATCCCCCAAAATCAAAGAAGAAGGGGCTAATTTTTATTTAGTACAAGCACACATTTCCACGATTTACACATTTTAAAATGTATTTGCCTCATAAAAGCTGTCGAACCACTAAAGATACTGTGCGCAAGTCCTGCAGAACTGGAATAAAGAGCTCTGCCTCATCTTTAGAAGATCTTACTGCCATGAAACAACAACCTAACTGGAGCTATGTTTCTTCTTCATCCTCATCTAAGGGTGATATGTAAAGCTGTGAGATTTCTCATTGAATACTAGGGAGGCTAAACCCCCCCTGTAAATTCTGTAAAGATTATTGGTCAAATATGCATTTTCATACTTCATAAATGTAGTCATTAAATGTGCTAACATGTTCCTGATTTTATGAGTATGTTACGCTTTATTCCGCTCTCGGACCCGATCTCCTCTGCGCTCAGCAGCCGCTTAGAATTCCCTGTTAAGGTTTGAGTCTCGGTCTATAAATGTAAGCAGTGAGAGAACAGAGCCCTGATTGGATAACACGCTAAAATGCATCACTTCCAGTGAGGCTAAACCTCCTAGGGGGTCTATGGAGCAGGATCGGCTCGTGAAGTTGTCTGCTCAATACTGATTGGCAAACATACTTAAGGATTTCTGACTGACTTCATTAGTCAAGAGGGAAAACTGATCGACACTGAGCTATATGCTGTTTTGGAGGCAACACAGAAACAAAATACAGCAGTATTTATTCAATGTTTAATTTATTCCAACAGAGAAAAATCTTATTTGGCTCAGCATGCAATAATTCCCTATAACAATGTCAAAGATTTACTGCTACTTATCCTATAGAACTAAATATTTTTGCTCAGTTATGTAATATCCAATAGCTTTATAGCTGCTGTTCTGCTCCCTGCGGTAAGAAAGAACATATTTCACAATGAGGTCTCATGTCGAACTGATGATGGCTTTTATACAAAGGGCTTTCATAAAAGGTGGATGAAATCTGTTCCCTCCAAACCTCTGGGTGCACATCTTGATGTGGATTTACACCCCTTTTTTAGTCGAAGAGCAGAGATTTGTTCTCATCAAAATCCACTGGACACAACACTTTATTTTGTATACTTTCTGTGTATGATGCTAACCATTCCAGATATCTCTATTACAGCATTGTTTCATACATAATATAGATTCACTGTCTCATTTCAGTTCTTTAAAGTAGTGCTGCTTTGTCATCACATGAGTCAGGTGCCAAAAGGATCCAAATTTAGCTCTGGCTTTGGGAAGCAGCTCTGTGTTACAGGGTTCACTTGCTGAGATAAAAGTGAAGAATACAGTGCAGAAATGATGTGCATTTCCCTTCAGGTGCAGCATTCAAATAGTTCTTATGGCTAACAAGGTAATAAAAAAACACTGGTTTCATGCTCCATCTTCACGCCTGTGAACCAAAATAAGCATAAATCAAAGAACAGTACAAAATCTGCAGCAACGGTGCGGCTGTGAGATGAAAATGCCACAAACACAAAATAAACGCTTATTGATGTCAATTAATATAGCAGAGGATTGCACGCGCACAGATGATGTCCTGGTACACAGAGTTCTGTTTATTAGCCTGTTGCATTGTGTGAAAAGCCCCCAACAGCATCCCAACACTTCCTGCCAATGAAAGTGTATTAAGACAGTTTGACTTTGCTCATGCAAATGAGTCTTTAGAGGAGAAAAGGGGAGACGGACTAGCCTGACACAAGTCTGATATGACTGAAACCATATAAGAATAAATACATAAATGATCTGTGCAGGGTGTGTTTATGCGGATGATTTCTAATCGTAACGAAGATAATAGGAATTAAAAAAAAACACATTATCAGGCTAAATGTAATGTAGAACTTTATAAACCATAAAAGAAGATTCTTCATATGTTTTCCTATTAAAAGCGACTCAGATAGCAAAGAGAATCTTTAGTTTAAAGAGACAGAAATTGAAGCTTATTCAGATTTTCTTCATTTTTTCTTAAGTTTCTAAAACATGTTATAGTCAGTGTGTTATTTTTGCTTCATGTGTCCAAAGACAACATGAAAAAAATGGGAGTTGTATGATGCAGATGAGTATTAAGTCATTTTCAGTGCCGTCAGTTTAGGAGTTTAAGGCAACCCAACAAGTCAATGTTTGACCTGGTTAATGCTAATTAAAATGTGTCTGCAGCCTCAATACCTTTTAATTCAACAATGTTTAAAATAAACTTTAATATATTTTTAGATTTTAATAGAACAAAACCTTTATAATTAGCAAAAAAATCCTGCCAATTAAGTTTCTTACAGCTTTTATATTTTAAAGTAAAACATCTGTAAGCAGTCACCAGTTAAAATAATAAAAAACATAATTTGTATCACATTTTAGTAAAAATATACAAAGAAAAAGTAAAATTTAGGAGCAATTATCCTATGATTATCTAAGGTAATTTGATGCTATACTATGCAGACTTTCTATCTGTACTGCTGAAGTTTCCTTGCTTAAACAGCAGTGGACACCATCCAGACCTACTCTCAGACCAATGCAGTTGATATATATTTATATTTGACCAGCTAGGGGTACTCATAGCATGTATCAGGCATTGATTCTTCATCAGTTAATTCCCTGGAGAATCATAGAATACAGAAGAAGCTATATGAGGTGATATGCAGTAGCACATGCTGCTGTCCTGATGCATTGCAACTATTGGGATTTGAGGTGGGGAAGGACAAAAAACAACAGGGCATCAACAGTAGCATATAGAAAGGATTTATTTTCAATGAAACAAAATAGTAATTCCGACAAGAATGAAACCTGGGTGAGAACTACGGCATATAATGTAACAGAGGAACAGACAATGAGAAAACAGAAAATAATTTCTTAAATATTACAAAACAGGTGTGGATTGTAACATCACCCATGCATGAAGCTGTTGCTGAACTGGAGAGCTCCTTCAGTGACAGACTGCTGCACCCTAAATACACCAGGGAGCGTTATCACAGATCCTTCCTCCCAGCAGCTGTAAGATTCTATACCCATCACTGTTCCCAACAACCTCAATAAGTTGTTACATTTATGCTGATTTTTGCACAGTTTCTGTCTTAGTCAGTTAAATAACATGCTGCTTTCATTTTGCGCATCTCTAATGTTGCTGCTATTTTCAAATATCTATTACTGTAAAAATGTCCATAGCTGTACATTGATTATTTATTTTTCAAAGTGTATAGTATTTAAATTTATAAAAACACTTTACAGAACAGTATTTTATTTGTTTATTTTTAACTCTGCCACTTATTCTGTTATTTTTATACACTTTTTAGGTCCAAATTTGTGTGTCCACTTTTGCTGTACTGATTTGCTGTAACACCTCAATTGACTCAATTGTGGGACAATAAAGGGATTTTCTATTCTTTTCTATACTTTTCTATTCTATTCTAACACCTTGGACACTAATTTCTTTATCCTAAAAATATAAAAAAGAAAAACCCTGTCTGTAACGAGTAGGGATTTCAAGTGTAGCTCATATCTCATAGGGATAAACAGAGAAGTTATAGTATGAATTGTATCAATACATTTAGTTTGAGTGTCTATGTTTTCATTGATGTTACAGATGCAATTATTGAAAACACTTTTTTTTACTTCAGAGCAATATAATATATATTTTTTTTTTACCATAACTATATTTTTACTTGTTTCTTTGGGATTTTGTTTCTTTAATATCCAAAGACTTCCTGCCTCAAACTACATCTTGCCTTATAATTTAAATCATCTGGCCACAGATAAGGTGAAAGCACATTCTTTGCAATTCCCTTTGTGTCAGATTGATTTATTAACCACTAATAGATATGGATACGGTGTTCCAGAATATGATAAGAAACAGAGAAGCTGAAACCAAATCTTGAATGCCTTCTTGTTTACTCTCTGCTGCAAAGCACATCATGTGCATTGTACGTCTTGAGTTGGAACTGCAGCGGCGAAGCAACTACTGGAGGTTGTCAGCCCATACATTAATGTGTCAGAACAAGTATTATGCTGGGTAATTTAGGAGTAAAACAGAGAGAATCTCCCAAGGGGAATAAAAAAAAAACACTATTTCTATCACAAATCTGCAGAATTATAATTCATTTCAGTTGTGTTTTTTTTTATTAATTGAGCATAAATATTTTAACCCCAAAATTCCCAGAAATTAGTTAAAGCTAGCTGTGAGTATATTCAAATACATAACAATTCCTGATGACAGCTCATGCAAGGATGAGGATAATGAGCCGAGGGAATCCGGAATGTGCTGGCAGTCAAGTTGGTCGTCCTGCACTCTCATTGTCTTCAGAATAAACTCCATACATCCTGTAGATGTATTTCTTCGTTTCACAATACCGTGTATTTGTCATGTCTGACTCATGACTCTGTCTACTGTATCTCCACATGTGTGACCGGGCAGATTGCCTGGCGAGCAATGTGCAAAGACCAACTGCAGGGTTGTAGATTTGTACTGTATGTGTGTTGGTGGTTAAGAGAGGGTGTTCAAAACAAACAAGGGGAGGAGAAAGCTTTAAATGAATATTAAAAGTTCAATGCCTAAACTAATATGACGTGAATAAGAAAGGAATGTTTTGATAGAGAAGCACCTTAAAGCCCAAGGTGCTTGTTTTTTTAAACAAGGAAAGAAACTAAAAAGGATGTTTGATATGCAATAAATCTGATTACAAACAAACGATGCAATTTCCAGATTATATTGTTTTTAAACTGCATGGCATAAACACAAAAAAGGAAAAAAATTTCTCTTGCATCAAATCACTAGAAAATAAGTTTAAAAAAAAACAATTTTCTATTGCATATACAGTTGAAACTGGTTTGGAATATGTCTATACCAGCTCTTCAATCTGAAAATCCTGACCTGGTCTGAGAGCTGGAGCCATGGCTTATGGCTGGGATTTTGTGTTCAGTGAAATGTCAGCCTGGTAAGCCGGACCGACTATCACGGAGGGATACGTAAGTCTAGTAAGGCTCTGTACTCCAGTATAAAAGAGACCAATGTAAGGGCCCATAATGCGACAGTGCTTTTTCTGTAAGTCAAGATGGTTGCAACTGCAGCTGCAACAGTGCAGTGTTTTAAAGGAGTCATAGAATGATTATTTAAGGTATTTGGTTCTGGTCCTTAAGGTCTCTGAATAGGGTGTGTAACATTGTTTAGGCTAAAAATGGCATCTTTGCTGTTCTATGAGCCCTAATGCAAGCCTGGTTAAAGGCCCTAGAATGAAATGACGGGTTTTCTTCCTCTTATGGTATGCTTGTGAATATTTAGATGAGCTGTGCGCTGATTGGTTGGTTAACAACGAGCGAAGCTGCTGAGCAAAGATGCATCATAGTAACAAGCGTTCACTCACTCAAACATTAAATTGTTGACATGGTAGGGTGATCAGATGTCTTCTTTTTCCCGGACATATCCTACTATTCATGACAATGTAAGCCTGGTTCTGCATTCTATGACCGCTTTAATGATGACTTTATTGTGTCCCAAAAAGACCTGTTTATCTAATTTAAATTCAAATGACAGGCTATTTTTCTTTTCTTATTTTTCTAAATATATTTTTGCATTAAATGCGTAGTTATCTGATTCTAAGCTCTTTCTGCTGACTCTGTTAGTCCTGCCTTTGAAATTGAGCTTTACCTGCTCCTTTCCAGACCGATTAAGTAAGTCAGTCTGGGAGGCTAATGTCATATTCAGATAATCATACTGCTTTTTCTCGGCCCAGTAGTCATCATATCTTCCCTTGCAGCTCCTCCAGGGTTCCATGGGCCTTTTGAGTGCTTCTTTGATTAATTCTCATCTTCCATGGCCTTTCAGTTGATGTGGACAAATAGGCCTGAGTTTTTATCATACTAATATCACACAAATATGTTTATATGATGTAGCGCAGTGGCTCACAGTGCTCCTCAGAGACCACTGCCCTGCAAGTTGTAGGCGTCTCCTTGCTGTCACACATCCGACCTAGATGAATGAATGCTAAAAAGGCTTCTGCAGCACTTGAGGCCACGCAATAATTTGATCAGGTGTGCTGCAACATTGACTCATCTAAAACATGCAGGACTGAGAACCACTCATGTAGCCTATAGACTGCTATGGCAACGTGCAGCTTTATGCATGTGTGTTGCTGCACCAGTCAGCACATGGGTCGGATGAGGCCAGCTTGATTAAACACCGGTGAATAAATAAGAGAGCACATCACAGTCTTGCAGTTTCATACATCTCATCCCCTGCCATCTGCCATTAAGTTCCTTCTACCATACCCTTGTTTTTTTTTCCTTTCTTTCTTCTTTTTTTTCTGTTCTCCATCCTTCTAGCTAAAACTCTTGTTTCTTCTCTCATTGGTACAGACTTAGGAATAGTTTATCAAGACAGAAGTGACACCACCAGAACAAACAATGTCAGCAATTAGGACCTATTACACTTTTAAAGATCTAACTTCCAAAGGCTGACACTTCTTTAGGCTGTATTCATTGTTGTATAAATGTTTGCTGTTTGTTTAATGATGCAATGTAGGCTACAGAGTGAAAGAACCAGAAGAGTGGTGTGTAAGCGGATGTGGTGACAGAAAAAACAACAACAAAAACAAAGAAAACAAATTTCTGTAACTTTTCAGGACCTCCGTAGAGTGTTCTTTCCATTTTACTTTAAAGCATTGTCTCTTTGCAGCAGAATAGTTTTTTTTTAAACCCCAGCCTGGGATCCTTGAGCATGGGGATTAAATGTTCTCCCCATGCATACAGGGGTTATCCCTTATTACCTCCCACATCTCAAAAGCATGAATATTAGGTCAGGAAATTACTCTAAATTACATTTAGGTATAATTATGTGGTTGCATAATTGTCTTTTATTTTGGTTTAGATTTGCACAGACCTTATTGTCAATCAATTGCACATTTACAATGTACATTTAAGGTTTATCTGTTACAAGGTCCTGAAATAAAGCAGAAGAAAGGAGGGAGATCGTATAAATATAAGTGTGTGGACTATGTCTATTTGTGGTGCTCTTTAAAATATGGTAAGTAAGGCCAAGTTTATGACACTTATTTTATCGTTTATTCAGTAAATCAATCATTCTGATAATGATGTCTTCCTGAAAAGTGGGACAGACATCTACAGAAAGTAAATCGACATTTTGCAAATGGCAAGATGAACATTTTTTTGATCAGCAGTGTTTTATTTTTTTGTATAATACTTTTCCATACAAAAGTAGGAAAACAGGGGAGTGGCGGCATAGTGAGCATAGAGATTCGAATCCTGAGGTTCTGAGTTCGAGCCCCACTCTCACAGACTGCCAGTCTAGGTCGCTGAGCAAAGACCCTTAACCCCACACCGCTCGCCGGGCGCTGCAGAATGGCAGCCCACTGCTCCCCAAGGGGATGGGTTAAATGTTGATAGTTCATTTCATTGCTCTTTACATGTGACAGTGTAATGACAATAAAAGCTGGAGAAAAAAGGAGAATATTTTGCCCAGGTCCAGGCAAGTGAGGCCTTCTGCATGTTGTTCCAGAGTCTTTCTTTATTACTTGAAAGACTGGTGCAGGAACTCTTTATGTAATCTTGGTCGTCTGACCACTCATGGGAAGTTTTTCTGCTGCTCCATGAAGCCTCCATTTATGTATAATTGCTCTTGCTATGGCTCACTGAAGTCCGACGCCTTAAAAATGTCGTTGTAATATTTCCCAGCTTGATAGCTGTCATTTCTTATCTGCTCTTGCGTGCAAAACTTTTTGGGATGTTTAAACCTACTTCATATTGTCACACAGATTCTGTTAAATGGATTTTTGATTATGCCAGGTCAGGCAGTAATGAGGCCCAACCACAGTTAATTTCTTTTTGGCACTAATGGCCTCTATTTAAAAGTAGGTTGATAGGAAATGGGGTTGAAAATTAGGGGGAATACATACGGCAAAGGTCAACAGACCAGGACTAAGGCATCCAAATGTGGACTGCACGCTTCACCTCCTGACTCACCGTCACCCCCCTCACTGTTAATCAATGATTCACAAAAGCGAGAACTTATTTGAACATGCAACACTTCCCCCAGGTGTTGGTGCACACTGCTGGTCAGCTGGCAAAACGGAGGAAGCAAAACCTTTTAATGCCTCAAAAGAGGTAGACGTTTGATTATTAAAGCATCTAACTAAAAACGTGGTCAGTCATGATAGAAAAACTAAAGAGGCACTAATCAGATCAGTCAACGAAAACACAAGTAAAAGCGGCTGCAGATCATGACATCTATGCAGCGCGATAAAAGTTTAAACTACTTAGTCAAATCATGTCTAAAGTCAAGATGTCAGACAATGCAGCGAAATAAAAACAACACATTAAAAAGCTTCTCTCATCACCTTTGATGGACGCTCTGAGCCACAAGTTCTTACAGTGAGGACGCAGTGAAATCTCGCCCGGCTGTTTCCTCACAGGAACACAGTGGGTGTTGTTGGGCCAGAATCTGTCACAGCTTGTTAGCTACAGTGTCACTGTCCGTCAGTGGAAATGAGAGGTTTTATAGTGGACAGACGGGACTTGTTGGGGCGACCACAGGAGGTAATAAAGGTTAAAGGATATGAGGGGAAGCATCCTTTTCCTGCCACATCACAAAGCTTTGGGGCAGTAATTAATTAATCCTAATTGTAACTGTCTCTGCTTCTTCTGCTACGCTGTTCGGAAAATAACCGACTCCTCTCAGATTAAACCAAATTCGAGGCCCAATCCATTTTCACTAATTCAGTGAGGAGACCAGCCAATATGAGGGTCCCGGTCAAGGGTTGGTGCAAGGTCAAAGAACGTTTGAAAAAAGGGAGAAAAGGGTGGAATGCTTACGGTACATATTATGAGGATTATGATGGTGAAGATCAACGTAAGGGACATTGGAAGTAGTAAAGGTGCAAATAGGGAGAGAAAATTTGACTCAGGAACAATTAAGAGAGCAAACAAGACCAAAGCAGGACATGAGATGTCATGAGGAGGACCTGACTTGAAGGCTAAGAGGAGGTGAGTGTCACATTGGGACAGAGGGTGATGTTTAAGGAATAGAACCCCAAAGGAATCTAAAAGAACATAAGGTTACTCTGGAGTACCAAGGAATTAGCAATGGGTTTGTAATATCCTTGGTACCTAAATGTAATAAATAAGGAGACATGAACACATCTCACCCATACCTCCATACCCATACCAGAGTTAGTTGTCAATTATAATTTTTTTTAAGAGCTTAAACAGTCCGTCTCCTCTTTAACTCTCAGATTTGCTGCAGCCATGTCTTCCTTTGTGGGCTTTTAGGTCAGCTGAGAAGCCACTTTAAGTTCTCCCACAGATCAGGCGGATATTTACAGGAGATCAATCCTGTTATGGCTCATAAACTTTGGAATGCATTGCCTTTTTACATTTAACAGGCCTCTTTACTTCCCATTTTTAAGTATATTTATTCAACTTTTTTTTTCAATAGTATTTGTCCAAGCCTTATTTGAAATGGTCTTATATTCTCTCTATACCATGTTCACCTGCTTTAAATGACCCTTTGAATTTCTTCTTTCTGTCTTTAATGAATACACTAGATATTAGATTTTAAAATCCTTATATGCAGTCTGCCTTTAAACGTCACTCAACAGATATAATGAAAGTTTATTCATTTAATTTAATTTATTGATTGGCTTGATTTATGTTTGATTATTATTTGGTGTTTATGTTCCTTAACCTTTTTTTTTTTTTTATCAAATTTCATTCTTAGAGTGTATTTAAGTATTTTAAACAATGGGCCAACAGAAATTAATGTGCTGGTGTAATTTAAAAAGGAAAATTATCAAACAAATATGGAGATGTTTGCCTTAACTGATTCATAGCAGAAGGTAAGGAGAAAAACACTGCAGATCTGGTCAGTCGATGAATGGAGGCTAAATACAGGATTATATTGGGGAAAAAATCTTTAAGAGGCAGGGAGAGTCTTCGCACTTGGCGGAGCTGCAAAGGAATGGTTTAGGCCAGAGCATATTAATGACTCCCAGTCTAGATTTAGCCAAATATCCAAGTAAAGGTTTATGACAAATGCTTCTTAGCCCTTTTGGTTTGGTAGGTTCCCAAAAATGTAGACAGACAAAAAAATAGGACTTTTTTTGGAAAATTTGTGGATCTCATCAGTCTGTAGTGGAGAAACAAGTGAAGAGTCTTTAAACATATTCTAATTTATTGAATATGATTGTATTTAATTTGCTAATAGGCGAGATACAAACGACTTCAAAAGTCAAGTTAGCTTTTCAGGAATATTAAATCACCTAAACTACCAGTTCTTTGTTTAGTTAAAGATTTGTTCAGTTTATCAATTTTTTACTTTGCAGTAATAAGTGTTGCTACAGTAACATTATCTCTTTTAATTCAGAGGGCAACGGCGTGAGAGGGAGCTATTATTATGTTTGATGCATGTATAAGATGAAAGGTGGTGGACATGATAACATACAGCATTACCCTGCATGAAGAATACATGTCTAGATGACAAGGCGATCCCCTCCAGCACTGCTTTAAGGACTTCTGGGTCAGCTGATTTTACGTTTCTCTGCAGAAGCTTATTGTCAATCGTGGTAAAGCAGTCCAACATCGTTGTGTCTTCTGGCTTTAGAGTCTGACTAAAGCAGTTTCTGATCAGAAATCAAGCACACACGTGTTTCTATTACACTGCTGGTACCTCTGCAGTTCACCATCCGGTGACATACAGGCATTTGTTGTCTTTTAACCTGATTATACTGAATGCCTACTGTGTAGAATATGATGTACTAATCTCATGATCCTCTAAATGTGCACATTTTTGTGTTATGAACTGATTGATCACATCCTTATATTTTACCTAGTATCTTATCTGAGTGCAGTTTTGTATTTCAAGGTTCCTTTTTTGTTATGCAATTAGAGCCACTGTCAGTATTTTACAATTTGAATCCTTTCTGTTGAGGGCAGAGTGATCAACAACTCTGATTTATGTTAAATAGGACTAAAGGCTACACTGATTTTTTTTATTTAGAATTTTTTTTAAATCATACATGATCTACATATGGTAAAAACCATATAGGCTTAAAGATTTAGAAAATACTTATGCAGGTTAGGTTATTCTTTTTGACTTGAGAACCCCATACCAATCTATGAAGCATGGTAGTGGCAGTACCATGCTGTGGGGCTGAAGAATCAATGAGTGAAATTACTCCTAATTGCAAGAGTATCATACTACAGGAGCAGTGCGCCACCATTTATACATATATAGGATCACAGTGGAGGTCGTCTCAAAGTTAAAGTTACTCCCATATGATGAAGTCATATTAAATCTGTTGATCTTAAGGTTTCTCACACACCAATATTAGGATTAAGGTTTAGCCCTCAGGAGGGTAGATAAGCCTGGTGTATTAAATAAGGTTGAAGTATTAAATCCAGTGGCCTTAGGTTTGGGTTTCCATCCAAACTTTCTGGTCTGAATTTATTTCTTATTGGACAAAACTTTATTGGCAAAAAAACAGACAATTTTAAATGATTGACCAGAATTATGGCAGAAACTTAATAATGTTTCAAAACATGCCTGGTGATGCTATTTATCAGTGGAGAAATAACTATCTGAAATAATTTTGGCCCATAAAACAAATTTTTCAAATGATGAGAATTAATAAAAATGTCATTTCAAACGCTACGAAGAGTTTTGACACACTGTCTGGGTGCTGTGAGTCAAAAATCCTTAAGTATGTTTTGCAATCAGCATCGAGCAGCCAGCTGTATGACCCGCCTCTGCTACATAGACCCTCTAAGAGGTTTAGACTCACTGGAAGTGATGTATTTTTGTTACATCCAATCAGGGCGCTACTTTCTTGCTGCTTGCCCCAACAGACCGAGGCTCAAATCTTAACAGGGATTTCCCATAAAGACTGACAGGCAACGTCCTGCTGCTCCAGAGCGGAGAGGAGATTGGGTCCATGAGTGGAATAAACAGCTGATTAATGCGCAACATACTAATGAAATCCGGCACATTTTAGCGAATATTAATTGCAGTTTAAAAACTAAATTTATGAAGGTTGAAAATGCATATTTTATTGATAATATTGTGACGATTAGCCTCCCTGGTATTCAATGAAAAATGGCCACTGGTCTACACATTACCAAATAAATCCAATAAACATAGTGGTTTATGTTGATTATTTTTTTCAATGTGTAAAGAAAAGAAACCGTAAAAAGAGAGAGCAAGCAGATGAAGTGGAGAAGGTGACAGGTAGGGAGCCCAGGGAGGGTGAACGGTGAAAAAGAAAGTTATAGAGGGAGCCGAACGGCCTGGGTAAATGAGACCAACAGGGTTGGAAAATAGGACATATAAATTTAGGCCTCACAATATTTTTTTCTCCACATCTTCCTGTCTCCCTCTTTCTGTAGAATAGTGGAACACACACAATGGGCCGTAACACTTACTAAACCAGGACAATGAGAAAGTAGGAAGAGGCAAGTAAAACATGGGAATCTGGAATGGGATTGTGAATTTTTGCTGGGTCAGATGATACTGAATGGTGTAGCTATACAGTCAGCACAACCACAAAAAAAGCTATATTTTTTCACCAAAAAAAGTATTTTTATTTCTTGTGGGGAAAAAAGAATTAACTTAAAAACAATTTAGTGTTAAACTGTTAACAGAAATATCATTTATCTGTGGTTCTATTATTGTGCAATTGAGGTCCTCTGAAACACTGTTATATGTAATTTGTTCTCCAGCTAAAATCCAGGCAGCTAGAGATTGTTTACACTTTAAATAAACTGTCTGGGGTATCCTGACATATGCTGCCGCCATATACTACCGATTAAGGTTTATGCACAGAGAAGTTGAGAGTAAAGACAAAAAGGCCTGAGGAGTCATAAGAGGCATTTTAATACTCCTGCTATGCCACTGAGTGGTGTGGTAAAATTGTCACCTGCCTAAAGAAGGGCAGAATGTAAACAACCAATGAGAAAAAAGAGGCGGTTGTGTGGATGGACAGTGGATGGATGACAGAGGAGCAAATATGTTGGTGTAAAATCCGCAATAAATAGATTAGCCTCTAAAACAGATTCTAAAACACATCCCTTAACTCTAAAGTGCACCATTGTCGTTGTTTTTGGCAGCAAATGCATGTTAAGGGTGGGGAGGTATATATTGGGGAGTGGCGGCCTAGTGGTTAGGGCATAGAGCTTGGAATCTGAGGTTGTGAGTTTGTAACCCACTCTCACAGACTGCTACTCTGGGTCTCTGAGCAAGACCCTTAACCCCTGATTGCTCCGTGGGCGCTGCACAGTGGCAGCCCACTTCTCCCAAAAGGGGATGGGTTAAACGCAGAGAGTTAATTCTCGTTTATGAGATCAATAAAGTTCAACTTATTGATTTATTGGCCTTATATGTTAGGTTGTGTTGTGCATAAACACGTTCAGTGAACGGTATTCACTGAATACGTTCCTATTTTTAGTTAATGGTGAACTGAGCGGATCAGTTTTGAAGTAATGAATGTGAACAAAGGCGATGTTCACTCTGAGAATAATTAGCGACACACACAGCTCCTAGTTAGCATTCAATTGATAATGACACTTTCTTTGGATAACGTCAAGTTTATGGCACTTATTACGACAAAAGAAAGGACAAACCAGCATATCTACTGCTAGTACTGGTCTGTGCAATTCAGACTCATCTACTGGTATTTCTAATGCCAGTTTTGCACTTGGCATAGTTTTATGAACTAACAAAGACTCGGACAGAAAAAAAATCCTAATGTTTTTTTTTCATCGAGTTTAAGCATCCAAGCTATCTTGGGAAATATCTGATACTGAACGAGGAACATAATAAATCATTATTGATACAGGTTTGTGAATTTAGTTCAATTTTTTTGAAGAAGTAAACTGTGAACGTGAGGTAGTCTATTTATTTTGTTGTATGTTGGCAATATGAGTTGATGATCGAATCCCTTGGAGCCCTTCAATTATTTAGATCTAGTTTGCAGCTTTTCTTAACTTGCAGTTGGTAACCTTCCTTTGCATGTGTTTGTTTTTTTATGTTTGCAGGGCATTTTGACTTTGCTGCACAGAATTTTCTGTTATTGCAGTTTTTCTCCTTTGCAGCATTTATTGTTATTTTTTAAGTCTAATTTACATGTTTGCCAGCTAATTTTTTGTTTGCAGGACATTTTGAATATGTTGTAAAATAATTTATTTGCATGGGGTTTGCACCCCTCAACCAACATTTTGTCTTGCACTGGATTGAACTTTAAAGCTACTGCTCTTGGTTTTAGCTTTTCCTCGAAGTTTTTGCTTTTCACATAAGTTTATGCTTTGCTTTCTCACTTATTTTTTTTTAAAGTAAGTTTGCATGTGCTTTCAAACTATGCTTTAATTCTTATCACATCATTACTTTGTGTTTTCGCTTCATCAAGTACCTCTGAGAGTGCACGGTGAACTGCCTTTTTGTTGGTTTACTGCAAAATCAATATCTATGTTTAATCGGGGTAAATTTGTGTTTCATAGATTGCATGTTTTCCTTTAAAAGCCTTAACCTAAATGTGTTTGGTTCCTGTGACACTCTCTGTTTAAATAAAAAAGGGAAGATGAGATCTCCACAATATGTTCAAAGTATCACAGAACGAAGTTTCCAGGTCATTGGTACTGCAATTCAAAAGAGCCATGAAGACAACTGATAAAAGAGATGCATCTGCAGTATCAATTTAGGGTAAAGAGATGAAGGTAGAGCAATTCACTGGACATGAAAATCTATTAATGGGGTAAACAATTAAAACGGGATCTAAGTGAGACTACAATAAATAAATAACAGTAAGGAAATAAAATTGGCACCCTGCGAGACACAAGGCAAAAGAACACTCGCTTTTAATTCTCTTATCGTTTACAAATGCTCCTAATTGCGTCTGTTTTAGCAAGGACATGAAGCTGCCAAGCTGAACGACGCATTACATTAATAGAGTACAGGACCTTAGTGATTACTACAACAATAGGCTCTATTGTACAACATTAATTGCCGATATAAATGCAGGGAGATTTTGCTGAACCTCAGAAGGACTTTGGCAGTGTACTCTAAAGTGCAAACAGGAATAAAATCAAAGCATGCTTTTTACCAACTATAAAGTAAACACTGAGAACATCAAGTACCAAAACAGTATGGACATTAACAGCTTCGCTGAACTTACCTGTGAGCTCCAATAAACACTCATGGACACAACAATTATCCCTAGACACAGTTCAGCACCAGTTCAACTTTGGTTGAACCCTTTTTTTCTCTGAAGAACCAGCACATGAGTGTTACTCCTATGCAGATACAGAGAAACTGCTGGGCTCTATAAAAATTATTCATTTTCTTCTCACAAGAAGGATTTAACACCCACATGCAAATATCCATCATTAAAAACAGTGAAAAGCCAAACTTTTTTGGGCAAAAGTTATAGATCACATCCTGCCCTCATTTTCCCAGGAGACGGCTTTCCAGAGACACAAAAGAGGTTTGTATTAGAAGAAAACCCAAGTATGGAATGGCAATATTGTCTATTGTCCATCAGTGGGGAAACTACTGGTGCATCCACACCAAATCTGATTGTAGCAACCACAGTAAGTGGATTACATCTTATCCCTAATTTTTACCTGCCTTCAGGAGTGCAGCAATGCAAAGGACAGTCTTCTTGCGATGCAAGTGGCAGGATTATGGCAAATGCAATGAAGTAACACAACACCTGTGTTGGAGTTGAAAAAATGAGATGGCACTGTAGCATGCTTTTTTCAATAATCACAGAGCCCTTCCCCCATTGTGCACGTCACTGCTTGCTAAACATTGTTGTGATGTGATTAAAGATATAGTTGAGGATTTTTGTAGATTTTAAAAAAGACCCGCCCTCTGCACTTTAAAAAAAATGCACATGCACAACCCTGTACCTGCTCCCAAGAGCTAATGCCTATTTAACACATGCGAGAGTGTGCACGAGCCCATTTCTCCTTGTGCACGTTCTTTTTAAGTTGTTGTTTGCATCGCCCATACAAGCTTACTTTTCAAAAGAAGATTCGCAATTTTCCACTTTGTCAGACTCACCAACGGTAAAGCCGAGCGTACACTTTGCAATTTTTTTACCCTTTTTGGGGGGATTTTCCAGTCGTGCGAGAATCTTTCGATTGGACCGACTTTCAGCCTGATCGTGCGTCATGAGTCGTGTAGTGTACAGGGGTACGAGGGCCGATCAGCCTCCCACGACCACCTCCAGATCAGGAATCGTGACCTCAGGAAAATCAAACATGTTTGATTTTCTAGCAACCATCGTGGGCAAATCGCTCAGTGGGCATGAGCAAACAAGGGTTCTTCTACTTCCTCATAGATGTAAACACAGAAGCATGGTGGCGGTGCGAGTGAAATACAGTTCTTTCTGTAAAATTGACAGACCATAATAGCCACGTTTGCTCAGCCATGTCATTGTCCAAATACTTTGTTGCCGTTTCCTTTTAGGGCTTTCAGCACAAGATTGCACAATTTGCCAAGGCAGTGAGTTTCACCCTAGATAGCTTAATATTCCCCTTCTATTTGCTTGGCTTCTGGGTAGATGAGTCAGAGCAGCTCCATCTCACTGCGGAGCTGAGTCCGACGTGTTTTTAGACAGATAGTGTAAGCAGCTAGATCGCATGAGAGCGTTGTGCTGCACATACATCGTAAGCTGTGAACTCACACTGTACGACGACACCCTGTGGTTTCACAGTGTATGCCCCGCTTAAGTGAAAATAGGGATGACAGCCTTATGTAAACACTTCACCAGCATGATTGACAGTTAGGAGGACCACTTGTTTTGATGATCCACCCGGAAAGAGAATACCCTCCACTATACCTTTAATCATAATAATTTAATGTAATTAACCCATAATGAGACATTTATAAATACATTATAAAATAAATTTACATTTATAAAACATGACTGCAATTTCCTGTTTGCCTTGCTTCTATGTGTCACTCTTCATATGCTATAAATGTGAAAACATGGAAAATTAACTACCTTCCTCCTTTTCAATAGTTTTAACCTTCTTGTATTTAAATCCTATGTACAAGTAGATGTTATCTCTCTAAATCTGCAGCAGCAGCCTTACTCCCATGGATTAGCTCTGTGTACTTATTGTGCAGGGGCCCCTCGGGTGATCAATGACAACTGCAGCTATTTGCACCGCTACAAAGCCGAACCTTCTAGACAAGCAGGGGAAAATCGCTCAGCATGTCTTGATAATATGACCATTAGCCAGAGCTTTAGATCGTACTGATTGCTGCAGTCCAACAGACGCCACGGAAGAACAGCAAGCTGGATGGCGCTTAAAAAAAAACACACATGTATTCATAATTCTTAGTCAGACTTTGTCACCAGCAAAACTTGAAAGCATATTAATAGTGATTTTATGAATAGTTGACATTAATACAGCAGTGTTTGATGGTGAGGTAGGAGTAATGATGTCCATCCATCCATCTATGGTTTGTACCAGCTTATCTTTGCAGGGTTGTGGGTGGGCTGGTGTTTATCTCAAAAGGACAAGAGGGAGGACAGCTCTCCAACCATCGGAGGGCAACACAGAGACACACAGGACAGGCAACCTTGCACAGACCCTCTCATATCTAAACCGAATTTAGAGAGACCAACTCACCTACCAGACATGTTTTTAAACCATGGGAGGAAGACAGAGTAGACAGACCCCGACGGGTCACCCGCTAAAATGCTCTTTTGCGGGTGAAAAATACATAAATAAAAATAAACGGGTCAGGGGTCAGGCGGATATGTTTTTAGTGCGGGCGGGTAGTTGGTGATTTTTTTTTTAATCGTGTGTGTTGTTATGGACATCAGAATTGTTATATTAATCAGGCACTGGGGTCACCCTTGTTGTAGCTTAAAGCCCTGCCGGCAGTGTGGGCTTCCCTCCAAAAAGGCCACAGTCAGTGCCTACACGTCTGCTGCAGTGTTAATGGCGCTGTTCTGCAGCGCAGCGTACTATAGCCTATTACTTGATGTGTTAACGGGTCGGGTTGCAGGTTAAATATCAATGGGTCGGGTCGGGTTCGGATTTGAATTGAAGATATCCGCGGGTGACGGGTCGGGTTCCGTAGTCTACCTAACGGGTTCGGGCGGGTGCGGGTTGGTAAAACTCGGCCCGTGCAGGACTCTAAGACAGAGTACCCAAATCATACCCATACATGTAATATTAAGCACACATGTGCATAAACCATGGACCTTTTTGCTCCAAGGAAATAGTGCTACCAACTGTGGCACAGTGCAGCAAAACATTTTATTTTTTACATGAAAAGACATTCATTTTGTATGAAGCATGTCAATACTTCATAAAAATCCTTTTTCACTGCAATAATAGCTGCATATCTTTAGGGATTCGTCTTTTCCCTCTTTGCACAGAATTTGTTACATTATTTTATTGTAAAATACTTCAAACAGAGTCATGGTGGTGGAAAGTATTTATAAAAATCTATTTTTACATCTTTCTAAGACTTTGTAATTGGATTTAGGTTTTGACTTTGACTGAACCGGTCTTACACTTAGGTATTATTTGATTACAGATATTCTTTTGTAGTATTTCTATCATGACTTCATAAAGTGTGATTTCTATTTGTTTAGGTGACTTCTGAATGCATTTAATAGAGCTGGGTGGGATTAGTAGAGTAAATGGAGCTTTGGACAAATGTTTGCCACATTTTTTCAGACTCCAATGTCTGATAACATTTATGCATTTCCTTCCTCTTGTAAACTAAGCAGTACTTTGTGTATCCCAGTAGAACCGGTCGAGATTTGCGGCTGTAATGCCACAAATGTCAAAAAGCAAATACTTCTGCAAGAGACTGGTTAAATCATTCGAAGAGTCCCTTTGCCTTCTCCGTCTCTTCCTCCTCCTTTATCACACCACGTCTTTCACAGATGCGGGCACAGCTGTGCTCTATCCATCTCTCTTCTTCTTCAGCCCTCCTCTATTCAGGCTATGATTTCCAGAGCAAAGAGGCAGCTTCTGTTTTCCTTCCATGGATAGATGGCATCACACCTGCTGCAAGCACCCTCCCTGTGTCACTCTGCCTTCCCCTTTTTCTCCTTCACTCCTCTCAGTCACGCGGCCCTGCACTCAGTGCACTCGTCCTCTTACTTACCGCCCAGCCCTCCGTCACCGATCTCATTCATTGATATAAATGTTAGTGCCCTTTGCCTCCATCCATTTCCCTCACTTCCCCTCCTCCTCCGACTTCCTTCTCCCGTTCCTTCGATCTTTTCAGCTCTCCTCTCTTTCAGACCAGCTACAGAAGAACTTCCCGCTTGCATAAAGTGTGCAGACACGCAATAGGCGTGGCAGATGGAGCCCCCCTTTTTATTGCTGTGCTGCTGCTGCACTTCCGCTCCATCCTCCAGAGGAAATAATCTAAAATATCCAGTTTTGTAGTCGTTACAGATGTTGCACGGCTCAGAGGGGAAGAGGACTTATTTAGGGAAGGATGAGTTGCATGCCTCCACTTTCCAAGCATCGTTTAATCTTACTGGACTTAAATGGGTGTCTGTATCCTTTGGTGGCAAGTAACAGTGGGTTTAGCTTTGTGTTTCGTCTCTAAACACTTAGAAATGGTGTTGCATGCGAGAGCAAGAAAAGGAAATTCTTGATCATAATTCAACCTGAATCATCATGCAGCCTGACAGTAGGCCGCTCCAGAGAGTAGATTTTATGGAATTATCTTGTATTAGTCCTCCAGATTCTCCTACTCCTCAGCTCTCGCTAAAAACCTAAATGTTGTGTTTTCTGCCTGCCGGGTTGCTCCCTGTTATCCTCTTTTCCTTGGATGTGTAATGAAAAAGGAGGGGTTGTCTTGTCAACTGTAATAGCAGCATTTGGCCTTCTCCCATGATGGGTGCACCCATTTGTGTGTTAGTGTGTGTGTGTGTGCGTGCGTGTGTGTGGGTGTGTGTGTGCTCCCACCACATCCTTTGTCAGTCCATTTCCTAGAGATGCTCATTCAGAAAAGGAAAACATAAATGGGCAAAGATCTATTTTTCTGATGCTCTGTAACTATTTCACATTTTGTCTTCTATTTTCTTTTTTTTTCTTTTGCTTGTCAAAGGGTAGCATAAAGAAAAACACGCCACCATCTTCTCCTGACTCTAGATCTGTCTCTTTGAGCCCCATTCACTGCTTATCAATAGAATAAGGTTTATCCTAAGCATGATTTTTGCTTGTTCATTGGCTTTTTTTAACAATTTCACTTTTAAAGTAAGATATTTTTTCATATTTTCAATCAAAAGAAGAAAACGTGACAACTTTACAGCTTAATACGAATCAATAAAAACAGAATCCAATGTAACACTGATTAATTTTCAGTCACAAACTATTACTTTCACTTTAATACCATCATGCTTATTTGCAACGTTTTTCTTCTTATCTGTAAATAAGCTGCTTTTTTCTGTGATGTGTTTTCTTCTTCCGCTATGTAGTTTAACATTCGTAACATTTTTCTTTTCCGCATCACACTGCAAAAAATTTAACCCAAAATAAGTCCTTTTTTCTTTAAATAGGTGCATTTTTCTTGAATTGAGGAGGCAAGTGAGACACTTTGACAATGGAACATGATAGTTTATATTGAAAATAAGAAAAAAACAATTGCATTGTCTTATTTCAAGTGCATATTATCTAATTATCTTATTTTAAGAGTAAATATACTCATTCCATCAGCAAATAATTTTATTTACCCACCCAAATTAATAGTAAATACATCTAATTTAAGATTTGTTTACCTGTTTCTGAATTTCCCTACTGTGGAAAAATGAAGGGCTTTTTATTATAAAATAATTGATCAAAAAAAGGAAACAAAGCAACACCAAATAACTGCAGTAAAAAACAATAAACATAATGAAAATGCAAAAAACTGAAATCTTCTTAAGTCAGCTTTTCTTCAAATAAGTGAATTTGTTCTTGAATTGAGAAGGTAAGTGAGACACCTGCAGTGGAACAAGAAAACTAACATTTTAAGTAAGACAAAAATGTATTTATTATTTATCAAAGAGCATATTATCTTATTTTAAGGATTAAAAAAACAGTTAATCAATAAAAAAAAAAATCCAAGGAAAAAAAAAAAACACCAAACTGATGCAATGTCTGTAATCTTAAGTCATGCCTATAACCCAAAACAAATAATTGATCCATACATTTTCTTTCACGCTTTATCCCTGCTGGGGTCAGGAGGGGTGCTGGTGACTCATGATAATTCATGATAATAATTTTCTGAGGGGGCAAATATTATTTTGTATAACTTAAGATATAAGAGAGTGGAAAGCCTGATTTAAACCATTAAATCTACCTGGTTATTCCTGAAAGTGTTAGGATTTATGACTGCAAAAATTATCAAACATTTTTTAAAATAAGTGTATTTACTGTTGATTTCAGTAGGTAATTAAGATGATCTGCCAATGAAGTGATTATTTTTTACTCAACAAATAATAATAATGCATTAGATTTTCCTTATTTTAAATGTAAACCTTATTATTCAATTGGCAAAGTTCTAAACGTACCTGCTTAAATTAAGAAAAAAATGCACTTATTTATGGAAAAATTAACTAGTTAGATTAAATCTTTTTGCAGTATGATGATTATACTCATTTCTTTTTTAAAGTTTTATCTTAATTTAGATTTTGTGGGGTTGCAAAGGATGGAAAGCATGATCTCAAACAACATCCACTCCAGACATTTAGGTTTGACTTGGCTGTACCGGAACCAACAGTAGTATCTGAACTGAGGTGTAGGTCTTTTTAAGATGAATTCTTCAGCTTAGATTCAAATTCATTTAAATTAATTAATTTATTTTCTTTAGATATTTGAGGAATAAAAAGTGCATACACAAATATTCTGAAGCTTTAAAGAATTGGCTGAGATTAAGAATATTCCAATACAATAGATACAAAATACAAAAGACACATCCAGTACAGTTTTTGGAAAAGAATAAACAATTTTCTGAACTTTTCTAAACCTTTCTCTTTACCCTTTAGATCTGTTTCTGTTGTAGGGGTCTGAATTCCAGCCTTTGTAACACAATAACAACCTTTGTTTGTCCAACTGTACATTTCAACTAAATATCTCCTCTGAATTCTGACTCATCCCTCAGGGAGCAGAGAGCAACATTTTGCAGCACCCAGGGAGCATTCTGGAGCTAAGGGTCTTGAACAGGGACCCACAGGGGCAGTGTTTGTTTTGAACTGGTGATCCTGCAGCCTCTACAGGACAAAAACGCCTTGCTCTCTAACCACTAGGCCACCAGGCCTCAAATCATATAGATTCAATGCATTTAGTGCTGTTAAAGTGCTCTTTCCATAATAGGATTAAAAACAGTAAAATTAAAGTATTTAAGAGATTATCTTGGATTATTTATCATGATCAATCTTAGAAGCAATGGATTGACACTTTTAACTGTGTTAACTATATGCCACTATAGTAGGAAGATGTTCAGTGACCAATGCGGTATTTCTTCTAAAATAAAACTTAAAATCAGTAAATGGTGAAAAAAAAATTATGTGACAGCTTTAATATCTTTAATTCGTAAGAAATATTTTTGATTTAAATCTGTGAAAAAAGCTTTGATGAAGGTGTTTCTTTCTATCTCAATCAAGATGCTGAAAGAAGAAGTTTAATATCAATGCAAACTCTGTGAAACACTGCGTTATTCAGCATGTAATGCAGGGTCTAGAAGATGAGTTTGCAACCAAGCAAGTACATACTTCCATCATGACTAGGCCTAAACTGATAAGGGTTTATTGAAGAATAAAGAATTGCTTTAACTTTTCAAGTATTTCTAAAACATATAATTATTTTAAACAATTTTGTCTTCTATGGAATAGTCCAATGCAGCTACAGTATAGGCTGCACAAAGTGAAGAAACATCAAAATAGTTTTGGAGTGATAGCAAAACACTGGTAAAGATATTATTCTAAGAGTTTAGTGAGACTAAATAACAATTCATAGTCTTGAAGTGACAGGAAAGCAGAGTCTCTTGAGGCATATGTTTTTTTGCCTTCCAGTCTGAATTGGTCAATCATCTCTCGAGCACCTTAACAAGCACGATTTGATCAAACCAAACTCCAATTCGACCAAGACCCACCTTTCCTCTCTGTGCTGCTTTTCCTTAAAAGCACAATTTTTTCCACCCAATTTAATTCTCTCCTCACAATCTCAATTACTCTACTCTCCCACATGTCTTGCTTTTTTCCCCCCCTCCTTCTCTCTGATCCTCCTCTATCGTATTTTTGCCACTCCATTGTCTCAGTCCATTAGGCAGACACAAATCCGTTTGGAGACGGAGCCTGAGCCTAACCTCGTCCTCACTCTCCAGGGCCCCAGCGCAGCCAGAAGAAAGCTCTCAGGGGAGGAAAACTCTGCCTTGTGGCCGGCGAAATCCATTTAAACCTTTGCCATGGAATACTGCTTGGTGTGCGTAGAGTATATCTGCTTTATAGAGAATTTTGTATCTGCACATACATACAAGCCCGCTGAGAGGTCTGTAAATCACTTGGCTGTCCAACTCCTTTTATATCCCTTCATGCCTGGAACATTTAATGGAAAAATATTAATTCAAAACCACATTACAGAAGGCCATTGAACAAAAGGGCAAAACACAACACAGATACAGTAATTTAGAAAAGTCTTGGTATCAATCATTTACCAGGTGAATACCGAATCCGAATTTCAACAGCTTCCACTATTAACCCAAACGAACAAGAGAACGCAGAAGGACTCTGCTGATGGGCAACTTTAATGATTTCTGAGGTCAAAGGTGGTCTAAAAAAATGTTTGGTATGCTAACTGCTGCAATCTTTAATTCCTTGGTTTTGGTTGGTTTTTAGGCTAAATCTAAAAATTGGGCTGTGTTTGGTTGTTCTGATTTTGTCCCACTTAAGTCAAATAACAGAACTTGAGAAGACATGGAAAATTGACGAATAGGCATTTGAAACGTCTTTTCATTATGAGTCAATATTTTTCTGATTACCTGTACCTAGTTACTAGAGGAGCACCCTCAACCTGCCCGTCCTCCGAAGCTGATTAGTTTCACCCGATCAGGAAAATAATGTTTAATTTTATCTTTATATCCATGCAAAAGTATGATTTTTAATTGCGTTTATATATTTACTTATTCCAATATTTAGTTTTATGGATCAGACACACAGCTCTCTTCTCTGCTTAAGACCCTCCAAGGCTCACTAAAAGTCCTCCTCACTCCTATAATTATTATTATTTTTCTCTTAAGTCCTAAGGTGCCTTGTGAATAGCTTTTATCGTACAAAGGTAAAATTCTAAGACCAATCTTAGAATTTATGAAATTGGAAGATTTTTCCTCAAACGACACTACTTGCTTTTAGACCTTTAGAACTCTTTGTGAATACAGGCTCAGTTTCTGCTGTGTTGATAAAAAAAAAAAAAATCACTTCAGTAAATGGATGTACAAAGCAACTCTTTGGCAGCCTATAAAGTTAGACTTTGGACAAAATGATTTGGCAGTTCCGAAAAAGTAAAAAGCAAAATACAGGATTGGAGAATGATGGTTTTTCCCACACTTTCTATCCCCTACCTACCTACCTACCCCTAAATGTTTATCTGTTTATCCATCCAACATTCATTGATTTCTAAAAAAAATCAAGAACTCTAACACTGCAAAATTACAGAACTTTGACTTAAAACATAATTAGGAGCTTTTTTAAATAGTTTTAAAAACCACTAGATGAGACATATGAACTTAGCATGTATGGATAGGATGTGGTACGAATAATACTGGGCTTAAGTGAGAGACCTACCACCAGACGGCCAAATGTGTGCACTCTACAGCAGTCCTTTTGTATGGAAGAATGCATTTTTAAATGGGAGTGGACTGTTCCCTGCCATATCTTCCCTCTGAGCAGTAATGAGAAGCAACAGAAAGTAAAGCTTCGGTGGTGGCTGCTGGTCTTGCAATGTCACTATAGCTCATGTCTCTCCAACTACAGCAACCAGATGATACCAGAGGGTCACCAGACAAATGTAGAGATGACAACATGGAGACATGGATAGGCTGGATGAGCCAGATTCAGTGTGGAAGGACCCGCATCAATCTGTCACACCCAAAGCCGACTGTGGGCCCACAAGATGCTATTGTTGGAATTTGACTGCCTGGTTCAAGCACTGACATTTAAACATGTTTCTTAAGTTCTGAAGATAAACAGCAAAGCAAATTCAGTTCAGTTCAGGCAATAAAGTGTACTCCCTCTCTAAAGGGAATGTGTAAAAAGCAAGAACATAACAGCATCCAGGAAGCTGCCAGCAGCTGAGGAAACTTTCATTAGTGAATGAGGTTTCACTTTCTCTGCATGGACAGATAAGGAGGTTTTTTTCTTAACTGGTAATTTTTCAGTTCAGTGACAATTCGGCACAAACTGAATGAGCTGATTTTGCCTAAATCCAAATCTCAACGGGCCTCCGATAAAGCAGCAGCAGATTGCTTTATCCCATTAGGCAAGGCCTAGTAAATAAGCTGAGATCTAGCGCTCTGTCCTGGTGCAATCTCCAGCTGATCCTGTCGCTGGCATCAGCTCTGTTGGCAGTTTGTCTTTCAAGTCAGGGCCCCCAGCTAAGCCTGCCTGTCTGTCTTTATGTGCATGAAGCTAATACAAACCAGTATGGTTGTAAAAAAAAAAAGAAGAGACTTTGCAACCACTATAATTACTTTGCTGATGGTTTTTATATGGATAGGGTTTGCACTTTCACACCAAAGAAAAGAACAAACTAAAATATTTTTTCTCCCTTCAATATGCAGTCATAAAGTCTCAATTGCGCAAAATACATGCTGTAGTTCATATTGGTAAAGTTTATTTAAATTAAGATTCACAAAAATTGTGGGGACAAATTTTTAATCACCATAAGTTGAGAAAATCACCACTAGGACAGAAGAAACGTATTCACCCCTACAGAATATTTCCTACTGGTTGCATTTTGTCACACTAAAACATAAAATCAATAAAATGTATATTTCAGGTGATATAATTAATTGATTTAAAAAAAATAATTAAAGTGTGACTGACTTCATTTTTTTGAAAGCCAACAGCACTTTTTGCAACTACACCACACTATTACTCGATTGTTGCAAGACCTGTACAAACCAGAACTCACTTAAAGACAACAGAAAATGATTAAAAGATGATGTCATTAACATAAAAGTCTATATTTTTTGAGTCATAATCATCTGGGAACAGCGGCAAAGCTTCCTAGAGTTTGATGGCGTATTGACAACTCTTATGATTCAACAAAATAACATCTTAAGACATTATATCTAAAGAGTCACAGAACACGTTTAACTCAATTAAGTTTAGGCCTCTATTTGTATTACAGAGAGAGCAAAAACAGAAGTAACATTTTAAAAGTACCACTAAATTTACAGATTTTGAAGAACAGTAATACAATGGGACTTGCCAGGGTAACAGCTAGGCAAACAAAAACAGTTGTCTGTAAAAGTTAAATCTTTATGCTTTTTTTTATTATTTCTGACCAAAACAATTACTTCTAAGCGCTGAACTCTATATAAACATGCAGATATTCAAACTCCTTACAAATTTTCAGCAAAGAGAATCATGTGGTTGGGTGGGAGAGTCTTACCTTGGCAGCCATGATCATCGAAGAGCCTCCACGTACTCCAAGAATGGGAATGTGGGTTTGGGCTGAAATGAAGTCCAGGATCTGAGCGATGGCTTCCTGGTCTGTGTCGTCTCCAAACACGACACCCTGTAGCCAGTGCTCCGTCATCAGGTCACAGATGCTCTTAATGATGCTTTTAGGGTCAGTTTCGTTCATGGTCAGTAACTCCACATTAGGAGCTATGTGGAGAAAGTCCTCCTTCTCTCTGGCCCCTGCCAGTGCCATCTCACTGGAGTTGCCCACCAGCACGACAGCAATGCTTAGACCACTTAGGATATTAGGCAGGGCCATGTGGTGTGGCGGCGGCTGTGGGATTGGCATGTAATGACTGCCACCGCCTCCTCCGCCCTTTTCTCTCCTTGAGTGACAGGGTGGAGGTAGGTGGAGAAGACAGAGCAGCAGAAAAAGAAGGGGCAGACATAAAGAAGTGCCCGTTGTGCGGTGAACCGATGGAGGTGGGGGTGGATGAAGAGTCCGAACTCCTTGGTGCCCCTGAGCAACCACTCGAGGGGAGTAGTGAGCCCCAGCATTTTGACAAGGTGGGGAAGAGCTGCAGTGTCCACGGACAGGCATAATGTAGGCGTGGGAGAGATATACCTGGAAAGAAAAGGAAAGAACAAGAGAGGAAATAAAGGAAAGAGAAGGAATTAGGAGTTAGTACACTGTCTTAAATAACTTTTATACAAAGAAAACTGACCTGCTAAATGCCTCATATATGTCAGGTCATGCCTGCGTGTTTAAAGAACTATGGAAATAAGTAGCAGATGAAGAAGAAAAGACTTTCTTTTTACTAATACTAATCAATAGTATTGGCAGATTGGTGAGAATGAAAGTTTCTATTAGAGATCAGAGTTAAATTGATAGAGATAAGACGCAAATTCTTGATTAGGTGCAAGAAGAGAAGGATGCAAGCGAGGAAGAAAGGGATTGAGCACCAAAGAGAAAGAGGTGTGTGGAAAAACTTAGGCAAATGACAGAAAGGGCAGATGGAGGGAAAGACGACAAAACGCCTACTCAGACCGACTGACAAAATGTCTGAAGCGATATGAGTGACGCACAAACCCGAGACGCAGATAAACTGATGCTGAAACCAATTAAGTGATTGACAGAGGCTCTGGAAAATTCTCATGCTTTGATGTAAAACCCGTCATTCCTCCGTCAGTCCCTGTTGGCCTAGTTTAACACTCTTCTGCTATCGATCCCACCCTCTTTTCTTACACCCCATTCGTTCAACCTGACCGTATCTTTTGCTCACTAACTGACTCCCTCTTTTCCAGTGCTTTAATAGAAGTTTTTTAATAATGGTGGTATAGATGGGTGGAAGGTTGAGGTGAGATAATGGAAAGGTGCAAGTAGCAAAACAGCAATACAACTTCAGATTTAACAGAAGCCATGTGACCTTTCATCATACATGTGGAGCAGGGGACCAAATCTATACCCTGTGGAGTTGCTGTGCCTGTCACAAGCATTCTTAGGGGGTATACCTGGAGTATAGAGTGGCAGGAATGCTTCTATTGGCTATGCAGCCAAAGCAAGGACTCTATTTGTATTCCCAACAAACATACTTACTTATTCTTAGTACAATGATAAGAGTTTTTGTTTTTAATGGACAGAATCTTAGCATAGACATAGAGAGGAGATGTCTAGCTCAATAACCTGAGGTTACGTGAAGCTAAACGTAAATCATCGAGATTAAGTTAGACTAGCCCCTCCATTTTGTGGTCAGTTTCTTTAAGGAAAGCATCTTGCTGTCTTCTTTATGAATCGTTTTTGAGGCCAATGAACCAACTGAGTACAGAGAGCGAATTCTGTACATACATCCTTGGTCTTCAGAACAAGACTACATCTGAGGGACATTTACTTGCCTAGGATTCCTTGGCATTACTTGAAATGTGCTGAAAAGGCCTGCTTAGAGAAGGCTTTGTAAGCTTTTCCTATAAGACCTGCTACTCCAGTGACTACTTTATATACCTTATGCATTGTTAAAGACAATATACAATATAGAGGGATGGATGGATGGATGTAAAATCTAGAAAAACTGCCAGGAACACTAAAGGAGACAAAAGGTACACATTAAGTAGAAAGTCTCTCAGAAGAATGTTTTGTTGCTGTATGTTGACATCTAATTGAGTGGGAGGGCGTCTGTCCCTGTGAATCTATCAGCATACAGATAGTGGGTGTAGTTGGAATAGATGTTTGCCTCACTTTCGTGGGCAGATGATACCAGGGAAGATGTGGATGCAGTCTCTCATAAACTCGAACGGCGCATTGTGGATCTGGCTTGCAAATAAATGCAGCTAACGAGGCAGATGGAAGTTACAATGGCGAACAAAAACACTCAGACAATATCCACCCTGTGAAGCTGACAGCTGATAAGACAGGGAATGACAAAGAGGGAGGAAAAAGCAAGAAGAAGATTGAGGGAGGGATAAAGGGATGCTCGTGGAGATGACAGAACAACTTCTTTGGGGAGAACTAATTGCTGGAGGTTCGTCAGCTCTAATTACAGGTCCCTGTGTTAATATTCAATTGCACACCACTCTGCAGGAAGGATGGAGAGGTGGGAGGGTAAGGAGGAGGGAGAAATAATAGGCGGCACAAGGACATGGAGCGGGGAAAGGAAAGAGGAAATGTAAACTGTAACACAGGAGCGAAAAAAGAAGAAACATTCATTGAGAAGAACTGAGACAGTAAGGAGAGTTCTAGAGTGAGACATAGAGAGAAAGATTTGGCCTCTTTGAATTGGACTTTACTGGCAGCACTCTGTTTCCATGGCAACAATTTAAAAAAGGCCTACATATAAAGACAGAGTTGATGGACACTGAGATATACACATACACACCAGCATGCACCAGGATTTTGTAATAAGCGCTGATCATGTAAATGCGGCAATATAGTCTAGAGTGCTCCCTCTCTGCTGTGAATCTCTGACGTGTATTGACTTAAACCAAAGTTTGTGCCACACACGCAAAGACTTTGCAAGTGTTTTACAAATAAGCAGTCACGGAAATGCTCCTTTTCATGCATCCACTAAGAGGAATGTTACTATATTGGTCTGCCTTACAATGCTTCTCTCAAGCACTGAGCACCTTGCAGCCACACAAACAGGCTCACTAGATGCAGCCATTATAAAAGTCCCACAGTGACTGGAAGATTGTCTTGTAAAGGAACGCAAAGGGCTTGTATTCACCTGTAAATTGTCAAGTTCACTCTAAATGACCCAATTTCCCCATCAGCCAAACCCTCAATTTAACAACCATTTGCTCCATTACCTACAAAGTGAGCACAGGCGTCATATAACCTACAAACACAAATATAGTTTCTACCAGCTCAAGACAACCCAGGTGCTTGTGCTGTCATGATCCTTGAGAGTGGCTTGATCGCTGATTCTATTCACCTGCCTAGCTCCAACCAGTTTCTCATTACCAGTCTTCTGTTTCACCTGCTCCAGTCTCTATTTAACCTGCCTTTTTCCGTTCATCAGACCTAGATTATTCAAGCGAGAGTTTTCAAGTTGATATTTTTGCTTCTGATTGCCTGACCCGTTCTGCCTGTGGACCTCTGAGCCTGCCTGTTTCTGTTCTGATCTGTTTGCCTGACCTGCCTTTAGACTCCTGCTGGATTCTGCCTGTTTACCGAACTGGAACTGCTTCCTGACACAGACCTGGATTTCACTTCGGTATCTCTTAGGATCTCTCATTTCTGGCTTGGACTCCTGTGAACCTCTTGGACACGACTTTTACTTTACCCTCTCGATTGTCCTTCATCCTTCATGTGGGACTCTCCGGACATTGTCTGTCTGTCTGTCTGTCTGTCTGTCTAACAATAATGTCAGTGTGTTGTACTACACATCTTTAGGACGTTTAGCATAATAGATGGCAACCAGTTTAAAAATTTTAACAATTTACCTTTTTAACAAAGGGTAATTTTTGTACTTTTGGTGTTGCTGAATTCATTGCACATAGCAACAGTTCTCCATCAAAACGCTAATTTTCTATTACTGGGATCATTAGACACATATTGTTCTACACAAGGTTGCTAACACATAGTGGAAAAGAAAGGGAAATTATATATATATTTTTTTTTCTACGAGTTTGGTGTGATAATAGAAGTGGAATAACAAATATGTCCTTGGAAAAGGGCTAGCCAGCACCTGATAGCAGTTAGCATAAGCTAGTTTAACTGTGTTCAATATTAACACTTCAATCAAATAACATTTTATCAGCTTTATGAAGAAAGAAGAAAGGCTTTGAAAACTTTAGGTTCTACTAACACTACCAAAACTTACTTACTTAAAGGAATAGTACACCCAAAACATGATTAGCCTTCATTTTCTACTCACCCCCATGCTGAAAAACACTCTGGAGTACTTTTTTGATATCTCAAATGCATCTGGAGATCTGGGAGGCTTCTTGCTGTCTGCTGACATTCAAATAATTGAGGTCTATGGTGCCCGAGGCAGAAAAGTCCATAAAAGTCCACAAAAACGTGTCAATATTCCTCCATACTGCTCGTCCAATGTATTCCAAGTGTCCTGAGTGGGTAGCGTCCATAATTTACTCGAAACGAAGTCATTTAGAATGTTTTTAGAGCATAAACAGTAGTGTATAGGATTTCCTAAAAGCGCGCGCCTGCGAGTTCACGAGCCTATGGAAACCGCGGCAGACCAAACCAGATGAAAGTGCGCATTCAGCTCGGCAAAGAAGTCATGGTCTTCCTCAACACTGAAGTCCTCAGACATTTTTCTTTCGTTGTTTCTTTCTTTGCACATCTTTGCATTATCAAGAGCAGACGCTGAATGCAGACATACCTTTTTGCTGGTATTATTTTTGATATCTCAATATGTTACCCTCTTGTTTACCTCCAGTCTGTAATGCTTGTTTGTTTAATACTATTATATTTATCTCTCCCTTCATGAACTGTCAATCTTTGCAGCGTAGCTCAGTGCTCACAAAAGTTCCAAAGACAATCCTGTAACATTAAAGTATTGGTAGAAATTAGTTAGATCCCTCCATATTCATCCCAGAAAGGACTAGCAAAATAACCCAAATGGGCTGCTTTTACCCTGTAAACTTGTAGACTGAATGTATGTCCTATTTACTTGAGAAAAGGGAAGACTAATTAGAGGCAGACCATCTATCTGGGGCTACACCAGTCCTACTTAAATTACTAATCTTTTCTTTTTTCTTTTTTTTTTTTCAAATTTCCCTGTGTGCATATCCCATTGGGGACTTGTTACAGCAGGTTCTAAATAGAAGATGTAATACCTAACAGGAAGAAACCTTATTTATTTGTAAAAGAATATTAAGTGCATTTCTTAAACCAGCATTCCATTTAGAAACAACCCCAATCCAGTAACAAACACCAAGATGATAATTATCTTTCAAGAACTTAGGAGGGTCAGAAAACACGATGAGCTGAAATCATTGGTCTTTTTTCATGCAAACATACTGGGAACAAAAGGTAGCCTTTACAGATGTTTCAGCCAAGAGACTGATGCCATCAGCAAACACAAAGGGTCCTTTCAGAACAGGCAAAAATAGTGTTTCATCAGAAACCAATTGAAAATAAGGTGCAATCTAAAAAGCAATATATTTTTTATGAAAGGAGAATTTTGAAGGTAATGTGAAATGAAGTAAAGCTAAACAGTGAGCACCTCTCCCTCTCACAGGAGCTACTGTAGCTGCCAGAGGCGGCTTTAGTCATACTGGAGCCCAAGGTGAAATACAGTATAGATTTGGAGCCCTCCACTTCCCTTCTTTGTTACTTTTTAACACCGTTTTGCCTGAGACCTGCTTATTGTTTCTTATTGCTTCAAGTAAAGCATGTGTGCAAGTTAATTCAAGGTTGGAATCTCACAATATCTGTAAGAGCAAAAAGGCTCTTCAGGTACATTAAATGTGGCTGTGCAGATTGAAGTCAATAATGGTATTTTACAAACTAATTTAAAGATATCAAAAATAACTTCTGTTAGGAATCCAGTTTGTGTGGGTTGTGCTTTCGTTTGTCTTCCCTCCACCACCAGGCGGCGCCTGGTTCTCGTTGGCCTCCTCACACACCTGCGGATGGTTACCTCATTACCGGAGGACTCTTAAGCTGCTGACTGCCACTACCTTGACGCCAGAGTGTTTGCCAGTTTTGGGTACTCTAGCCAAGCTTCTAGCCGAGTTTTACTGAGTCAAACTAAGCTTTTGTCAACCTGAGTTTAACCTTGTTGTTTTGTCTTTGCCTCTCGGCAGGAAGTCATCCTGCAAACTGGATATTTTGTACCTTGCCCCACCTGGAAGGATTCTCTGAGCACCAAACTGAGCTGAGGATTCGAGCTTGTGGTTTGGATCAACTTTTCCCTTAAGGATTATTTGGACGTCTCTCTGAGCAGGGGATTCATCTTCACAAGTACCGTTCAAGTACCGCAGGAAAATTAAGTGGCAGTCAGCTCCTCCATTCCTCAAGGAAAAACCACAATCTGTGTAAACCCCGCCCGCCCTCCAACGAGCAAGTCATTTACTGGAACAACCCACACCGACTGGATTCAACAAGAGACACCTTTTTTCTGGAAACGTGAGTCCCCAGCCTTAATTTCCTTCTTCAAATCTAAGACACAAATTTCCCACTGTGCCTGAACTAACCGCAGAATCTTCCCCTTCGTTTCCTCAGTTCCGGTTCGACAGTGTTCTGAGCAGCACTAGACTCTTATCACCAACTCTCAATAAAACCCGTAGAACTTTCCCCTGGTCTCTCTGTTTGGTCTTTTGCATGTGGGTCAGAACCTTATACTGCATTCACACCGGATGCAGCAAGAGCAGCAAAATCGCGTCTGCTGCTTCCTTTTTGCTGCTTGTACCAGTTAGTTCTAACACGCGGCTGAATCAGCTTTGCTGCTCTAGCTGCGCGGTCGAAAAGTGTGTCTGATGCGCGTTGGGCGGAGCTACTCTATTCTTTCTTTGCCTTGCAGCTATATTTGCTGTGATCAGTGGGAATAAAGTAGTTTTAATATATTTTTAAGTGAGAAAATACACCTGAAAACTTAATCAGTGCAGTCAGTTCATCCAGATTACCATCCTGCCTTCCAATATTATTTCTGTCGGAGCCACTCAGACCCCCACATACAGCGGTGCGCTGTCAGAAGGAATCCCATTCAACAGCAGCCTCTGGCCGGGTCGCCTCCTCGCGTTTCACCGCGGTGGCTGGTAGGTGTTTTTCATCCCAATAATCCAAACTGCAGGCACCAGGATAATAAAAGCGAACATATTCTGTCGGCAGGTTTCAGCATTTTAAGTTAATTTATGCGTCAATAAACTGTTTCAGAGGATTGATCACAGCGCTCTGTGTCATTAGCGATGTGTCTGTCTCACGGCCAGCTCCCAGATCAGTGTCTCTGATTGATTGACGCGGCGCGTCGAGCAGCAAAAGTTAAATTTTTCCATCTCAACACGCGCTGCGGGACCTTTTGCTGCGCCTTGACGCGCGTCAACCATTGACTTTGCATGTAAACTCACTGCTTCTGCTGCGCCTGCTGCGTCCGGTGTGAACGTAGCATTAGATAAAATCATGACAACTCTTAGTATTTGACTTTGAATTTGTTTAGCTGTGATTATGCTTGTTCTTTCAGGCGACAACTTTTGGATATGAGTGTTTACACTCCATCAAACATAACATTCTCCCTAGTCAGAAATTAAATTACGGATATCAATTTTAATGTCAACAATAGGGGCACCAGGTAATTCCCAACTGTACGTAAAGATTTACTCTGCCTCTGTGGCCACATGAGTTATCCAGCAGAAATACATCCAGCCAAAGAAGCAACTAGAGAAATGTTTGTTGCCAAATTTGTAAATCAACAGAATAAAAACATATAAATATTAAATAACAGTGGGCTTCCAGGTGAATAGAGAGCTTTTTGAAGGACTAATATCAAACATATATCAGGTTCTGAAAACCAGAGAAGCCTAAGACGCTGTTACATTAACATGTTTTTTATCAAGCCGCTATTTGGTTTTAAAATAGCTTCTCTGCTCTGAGAAATGGAGGCACTTCTGTTTATGGATGACATTGTCAAGAACTGCACACCATAGCTGTCTAAAGGTGTAAATAGAAAACCAAGTTTTTTTGATCAAAAAAATATACATCCACCTATTGGCAACATAGGAAAAAAAAAGCTACTTACAGATATTGTATAGGAAAAGTAGACTAGATTAAAAACATAACCACTATAGACTAACTGAAATGACAAAACATAATGTTTGCAACATAAAGTTGCAGAGTCAACAGCCAGGCCAGTAAATGAATGCTTGTGAGCATTAAGTATTTTTTCAAAGAAATTGCGTTGCTTTGATTATGGTTAGTAATTCTACATGTTCTCCGTTTAAAAAAATGGCTGCTGAGGTCCACATGCCTTTAATAATTGGCTGCAGCAGCGAGATGTTTTTTTATTATCTGACTCAATTGAAAAGATTCAATATCAGTAATATCAACTTCCGCTCTAACCTCCACATTTGTAGCATTAACTTGAATATGCGTTGTGTTTTAAATTATATAACTTGTAGACAGTCCAATAGCATTGGCAATTGTGTCCTGGTAATAATGTTTTCAAAGCTACATTAATAAAGTGCTGTTAAAGTCTCCCAGTGAAATAATTAACAGATCAGGCGTAGAAAAGTGACTCTCACGCGTTTCCTTTCATTGCTGCATATTTTTAACAAACTAATTTGAGAAAGGGAGCGCTGGTCCATATAAATGTTCATGATGCTCATCTGAGCTGGTCAGAAGCAAAAATTAGTGCCAGAAATGTTTAAATATCTACACTTATAATGTGGTCTTTTATAACTATGGTGATTTGAAAGTAGACTGTTAGTTAGATTTTCAGACCACTGGAGCTCCCTAATTTCACAGGACAAAACCTTATCAAAATGTTTGAATTATTAACTCGGATAGGAACTGTACTTTCCTTTATCAACTCTTCGTTTTTGAGTAAATATTTTGTCATTGATGCTTTATTTCAGTCTTTTGAATGGAAAGTTGATCTCAGCTACCCTGTTCTCCTTTTTCCTCTCTTCGATTTTGGAATTTATTGAATCTTTTATGAACGACAAGCTCAAAGACAATTTAAATACTTTGCCAAACATATTCATATTCTTTAAAGCATTCAGAGAACATGGAATGCAAAATTCCGGAAGTAAGTAAGCACCATAAAAAAGGAAGGTGAAAGATGCAGAAAACAAATCCAAGAGCATTACAATTTGCAGCCATGAAAGAAATGTCGGTATGTGTCAAAGGACCATGAGTTTAATTGTGTCTGAGCATTTTGTCCCTGCTGGGGGCGGTTGCTGCTGCAACTCTGCTGTTTCCATGGAGTGAGAGAGCTTGCTCTGAAGCAGTGTTCAGGTAAGTGGTACTTGTCGAGGTAATATCTCACGAACGCCTAATCAGTGTTACTCATGTATTTCCTGACAGCAGTTTTAATATGATGCTGATGACAGTATGAATTCATGTTATAATTTGATTGCAGGAAAGAATATTACTGATTCTGCAGGATAAAATTGATTACATTTCATTGTGTATTCCTGGATCTGATGCCTTCATCTGACCTCCTTGGAGTACTGACCAGATGTCAGGTGGTATAAGCACTCTAGATTAAAAGATGCAAATGCACAATAAGCAAAGAAGTAGTATGAAATATTTCAGGCACAATATGGCTCATATTACTGTAGTGGAAATGAGGATGTAAAGCACGGTACACAAACAGCTCCTTAGCTGCCTTTTCTACTGCTCTTCTTTCTTTCCTCGTTGCATGAGAGCACCTGAAAATTGTCTTTCCAGTAAATCACAAACAGTTTTCTACTTTAAGGGTGAGCAAACAGGACTTCGTTTGAGCCTTTTTTTTAATAGATGTGGCAGAAAGCTACTCATTTCTAATTATAACATATTCTGCTGTCACTGTGATGAACCTACACTGGTCAGGAAGCTTTACTGCTGTGAAAGGTTTGCGCCCTTGTGGTGCTATGTAAATGTGTGTTTATGGTTGATGAATAAGGCCTGAAAGGTTGAGAACTGTGCCAAGGACAGCATGCTCCCACTAATACCTTTTCAAAGACAAAAAATATGTTTTCTTTTATTTCACCAAGCAAACAGACATGTTAAGCTTAAAAACATATATGTTTGCTCTTAAAGGCAAAATTGTTCACTCAAAAAAGCTATTTTTATGTATTTAAAAATTTTGAAAAAAAAATGAAAAAAATACTTAGAATTTCCTATTTTAACCTGTGCTATTTGTCCCATTCCCCAGCCTGAGAAAATGTTTTTTTGGCCTTCCTTTGCATGAACCTTTCACGAACATCAGCACAGGAAGACTGCTTACAATAGTGGGATTAAGGTGGATGATTTCCCTCCCCCATCAACCCTGAACACCTGAGCTTGCTTATTAACATTTACTGTGGCTATTTAGAACTTCAGAATCAGATTTTGACCTCTATACACTGTATTTGACAGCAGTATAACTACTGCTGATAAACTGGAGTTACTGCATAGACACCTGCTCATCGGATTCTGGTACCCCATCCTTTTTGACTGGAAGTATGCAAAAGCAAAACTAAAGCCTTTTGAGTGCAAATAACTTTTTCTTTGTTATCAAGAGCTCATGTTTTCCCCAACAGGATGTGGCCTGAGGCCAAATATGTCCAAAGTTTGGCCTGGGGGCCATTTGCAGCCCCCAGACTGAATTAATGCAGCCCTATACTGCAGCTCCAGAGTGATGCATATATGGCCCTCCAGCACAGGTTGTTGATGCAGATGGAGAACGTTTATTATTAATCAAGACAAAGATTGTTTTCACTTAACTTTGTCTAACTTTGCTAAATATAAAAAATAACTTTTAAATAAAAAGTTAACCAAATCTTGTTTTTTTATTATTGAGCTTAGACTAATTTTTTGTTCTGTTGAGCTCAACAGATTTTGCAAACTGAATTTTTTCTTTTAATAAGGCAAACATGCAAATAATTTTTTAGGTTATGGATCTACAATGATTAATTTATCGCTACTTCATATGATTACTAAATAAATTGCTTTAGTAGCAACTCTAAGAAAGAGATTACCATATTTGGGTTTTAGGTTTAAACAGATAAATCTATTAATAGTTTAGCCTCTTATTTTATAGCGTTTACATCTAATAACTCATAATGCATGGAAATAACACCGGTAAAATTCTTATTAATAAAGACATGTTAGGCATCCTTGGAAAGCTTAGATTCTCCACAATTCAACCACCAAGTCCATTTTATGGACACAGCAAACACCAAAGCACAATTAACACAGATAAAAAAAATGTAAACATGACAAAGCAGCCACAACAAGCAAGCATGTCTTTATTACTGCTGTTCAAAAAAGACCTATTATTTTCGAGAATAAAAAAACAACTTAAAGACGTTCATGTATATATTCAGAAACTAGAAGGTGTTAGCTTTCAAATAAGGTATCACAAATGTAATTCTGGCTTACAGTTCCTAAGATATTTGCTTTTCCATTTGGGTATGCTAATACGCAAGAATTTCCCAAAATGAGGTGGATGTTAAGATGTAAACATTTATCAAAATATTAATCGCCATATTGGTACATGTCTAGGTAATAGTTGAGCATGTAATGATAATGTTTCCTTTTTGTCTTTTTTGTTTTGTTTTCCCCCTTCAGTACTTTTACTCAATGATCTTGACCCAAGTTAAAATGATTTGACAGCTCTCCTCTTATGTATTGAGCTTTAACAGCCATGTTGAAAAAAATCACCTGACTATTAGAAGTGTGGCAAAATATTTTACAGCAAGATTTTGCAAAACTGAATCAGATTCTCATTTCTTGTTATCATATTTACATCTGTGGTGAAAAGTAAGTCATAAGCATAATCTCTGATGGCCATAACCTGAGCTTGACACCCCTGTCTATCTTTGAGGTAAGAAATGAGACCATTTTTTTTAGTCGATCCCATGTTGAGTTAAATAAGACTTTAGACTTTAGAAAGATTTAATTTTTTCATTTTGTTTACACAAGTGTAAAACAAAAAGAAATCTTGTTTGGAAACAGCTCACTGGACAATTTCATCTTTTAAAAGAAAATAACTTTGTAAACAGAGAAATGTAACAATGACTAGTAAACTCCATGAGAACAGGCTAACCATATTAGCCCCTAAAGACACTTAGGTGAGCATCCACCCTGTAGCTTCCTATTTCTGCTCAATTAAAGGACTTGATCATCTGAGATTCAACATCTAAAATACTTGAACTTATCAAACGGTAAAATGGCAAATAGCCCGTGCTTACATAGCACTTTTTTAAGTCAGGAGATTTAACAAAAGAAGAAATACTCGGGTGACTCTGCAGGCATCTCTGCTTCAAAGATGGATAAGGAGTTGAGTACAGGGAGCTGGTGAATCGCTTTGTGGCATGCTGTGGAAATAATCATCTGATCCTGAATGTCAACAAAACAAGGGAGATGGCTGTAGATTTCAGAAGAAACTGGAAGAAGTTGAAACCTATAAACCCCGGTTTTCAGCTGGACAACAAACTGTACTGGAGACACAAATGTGAAGCTTTCTATGTATAAGAAAGGACAGAACAGACTGTGCTTTCCAAAGAAGCTTAGGTCGTTTGGCGTTGCCAGCAGGATGCTACATATCTTCTGTAAGTCTGTTGTGGGGACTGTGATCTCTTCTTCCATCATCTGCTGGGGTTACAGTAACAGAGGAAATTAATTTTTTAAAAAGCTCATAAATAAGACCGGCTATGTTCTAGGAACTCCTCTAGAACCTCTGGAGATTATTTCACAAAGGGGAATTCTTCATTAAGTGAAAAAGTGTCTTTAGTCAGAGGCTTTTCAGATCTGGTGCAAAACAGACTGATACAGAATATCCTTCCAGCCTATAGCTATCAACACCTACAACAACTGGATGGAAAAAAAAAACTATGAGTTACTTCAACATTTTATTTCCCTTTAGGATGATTAAAGTATTTTTGAATTGAATTGAATAAAAGTATTTGACCGCTACTTGTAAAATCGCAAAAAAAAATCTATTATTTATTCTCAACATATATCTAAAATCTTTTTTCTTTTATATGAGTGCAATATTGTATAATCTTTCATACTATTACAACACTGCTGACTGTAATTTGGACCTTACAGAGCAGGCTGTGTCTGTATTAAACATGTTTTAGAGTAATGAAGGATTTCAACCTATAGGCAAGCCCCTTGACCAGGCCACAGCTCAGCTCAGTGTGCAGAATACAGAGGAGGGCAGAAATCAGCTGGATGCCAGACTGTGATTATCAAAAGAATATCGGTCTAAGTAGCGAGCCAATGAGGTGTTCAGATAAATATTCATATGAGACTGACTGTGCAGTCTGCTGTGGAGGTGGAAGGTGGTGTGCGTGTGTGATTATGTGTTTGGACATGTGTCTGTACATGGTGTTCTGATGCAGCCGCTCACTGCCCCCCATCCCCTCCACACCAGTGCAGAGCCAGCCAAGGTTTGCAATCACATGTTCGCTGGATCTTCAGGGCTAATCTGCCAGCATAATGGTCCCCATTTCCTGAAGAGGAGACATCGAGGCGCCCGTCATTCTCCACCTCCAAAATGTGCCCTTTCTCTTCCTTTCTTCACACTTTGTTGCCCTTTCTTTTGCTTTTGCATCATTTTGTGCCTGAACAATACTAACGCTCAGTTTTCCCACTTATCTCTCTCTTGTGCTCACACTCTCTCATCATCCTCTTCTCATTATGTGGTAAGTGTCAGGTTTGTCGATGGCGTTATTTGCAGGACAAAGGACACTGTTAATGTTTCATGCTTATTTTCTGGTTTGATATTTAGGAGAAAAATAAAACAGCTGAGGTTGGCGTTAGTCTTTCCACATCTCTCTAGAAAATTGAAAAATGTTGTTGCAACATTTTTCAAATTGGCAGTGCCAAACTAACTTTGTCTCTCCTTTTAATTTAAACAGCCACGTGTCAATGAGGGGCTGACATGTCAGCTACCGCAGCCGTAGAATAAGTACCAGGCCTTCAGTCAAACCCACACACTCCAGCCTACTTAAAAGTCTGACTGTTTTGTCAACGTTACTTTATGATTTTATTAAAGAAAGTTTAGTTTAAAGGAATTTCAAAGTTCTGTCAAAATGTATGCAGTTATCTTGCATGATAATTGATCTTCATTTAATACAAATCGAAAATAGCTAACCTCTGAGACTGAAGAAGGCTTCTTAAATGGGATAATGATGAAAAAACAAAACATAAACCAGGGATTTTGGCATAGGGCCTAAAAACAACATTATTTAAAACATAAAGGTCAAATATTATGTCGTTCACAGAGAAGATGCGAGTTAAAGATGGAAAAAACAGAAACTAAAACGGTAAACATTTTTGAAATTCTCCTTTCAGAGCAATTTCCTGATATAAACTAGTAAAGGGTGAAAATCTAAACAATCAGGTCAGTATTAACTACTGTTGATATTGAAGTCTCTTTAAGTTCGAAAAAGTCGCAATGAGACTTTACAACGGCAGGTATATTAATAATAATCAATTAATATCTTTAAGCTTTTTAGTAGAACCTCGGAAACATTTTTGAAATTTTTTAATAGTTTTTATAAATTACCCTACCGATCAAACATTTACACATACAGCAAAGGCTTTAATTCTCACAGCATCCCTCAAACAGAATGATCATTAGTGGAGCAGCAGCTGCTTCTGCCATTTGTGTAAATTACCAATAAAAACAACCAAAAATGACATTTTACAAATGCAAAAAAATAGCATTCACAAGAACCATGATCTGAGATGAATTTCTCTGATTTTTTACAGCATGAAGACATGAACAGAGTTCATTATAGTGGGTGAGATAACTATGTTGATGCTTTTATGTAGAATCAAGAATCAAGTTTATTGCCAAGTAGGTTTGCACTTAAAAGGAATTTGACTTGGTGTTGATGGGGCAGATAAATTAATCTGAAAACTAGTAAATTAGTCTTAATTAACATTGCTCCTCAAATTTAAGCGTGTATTTATGGTGTAGTTTTGAAACCAGCAGGACTTGCAAAGTAAATAAGGTGAGTGGGCAATTGGTTGACTGATAGATGTTACTGAGTAAATGTTCTAGAACTACATTATCAATCAGAGATCTATGACTTGAAAAAAATGAAATTGCCATTCGAGTTTTTCTGCTATCTTTAAGCCATTGCCTGCTTACAATCTTTTTACAAAAGCTACTTGCAGAATCCTGAGGAATCCTTTTAAGTCTGTGTGCTTAGTAAAAGTGTGAAAAGTGACTAATTCCTTTAAAAATGCTGTTCAAATCCTGAGCTTTATGCTTTTATATTCAGTGGAACTCAACGACAAAATCCTCAGGCGACACTTTGTTCTGACCCAGAGAACAACTGCTGACAAGCGATGAAAAAAGACGTTACCTGGACAACCTCTTTGACCACACGGCACCCAGACATGGGGGCGCTTGATAAGTCGCACACACATATTTACCGTGGCTGCAGCTCAGTGGTGGGTGGCTAAAAATAAAAAGGGATGGGGGCATGCTTAAAACCGAAATCCTGGTTTGTACTGTACCTTAAAGTTCGAATGTTAGTTCACAGTGTGATGACTAATTTCATTGTGTGTTGATGTTGCTGGATGTAAAATTGGACCCATCCCAGTGACCACATGGTGATAACTGTCCCCTAGAGAAGACTAAAAGTTAGCTATTTTTAATATCAGTGAGGCATTTAAGAATGAAAGGAAGGAATGAAGAAATGTAGGAACCTTATACTGTATCAGGTAAACATATTGTCTATAACAGGTAGATACATTTTGCAAATCTTTCAGGTTGGAAGGAATAGCGGGACTTCCAGCAGACAACAGGAAGGCTGAATGTGATCCGCTTTATTCTTTTGAATTTGCCATCTTTGTTTCACTCAAATTGGATTGATCCATTTCTGGATGAATTTCAAAAGAGATGAGTTGACATGTGCTGATATTGAAGTTCAGCATCTGCTCTGCATGCATAATGCTGTGTGCTTATTTTCTTTTTTTTTTAAACATATACGATAATTATTCCAGAAAAAAAAAGCAGCAGGGATACATTCAGTTTGGAAACTAAAGCTCTATCATTACGCCTCTGCATGGGTTTTCTACCTTATTTATAAAGCCACAGTGTGTGTATGCACCTGTGTAACCCACTGGGTTCAACCCTTCCTACAGCTTCACATGTTTGTCAGTGCCTCTGCCCTGGGGCAGCTGCAGCCATGATTACAGAAAGACTCTCTGGTGAGTTATTTCCCTCATAGGCATCACATAAAGTCCACTCAAAAAGCTTCTCTATGCTATGTAAAGCATGGTTCTAATCATACTGATAAAAATAAAATACTTCTTCCCCCCAAGTTATAGTCTTTAATTCAGATTTTTAAAGTTATATGTTTCAAACTTTGTGAATGTCTGCATTTATTTGCCTTTCATTTTTGTTGCTGTTAGACTTAAATCTCCCCACTTCAGTACAACAAAGGATATTTCTTTTCTATTCTATTCTGGTCAACAGACAGTATTTAAGTGATTGACCCAGGTGCATAATGGATCGAGAATCAAATTCTATATTAAAATATCCATTCTTAAATGCATTACGGTTCCCTAAAATTCCTGGAACCTCTTTAGGACCGAATATGACAAGCTGATGTTGACCCATGCTCACTGGCAGACAGCCCAAGTATTTACTGATGGTAGTGAAACTGATCTGATGGATGCCATGTAACGCCAACCCTTAGACAACCTTCAATAAACAATGCTGCCCTCTTCAATTACAGGACAGTTTTAAGTGGCTCCCCATAATGAATTGATAAAATTAGAGGTTATAAATTATTTCTGGCCTGCAGCCAAAGATCTGTTCAATGTAAAAAGGATGAAAGGATAAAAACTTGTAAATATTCAACTGTTTTAAAACCTCAGTATAAACAAGGCAGTTAACAGTTTGCCCCAGCTCTAATGCACATAAGTGCCCCAGTTGGTCAATTATTCTCTCTGAGGATAAGGTTTTATGAACTTACAATCCACTCCTTAATTCCACTCTGTGTAGGATTCTGTGCAATAAACAAGACAAAGCATTGCCTTCAAAGCTGATGTTAGACAAGTATTAATCACTCTAACTTTGTTCTTTCTTTAGGTAATCACAGCAAATGCTAGATGGTACTGAACTGTATGAACCAACACAAGGATGCAGGTTTAGACATCAGAGGAATGGTTGTTTCCAACTATTGAAAATGTATTGATTTAGTTCCTATAAATAAAGTGTAAATGACAGATAAAAATAAATCTGATTTTGTCCCTTTTTGCATTCCAAACCGTAAGGGATTTCACTAAATAATCTGTTTTGTTTTAGTTGTAGGTTGTTTTTCTGGGGGGGGATTTGTCAAATATAGAAAATGGAGATAGTCAAGATAGTGTGAAAGGCAGAACACACCCAGAAAATTTGGGAGTAACTGTCCAATTAGTCTTTTTTTTTTTTATTGATGTTTGATTTTATTTTTTTGTGATTCGACAGCAGTCAAGTTGAATTTGGGGTAAAAAGCTAAGCGCACTGCTTCACAAGAGCTCACTTATGACACTGCAGTTTGAGTATTACTTTGATGTATTTGATATTAGATGTAATTTTCAATAATGAGTAGATTTCCGTTTGAGCGGCCTGAGAGAACTTAATAAATGCAAGGACTGAATTGTAATTACATTAAAAACAAAACTAAACAATATAGAAACAAGCACAACCTACACTTTAACAACATTACTGTAACTAATAAATATTTTTGCCCCATTAGTTTATGGTTTTTACCTTTAGAGAATTGATTTACTTGTGCTCAATCAAATATTTAGCTGGATGTTCTTACTTCATAAGTTTTACACCAAATCAAGCTTTTTGTTTGCAAGGCAAATTTTACAAGGCAATTTTTAGTTCCAGTCAAAGGAAAATAAGAATTAGCACTTGCAATCCTCTCCCACTGTATGTAGACATTCCCGCCACAATTTACTATTTTTCATTGCCAAGAAGCAGATAAAACAAGTGAATACCAAACAGTAACTCTTGTGTCTGATTGCAAATGACAAAATATTATTATTGTGTTTGGTCAAATTGTTTGCATATAAATGTATTGATAATTGTAAGTGTGTGCTGTGCTGTATTTTTAAAGGCCTATTTTTTAGACCATTATTTGCCTCTCCATTTTTTTGCTGCGTATCTCATACATTTAAAGCCATGCAATGTCTTTTGATTGCATATTCTTTGACATCGACAGCTGTAAAAGTTACGGGCGGATCTCTGATGAGATTCTAGTTGCTTTAGGGGGGGTTCGTCTTGCATCGCCGGCTTTTGAATTGAATTCAGTGAGATGGCCACTTTGATATTAAATATTGATCACCATAGATTAACCATGATGTAGATATGCTGCGTGCAATCCCAGGAGCTGCTGCTGGTAGCGCTTAGGCCGCTAAGCTGTGTGATTCCCCCACAAGAAGACCTCAAGATTCTCCCAAAGGAAGCAGCGCACAGTGTTGTGGAGAATATCGCCCCAGACTCCCTTGGCTAATTTACTGGGCAGAGACAGTCACAACGTGAGCCATTTTCTCATCATTCTGTGAAACCCAGCAGCTGTTGAATGGATACAATCGCCTGCAGCTGTTTGATGATGAAGTGGCTGGTTCTGCAGGTTACAGTCAGAAACGGGGATGATGCACGATCAAGTTGTCGGTTCTTACTGTGTCCATAAAACCAGGGGCTATACCATAGTAAAGCAGTTACATGTGGTGTTTATGTGTGCTTGACTTGGTTTGCTGTCCTTGTGGGCCTCTGCTTGATGCTAAAAGTCTTGCGTCTGTTTATTTCTATGAGGTATCATACAGACTGAAAAACACTAAGATACTTGAGGCTGAAAAATGTGTTTTGAAAACAGCCTGAGAGATAAGAAACAGGTCTCTGGAATCTCACTCTGGGACATATTTTTCTATTTACACCTACTCTACTACACAGAAGGGATAGTTAATCCTGTCCATGAATTTTGCTTCACTGCCAAAATCCCTTCATTCTGTTCTTCTTCTCCTCGTTTCTTACATTTCTGTCCATTTTATCTCTCACTGTCCATCGCTTCAGATGCTTTTATGTTTATAAATGTGGAGTCAAACAGCAGTTTGTTGAGAGGTAACGCTTGGGACAGAAAATAGCCCAGCACATTGAATTCTCTACCCCCCAACCCCCAGCCCGCCAATAACAGTCCTGTAATCACTTTAAATGTGATTTATTGTCATTTTTTCCCACAGATTAGACTCACAATAATCTGTCCTCCTCCCTCCATCTCATTTCAAGCTGTTATTTTTGGCACCAGGATATTCTGCTTTTTTGGATTAGTAGGTGTGCAAGTGTTTTGGGTTTTTTTCTCCCGCGCGCTCTCAGGCTAAGTATGTTTATGTGTGTCCTGGAAAGATACAAAAAAAAAAAAAAAACTACATTCTCTGTGACTCTTTTCCAGGAAATATTTCCAAGTTAAATTTTTGGGACAGATTTGTTCCAAAACAGACCACACTGTGGCTCCAAGCCCAACACTATCTGCACAACATGGAAAGTTTCTTGCAGAAGTGTAGCTAAATTTTAGGCAACAAAGTAAGTCTAAGTCATTATTAGTCCAAATTGTACAAGTGTATGCTTTTCTAAAAACTGAGAAATGTTTTTTATTACACTATTAATCAGGTAAATCGCAGATATTTACAGCACAAACAGATTATCTTAATGTCAAAAAATTGTAAAAATGGTATTAGTCCACATGTACAAGCAATTAATATTTTAATATTATAATCAAAAAGATTTGTTTAAATAGAAGCTGCATAGTGAAGTGAAGTCACAATGGAAGGACTTAAAAATAGATCTCAAGAGGCCGATAAACTGGATCCAACTCGTGATCTCTCCCTATGCAATGTTGTCAGTATAAAACCATAAAAAATGAATAAAAATTATGTATATTTATATGTGTATATAAACAAGTCGCACTACATTTAATAACATGACACAGTTTATGATTAATACCTATATTCATCTTAAATATAAAAAATCTTCTGGCAAAAAATTTGACATTTTATGTTCTGGCACTAGTGGTTTTTTACAACACATAGGGCTATCCTATTTCAATCACTATAAAAAAAATTCAAGCAGCGGTATATCCCCGAACTCTTGAGAATTCTGAGGCTTGCTGCCATCCATTTGGCTTAACCATCAACCAGACCAGACTATCAGAGACTATCAACACATAATGGTTGAGTCAGCAGCGACAGCAGCCTAACAGAATGGGGCGCTGTGTCTTTGACATGGATTTAAAAGTGGTCTATTTCCTCATCTGGATACACAGATGAAATCTTGAGGTATGCTTTCTCAGTTAAGACCATTTTAAGTCGTCATTTGAGACAAACCAAAGCTATAAAAACAGCACCTGTCTTCATCCATTACTGCTGCCACTGAAACAAAACATGCAGGATGTCTTGCTATCATGAACATATTTGCTAAATGTTGTCTCATTTCCATGCATCAAGAAACCTGCATTTGTGTTCCTTTATGAGTCAGATTTATCACTACACCTATATACAATAGTCAGAATTTGTTATAAAACCTTCTCACTATGGTATTTCTGCTGAAGTTTCAATGCTGTATGAGGATTATTAGCTTTGAGTTAATAAGATGCAGGCATCAATATTCCAGTTACCCGATACAGTGTCTTTATTAAAGGGTGTTGAGTAATATTTTCTTTTAAAATGTCACACATAATGAGACAATTTAAATCTGCGAGGTAAATCAAGCATATATCCTAAAACAGAATCAAACCTTTTGTTACTCAGCTATTACTGCATTGATCTAATCATAACATTAATCCCATGGTACACTATGCAGATGCTCTCTCTGCACAATTGAAGATTCATCTCACTTCAAGATGTTGAATGTTTTGAAGATGCTCCGTCTGTTATGTTTATTTAGGCAATAACCATTAGACAACTTAGGTGTCCTCCTAGGTCTTTAGAGCCGTAAGCATGAAACAAATATATATATATATATATATATATTCATACTTAAAAGATGTGAAATGACTTGATGCCTCTCAAGGCAAGGCAAGTTTATTTGTACAGCATAATTCAGTACATGGACAATTGAAATTGCTTTACATGAATTAGAAAATCAAATAGAAGAAAAAGAAAAGCAGAATAAAAGAAAACAAATATAAAAAAATATATATATTTAAAAAAAAAACATTTGGAATACAACCTCAAAGGCGATAGTTTTATGAATAGTCCAATTTGTCTTCTGCAATATATCTAACACTCCTACCACCATATACACAGTTTATTAATGCTGAAAAATAAACTTAGCATAAAAGAATATACTTAAAAAAACAATAGCTAGTTAACTGACTGGACAAATTCCGGGAAGCCAATGAATACATTATAAATAAATAGAGGGTTATGTAAATTCCCCTGCCTTTAATCTTTTAAAGACCTCTCTAATTCATGTCAACCTTGGATAACACACAAAAAGAGCTCACTCCTTGTTACCACCCTGGGCTGAATATTGACTAATGACTTTCATTTTCAGCTATCGGCTCTGTTGCTAATTTTACATATTTTTTAATTAACTCCAGGTATTCCTGGAGAGGACCCGCTCCGATTAGAAGTAGAGGGGTTAAGGTTTCACCATCTCAGACCTCAGCACAGCCATTCCCCTGATTTTTAATATAATCACCCACACAGCCTCTTGTTCTGTCATATACAGAAACTACCTTCATCTGCAACCTTTTTTCCTGTGATATTTTTTTCGCACTTGATCATCACAATTTTCCTGCCTACCCATAGCTGTCATGTCTCTCTCTCTGTCTTTCTTTCCCTCTCTGTATCTTGCAGCCTTCCTGGGCTGCTATGTTGAGCTCTGCTCTGCTGGAGGATGATGATGAGACTCCCCACAGGGATAATGACATCTAAGAGTGTCTCTCCAACGGATGTCCCCTGGATTTAATGCCATCCAACGCTTAGCGCGCGAGAGATGTGCATCCCAGAGACAGGAGCACAACACAGAGACGCACACGGACAGCTAGCTCGGCTGGTTCGACAGGCAGCACAGAGATACACAAAGAGACAGTTAGTCAGACTGACCGGCTACCCGGCAGACATCTAGCAGAAGTGGAAGCAGACAGGAACAAACACAGACACAGGTGAAGAACTACATGAGGTGGGTGGCATTACAGTAAAACCAATCTCCAAAAAGCTTTAATCCACTTTTAGTATAGGGGAGATATCTACTGCTGTGTAAATAAAAACACCTTCATTAAGTTTTGTACATTATAGTGTTTGACATTCTTATAAGCAAAATATGGAGGGGGGGGGCACTCAAGCTGTCATATTGCTTGTCATGAAAACAGTCTTTTTTCTAGTCAGCGATCACACATTGAGGATTAAGAGAGCTATTTTTTTAGCTAAACTTCTTTTTTATTTGATGGCAACTTGCTTTCAGTCTGATTGGTCAAATGAAATACAAATGTTGACAAAAAGACCCAAAACTTGAATGCATTGTGGTTAGACCTGCAACAAAATGTCCTGCAAGCATCATCAGGACAGCGCACTCAATATCACAGTCATTTTGATTGAATTGGAGGAGCAGAATCATTGCTTTAAAAAGGAATGTTGCTCGAAATCATTCGAAGAATGTACCGTCATTATTGCTTTACATCCAAGTTGCCACAAAGGCGAATTGCTGCTACTAATGCTGCACCCAAATCCAATGATTATTCAATAATCAAGACCTTTGAGAGTTTCAATTCCTTGGAAGAAAGTTTCAATATGTTCAAGAAGGCCCTGAAAGTACCAGGACTGTCCTAAAGAGGATTCAACTAAGAGATCCACTTGCCACCAATGCAGGTGTTCTTAGAGACAGAAGCATAATATAAAACTGGAGACTTTTGGAAAATGCCACGATTTAAAGAACAGTAGCAAATAGAAAAATCTCAAAGAAATTGATCAATAGACTGACCTTCTGCAAGAAGCACAGAAGTTGAGTGGACTCCAGAGGACTGGGGTAATGTTCATTTCTTAAAAACAAGCTACTTCCACAATTTCTGGGATAAATTTTAAAAATATATATAAATGTGAGTGAGTGATAAGTCCTACATATTAAAGGCAACCCAAGACCATCTATCTCAGAGCTTGGCCTTTAAGGAGGAGTGGCTTCGCTCACTCAACACCCTGTTATGAATAAGGATTTGATTTAAACAGTTGCTTAGATAAACATAAATCCTTACAATGGCTAGTGAGTACAAATGCAATCCAAATACATAAAAATGCTATTTGAATAAAGTACTGGAAAGTCCAATTTTTTTTCACCTTTTAATGGCGTATTTTTCCATATCAATGAAAAGTAAAGATAACTGTACAAATGGATGACCTTCAATCAGAATTGACTTTGAGCACTTTCCAGAAACTTGGATTTTCACTATGAAAGCCTTGAAAACCTAACAAAATGTCATTATTGAACAATAATATTTCATGTAAAAGTGTTAAAAAAGGTCCAACAAGAGTGAGGCAGCAGAGGCTGCGGAAGAAAAAAGTGTTTATTTTGCATGGTATTTTAAACTATTTATAGAGCTCTTACAGCTCCAAATGCTAGGAATTCTGTACTGCACCAATCCACTATTCTAAAGTAGCATTGGCTCTGCTGGTCGAACAGCCTGTTCAGTGATCTAGAAATTGGTTTTCAAATCCCCATGTTTCCTTGGCCTGCCACTGGTCCTTGAAGAGGGTGTAAATGCAGGTAGATACCTATTACAGAGGATTTTGCACAGCAGCTTTGCCTTAACTTTGCCTTTAATTTTGATGATGTGAATAGAGCCTCTTTTTGACATTTATAAGCAAGCCCTGAGGGTTACGTTTCTGCATTGGGGACATGTTTCAAATAAAAGTCAGGGATTTATTTGCATTACACTGTTAGAGGATATGTCTGAAGTAAGCAGTGGCACATAAATCTTGTCATCTGTACCTGCCAACTAGGGTATGCCAGGACTCCCAATCGACCCGGACTGTGCCAGCTGACGGCAACAATACAATTACCATTAAAGAGCTGGCACCAAACAGACAGTTGGTTAACAAAGCGGTAAATCAGGTTATATTGCATAGCAGATAATAGGTTTTTTGTAAAATTTTTTAGAGACAGTAACATAAAAAGCATTATGACCTCCCCAGCCCAAGTAGTATGAATTTGGCTCCATGTGTGTCTGTGAAGTCAAAGCAGTGGATGTTGGTGAATGTAGAGATGTTTTTGATACCTTAACCCCCTTTAGACTTTCATCAAGGTTTTTGTTTAAATCACTACTATTGACTTTTAGATACATACAAATGATTATATTGGATACACTTTACTGCCACCTAGAAGTCAGACTTTGAACAAGTTTCATCACGATTATTATGGTATAAGACTGTTTTTGAATTATTTGACTTTAAGATAAAATAAGACTTTATTGATCTCACAATGGAGAAGGTGACAGTACACTGATCTTATGTACATTTAAGTATGATCTGTTGGTGTGCATATACAATATTGTGACAAAGTGGTCACAGAGTGGTATTGTAAAGTCTGACGGAAGCAGACAAGAATGACCTGCAGTAAGGTTCATTTTTGCACAGGGGGTGTATAAGTCTGTCACTAAAGGAGTTGCTCAGCTCCTCTACAGTCTCCTCTACAGAGGACCAAACTGTATTGTATAACAACTTATGTCATAACTTCAATGCCTTGTCTTGCCAAAGCAGCATCAATTAAATATTTTACATAACTGAAACCCAGTATATATATTCAATATAAGAGTGCTTGATTAATTTAGCAGCTGACTGACAGAAAAAGAGTTATGTATGTCAATTATATTTTCATTGTCTTTTGTTCCAGTAATCCAATTGTCATCATAGGGTCCTGGTAAACAGACCTTATTTGAGCGAGCGGCGTCTGATCTGGTCTGATCTGGTATGATCCCATGTTACGCTCTGATATTAGGAAGTAGGAACACAGACTTAATGGTCTTGCCTGAGGACCAACACTGGATGAAGTTATAAGCCCATGAGGGTTCATGCCCAGTCCTCCATATTGAAGACCATCTCATTTCCAAAGGAGTAATCCAGTCATTTGTGGATATGGAGCAGATTCAAGCCAACTAATGTCAAAACACTGAAGCTACTCACCATGTAGCGTCGATTCCACCCCAAATCCAGTATCTAACTAAGGGGCAGCATAGGTAAAAGACTACCTGATGCCAACTCAGGTCAGGGAACCTTCAGAACCTTTCTCCACCTGTAACCATGGTTACCTGGTGGACTCCATTTGAAGAGAAACAGTCAGCAGGGCGAATCGCTCCAGTACCTTCAATTAGCAACCCATTATCATTCATGATTTGTTTGTGCAAAGCTGTAAGATTGAATTCCTGTTAGCCCTTTCTCCCAGGCTCTCGCCCGACTGATATGAACGTAAAGGGAGTGGAGGATGCAGCTGCTGCAGCCCCACATCGAGTCCCAGCTTGGCTGCTGTGCTCTGTTGAGCAGATTTCTTCCCCGCCGAGGCCCGCCTAATCCTGCTGTCTCCCTGGTAAAATGTCAGTCGAACTTGCAAGACATGCAAATGTCATAAATCAAGGAGCTCATTGAGGGAAACATGCGTTTGAGTTTTATCCTAGATGTACCCTGATATTAGCTTTTTAAAGTAGACATTTTGCATACAGATTTGAATGTTATTTGTTTTATTAAAAAATACGCCACTGCCAGTATCAGTGCCCATTTGACAAAAGAGCAGGCAAAAAAAGCAGACATATTATGCATTTACTTCTCATTTTGCACTGCCAGTGGGTAAAATCTCCACGATTAAAGCAGTGGCAATAAATGACAGAGCTTGGGCCTTATAGCTGCTTTCGATGCTCTTTCTGCCCTCCTGACTGTTTCATGTGATATAATGGTGTTGACCCCAGTGGCGCCAGACCTTCCAATATCAAGTTATTATATTTATGCAACCACTAAGCTCTTAGAATATTTCACAACGCTGTCACCCCTGAGTTGCTGTGCAGGGACGGGGATTGCCGTGGACATTCTCAATTTATTGTTGAAAATTGAGTTGCAAGCAACAAGAGGATACCTGGGAGAGCAGAATAGGATGAGCAGACAGAGTGAGAAGGAGAGAGGAAGAGGGAGAGGAGAAAGAGAGGAAGAAGAAGAAGCAAGCCCTGTATATTTTATTCAGCGGCAGCAGAGTACAATACATAATCAGGCCAGACTGATTCACAGTTTTAATTAAAAAGTAGCCTTATAGTGCCAGTGGAAACATCTTGATTTATGTAGAACCGACCACAGGCTTCCATCACCAAAGAGAGTGAGTCCACTATAGAAGAGGATGGGTAGGGGGAGGAGCAGAGGGGGTGCTAACACTCAGAGAGAAGAGGCACCTCATTCCTCACAGCAAGGTGGAAGGCTCTGTGGGTATCTCTGTGTGAGGGCGTCAGACTGGGTTTGCACAGGTCTGTCTGTGTGTGAGCCTGACTGATACTAAAATGACTTTAACTACTGAACAGTGAGATGGATTCTTCCTTTCTTTGTTCTCTTGTTTCAAAATGTCAAACAAAGTTTTAATATCAGCCAAATAAAACCTTAGTTTTTGTCAGTTTTTGAATGATGATTTTATCTATTTAAAGAAAAAGAAATCTAGCTTATGCAACCTGGGCCAATTCAAAAATACATAGCCACCTGCAAGCTGCACAGTGGTGCAGTGGGTAGCACTGCTGCCTTGTAGCAAGAAGGTTCTGTGTTTGATTCCCAGCCCAGGGTCTTTCTGCATGTTCTCCAACTGCATACGTGGGTTCTCTCCTCTTCCTCCCACAGTCCAAAAACATGACTGTTGGGTTAATTGGCATCTCCTAATTGTCCTTAGGTGTGAGTGTGTGCATGAATGGTTGTTTGTATCTGTATCTGTGTTGCCCTGTGACAGACTGCCGTCGTGGGCAGGGTGAACCCCGCGTCTCTCGCCCACTGATAGCTGGAGATAGGCACCAACTCCCCTTGTGACCCCATAAGCATGACGGACAATGGAATGGAATCAACTAACCACCTGCTGAATCAAAACAAGAGGTAATCAGTTCAGTCGCAGGAGCTTTGCCAAAGCCTGGTTTCTGCCAGACCTGCAAAATCCCTTAGCATGAAGCAGGTTAAAGGGCTTCTGAAAAAACAAAATATTACTCACCACTCCTAAGGAAAATCAAAAGCAAATGAGAAACCAAGAAGTCAGAGACACCAAGTCACCAACAGAGGTTTTGGGGTTATCTACTCTTTATCATTTTCCTATGATTTGCTGCACCATGGAGTTGAGCAGGTGAAGCATGATTTAAAAAGCCCTAAGATTTAATAACAAGACAGTCAGCCAAATTTCCTCCACTCCAGTCTGAAAGACAATCACTGTAAACAATTTATTCTATTCTTTGCCATCAAGATGGTGACAATAGTTATTAGGTTTATGGAGAAATATTTTTTATGTGGGTCAAGTTGCTTTAGATAGCTTTGTAGGGACAGAATGGCCCTCAAAAAATAAATTGAAAACCACAACCATTTTTTAGAAATAAATCACAAGTGGTTCCTATTGTAAGAAAGGTAGTAAACAAGTGTTGCTTTTGACTCAACCTGTTTTGCATATTGAGTGTATTAAGAAAAAAAGAGCAAAAACGTAACTATATTAGTTCATTACACACTATATTTTTGTCAGTGATGACATTGTTAATTTGTAATTTATTTATTTTTCCATGTGTAAATAAATATTTCAGTGTCCAACCGGTCAAATAGTTAATCAGAGATTAGGCAGGTCTATCATTACTTGGAGCCATTCCAAATGTTCTATTTGCCAGGATGAGCAAATTCATAGCAGTGCAAAAAAAAAAAGCTTGTGCATATGTGACATTAAGTTACATTATAACTGAGTCATTGCTGTGACATTTTGGTTGCACATCTGTAAATTCTTCCTCAGTGACATTTAAGTGAACATATAGATGACTTCACTGAATCGGGATGCTCATGCCACAGACATGTCCAAAACCACATGACAGTCCTCCTTAGCTGGTGATGAAACTGTGCAGGCTGCAGTATCAGTTGTGAAAGATGGACAGTTATTTACATAGGGAAGCATATGTCCCTGCACTAAAACAGTATGCAGATCCGCTGTGATATGAAATGGGAAGAAAACTGTTTCTGGAGCATTGGTTTTCCTCCCTGGTTTTGGGCATTTGCTCTCCGTCATGTTTCAGATGTGTGTCTGCTAAAGTACACCTGATTCAAATGACTGCATTACCTCCTTAGTATGCCATTAAGTGCTGCAGAAGCCTGTTAATCACCCATTTAAGTCAGGTGTGTCAAATTCCATTCCCTAAGGGACAAGTTCTGCTTGCTGGAGATTAATCCCTGCCCCAGCACATCTGATTTAGATCATGGATTTATCTCCTAAACATTTCATCAGGTTCTGCAGAGCTCTGTTAAGGACCCACTGATTCAGGTCAGATGTGCTGAAGCAGGAACATGTCTAGAGCATGTAGGACACTGCCCCTTCTGAGCCATAACTGGAGACCACTGCCATACTTGTTATGTAAAATTTTATCTATAAATATTTCCCCATGGTATTTTCTAATACTAGTTGCTATTGGGTTTTAGCATTTGGATCAAACCTGAATGGAAAACCAACACTTTTCATGTGGCCATGACTGATGACAGTGACAAATGAAATTACAGGTAATCTTTAGGTGCAAACAGCTTGCTTACTACAGCAGCCTTGTAATTACTATAAAATCAAACAGTGCGAGAGATATATATGTGCTTAACTATACTACCACCAGTTGTCTGGCTTTAGGATTCAGTGCCGCAGAACTACTGCGGTGTTAGTCTGCTCATCAAATGATGTTTTAGTCATAAAGGGTCAAATATTTTACAAAAAAAATTTACAAGATGTCTCCTTAAATATTTGGATAAAACTTCTTTCTGAAAAAAGATCTACAATTGAGTCTGTCGTTGCCCAAATGTTGTTGAAAAGTTGTTTGGTTGATTAAACTGTTTGATGAAGGCTGACTTTAATTTTTTTTATATAAAATCAATAGTACTAATTAGCTAAGAGGATTAGGGTCACCATTCTTTCTATCTAAAATAAAGATTCGCCAAGCCGAGACAACCATAAAATCATATTCATAGACATGCAGTGTTTGGTGGGTCGAGCCGCCATGTGCACCCCCCCTCAATTAAGGATGATAGACAAAGGATTTTTCATTTTTTGTGGAATGCTAATAAAAATTAAAAATAAAAAAAGGAGTAAAAAAAGTATACAGCCTAACTATTGTCTCTTGGAATGTTGTTCCTGTGTGCAAACAAGCTAGCCTTAGAATTACAGCCCAGCTGGGTATTGCATTTGAGCAGATCATTATTGTAAAAGTTTTCTTTTTCCCTCAGGTGTTGATGTAATCTGGGAGCTGCAGGTATTGAGATAACTTAAAGGTATAGTGGAGGATTGTCACAAATTTTTTGAAAAGACCCGCTCTCTCAACTTAAAAAAAAAATCTACACGCACCACCCTGTACCCGCTCCCGAGAGGGAACGTCTATTAAATGCATGCAAGTGCATGCGCGAGCCAATTTCTCCTTGTGCATGCTCTGTTTAAAAGTTGGTGTTTGCATCACTCTTACAAGCTTACTTTCCAAAAGAAGATTTGCAATTTTTCCACTATGTCAGACTCACCTCCAGAAAATGAAAATGGGAAAAAACATGTAGGACAACCTTATGTAAACATACCACCAGAATGACTGACAATTAGGAGGACCACTTATTTTGATGATCCACCCAGAAATAGAACATCCTCCACTATACCTTTAAGTCTCATGTTGCACTGAATCTGTTTAATAAACCAGAGGAGCATGTGTGAAAGGAATATGTGTAATGAACAGTAGAGAAAGGAGGAGTCTGCCAATAAGTAAAAGGAACTGGTAACTCTAAACACTGCGAGGGAGGATGAGTGGGGGCATAAGAATGAGGAATGACTAATGAGGAGAATGCAGACAAATATATATATATATATATATATATATATATATATATATATATATATATATATATATATATATATATATATATATATATATATATAGAGAGAGAGAGAGAGAGAGAGAGAGAGAGAACAAAAACCACAGTACTAGCGTCAACATAAGGTTCTAAACAAATTCACTAAAACAGCAAGACACAACATGAATAAAGAAACTATAGAGAAAGGACTTAAATGAATGAAACCTTTTATTGACAATAATCAATGATCAAAGTAATCCAGATAGAAAACCAAGTCAGAGCTAAAGAACATGAAAATCTTTGGACAATATTTTATCAGTCATTATGATAAACCTTCTTCAGCAAACACTCAAACGCTGCCAATGTTTGAATGTGAACGAGTCTGTGGAAAGCCAACAACAATTTACAGATGACTTCATGTGGGTGGTGACCATTACTCATAGAGTTAAACAGCTAAACTGTTTCACAGAGTGAGATAAACCAATAGTGTTAGGAATCCAGTTTGTGTGGCCTGTTTGTGCGTTTTCCACCACCAAGAGGTGCCCTGTCTTCGCTGTCCCTCTTTGCACACCTGCGGCTCATTGGATCATTATCTGGAGGAGTATTTGAGCAGTGGGCTGTCACTACCTCGACGCCAGAGTGTTTGCCAGTTTTGGGTACTCTAGCCAAGCTGAGTTTAGCTGAGTCTAACCTAGCTTTGTTTCTCTGAGTCTAACAATTTTTTTTGTCTTTGCTCCCCAGCAGGAAGCTTTCCTGTGTTACTGGATTCCTGGACCTTCTCTCCCCTGGAAGGAAAAACCGAGTTACACTGAGCAGGGGAAAACCTCCACATGTTCCGTTCAAGTACCCAACGGAAATCCGCTCCATTACTCCTTCGGGTCCAACGCTTGTCAAACCTGTCTGCCCTCCAAAGTGTGCACTTTTCTCTGGATTTACCACACAGACTGGATTCAAGGACTAAGAAGGTCCCCCTCTAACATGAGTTCCATTCTAGCAAAATCTAAGTGCTTCCAAGATTCCCACGGTACCTGAACTGACCACTGAACTTCCCTTCTCACTTCCAGTTCCGGGTTACCAGCTCACTGAGTTTCAGATCCAGCTCCTGTTTAACCCCCTCAATAAACCTGTTAAACTTTTTCCGTGCTCTCTGAGTGGATTCTCTGCATGTGGGTCGGATTCGTTAAACCGATTATGACTAATAGAGAGACATGGAGATCCAGTTTATCAATAATCCACCATATATTGTGCATTTTTAACACTTATTTTGATTAGTTAAGGTTTGTAGAAATTGATATTTGTTGAAATGCTCAGAGTATTTTTACGATTCTTTTAAGAAAATCCAGGTTATGAGTCATTTCCCATATCGGTTAAACTTCCCTGGGTTTTTCATCCTTTTATCACAAATCTGTATTCAAAACGCCTATCGGACCAGCTTAAAAATATTAATCTCTTACCTCTCTAATTTTAACCTTCATGAAGAAATTAAGATGCATAACTGGATAGCATGAGAGGATGTAGTAGATAGGCAGGTGATGGCATAGATATTGGCGGCAGAACAAAAAAGGTTGTTGGAAGGAAGCCAGCGCTGCAAACATAACCAGGGCTGATGAAATTTGCTTTGGTCTGACAGTAATGTTACGTTTATGTCAGGCCCTCCAGTTAAATCACCACTGAAAGTGAATCCCTTGATATGGACAGATTTTAATTAAAAGGCAGTAGGGAACAGAGGAGAGATAAATGTAGGGAAGAAGAAAGGGAGAGTGAGAACATTGCATGACAGAGTGGAGGAGTTCTGAAGTGAGATGGAAAGCAGGAAAGAAAAAAAGAAGGATGGAAAAACGGGCGAGAGAGCGATTATATGAGCGAGATAAGAGGCAACTTATTCTGCAGAGAAGTGAAAACAGAACATCTCTGTCTGTGATTGTCCTATTGCACTTATTTCCAATGGCTTACAGGGCCTTCACAGTGTGTGTACATGTGCTTGATGTGTCTTTGCCTCTCTCCTCTCTCTCATCCTTGGTCACTCACACAGATTGATTTTTTTTTCCAAGGGTTGGCTCCATCACAATCATGACGGAAACCGAAGTGCACACTTGCAAAACTGCTGAAAAAACAAGCAAACATGCAGCAAAGTGCACACTCACCCTCCTCCCACACATGTGCACAGGCGGATCGGAGACGGCTCCATCAATCTGAATGATGCGGACCCGCACTGTGAAATAATCCATTTATGTTTAAAGGCATGCAAAGCCCGATGTTAGGTAATGAACACTGTCTATCAGCTTTAACCATTCAAGCATGTCCGTACTGTCTCTTGAGACACACAATTGATCTATCTCAGTGGAAAAAAGCAGACCAGAAAAGCAACAGCACAGAGCTGCACACTGGTACATTTCCTATGAAAGCTTCTTTCTCACATTATTGCATCTTTCTATACTGATATTAATTGATAACACAAATAAGAGTTTATAAACAAAATCACTTCTACTTACCAATTTTGTTAGAATTTGAGAGCATTTCTTCTTTTAAGAGAGAGTAAAAAACAAATTTAAAGCTTTGGTACCTTGTCCATATTCTGATCCAGATTGTTTTGTATAAGCAACCATCGTTTTTGTTAAGTGGTACAGTTAGGTCTAATCTCTTTTTCATTAAAAGGGTCAACACTTGTATTGATTTTTTTCACAAAATTGGAACTTTCTGAGAGAGGGATCTTTGTCCAGTTAAATTTAGGCTCAATCTCTCAAGTTCATCCACATTCCTTGGTCTTCGGCAACATTTTCTACCCTTCACCTCAGCCAAGATGTTTTCTAAAGCCAGTCGGCCATAGAACTGGATGGATTTTTATATATTGCTTCAGGGTCATTATCCTAAAGAAAGACCAGGTTAGCCGTTTTATACAGACATGAGGTAATGGCATTTCTCAAGACTTTAGAAGGAGTACTTAGCCCTCAGCACCACAGCTCCATCGCCATGTTTTGTAAAAGAATACAAGACACACAGTTCCTGTTAAAACACCAAATGCTGTGTGTTTGTATTTCTCTTTGAAAATGCACAGATTTGTTTCTTTTATTGTAGGAAAAAAAACTGTTTGGAAAAATTTTGAAGTTTCCAGATATTTCTTCTTAAAATCTAAAGAATAAAAAAAAAACTAATCTCGTTAAGTCCTTTTGGAATTTAAGGATTTACAATTTACAACACAAGATATTGGATTTCTGCAAACAGGATTAATTTAAGCTTGTGCCTATTTCTATCAGTTTTTGACAAGAGACCTAAGCACCCGGTCCATCCAAGGAGAAAATAGAAACAAAAAACAGACAACCAATCAACAGCAAACCCCATAGTTAAGGTATTTTGAGATTATGATCCTAACATTTATGCTTTTGGACGAGCGAGAATACCCAAAGACAATCCCTGCATGCACTGGAACAGGGGTTCCCTCATATTTCAGCTGGTGTCTCCAATAAAAGACAGGAGAATGGGGACCCCCTAAAAGTACATACATATTTTTATTGCAATTACCTCACTTTACTCATGAGTGAACTGATTGTGTTAATTTAAAAAAAAAAAAAGTATTCTTTTAATGTTTTAAAATTTTGAAATTGTTCATTTTACAATTGCATATTTAATATTTTATTTATGTATTAGATAAACATACATGTATTTATTTTATAGCATGTTCACATTTACACCCTACGCATACCTCAGCAAATACATTTTGATGATTAACAAAACCTTCTCACAGTGCCCACTTAGTGTCTCACGAACCACCAGTAATTCCCGACCCCAACTTCGACAATACCTGCACTAAAAAAAACATGCAAACTGCATAGAGAAAGAGCACAGGCAGGGACATTGCTAAATATTGCATAGATATACAGCTTGTTTGTGCCAAGATGATAAAAATAAACCCAAACGAGATAAATGTGCTATATTCACAGGCTATGAATGTTATAGTTACTTGAATGAAACATTTCCAGCTTGAAATGTTGTACAGTATCTTCCTTGTTAGTAAGGTAAGAGGAAAAAAATCCCTTTTAGAGAAGAAACCTGGTTCTGCTGGAGTTTTCTTCCTGTTAAAAGAGATTTTTTTCCTCTCCACTGTCGCTACAAGCATGCTTGGTGTGAGGGATTGCCTTCGAGTCAATGAGTCGATGCAATCAACTGGTCTTCCTTAGACAGAAAACTTTGAATCAGTTTGACTGTATGATCTGGTTAAATTCTAAAGTGCCCTCAGATGACGTGCTATGATTTGGTGCTATATAAATAAACTGAATTAAAGCTGAATTGAATTAGAAAAATACCTAGATTGCTAACTAGAATTTTCTAGACACTGTTAAGAAAGTAGAGATGTAAGAAAAATCCTTTTGGTTACTTTTGAATTAAACTGTCTGTAAAGGGATGTCGATGGAATCTTTTAGTGTTAGATTGTGCTGCAGCATTAAAAGTTTAAACTGTTTTAAAGGTTTTTAACACATCTTTACAAGGGGCGCAAATAATTTTAGCTGACACTGTCATCAGCAATATCTGCTAGTCGTGATGCTCTCTCATTATTTTGCAAATACCCTCACACGTCTGTTCACATTCACACACTGAGGATTCAGAGCTTTAGAGAAGGCGCTATCTCATGTCACCCTGAGGGTTTCCTTACTTTATAAAGGATATCAGACTCTTGGGCAGCAGTAACAGATTATGTCAGCGGGTAGTTTTTTCATAACTGACAATGTTATTCCAGTGGGCCTGGATGGAAATATATTATTTGGGTGTCAAAAACCTGATGTTCCCTTCTTAGGCCAAAATGTGACGCTTTTTTGTTGTTTGACAAAGGTGCAAACATGATTCTTCATATTTACCTTCCTGAAAACTACCTGAAATATTTGCTCATGGTGGAATTACTATTTGTGATTTTAGGATATTGCAAACAGCATTATATAACCTTCACATTGCTTGTACTTTATATATTGGCAGGATATTGTGGCCTATCAAGCATATATTAGTTGCCTCCTGAACTAACTCATTCATCTTCTTTTGGATATAGTATTACTCTGACTGCATTGTGGCCAAAACTACATCACGTATTAGCAGTGCAGCCAAAGCCTTAGAAAGATAAATAGGCACATTATGCGAGAGCCCTGAAGCAGAAACAGCTTGAATCTTGAGATAAGCTGTCAGTTTTCACTATTAATATGAATGTCCCAGAGACCTATACCAGCCTGGGACAATTTAAAGCAGATAATCCAGCACCTACTTTTATCATAAATGAATTTGCCAGAGCATATAGATGACTCAGCTGCCTGGCGCGTGCTTCATGCAACGTTTCAGTAGCCTCTCCTGGGTTGGCGAGTTTTTTTTTTTTTTTTTCTTATCTTCCTACAGAAACACACCGTCTCACACACACATTCTTAATAAGGTTGCCTTCAAAATCTGGCTGTGTGAGGTTGTTCTAATTATCTCATCTTTTAAAGGTGGCACATTGTTGGGCTGGGGTTTAATTTCACACCCGATCCACCTCTAGCCTTGCTTTTTATTTACACCCCAGCTCCAGCAGAGCAACTCACACACACACACACAAACACAAGCACACTTACTCCCAGGACTCCAGCCTCTAAAAGTAGGCTTGTACCCTCGCCATCACCCCCAATGAATAATTCTGCTCACTCTGTGCCCAGACATCAGTCCTGATTGTTAAATCTGCCAACAGCAGTCGATCACAGCTCATGGTAAATGAACTGGCAAGGGATCGTTTTTTTTTTGCATAACAACTATATTAGAAACAAGAGTACAAGAAACTTGGTTTTTATCCAAACCACCAAGACCAAATCTGACCATGCCCTTTGCAAATCAGATAAACAGCAAAATGATTTATATTAATATCAAATTAATTAATATAAAAATAACTGGGTTAAGCCAGCTGAGAGAATTAAACCTTAACGTACTGTCTGTGGATTCGATTTAAAAGTTAGTGTCATTGTTCTCCCCATTTAGGACTTTTCAGTTATCAGTTGTTCTGTTTTGTTGATCTTTGGTTTATTTTCCATTGTCTTTAGTTACTATCTGTACTATCAGTCAATGCGAGGCTCGCACCACCTGGTTATTGGTTGCCTTGGACATTTTCATCATTAAATAATGGTTGCGAACTTTAGTTATTGCTCTAGAGTTGTTGGATGCTTCCAAATAAAGATTATATCCTACAGCATTCAAATTCAGTGGGCTTTTTTCCTATTGCCATCTGGAGGTCTTGACACTGTGAATATGATGAAAATGGCATAAAATTCTAATTTATGTGCAGATTGCGGGCTTTAACGACTTCTCTGATCTGGTGCGAGCTGACAGAATTGACCAAGACTCCTGGAGAGATTTTGAAACATCTTTAGAAAAAGTGAGCGAAAGGCTGGTTGTCTTTCAATTTAAGCCTGTTTTGTGGTCTGCTTAGAACATTTTGTAGATCCAGCAGAGACAAATAGAAATTCTTGCAAATCTTTTACTGGTTTCAAGAGTTTGATAGGGATTTTATCAAGCATTTTAAGCATATTATTTTTTTTGTCACAGAGTGTGACAGATTACCTGTTATACTGCATTGCACAAAGTAACATGTTCAAGTCATGCATGGTTTTCGAAGCTGCAAAACTGCATCTCAGGGATTGGAGCCCAATGTGTTCAAAAGTGGTTTTACAACAAGCTCTGTGTAAAGCAGCACGAGCAGCTAGCGAAGAGTTTACATTTTCCAGTCTCTAACCTTCAAATTGCCTGAGAACTATCTATCCATCCTTCCATTTTCTAACACGCTTAAGCCCAAGTGGGGTCGCGAGGGATGCTGGTGCCTATCTCCAGCTGTCTACGGGTGAAAGGCCGGGTACCTGGACCGGTTCATTAGAGAACTAAAAATTGTTAAACCCAAGCAGTATTTCATCTAAATTTCTGAAATCACTATTAAAAGGCTTTTTGTCTTTGGATCTTCTCTGCAATCCGCTTTTAAGTTGTTCAATAGGGCACAATGTGTTCAGGTGATACTCTTTCTTTTGTTCTCTTTAAATATTCAAAAGGGGTTCCACAAGGGTCAACCGTAGGTCCCTACCATTTTTAATTTGTATTAACAGTTTAGATTGGGGGAAAAAAAAAAAAAAAATATATATATATATATATATATATATATATATATATATATATATATAAATGTAATATACTGGCCTTAAAACACATTAAAAATTGCTTTAAAAAAGCTAAAGTCATCTACTGATGTTGTTTAACTCAGTCTGATTAATTTGAAGTTTGCTCTGAATGCAGAACAATCTAAACAAATGCTATTTTCAAGTATTTGGTCTGTGCTAAATCCCAGCTGATGCAGCCCACTATTTCATATCAAGATTCCTCAAATCTAGAGTGAACCTCATGTATTTCATTTTCAATATCTTTTATTATTGATGGATCTCTTGCCTTTATTCTTTACGTTCTATGTCTGAGGAAAAAGTTGAAGCGTGGTTTTTATTTCAGAATTAAATCTTGGTTATTTTCTAAATTTAGAAACAACTTATTACCTCCTCTTTTCTCACCTAAACTACTTAATCTGCATGCATCTTCTCATTGGTTGCATTTTGTATATCATGGAGCTTTATGTTTTATCACTGGTCTTAAAGGCGCACCAATGTTGTGGTACACGGTTTGTATTATACTGTTCAGAAAGCCATCTAGGTTTTACAACACCCTTGTTGTTCGTCCCGTCCTTTTACTTTGTTTCTTATTTTCTCCTTTTTAACCATGCTGTTTCTATCTGTGCTTTGATATCTGTGGGGAATTTATTTACAACAACATCTATGTTGTAATAAAAATTTAAATTAAAACCTCTTACATTCCAAAATCTTCCCAAAAAATCCAAAAACATCATGATTAATTTTTGTAGTATTTGAAACCAGGGAAGCAGAAAATGAGTAAAGCGAAATAAGGAAGTTGACTTCATAGACTAACTTGTAACAGGTGGATATTTTTATAAACAATAGATGATAAGTTATCTATACTATCTATAGTCATGACAAGTACTGAATGTTGTAGTGCACTACCTCCTACAGCCGACCATTTTGGCTGTAGCCAGAAGAAGAGGCAAAAGTTCAAAGCTGTAGTTTCAGGAGCGTTACTTGATGCATTAAGATACAGCATAATTAGGTTACAACCTGGGCATGGGGAAAGCATGGCCACTGCTTTGGTTGATGCCCAAGCTACACTACTTTGCAAAGCCATTGCTCCAGTAACAAATACCCTTGTCAGTGATATGCAGCTCCCATGAAAATCCACCACTATGATTTCACAAAGGAAAATAATTTTTAAAAATACAAAAGCATTAATTCATGAATAGCTAAGCTTAAAGCAAAAAAAAGGCAAATGATAAAAATTGAGATTGCAAACTTTTCTCTACAATATTTTTCTTTGTTATGTTTGACAGAAAAGCAGAAAGAAACAAATTCCTGGTGTGAATGAAAATGCCTTTGGCGATTATCCAACTGAGCAATCTTATACTGTTTTCAATAGTTGTGATACTCCACGCTGGCTTCCAGAAATCGATGTAAGATGCAAACAGGAACAATTGACTGAGCACACAGACGAAGTTAAATAGCTGCAGGAGCGCTGCATTGTATTCAGGTGCATTTTGTTTAATCAGTCAGACTTTGACAAACCCATTATGTTGGCATAGTTTAGAATAACTCATGTGACATCTTCTCTCTTTCTTTAGGTCTGTGAGTCCTATTTGTTGTCTCGCAGCTTCCCATCCAATACTGCTCCTCTCTCCTACTTCCTCTCTCTGTAGCCTATCTGCCACATATCACAGCATTTGACAGTATGTGAATGGGGTCCCTCAGGGAGGCATTAGCTCCCTGTTGGGAGTTCTTCAGCTACACTCCTTGCAGGTATTTTCTTACCTTGGCACAACATAATCAATAACTTTTAATATTATCTGGTGGCAAACCGAGTCACGGCAGAGGGCTGCAGGAGGCTCTGGGCCAGACTGAGGGTGAAAGGAGACTGAAGTGGGGGCAGATCATGCTGTTGTAAGCCCACAGATATAAGGTGAACATTAGCCTTGACATTTCAGCTGAAGCAAGGCTGAGAGATGCTGTCTGACATCCGGTTCTGCTAACAGGAAAGGACATATTCAAAGATGGTTTAGGGGTCACTGCCATTGCTTTAACATTTTATCTTTCAGCCTCATAGACAGAATGTTAAAGATTTTAAGACAGGAATGATAGATGATACACTGCCATCTAGTCTCTTATAGGGGCAGGGGGTATAACAGACTTCTGTACAATACTACAGCAGGGGAAATATTTTTTTCCCTGCTAGACAGAAAATTGTCTGGCACAGCTTACATAATCGGGGTAAAAAACAGGATCTAGGGAGAGAAAAAAAACACGCTTTCAATAGAATCAGTTAGGAGCAACTACATATGACATAGATTACAGTTACATGACTTATAGTATATATAGTATATATAGTATACATGACTTAGAGGTTCTATATTCCAGATTATGTGCAGTAGATAAGTCTACTGGCATGTTAATTTATGATGAATCTATATTAGTTTTTCCTGAAGGCTAAAGCTACAGGGAAGTTCAAGAGCCATGACCAAACCCCAGTCAAAGGATTCAGATTTAACCCTATAGGGACAATATCAGATAATAACAAGACAAGTTGCTTGAAACGTTTCCAGTCAGAGAAACTGTCTGATATATGGAATCAAAGTGCTCTAAAGATAAATAAATAAATAAATAAAAATTTAATTGGATTATGTGAATGCTTTTTATTGCTTTTACACTATTTTACTTTTCTTTATGCAGTAATTTCATTCAGAATCATGTTAATGTTAAGTTGTCGGGGAGATTATTAAGGGTGCAACGCCTCTTACCGCCTTTTTCTGTGTAAATAATCACCAGCGGTTGTGTGAATGATACACCTAGATAAAACAGTTCATAAAAGAGTTTTCACATAAACCAGAATGATGGCTTAGAGATTCAAGTTCTTTTAGCAGTGAAGAAGTTCTCTCATGACTGGGCCCCTCTTTCACGGTTTACTAATCTAGAATCATAACAAATAAATATCTAAAAAAAAACTTATCTGCTGGAGGCAGGTGTGCTAAAACTGCTAATATCTTTGAATAAATACATTAAAGGTCTTCTACTGAGATGTCAGAGAAAGTAAACCCAGAATTTCCCATAGTACAGAGTTTGCTCATTGTTGACTCTCAAACTTGCTGCTGCACACTGTCAGTCAGCTGGCTACACTTTTCTCACACTTGAGAGAGGCTTTATACATTTTTCTAGTGACAAGAAAGATTGAGTACAAGTTGTGTAAACACCCTAATGGCAATCAGAGCTATCAGCTCCTTACACCAGAGGTCTTCAACAGGGGGTCCGCGACCCCTAGGGGGTCCTCGGAGGTACTGCATGGGAGTCGCGAAAGTTCTGGTTGATTAGACTGTTTTTTTTTATATTCCCTCCTGCAATTTTTTCCACTAATTGATATGTCTTTTATTACACATTAACATGAATTCAACACACTGTAATAAATAGATAAATGGAGGCAGAAGATGTCTTACAGTTATCAATGCCAGTGGCGGTTCTAGACCAAATGTACCAGGGGCCAGGAGGGGGCCAGCATGTTTTCATGGGGGAACAGAAAAGCATGAAATAAAAAACAGGGCAAGGGATTGAAATATATTAAGAAAGCTGCATGAAGTGAAAATTCTATTCAATTAGGTTTAATTAAAATTCTATGTCTTATTAGGTCAATTTACATTTATAATTTAGTAATTTTACATATTTTTGACTTAATTTAAGTTAAAATTATCGTTTTCTATAAAATCTGAACAAAAACTCAAGAAAAACAGATAAATACAGCCGTAAAAATTAGAGCAATGTTGGGATCTGGAGATCTGCCACCTTTCTCCAGCAGAGAGCGCCCTGGGTCTCCTGAGCTGAAGCCACCTGCACACCTGAGGCTGATTCATCTCATCAGGAGACCAGCTACTTAAGCAGCGGCTTGCCTTCCCTTCAGCGCTGGAGTGTTGACCAGTTTTGGTTAGCAGAACCTGAGCCTCAGCCTGAACATAGAATCTCTGCCTGCTCTGGAGAGTAACCCTGATTCTAACCTGCCTCTGTCTTCTCTGCCTCATAGGAAACCTGATCGAAGTCTGTAGCTCTGGAGGAGCTCATGTTTGGAAACCTGCCTGCCTGCCCTGAGAAGCCAAACCTGAAGATCCTCAGTCTGAACCTCCCCGCTTGTTCTCAGGAGAGAACTTGGAGTACAACTCAAGGTCTGAACCTCGCTAGCCTGAAGCTAAGCTCTGCCGCTGCTAAGCTCTCTGCTGAACCCACAGTCTCTGGACCCAACCGGTTCCCTCTCTCCACCGATCAGTCTGAACCTCATCAGGTACAACTCAGAAACAAACTCTGCCAAGACATCATAGCTACCAGGCTAACCAAACAATCCCTCTCTGCAGATAACTCTGTGAATCCAGTCCCGGACCTAAACCAGAACCTGTGCAAACAATTTACTCTGTGTATCCTATCCTAATAAACTGTTGAACTTTTACTCAGTCTCCTGTGGTGTTCTAACCTGACAACAGCCAGATGCATGTCTCGCTCCGCCTAGCTCCACTCACATACATCTGGGAACCCGCTCATTGAAAGTGATTTCCCCAACCGAATTTATGGTCTGTCCAATCAGGACGCAGGGCAGGTGTGTCCTGGAGTGGAGAAGCGACCGTGAGATTCCAACAACAACTCGCATTGAGGAAGCAAGCGTTAGCATTGATGCTGCTATTTCTTCTGTGTTATCCAATCTATCTGATATTGTTTCAGTAAAAGAACATCAGAGAACGGCTTTGAAGGCTTTTGTTGGTGGAAACGATGTTTTCGCCCTTCTCCCGACCGGATTTGGCAAGAGCTTGATCTACCAAATGGCTCCTCCTCTCACAGCGTCACGGGTTAGCTTCGGTGTGAGTGGTTGAAATAGCACGTCAATAAAGATGACAGACAAGTGGCTTATCCAATCATATGCAAGGAGTTTTGATAAGGCCCAGCCTTCAGTAAAGGCAGTTCCTATGGCGGTGTCCCAGATGTATGTGAGTGGAGCTAGGCGGAGCGAGACATGCATCTGGCTGTTGTCAGGTTAGTGGTGTTCTGCATGTGGGTTTAATCACAGAGACCCATCATGACAAGCAATTTGTTTTGAAAAAACATTTAACAAATGAAAACAGGGATCCTATCTCAATACCACTGAAGCTATCACCTTATTGTTTTTAAATAATTAGTAAAACAGAATTTGTAAAGGAAAAAAATGTAATAGATCAGTGAAGACCCCTGCCTTACACTGTTTATTTAGAAGAAGCATTATGGATAAAATGGGTAAATAGTTTGTATAATATTAATATATAATTTGAGACCTTGCTTAATTAAGCATGTAAATATTTTATATTTTTACCTGTAGAATAACTTTCATATTAAAGATCAATTAGAGATTTATGTTTTTTTAGTTTTTTTTTAATTCTAAAGGTATATGTAAATAATAAAATAAATTCTGGAAAAATAAATCACATTAGAACCTTATTCTGGCTCAACTGAACACTTCAGGTAAGATATTACAGTAACTGTTCATAAGATTTTAACACAACTTCAGTTTTAAGATAGCCACCTGTATTTGTAAAGCAAAAAACCCAAAACAGGTGTTTTATTTTTCATTGCTCTTTCACTTTGCAGCACACATATGTAAGAGTGTGTTTACTTTATTTATGGGTTGCAATCATGCATTGCTCAGCCTCCTCAGCAAAACAATCAACATTCTGCACAGTTACCCGTCGAAACACAGGTACAAGTGTTTCCTGTCAGTCATCACCACATAAAGATGCTGACCCCTGGCATTTATGAAGCAAAAACAAATCATTTACCAGCCTGTGCAACCTAACCTCAAGGTGAAAAGGGAAAAAATGGTCACTCAGGTGAAGCAAATCTCAGAAAGGAGTAGGGAGAGTATGTACAAAAAAAGCATAATTTTAAAAGTCATTATATACTGGAAAAAAAAAACCATGCTTCCATGCTGTGCTGACATTGGTGCCAAACCAGGTAAAACAGCTTAAAAAATTATTTCTTTGCGGTTCAGTTGACATAATCAAGAACTCATTTAGGCACTAGATCTACCCGACAACTGGAGCACAAACATTGACAGCACCTGAAGCCTCCTCACAGCAGTGTCTGGGCATGTGCCAGAAAACAACAGATGCCACCAAAGCAAATGTTGGAATTGTAACGCTCAGCTAATGATGGGATCTGCAGGCCTTTTTCCAGGTGACTTATGTTACTGCGTCTCAGCTGGGGGCAGGGATGAGTGGAGCTCTATCGATCTGCTGTTTTGCAACCTGATCGATTCTACCACCCAGATCCAAGCAGTCTTATTTAGGTCAAGCCAAAGCATGTGGGTTCAAATTTAATTAATGCTAATGAGCAAAAGATAGCATCAGACTAAAATAAACAACCAATTGGGACTTGCACCATATTAATAGTTGGCAGCATTTTACAATATTATTCCATATAAATAAGTAGAATCAGCGATGCCTAACATATATAATTGGTATTCATTACACTCAAGAAAGCCTGAATGCTTTAAGGAAATAAAAACTCCAAATAAATTAGATTTGCCCACGCACTTCTGTGTAACTTTGGATCATTTGGAAAAACATACAGCGGGATAAAACATCAAAAGTCATTCTGCTAAAACGATTCTATTGTTTTCTTCAATTCAGTTTATATACATAGCACCAATTCACAACACACGTCATCTCAAGGTACTTTACAGTTCACCAGATCATACATTCAAACTGATTCAAAGTTTTCTATCTAAGGAAACCAGTTGATTGCATCGACTCATTGACTTGAAGGCGACCCCTTGACACCCAAAGAGATCGATTTTTTGGGTGTAACAATGAATTCTTACTAAAAAAAAGTCTGATATACAGACAACAAGAATATTACTATGTGGAACTAATGTTTGGAACACTACGTTCCACTGTGGAATGTTTGAAACGTAACACAATGAAGGAGCATGGAACACAGGCTGGTTCTCAGTTACAAAAATGTGTGCAAAACTTTGATGATATTCTTCTAATGTTGACAAAAATAAATAAAAATAAAAATCAAATGTAAAGAAGTTTATTTACATGGTTACTCATTAAAAAACATGTATTTTTGCTTTATATTTTATATTTGCTTTGTAATATTATAGTAATTTTGCCACAATATTTTATTGTAGAAAATGCACCAAATCATAAAGCTAAGATAGAGGCAGATGCCAAACCTTGATTCTCATTCATTACACAATATATGTTTTTTTCCCGTGGATTCTTTCCTACCTCTTTGTCAATGAGGCCTTTAGTTTTCTGATTTTATTTCTGATTCTAATGCTCTAGTTAATAAATAACAATACAATATATATATATATATATATATATATATATATATATATATATATATATATATATATATATATATATATATTGTATTGTATATATATATATATATATATATATTGTCACACCAAAGGGGGAAAGCAGAGGAGGTGCTCATTTATCTCACTGTTACACCCCAATGCAGAAATGTGTGGTGAGCTGCATCTGTGCATCAGCAGAGAGAGGAAAGGCGACCCTGAAAAAAACAACATATCTTTCACACATCAAAGATCGCAGCTTCGGTACAATTTACTAGTTTATTATCTATGACTGATGACATGGCTTCCCGGAGTCTGAATGGAAGGCTGTCGTTGAATGGATTTGGCTCAAAATGGAAAATGAAAAATCCAGATCAAAAAAGCCACACGGCAGTTAATTAATGGCACTGGGCTGCGCTGATATAATGAGAGGGCCGGAATCCTTTTAAGCTTAGGTACACAAAGGTTGGAGAAAAAGGCTTTTAGAAAGAAAAAAATCATGACACATTATCATTCTAATATGTTCTCATTTATCCCAGGCTGTCTCCTATTGTATACCTTTTGACCACCAGCTTCATGGACTTCAATAACACTCTTAATGAAACGACGAGAAGCATTGCTAATCTGTAACTCAAGCATGACTCTTCTTTTTTTCCAGTACTGTAAAAACAACAGCATGGCTTAAATGAGATGCGGCATCTATATGGTAATTTTTTCTGACGTAAGGCGGTAGTAGGAAAAGCGCCATGTCAGCACCAGCTGAAGCTCCTGTGTGACTTTCAGCTAACGACAGAGGGCCGATGCTGAGGCACTTCATTACAAAGCTGCTCCGCCAAGGCTGGTCGAGGCAGCTACTTAAAGTAATGGGAGAAACTGTGCCCTGCCGCTGCTTTCCAAACGCACTGTCTCACACACTGCCGGCATACTCCATTAACCCACCACCACCACTTCAAGTTCCTGCTCTCCCCACATTCTCTGGCTCCCATTTCTTACTAAAAACTAAGAACATTCATTTCTTCCTCCTGCACCTTTGCTACAAGACTCATGTCTCTTTAACATCACAGCTGATTAATAATGTGCAAAGGGAGGAGAGGGGCTGCGTTAAAAAAGGTACAGGGTGTTAGGTAGGTAGTCAGCGAACAAGGTGAATTGAGTTTTTAATAAAGCTCGGTACTGAGCAACGATTGATGAAAAATAAAGATCAAATCTTCTGATATAATAGCGACCCTTTGTTTCAAATTGCCGTTGGTAATTTAACCTAGTGAAAAATATGTCCTCCTTTATCTTATCATGCAAGACACCCCCTTTTTTCAGGCACACATATTCACTTGACCTTTTCCACAGTTTTGGTAAAATACAACCGCAAATATCAATATACAGTATTTCATTGGAATTTTATGCAGCAGACCAACATGAAGTATTGTTTAAATATGAGGTGATAGAAAGTGTTTGTTTTTACATTTTTATAAAGAAAAATCCCCCAAAATCATCAAAACAGCCATCTGAAATTAAACAACTACCGGTAACTGGATGATTTAAGGAGTCATTTACTAAATACATAACATTTTCAAAGGCATACTTCAAACCATTAATATAAAAGTGGAAATTGAATATGTTTTTCTAAAAAAAAAAAATAAAAAAAAATAAAAAAAACATAAAAAGCCAATTTTTTTAAAGTTTGCAAAGAGTTATATTAGGGAAACAGCAAACAATGTGGAAAAAGGAGATCTGGTTAGATGATACCACAATCAAAAATTGTGGTCCACGTGCAAAACTCTTTGTCATGATGAAAAAGTAACACTGCACATGAGCCTGAACATATCCTCCATTAAACAAAACGTGGTGGTGGCAGCATCATCCTATGGGACTCCTTTTTTTATTCAGGGAAGATGGATGGAGTTATATACCGAACAGTCTACCACAAAAATCTATTAGAGGCTGTTTAAGACTTGAAATGATGAGGGTTCTCCTTCCAGCAGTACAACAACTCTAACCCCACAACCGGGATAACAACAACAGAAAATCTGTGCCAAGATTTTTTAAAAAAATGTCATTGACTAATTTTAAACTATTTTACACAGAAAAATGTGCCGAAATTGGAGTTAAAAGCAACTCTTTAGGTACTAATTTGTAAAATAAATTCAACACCATTGATCTTTAGTGGTTCTATTTCAGAGTTGTACACTGTACGGTGCTTTGATATCTGGTTACAGCACAACAAAGTATGTAAATGTTCAAGAGAGAGGGACTATTTTAGCATGACACTGTACACTTACTGCATGAACATATCTCTTATAAGTTTACTTTCCAAATAGTCTTAAACTTTGACTTCAAAATCACAGCAAACAAATCCTTTAATAGCCTGATCAATACACATAGTGCTATGGAAATAAGGCCAATAGTCGATATGGCCTGGGTCTGGCCGACCGTCCATGCACTGATGCGTGCCATTGATCAAAGTGCGTGCCATGCTACAAACCAAGGATTAGACCATTTGTCTGCAGGCTCCACCTTGAACCACTATTCTGACCCCCAGGCAAACCTGCCGTGAGATACAAAGCAAAAAATAAGCTCTCAGGAGTTTCAGAACATCCATCATCGGGCTTAAAGAACTGGACACAGTTCAGGGAAGCGGCGGATGCACAAACACGCAGCAGAGATAAGATGGGTTGTTACAGGGAGTCTCTGTGGGGATGAGAAAACAGTAGAAGGAGGCCCCATGCATCAATATTGTCTCACCTCGTGTTTTGCCAGCCAGAGTCTCATCCCAGCTTCTCAGAAGTAGCATGGTGGTGCGGCCTGGGACTCCTCTCTCCCTGTCATAGCCTCAGACTGAGGGAGGCTGGAGGAAAATCAACAATAACATTATGCGTATCTAACAGAAGAAGCTTCTGAATTTTAAGATATTCGTTTTTATGGATTTTTGCTGAACAGTAACTAAATAAAGCAATTCAGGTTCTTTTGTTAACACATCACAATTGTGTCTTGAAAACATAATGGCTATGGGTTCAAAGAAAGGGAAACTCATCAGAAAGCTAAAGCCAATTTAGTTTTTTATTCAGCACTTTGAGTTGTTTGGTTTAACAAGGCTTTGTTTTATTAAAAACATGTCTTCCATCTGCAGCATGAATTGAATTTTTAAGTTAAAATCCAGAGAGTCATGAACTGGTACATTTAAGAATGAGGCACAGCTGCTGCATTCATCCTGTTGTATCTCCAAATTACACCTTTTTATATAGTCCTGATTGTAAAGAGTGAGTTACTAATAAAGAACTTACAGCCGTTTTAGGTAAAATCCTCAGATGGTCAAGAGGGTAAAGCATCAATGTTGAGGTAATTGCACTCCAATGGAGCAGCGTCACTTCTCTTCCTTGGAAAAGATGCTCAGAGAGTCTGTTTCTCTTACGTCTGCCACTCTGTTATTGCAAAGGGAACAAGGAGGACAGAGGGTTAGAAGCAGGGCACACTCATTTAAGACTCTAACAAAGCCACTATGTGCTTTGGCATGGATCGCATTCTCCGACATGCTCACCCTAGAAATAATAAATCAGGTTAAATGAGGGGTGATTTAAAACAAACAAATAAGTGGGTTCCAACACAGTGTTATCCCAGAAAGTTTAGACTGTGGTTTTATATTTTCCAAATATGGATATGTAGGAGGGAAAAAATCTAAGTATAGAAATGGCAGAAATCTTAGTTTATACTGAATAAATGTCTTTTTATTCCATATTTAGATGTTGACCGCTATCTCTGAGTGTACATCCTAATTACTATGTATGTAAACTTTATTTAACCATGACCGCATCTCTTGTTGAGATTATGAATCTCTTACTAGAGAGAACTAGGCAAACCTAACAGATATAAAAACCAGTTCAAAAACAGTATAGATAGTAAAAGAAAGAAAGTAACAAACACATCTTTGTATATAAAATAGAACTAAAATACCACTTAATATAAATCATTAAATTTGCAAAAAAATACCTTTTTTTACTAAATGAAAAAGAGTGGCCTTAGATATATTACAGGAACAATTTCTTTCAAATTTCAGTCCTTCTGCAGTTGATTCAAATCTGAATAAAAAGCAAACTGGATGAACTTTTTGCCATCCTCAGTACGACCTTCAGGCACAGACAATAGAATGAATTGTTCGAGCAGAGAGAATAACCACTTGGAAGTTTTCTAACAATAAGAGACAATAAATTGAGGGGAGTAAACCAAAAGTGGCTTCATAAGTAAACACATCTAAGTGGTCAAATCTGTTGGTGGAGATGGCAGTCCAAACAATATGGTTATACAGAAAACAATGATGAGTTAGGGATCCTTGACCATTGATGAAACATAATGCTCCATGGTACACAGAATTTAGCATAGGCAACCAGTGTGAACGTGGGTGCATATTAGCAACTGGCTAGCTCAAGTGGTAAGTCACCCTTCCTTTAAACAGGATTCATATCCCAGCTGGTGGGAATGAGCCGCGATGGCAGATCCTTAGGCAAGACCCTTCATGGTAATGCCTGCTCAAGTGGTGAGCAGGCATTAGCAGTGGTGGCCTAGTGGTTAGGGCATTGTGCTTGGAATCCTGAGGTTCTGAGTTCAAGCCCTACTGCCACTCTAGCTCCCTGAGCTCCCTTAATTTTGTTGCTCTGTATTTGTGACATCGTAATGACAATTAAACGCTGGAAAATATAACGGATGAAAAAAAGCTGTAGCAACAACACCTTTTCTAGCATCACATGATAAGCGAGATCTAATTCTAAAATAAAAACCCAGCTTCAGCTTTAATTCTGTTACAAGCTGTCGAATATTAGGAACAAAACTGAGGGAATTATCAATCATCAATCCTAGATATTCATAATGAGACAACTTCAATCTGATGACCTTGAAACACATCTGCGTCAATTGCAATATTGATAAACTTATATAACTGGAGATTCAAATAACTTAAGATTTCATAGCATTTAAAACTAGATTTAGAGCTCTCACATCAAAAGCTGTAGATTTTAAAACACACATTTAACTTTATTGGCAGCATAATATAAGACAGTGTCATCAGCATAAAAATTAAATTTAGCATGCAGGATATTTTTATCTAAACTGTGAATTTAGATTAGAAAAAGAAGTGGACCTAGGATAGTACCTTGTGGGACAACCAGGCAGTTAGAAAACTGACCTGCCACCTGGATACACTGTGACCTGCTAGACAAGTAGTTTTGAAATCATGCCTGAATGACCAGATTTACTGATCAACTGAATATGAAAACTCAATGAAAAGTTGTGTACGATGTTGTTTATTTTATCTGCAAAACCAATCAATTACTGATCATTTTTGTTTACTGCTTTGAGAAATCCTTATGTTGTTTTATCTCTGGCTCCAAGATTCTTAATGGAGGTATGGTTTAGATAAAATGCATTACTTTATTACCATAATTTATCTGCTTTTTGGCATGAAGGTACCCCTGATCACAAATAGGAATAAAAGATGATCAATATTCAATTTAGATTAAACACACTTTCCAAATTATTGCAGAATTTACCTGTTTTGTTGTTTTTGCTACACTACAAAAGAAACTGCAATAACCCTTTTTATCATTGCTGAATCCAGAGCTTTAGCACAGCACTGTTTTGTATTATGTAAGGGGGGAAAAGATAATTAATCTTCTAAGGGAAATTCTTATACTGAAACATACAGCCATAAAAACCAATGGGCTAAAGGCTAAGTATTTAGATGCATGACATTTTTAATTATAAACTTTGTAGGAAAACAGGTTTCATAACATTTTTCACACTTCAAGTCATTTTAAACCAGCATTTAAAAAAGCTTTACTGGTCAGGAAGAAAAATATATAAAAGCTGATTCACATCTCCTATTTAACGAACAAGAGTCCAAACAAGGACGTCGGAATCCAAGAGGCGAGTTTGAGCCATACTTTAGGTGAATAAATGATTAAGTGAAAAATGCGTATGAATAATGAACCAGTCTCTGCGGGGTAACAGATTGTTCTTTCCATATTTAATAGATTGATGGGCCTCACAGAACTAAGACAACTTGCACATGATTACTAATAAACCCAAACACATGCGCTGCAGCTAACAGTGAATGTGAGAAATTCTACAGCGGTTTAAAAAGCTATTAAAACGGAATGTTTTGCAGCTCTGCCTTTAAGTTCAGAGGCATTTGTTGAATCTTTGTTCTTAGCTCGGTTCTAATCTTATAAAGAGGCCTAAATGCATTTCTGTGCACATCACTTCTCTTGGACAGGGTCTCTGTCGATGCGAGTCCTCTTAATCAGCTCCGATGAATTATTGAATAGCCTTTTTATATCAGATCATGACCCATATTCTGCTCTCTTGAAGTGAATATACAGCCAATAAAATCCAAATGTACTTTTGTTGGAGTCATCCCACACAGGTTCCCAGCTCGCTCTGCAACGGGTGAACAACATGGAGACACATGTCACCGTGTTACGAGATTCAGATGGAGCTCTGTGGACTGATTCTCTCATTTAGAACAAGATGATGGATGGGGTTGTCTCACAGCACTGCATCTAAAGCGAATCTGAGGTGTTGGGTTTTAAGCTTGCTCCACGCCGACTGCTCAGAGGCTTATTGTCAAAAGCGGCAGTGAAGTAGGATTCTGTGATCCCACAGCACAGAGTGGAATCAGTGGAATACAAAACAACTAATGAAGGGGTTAATGCAGGCTCTATTGGGGAGGCTGCAGTGCTGAGAGCCACAAACAAGGGTTGCTTTGTTGTCTCATTAGGCAGCAGAGAGACAGAGTGAAAATCAGTAGGAAGAGTGGATAGGATTATGAATCTCCTCAGCCCCTGCTGTCTCCTCTTTACCCTGTTTAACAATGATGATTGCAAACCCCCATAAGATTTCTTAAAGGGACAGTTCAAATGTATACAATTTTAAAGTTCGCAAGCAGTTCATATTTAGTCTGCAGCCCAAAACATTTTTTTATCTAATTTTATTCTTTTTTAAATGTATAATAGCTTTTGGGCTGCATGGTGGTGCAGTTGGTAGCACTGTTGCCTTGTGGCAAAAAGGTTATGGGTTCGATTCTTGGCCTGGGGTCTTTCTGCATGGACTTTGCATGTTCTCCCTCTGCATGTGTGGGTTCTCTCTGGGTACTCTAGCTTCCTCGCACAGTCCACAGTTGGCTTAATCTGCTTCTCTAAATTGTCCTTAAAGTCGTAGGGCAACAGCCCTTCCAACTGTTGCAGTTCCGAATTGGGTGGTGCACGACTTTACACGAGTAGATAAAGTAAATGTGATTGGTCGTTTATCAAGAGGGTTGTTGTAGAGGAAGGTTTCGCAAGTTTGATTGTGGCCCGTTTGTCCGAAGCATCTTGCTAACCAGTTAGCAACTTAGTGCTAGTAGGTTCCCAATGGGAAATTACATTGGATGTGGTGCATCACCAATAATCTTCCCTGTGAAACATGTGTCGAAAATAGAATCTGCTTTGCTTTCTCATTAAACTGTTTAAAAGAAAAGACAGATTGGTTAAAAGTCCACATAATTCAATTAACATTAATCTCTTAAATTATTTTCTTTTTTTTTTGTAGAGATTTCAAACATGTTAAACTTCATTATTGTTTTGGGGGTTTTATAGGTCAAAGGTTCCCCTTTGTTTCATAAATAGTTTTTGCATGCCCCTAATTACTTCTGCCTCAACCTTTTTAACAGTTGAAGAATGAAATATCAAACTCAATAAATTACATATTGGATTTACTACTTGCTTCATCTTTGTGTTTCTCCTGAGAGTTTTCTATAATAGCTACGTTGTGTGATTTTAAGCAACATCTACTGGTCAGACTGCAGGGACATGAACCGCTTCCACCACCGCTTTTCCCTCTCCAACAATACGGAAGCCATCATGGTACAAAATGGCTTCTGAAATGTCCACATCACCAATCTTGTCTAGTGATGATGAGTTGTTTTTTTCACACATAATTTTATAAACAGTATTTTATTATTCTGTGTAGGAAATAGATTTTTATATAGGGCTAACTAGATGTAGTCACAATCGAGCGTCATGGCGATCTCTACAGCCACTAGTTTGTCAGCTCTGTGCTGCCGTAGCTCGAAGATGTCTGCCTCCAAAAATGCAAAACCCACTCCTATGTAATTATGCATAGCTATTTCTAAAGCAATGAAAATATAAAGACTGAGACTTTCAGTTTACAAATGATCTTAAATAACATGAATATGATATATTATATTTCTATCCCTGTAATTATTAATTACTGTTAATAAACTCTTAATCATGCTCATCTTTCATTCTTGTCTGCCCTTTGGTACTACTTCAGCCCTGGAAAACATGACACATTCTTTATTATTTGCTGCAAAGGTTTACAATTTACAGTATTGGAAAAAGTATATCCCAAGATGGGCAGCAGATCACATCTATAACTCTATTAAAATCTGTTTTGCTCGCAATATTACTAAGAAGAGGTGGAAATTAGGTGTATGAAAAGCCTTCTTCCATCTAAGTGGGCTATGAAGTCCACTTTAACATCCATTTTGATTCTGTCAAGCCCTGCTGCATATTTTTTAAAGACAGGAAAGCGAATATCAATCATAAAAGACTACCACAGACAGTTTCGGTAATCATTACAGCAGCGAGCCATGTGTCAGGGGCCAAGCCTGCACCCGTAGAGTCTGTTTTGCAGTGTGGCAGCAACAATGACAGCTTTGACAGACTACCTGAGCTAAAGTGCCCATCTGCAGAAAGGCTAAGGAGGGTCACATGTTTGCCAGGGAGCAGCCAGCAGAATGGGTAATAGACCGCGAGTTTATGAGAGCAGGTCCCAGGGGGATTTTACAGGTGTGACGCAACAACCTTGACCGAGCACGCACGCACACACATACTTATATTGAATCCAAAACACACTGTCTGACACATGATTGGAAAGTTAATCAAAGAAACAGGGTCAATCACCGCTGCACAGTAGATAGATGGACAATGGGGTCTGTATGTGTCTGTGATGGGATAGAGAGATGAACACAATGGCTTTGAATGTGAATTTGGTTGCAGATAAAGAGCAGGAGCTCGATTCTGGAGCAACATCATTATTACACCTCTACTGTTAAAGCAGTTTTGGCATCGTTGGTTTAACGTCAGATAAGAAAAATTGCTCCTCGAGAAAGGGAAGTGTACTCTTTTTCATCACGTAGATTACTTTATTGATCTACATACGCGAGTACGTCCAACTAGCATTGAGTCACAGTCCTTTTTTCCCTTCTTCTCCGAAACTAGTGGCTCTACAGAGTGATGATATGGAACAGAAGATAATTTTACATCTAAAGTTAATTTTTTCACATTGATAGACATTGTCATTGACATGAAAGTAGCAATGAAATAATAATCAGTGACATTGTCACTGATTATTATTTCATTGCTACTTTCATTAATTAAAGAGAAGGAAAGGAAAACTTAGGGGAGAAAACAGTGAAAGGATTTAAAGTGGGAGGGCTATTAATGATGTCAATAATCCACCAGCATTTAGCACTTTAGACCCACACACATATATAAAAATATATAAACATGTGAGCCTGTGGGTGCAAAAGAAGAACTTGATATGGCAAAATGCATTTCTATAAATATCTCCATCTGCCCTTCATCCAAAACCAGGAAAAGCATGTGTGGATCCAATGAAACATACTCACCTACTGATCTCTAAACAATGAATTATGTTTAATGGGCTGAGCTGTTGTAGAATGGAGAAATTAAAATCAAGGCCAATTGAGAAAAAATGCTGCTTCAGTCTTTAATCCACAGTTGTAATATCCAGTAAAGATTTAAAAACCGAGAGACAAATTAGTTTTGGTCCTTTAAAAATGAAAAAAAAAAAACATATAACCTAAATAAAATTCAAGAATTTGAAAAAAAAAAATCTTTGTTTTACTGGTAAATATTTTAGTTTCATTCAAAATCGAATCCAGGATTTAAATGGTAATTCCACAGGAAAGCTTATATATCCAGAGTCCCACTTTTCCGTCGTCTTCGTTCGGTTTTAAATCTCCTTCGGAAACAGAATGCAAATATTTCAAAATTAAGAAAATTAAAAATGAAGATGAGCTATGTGATTTTCTCCACTGTTTTTTTTTTGTTTGTTTTCTCAACTAAAGTGTATGTTTCTGTGCTTCTGCTATGGCTGACACACAATGCTCCATTTACCTCCCAGTCAGTCCAAAAATCATTCAGCTTTCTGTTCCTTGTGATTGTAATATTTAATAAATTGTTGAATCACATAATCCAATTGCAAAATCTTCCTCCGTAATGTGTGGCAATTCTTTTAGCACTGGCAGAAAAAAAATGTAAATTAACAATGAATCAATGAACAGGATCAGTGTGGAAGAATAGACTGGATGAAAGCAGAGGAGGAAAGAAAACAAACGGTGAGATATGATGAAAGTAGGTAAGAGTTAAGCCAGAAAAAGTGGAAAACAACGAGGGATAAGATGTCCTTTAAGATGAAAACAATAAAAAGGCAGTCCATTCTCTTTAGAAGCTTGTGTGTGACAGTCTGCAGGAATTGGGAGTCAGTTTGGAAAAGATACGAGACAGAAAGAGGGACGGGGAGGGAGGAGACAGAGGGGAGGAGAGAGGAAAAGAGGGCATTGAAAAACGGAGCCGGAGGATTGTACAAACGCAGATGACACCCCGGCAGAACGGGCTTTGAAGCAACCAAGTTAAAACGGGCCCTTACTGTTCAGCCTGACCTCCGTAGGGTCAAACATTAGGAAAAAAAAACTGGAGCTTTTCAGCAGATGAGGAAGTTTACTGGTGGGTGTGTGTCTGTGTGTGTGTGACAGGAAAACCAAATAAAACAAACATGTAGACGTGATGAAGCCCCTTTAATGGACACAACACACTTTTTAATGACAAGGCAGTCAAACATTGGAGGTCCGTGATGATGGCTGAAGGTGCTCACTTGATGAGTCACTTGAAGGGGAGGGGGGGGCGAAATTAAGTCAGAAAACAAGGATGAAAGAAGGAAGAGTGACGTAAGGAGGGCATGAGGCAGGAATCAGCTGAGAGCGGGATGGGAGGAGTGCCATCGAGATACCGAAGCATTGCCAATTGTGTGAGTGTGTGTGGATCATTTCAAGGTGTGCTGCAAACACAAAACACCTCGCAAACACGGAGAGAGGAAACAAAGACAGACACTAAACACTCATCAGACCTACCTATGGTTAGAGTTAAGGATCAGCCAGATAAGATGCATAAGGGGGAAAAAAGAAGGGGGGGGATAGGAGTAAAAGTGAAAAAGGCATAAATAGAAAAGACAAAGAAAGCCAATTTAGAGCTGCTTAAAAGATATAAATTAAAAGACAGGTGGAGTCAAAATAAGAGTAGCCAAAGTTACGGGTGAGGGGGTGTGAGGGAGAGAGGAGGGAGCGTGGGCTGCACAGGTAGGGAAGGCAATGGAACGGGAGGGAAGAATGGATGGAGGGGATAAAAGAGGATAAAGAGGGGGGGAAAATCCCCCCTCTGTCTCTTTCTCCTTTTCTCTGTCTTTCTGCTTCCCTCTCTCTCTCCTTCCTTGTCTGGCTCATAAATAGAAGAAATTGTTGACCAGGTAAATGGCAAAATAGATGAGGAGACAGAGGACCGAAAGAGCGAGCAAATGAAAAGGCAAAGCACCTCCCAGCAGCGCAATGAGGAAAAAAAAGAACAAAAAACGAAAGATAAAAGCAAATACTCCAGTGGCCTCCGTTGTCTCCAGTCTGTGAGTGGAAGGGGGGATTGGCTGTTGCCAGTTGTTCCCCTTCCTCGGCTGCCTTCTTCTTTCTTCTCCCTCTTTTGCCAAAAAGCACTTCCCATCCAGATGACAGAAACCAGCCACAGATGTCCTCTCCGCTTTTCCTCTTAACTATGCTCAGACACCACGAGCCCCACACACAGCCTAGACATTGTTGCAGTGGCAACGGGCGGCGTTACCTGTATTGCTCAGTGTGAGAAAAAAAAAAGAAAAAAAAGGCATCACTTGTGGGGGGGATGATGCTGTTGCTGCTAGTCAAGCACAGCCTACCTCATGAGGAAAGATACTGAGCTGGAATTGCTCTGTCTCCCCTTCTCCCGCCCATCACTGCAAAAAGATGGGAGGAAGGGAGGTGGGCCCACTCACTGCATTAGTATTCATTGAAAGAGAGTGTGTGTAAGAGAGAGAGAGTGTGATATGGGGAAGGTAGAAGGGTAGAGGGGCCCTTCCAATAAAGACAAGGAACCAAACTGGTGTGTAACTAATAAGAGACTGGCTCCCTCTAGAGTCAATCATCAATATATAATCAAAATGGCAGTGGAATCATTAAAATTGTTGGTTGATAATATTTACTTTTCAAGTTTTATTTAATTTCAACGACAAACGTGAAGTTTTTGGGGGGATTTTATTTAACAAACCAACACGAGTAGTGCATAACAGGCAAAAATGTTCCAAAAAAAACGACCGTCAGTGAGCAGAGGATGGGAAAACGTTTCCCTCTGCAAAGCTTGCAGAGCCATGCTTTAAGGACTTGTGGCTGTGATTGAAGAAGATTGAAGGGTTTTCAAATGGTGGTGAAAACAACTGTGTCTTTTGCGACTAGTTTTCAGAATTAGATTTTTATTCTTATATGGAAAACATGCATCAATTTCCTTCCACCCTACAATTGCCCAGCACTGTCTGTTCATCATTCCAATAACATCCAGGTAAAAAATATATTAAAGCTTCAATAATTTTAGCCTGCAGTCTCGGTAGATGACTATCTTCTTTTCAGGGTTCCAACCACTTCATTTTGCACCAACTCAAAAGCATTAAAGGACCTCTGGTTCGTGTCTGCGGCACTGTGAAACCGATTGTTTCTTTTACATTTTGCCCTCAGCCAAACTCGTTGTTGCTATGGCAATAAATTCATCACCACACTCATGATTGCTCTCAAAGGACCGTTGCTAAAGGTTCTGTGCTTTCCTGTTGAGTTTTTTTCTTTTCTTTTTTCTGACATTATGTGACATGTAACATTACACTCACTGCAAACCGCAGGCCAGCTCATTAAGCGACATATATATGCTTTATGATGCAGAGCAGGGGTTTCATCAAGGGTGGGGAAGGAGGGCCAGTGGCCCAATTATTGGCTGACCTACCCCCACATCTTTCATGTATTGTAGTTTTATTAATATTCCCTACTCTTTTATTTTCTTTTTATTTATGCCTATGACATTCTTTTGTCTCCAGAGGTCTGTTTCAAAAAGCAGGTTTATTGAGAACTCCATATTTTCTAAACATGAAATCAGGAAAACTCAGAATTTTCCATTTCACAAAGAGAGTTTACCCAACCTCTTTTTCTGTTACCATAGTAACATGCTCCACAGAGCTAACCTGGTGGGGAGCAGGTGTCCTCTGTCTCCATCCTCCGTACAGCCAATCACATTGCTTTACTTCCTGATTTAATCAGCAGAGTTCTGTCGTAGTTTTGCAAAAACAATAAAAAGAAAACCATTCACTAGTTCTGTTAGACCTATTGAATGTTAAAAATAATAACTTAGAATGAGCAGCATTAATTTGCAGAGAATTTAATATTTATAGGGAGAGGGTTCACAGACCGTGTAAAGATGTCCTTTTATATCCAGGTTTCTTTCCGTCCTCACATTTGCAGCATTGAGTCCTTTAATAGCTATTTAAAAGTAAATAATATTGGTGAGAGCATTGATTCATTTTTCAATTTAGTTTATTTCTACAGCACCAATTCGCAATACATGTTATCTCAAGGCACTTTACAGAGACAATTCAACTAGATCATACAGTCAGATTGGTTTTCTACCTAGGGAAAACCAGTAGATTACATCAACTCATTGACTTGAAAGCAATCCCTCACACCAAGCATGCTTGTAGCAACAGTGGAGAGGAAAACTCCCTTTTAACAAGGAAAAACCTCCAGCAGCACCAGGCTCAATGTGAGCTGCCATTTGCTGAGGCTGACTGAGGTTCAATGACAGACATAGATTAATGTGTGTAAACAGCATTATAAAAAAAGGCTGCACAGTCAGACAGCAACTTATTTACTTTGTAATGGAAGACAGAAATAAAATCAGGATGAACCCCATAAGATGATGTGTAGGTCCTTTTTTATACTTCATCTTCACCTGCTGCCATGTGCGCTTCTCTACCATGAGATTTCACCTAAATGTAATACATTTATCCACTACCATTCAACCAGTAAAGTGGTTTTCCCCTGTAATAGCTTCATATAAACTTACACATTAACTCAAGCAGCAATCTTCTCCTCCACCATCTTCCTCTCCTTTCTGCATTGACATCTCTATCTTCTGTGGTGTAAATAGGCAATTCTTGTTGCCTGTTGTCAGGAAAAGCCATTATGTCCACTCATAGTGGCTTTTCCTATTTGTTATACACATGCTAAACTCTGAGCGTACCTACCAAGATTTGATTAAACTAACTCACAGCAGCAATTGTGAAACCAAAAACTCAAGAGTTCCCAACCTTAGTCTAGATCAATTCAGAGTTATGAATATGAGTCTGATTTTGTTAAACCTGCTTTGTGAAACGGGCCTCTGGTCAGTAACCAATTTACCAATTCATACCCACCTTTTGAACTTAATTGTTACCTTTTTTTTGCAAAACAATGAAACGAGATGCAAAAGCATGTGCTTTGCAAACTCCAAATGCAACAGAAAAACTCGGCAAATAGAAAAGAAATGAGCTGCAAACAGGTGCAAATGCAACGCAAACAGCAACATGAACTGCAAACTCACCAGCACATAAAACAAATGCAACAAAAAGTACAGCAAACAAAATTGCTGCAATCACTAAAAATAGAAAAGAACAAATGCAAACTTGCTCCATAAAAAGGAAGTGCTCTTTGCTAAATATTTTGTTTTCCTTTATTTCAAAACCTGAAAACAGAAATAAAATGGATGTTTTCCAAAATAAACAAATTTGCTAATATATATCAGAAATTTTGATGGGTTTTTTTATAGGTCATTAGCAGCTTTAAACAACTTAGTAATGAGATGGATTAGAGATTTTTTTTTTAGTTCTTTTGTTTGTTTTTTACAGAAATGACTGCATATGAAAGGTTACTACTTGAGTATTTAGACAAAACTCAAACACCGCTCACATTAGATGTGGTTCTGATAACCATTATAGCTATCTAAACTACAATAGCCGTGCAAAGAAAATATCAAATATCTTTTTATGAGAATGCAGAAGTTATGATGAACGAGAAAAAATAAAAATCCAAAAAATAAAAAATAAAAATTTCGTAGAGGGTATATTTTTTGTGTTTTGATAATTCTTTCATAGGAGTGTTTATTTTATGCTTGTAAATTTATTTACTGGTTCAATTTTATTTGTGTGTTTATTTTCTCCTCTTATTATATATTTTATGTTTTTTTTTTACAGTATTTCATAAAGGTGTATTTATTCTACTTTTAATAATTTTAATTATCTCCTTTTTGGGATGTTGCACATGTATCAGTTGCTTATATCTTTATTTTTGCACCAGGCAGGTGTCCAGGTTGATACATGCTGGGGTCTTTCTGCACTTCTCTCTCTTGAACTCCCCTTCCACGTTTTTTTTTTTCTTTTTTTTTTTTTTTTTTTTTTTTTTAGTGTGCTGATTTAATAACTTAATAAATTTTAAATTCTTCCCCTTAAAACTTTGAACCACAGGGAATGTGTCAAACAGGTGTGATGGTGAATATCCCTGTAAAAAAAAAAAATTACCTGTTGCAGAAGCCAAGCTGTCATCCAATTTATAAAGCGTACAATGCCGCCACCTTGTGGTTGTTACACAGAATAACAGTGCTCTGTTTGATTGCTAATGCCTGGCTGCCCTGACGCGCTGCTGGTAAGCAGTACACCGTGAAGATGGCGTCGCTCTCATCTCCTTTAAGAGTCTGTAGAGGAATATTAAAAGAGTTACGTGCGATTCAGGGACAGAGTTACAAACAGTCGCTGGCTTACAACTATGTCATAGATCAATTTCGCAAGAATAAGGTGAGTTTAGTCCCAATTTAGCCAAGGTAGATGTTAGCTAACTTGCTACCCACTAAAATTAAGCTTACCCTTCAGATTCATAGCAGCTCATATCTGGCATATTTTTGTAGTTCTGAAATTAAACCGCTAAACAAACAGTTATAGAATACAGATTAATGTCAGACACTGGTAGTTTTTGACATGTAATAAGCTGAAGGTGAGTAGAAGTGAAGGGCATGTTAGCATTAGCTTTGGGAACAGCTAACCGTTGACTTTAATGCTAAATATAAACCTTGTGTGTTTCTTTAGCCATTAGCTACAGACACCTGTGTTGAGACAAATAGAATGAAAAAATAATATATACATGATATGTTGAAGCTTCATACATATTATAAGATGTAAAACTTAATAATAAAAAGTTATGACAGTATATGTTTTTAAGCGCAGTGAAAGAAATAGGTTACCCTTTTGGTGCTGAATGATTTCATTTTATAAGGAACAATTACAATTGTATTATTATTATTTTATTGTTGTTTATTATTGTGATAATTAAATTTTCATGCGTTTTGACAAAATTATAGATTATTTTTAAAAAGAAAATCACCTAAAAAGGTTTCTGGCTTTGTCTTGCAGTTCAGTTATACAGTAAACTACAGAAAATAAACAGAAAACTTACAATACTGGAAAATATTTCGGAGTGGTAAGGGCATAGAGCTTGGAATCCTGAGGATCTAAGTTTGAGTCCCACTTCCACAGACTGCCACTCTGGGTCCCTGAGCATGACCCTTAAAGTCTTAGGGAATTCATATTTAAATGTCAAATCATTCTGGCTTAAACATGTATATAAATGTACTCTTTATCAGATGATATTGTCCCAAAATTAAGAACATTTCTAGTTTAAAAAAAAAATAAATCTTTGTTTTTTATTTTCGCTATCTTATGCAGGCCAGTTAGCTATACGTCAGCCTGAACACCTAAATTCGGCCATATATCAACTTTCATCTGTCAATTTTTTCAATCATAGCATCTTGATTCATATGCCGCAGCTAATATACGCAACAGTTGAAATAAGAATAATTTACTTTCCCCTTGAGTCCCGTCCCATTGTTCATGGGGATGGACGTCTGTGTCTTCAGCAGGCGTAGAGCTAACAGAACTGGCAGCGTTGCGAGGCGAGGGCTCAAACATGTACGGCTGTAAGCCTTCTACACCAAAACAAGCTTCTGCCGCCCTGGCGTCCTCTTCAACAACATCTTCGTCCCCGCTTTCCTCCTTGAAATAAAAAATGTAGGACGGAGGAGACTCATCCACGACCTCTGACACAAAACTCTCCTCCTCTTGCATGTTTCCTCTGTCCATAGCATTCCTTGACAGTGTCGCTTCCAAGTTACCAATATAGTGCTACTTGGTCCCAATGGAATTTCCCATTGGGAACCTACTAGCACTAAGTTGCTAACTGGTTAGCAAGATGCTTCTGAGAAACCGGCCAAAATCAAACTTGCTTGGAAACCTTCCGCCACAACAATCCTGCCCTCTTGATAAACAACCAATCACATTCACTCGTGTAAAGTCGGGCACCACTGGGGTGAATTCGGAAATGCAACGGTTGGAACAGCCGCTTCCCTATGACTCTGACCACACACTGCTCTCCAGTTGCCCCACGATGGCAGACCACTGCTCCCCAAGGAGGTGGGTTAAATGCAAATAGTTAATTTCGTTGCTCTGTACCTGTGACAGTGTAATGACAATAAAAGCTGGAAGGAAAAATAGAAAAATATTGAAGGATATCTCCAGAACATCCACAGATATTATGTAATAAATCCCCAAAACAAGTTTTATTACTTAAATTGTTTGTATCACTTAGTTATCATACTTTGTATGCCTACTGTAATGTTGATAAAGTTTATTATCAAAGCCGTTTGTGGGGCTTTAAATGTGTTCTAAAACAAATACATTACTGAAACACTGTGAGCTGTTGAGGTTAAGCTAGGGCTGGGCGATAATTCAATAAGGATATATATCGATCGATAGACGTGTGGCGCAATAGAAAAAAATAGGCTCGATAAAAGTTCGATAAAGAAACGCAGTTTTCCTTCCTTCTCATTGTAGCCTAGCATGTAGGTTTATGCTAGTCACTACTTCCTCCTAACCAATCGCAATCGCGGACCCAGGCATGGCGTCACAAAGCGCCGCCCTCTCAAACCACAACTCAGAGCACATGCAGATGTCGCAGCAAGGAGAGGCGGAGGAAATTGCTCCAAAGAAGGGTTTTTGTAGTTCGCCAGTTTGGCAGTATTTCGGTTATGGCAAGTCGGACAAAAAAAAACCCACAGTCGTCTGTAAAATGTGTCGGGAACCAGTGAAAACGAAGTCTGATAACACAACCAACTTTTTTTTTTTTTTTATCATCTCAGCCGCACACACCCGCAGGAGTACGAGCTGTGTAGGCCCCGCCGCGATTCTCCTCCGAGGAATCTTCGGGAATTTCGGGAAAATATATATATAAAGTTCTGGGCAGTTTCCCACGTAGTTCTAACAATTGAGAGAAAAATGCTGAGGGGCCAGAAACTTCAAAGTAATAACTCAGGTTAAAGCAGGAAACTAAGCTGAACCAGGTTTATTTGTTATATTTATTTTGGTCACTTTAGTTTATTCGTTGTCAATATTTAATAACATAACTCAGGTCTTTTAAGTTATTTTTCTTTAAAACAATTCTGTTATGGTTAAAAAAGTTGGTTAAATAAATATTTAATTGGAAGTCTGTGTTTGTGTTCTTTATTAAAATTAAATCATTTAGCAATATCATAAAAAGTCCAGGCAGAGCTGCACATAAAATATGGTTTCAAATCTTTTCAATAATTATCGATATCGATCAATATGCATTTTTTTTTATCGATAAGCTTTTTTTCTATATCGCCCAGCCCTAGGTTAAGCACAGAAAAATATTTAAGGCCACATATTTTATCCCTGTATTTTAGGCTAGATTCTCCCGCTGCTCCACAATTTCTCTTGTGTCTGGTAAAAATCAGTCACCATCGTCCAGGATCTGTCAGTCGGTGTCTTCTTTGCCATCTAGGCTTAGAGCTTGCATTATTAATGCTTGGGAGGGCGCTGCTCAGCCGGATTGCTGTATGCATATCTATTTATTGAAGCAAAACAGCTTTGAGGAACTCTTGCTTGTCATATTTCATTTTGACTCGCTGTACGTTGCTGCCTGAGCTTTAAAGTGTACATTTAAGACAGCAAAGAGGTCAGGGAGGATGTTTTGGAGAAGTTTATAGCAGGATAAAGTTCTAAGATAACATCTCAAGCTTTGCATATCTTACTGAGCCCTGTTCTTTTCATCACATAAAAAGAAAGAGATACAAACACGACAGTCCATAACTTGCTGAAAGTACAACAAGGTTGTTAATGTTAGATGTTAGAGGAGCAGCCAGGAGACCAGTGGAAACGTCAGACAACCTACTGAAAGGTGGGCTGTTAGATGTTCAAATTATACCTTTTTTTCTTGAAGTATTGCACAGTGGAAGTCCTTATTAGGCCTTTCACAATGACACATTTTGCTGGATTATAAATTGTGCCAGAAGTTATTGTGAAAAAACGAAAGTATTGTCATTGGTTTTAAATTTAAAGTGTTCCCACACTGCAACTGTCACGTTCAGGTTTGAAAGCATTTCCATTCTGTTTTTCCAAATCTTATCCAGCATTTCTCTGCCATGCTGTTTCTCATGAGGCTCTTATGCTAAAATAGCCACGTGAAATAAGCAATGGTAGACTTTGTCATCCAGAGTCTTTAGTGGAAAGAACAGAATCAAGAGAAAAAAAACCTCCAGATCGAAATTATTGAGCTGATTTTAATTTAAATAAAGGAATTTTAGTAGTATTGTTCTTTAAGTTTGCCAATAACGCTGTTGGCTGAACAGCTAAGCTATGTGGAAGAAGGCCCTCTGGTAAGACGAAACAAAATGAAACTTCCTGGCCTAGATGTAAAGTCTCTCTACTCGATGTAAACTAACTTCACCTCCTAATGGGTAAACATGGAGGTGGCAGCATCATCCTATGTGAATAATTTTTAGCAGGGAAAAGGTCTGACGCCAAATAAAAGGAAATACTTCCAGAAAAACTTGTTTGATGCTGGAAATTAACAGCAAGCCTAATAGAACCAAAACCAGAATGGCCTAGTCAAAGTCCAATGGATTATTGTCTATTTGTTTACGTTTGTTTGTTTATTTTGTATTTTCTGGTCACAGGTTACGGGAGAAAGGTACTGCAGAGCCCAAAAGGAGGCGCACCATGCCTCGCTCACATACCTGTGTCTGCTGGCGTCCACCAGGAACCATCTGGCCCTGCATAACCTCTACCACGGCAAGGGGGAACGCAGCCTTGAGGAAGTAGCAGGCTTAGTAGGGCTCAGGGTGCCCACACAACCTGGAGGGAAAGGCTGGGAAAAATAAGGACATGAAGTTAATCGGTGGGAGAAAATCCTGGAACTCTGCTGAAATCACCTGCATGGAGAGCTGATGAATCAATCAGGCCTCATCCAGCTGCCCTCATCCTATCTAAATTATGTTGATCAGATGCTACTGGTTCTGGAATTGTTGGCTGAGGGAACTTGTTTATTCTGTAGAGCAACTTTTGCTCAAGGTGATCTGAAAAGGGATCAAATGTATAAATATAAATATCTGTATGATATAAAAAGGCTGTAATAAACCTCCATCCCTATTGACTGATCGTTATTCGGCTTTCTTTGCCGATGTATTAACGTGTGACGAGGTTTCCAGTGTTTGAATTTTGGGATAAGATCTCAAACTTTTTTTGTTTTGTTGCCACCATTTTTAACAAACGTATGTATTTGATTTATTGAAAATAAAAGGTTTTAACTGCGTCCAGATGTCTTTTTTTTTTTTAACAAGCCCTTACGTGTATAAGTGCAGACAAAGGTTTTATTTCACATGTCAAATATATATATATATATATATATATATATATGCATTTTATTTTTTTAGCTAAAAACATTTTTTTTTTTCCGGTTTCATTCTTCTTTTATTTTCAGCTATTTTAATTTAAGGTTGAAAAAAGTCCTAAATTTGTCTGTTTTATTAGGTTTTTGCTTTGGAATTGGGCTTATTGGGTCTTTAAAAATTAACGATTTTTGCTACCTTCTACTAAAGCTATATTCAGATAACAGTGGGTTTGCTTTATACCAGATAACAGATCTTTCTATTTTTTATTTACTTTTCTTGATCAATTGATGAAATAAAAATGTAAACTACATAAACTGATTTAAAGAATTTGTATTGAAGTCCATTCCAGGTTCTCTAAATATATATATATTTTTTTACTGATATAGGTTATTCCAAATCACAACGACAACAAAATAGCCGTTCATCACAATACACTATCCAGGACTTGATTGTTTTATGTTTTAGTAAAAATAGAAGAGATAAAACTCAACTTAGTTGATTATTTTGGACTCGACAGTAAATTATGTTCCTTTGACTGAGGGAAAATTCAGAATATTAGAAAAAGAATTGAGTTAAGGGAAGACCCTGGCAGATAGAAGAGGCAAGTTTATTTCTGTAGAAGAAATCGTAACTAAGGAAATTGGAAATTATTACTAAAATAAATAGGAAGCAGAAACTGAATTTACATTTTAAATAAAATAGGTCTCTTCGCACAAAATAATTTTCCAAAACAATATAAACATCTGTAAGGATGTTTCACCTACGGGACTGAAGCTTCCTGTTTTGGTTCTTCTGGTAGAAATCCAATGTTTGTTTAAAGTTTTTCTTGGACAGATTTTCCTCCCTTCCTTTCATGTAGTATCACTGTCAGAAACCTTTTCCTTCATCTTGTGTGTGATGCAATGATGCTGCCAGTGCTAAGCAAGCTCTGCATTGGTGGTGAGACATTCAAGATTCAGTGAGGCCGTTCTCATTTGTTTTTCTTTGATGCTAAACTATGCTGGATTTACACTTTCTTTAGATGTAACCTTACAAACAAAAACCAAGAAGAAAATAATCAAGGCCACCTCTGCTCCTTTAAAAGATTCTACTAAATTGACATTGAGTCAATTTAGTAGAAATGACCTGTGATGAAACATGGTGGATGGAGGCTGCATTATGTTTATTCTTTGCGAAGGAGAGAGAAAGTTGGTTGACTGAAAGATGGCTGAAGCTACAAAAAAGGTGATCCTGGAGGAACATTTGAGACTGGACCAGAAGAAGAGCTTATTAATGTTTTTGCAATAATGCAATCGAAGTGTAGCTTGCAACAGATCTATTTAAAAATCAACAGCCAGACTTTAAAAGTGGAGCTCACACAGTTCATCCATCCGACTGTTTTTCAAAAAGGGACATTTTCTAAATTAGATGGCATCAGTATATTTTTTGTTATATGAAAGGTACATTTAGAAGTGGAATTTTAAAAAGTTTTCAAAGACACACATTTTTGGAGAATAGAATATAATATAAAATCCCTTTATGTTCCACAATAGGGAAATTCTGGTGTATAAAGCAACAAAAGGATTATAGAAAAAAATTATCACACAAATGTGGACCTTAGAAAAGTGTATAAGAATAACATAATAGTGACGAGTCAAAAAATAAACAAATAAAATAATGTCCTGTTAAGTGTTTTAACAATATAAATACTGTGCACATGGAGAATACATAACCATTATACAGCTATGGACATTTTTACAGTAATAGATATTTGAAAATAACAGCAACATCTGAGATGTGCAAAATGACAGCAGTATGTTATTTAACTGACTAAGATAGAAACTGTGCAAAATCAGCATGAATGTAACAAATTATTGAGGTTGTTGGAAAAATTGATGGTTATAGATCTGTGATAACGCTCCCTGATGCATTTAGGGTGCGGTAGTCTGTCACTGAACGAGCTCTCCAGTTCTGCAGCATCTTCATGCATGGGGTGGGAAACATTATCCAACAGAGATGTTAATTTAGTTAGGATCCTTTTGTTTCCCACATCCAAAAGTAGGTTTTCGTTTGTTTACATGTAGTTGAAGGTCTAAGAGAAGATGGGCCACTTTGTGCATCGAGTCCAGCTTAGTGTGTCTGTGCAATGTGGCAATAAGAATAATTGTCTTGATGCCAAAAAGAGCCCAACAGATTTTGCTTTCTCAAGTGAAGCAGTACGGCCATCGCCATGGTGTTCTGCTTGATTAATGCATATAAATAGCTTTATTATAATTCATGCAGGGAACATTACAGATTTTATGGACACTGCAATGTACGTAGAACAGAAAAAAGGAGAAAAGATGAAAGAAAGAGGAGATAAAAGGGAGACATGATAAAAAAAACTTCAGTCTGCTTCATCACCCGCAAAGAGATGTAAAAAGAACAGCACAACCAACTGATATGGTATAAGATATACAATAAAGAAACACCTTGATACTATCACTGAAGTATAAGTAGTATTATTTATTCTGACATGTATACTGTGGTAGCTGAAGATAAGAATATGGGCTTTCTGTATGATGCATCTTCTCTTGATTTTGTATACATATTATACCTGCATATGTCTCAGGAAAAAAACTGCCAATTTAATGATAATAAGACTTTTGAATATTAATAAAAGGACATCAGGATATTTAGATCATGACCCAAACTTCTCAGGTAAACCAATTTCTCACCATTTCCTTTGTTTTTCTTTTGAGGCTACAGAAGCATGGTCCCACTCAGGGTGCCATTCATGCAGGGGCGGAGTCAGATGGGGGCCAGGGGTGGCCATGGCCTAACCTGACAACAGCCAGATGCATGTCTCGCTCCGCCTAGCTCCACTCACATACATCTGGGACACCGCCATAGGAATTGCCTTTACTGAAGGCTGGGCCTTATCAAAACTCCTTGCATATGATTGGATAAGCCACTTGTCTGTCATCTTTATTGACGTGCTATTTCAACCACTCACACCGAAGCTAACCCGTGACGCTGTGAGAGGAGGAGCCATTTGGTAGTTCAAGCTCTTGCCAAATCCGGTCGGGAGAAGGGAGAAAACATCGTTTCCACCAACAAAAGCCTTCAAAGCCGTACTCTGATGTTCTTTTAATGAAACAACATCAGATAGATTGGACAACACAGAAGAAATAGCAGCATCAATGCTAACGCTTGCTTCCTCAATGCGAGCCGCCATTGTTGTTGGAATCTCACGGTCGCTTCTCCACTCCAGGACACACCCGCCCTGCGTCCTGATTGGACAGACCATAAATTCGGTTGGGGAAATCACTTTCAATGAGCGGGTTCCCAGATGTATGTGAGTGGAGCTAGGCGGAGCGAGACATGCATCTGGCTGTTGTCAGGTTAGCCACACATTAAAAATTATTTGACAACAAAAACACTGCGGTTAATTATGCACATTAATATACTAACATTAAAGATGATAAGTACAGAATTCAGGCTCTTTCAAAAATAGATTTTGTTATATGGGGTAAAGAGAAAATGAAAGTCATCTAGGAGTCTTCAGTTAATCATAGATAAATAACTATTTTAATAAAAACTTAGTAAATATATATATTTTTTAAATTAATACCTGTAAATGTTAGGTTTCTGTTTCTGTGATGTTTTTCTTTTGATGTTCAGTTTTGCTTTGCTCTTTGTTTTATAGTTTTTTAATTGTTTAATTCTTAGTTTATTGTTTTCTTTGGGTTTTACTGTTTCAGTTTTGGGTCTGTTTTTTTTCTTTTGAGTTTTTAGTTTTACTTTGCTCCATGTTTTATATTCTTAGTGGTTTAATTCTTATTTTGTTGTGTTTTCTGGTTATTTTCAGCTTTCTAGGTTTTTTATTTGTTCCCATCAGCTGCCCTCTTGTGTTCTCCTTTTTCCCTAGCTCTTTTCCTCTCATGCCCTGTGCTCACCTGTTCCCAATCTGCTTATTTGTTTTCTCTTTGTCTCAGTCTCCTTTACATGCCCTCTCTCTTCAGTTCTTGTTTGTTTGACCTCCTCAGTCTACCTCCAACTCATCTCTCCGAGCCTTCCTCCTGGTTACAGTTATTCCCCTGATGACTCCATGGTTTTTGGTCATATTTGACTTGTGTTTTCATGTTTTTTTTTTTTTTTAGATCTTTAAATTTTTGGACTCCTGGTTTCTTGTTTTGTTTTTTAAATTTGTTTTCAGTACTCATCATTGAATCTACTATAACTTCACCTCTGCCTTCCCGTCTCTGCTTTTGGGTCAACAATTCACAAACAAATCCTGACAGTAAATTTCAATTTTAAGCAGAATGAGTAATGACAATGGAAAAGAAATCAAACCTGGAAGAACTTTATCCACTATGACTTATAACTAGGAAGAAAGGATGCTTAAATATGTGTCTATTTGTTAGCAAAGGTTGGAGGAAAGTTTAGTTAGTTCATTTTCCTGTTAGATTAGTATAGATTGACCCTGAGGACCCTGACCAAATTGGCCACCTGGCCACCCTTCTAAAAAATGTCTGGCTACGCCTCTGTATTCATGCAGGAACCACCTCTGTTTCCGGAGCTGCATTGTCAAATTCACTTTTTCCTCCACGTTTATAACTCTACCCTTTTGCATTTTTTGCTCTTAATGCGCGGCGGTGACTAACGTTGCCTGCAGAGTGATTTAAAATAGACCAACCCTAGAGCGAAGCAGCGCGCAGTGGCACAAGGGGAGCAAGATGTGAGCACATGTACAAACTCATAACATCCTCAAACACGGCGGGGCAAATAAAATTGGGCGTCTCGCTTGATTTTACGCACAAATAAATAAATATGCAACTGTGCTTCTTCTCATCCTGCCATCCTGAATCAGGCAGCAGTGGAAAAAAAAGAAGGCTGAACAAACTGGCATCGAGGTTTTGTAACTTTCAAACAGGAGGGAACTGGAGGAGGTGTTTGTTTCATTATTTTGAATCAAATCAGCACAACTTTGACTATTCTGAGATAAATCTACTGTTGGAAAATGAGTCACGTAAGGTGGAGATGCGCGTCAGGCTTGGAGGAGAGGAACGGAAGGCGGGGACAGTGTGGAGTCTGCTTTGGTCATTGGTTTGTTAAAGGAAAGGACGCTCAGCATCATCTTCCTCCGAAAAGGAGGAGAAAACAGCTGTTTAGGGACTTCACAGAGACCAAGTGCCTGTGCGTCTGTTTTTCTCTCCGGGGAGCAAGTTGCAGGAGAAAGAGAGGCCGAGAAAATAACATTAAAAGCGCAAGGAGTGGAGAGAGGAGAGGTGATTAGTCCGAAACCATGTTTGGTATGATCAAAAATTCCCTCTTCGGAAATTCCGAGGAGACAGATTATAAAGTGCTCAGCAGCGAGACCAAGGTAAGCATCGCAGAGGCAGCTCCAGCTGTGCGCATTTCTGAAGCAAACATCTGGGTTTTGCTCAAGTATTACGCACAGATTCACGCCTGTTCGATTGCGTTGAAACGTGCGTAAAATTCCCTTTTCCAATTCCTAACTTTCACATGAGATGCATTTAGTATTTGTATATATATATTTAATGCTTTTGCAGCTCCTGTAACCTTGACAGAAAGCCCAACTTAAGTGTATTTGCTTGTGACCTGTAAGGATGCCTGCTGACCCACAGCAGCAAGGAAAGGAGCCCCGAGGTCCTGTGCCGGCCAACAAGTCAGGCATGAATAATGATGGAAAGGAGAGTGAGTGAGTCAAGGGGGATGCTATATGGGGATTCTATATTTACTACACATCATCACCGTGATGGATGGCAGCATCGTGCTGTGTGCACACTTTTTTCAGTGTCAGACCTTATGGGAAGGTGCTGGAGATAAATAAAGTGCGGAGTGGCGGCTTAGGGGTTAGGACATGTAATCCTGAGGTTCTGAGTTTAAGCCCCACTCCCACAGATTGAGTCTTTGAGCAAGACCTTTAACCCCACACTGCTCCTAGGGCGCCCCACGATGGAAGACCACTGCTCCCCAAGGGGATGGGTTAAATGCACAAGTGTCAAGTACAGAAGTACAAATACTTTGTTACTGTACTTAAGCACACGTTTTAGATATCTATACTTTACTCCATTACTTATATTTCTTCCTACTTCTGACTTCTACTCATTACATTTTCACACAAGTATCTGCACTTTCTATTCCTTACATTTTTCAATCAAACGTCACTCGTTACTCTTCGCTTTGGTTTAATGCTTATAAATATTTATTTCACCTCATGTGCCCCATCCACTGCAGATCATTGGCTCCATCCACATCTAGTGAAAACTAGTGTAATTGGATGAGTCATAACGCAAACACTCATTGGTTAGCTAAAGGAAATCATTAGAAGCAAGCAGGTGTTCTTCAAACTGTAAACTTTGAATTGTCTATGCCATGCTACAATGTCGGATTCAGAAAAAGATGTTGAAATGTCTGAAAGGTCAGACACAGGCGAGAGCATATCGGGAGATGGAGACCAACAAGACCTCCCTCATCCTTGGCCCTATCTCAAAGAATTTTTCGAAATAGCCGTAAAATTGAGCTTTCAATTCATAGTGGCATCTGGCTGTTTTTGTTTTTTTTTTACTTTATACTTTTATACTTTAAGTAGTAGTAGTTTTTGGAGCACCTACTTTTTAACTTTTGCTTGAGTAAAGAGGTCAAGTTGATACTTGAACTTTTACCAGAGTGTTTTTAAACTGCAGTATCTATACTTCTACTTAAGTAACAAATGTGTGTACTTTTGACACCACTGTGCAGAGGTAAGTTTCTCCAATGTGAGATCAATAAACTTAAATTGTTAAAGGATGATTGGGCAAGACAATTTGTGAAGGCTGCAAAACCCCAAACCCTGCAAGTCTTTTAGGGTATGTCTTTGCAGCTTTACATAAAAATCCACTCCACCTTTTTATTTTCTAAATAACGTCCGGATCACTTCATTACAATGCACTGCTTTTTTTAGTCAAAATACAAACAGCTTGTCCTGGACATCTCCCTCAACTCACCATCCATACTATGAAACATGGTGGTGGCACCGTCATGCTGTTAGGAGGCTTTTCTTCATAATGATAAATCTTGTAAGAGTTAAAGATCCTTGTTGATATTAGGGTTGGAGTGAAGAGCATGCATTTTGTCAGTGCAGTGGACCAGTGGGGTCATGTTTTCATGGGTTTGTGTGAATTCATTTCAGCCCTCAATAACTTTATTACATTAACCTACTTTGGATGGAGATACGTCTTAGTGTTTTTGGTTAACCTAGTTGCTCATGAAGGGCTGAATTAAACCTATGCATGGTTTGTGGGATTTGTTTTAAGTTGGCTCATGTACAACATGATTCAGTGGCTTCAGTGGTGTATTTCAGCAATTTTTTTTTGTTACAGTAGTATACCATAGGTGTAGATTTAAAAAGAAAACGCAAAGGGGGTGTACAGGTTCAGATTTGTTTTTACAGAATCCTCTAATAGACTAAAGTTAGATGTATTATATCTACATATAACATCCTACCAACAATTGGTTTATTGTTCTCATCAGGAAGAACTACACACTTTCATCTAGATCCTATACTTTAAACCAGATGTTTCTTCTTTTAAGATACTTAAATTATCTATTTTGAAACATTTTCTTACAACTACAGTAGATCCACATTCCAACAATTTTGCTGTTGATTTGAGGCAATTTTAAATAATTTAGACCCTCTTTCCAGTTTGTATAGACCACCTGACCAACTTAGAAAAAAATGTAGCATCATGCTACTGTCATGATCCCTATCAGCTGGTACATTGTTTTGAGGTTTAAAGCATTACCTTGACTTCCCTAAAAATTTTTCCAGTCATTGGGGCCAAATAGCTCAATCCTGTCTCATCTGACCTTGTTTATTTGGGTACATTCAAATGTTAGTTAGGGTTGAAGGTGCTGATTTTTGGAACAAGAGCTGATTTCTTTGATGACTTCTTCTCTGTTTATCTTGAGTCTTGGAGGTTTTTGGATTCATCTTGAACATCCTGGGTCAGATGATGAAAACCTAGATGTAATGTGGTCTTTCTATTGCAGAAAGATCCTCAAAACTAACTTTGGAAGGGGTAAAGATGGCTGATAGAAGTACTTGGCATGTTTAACGACAAAGCCAGATGTAATTCAACTCCTTAATTGCTCAAACTAACTCTGAAGTATTTCAATGTGGGGAGTACGTAAACTACTAGTGCGTATTTTTAGAAAAGCACCAGTAGATCTCTGTGGATGTTTTGCATGTACCACGTGTTGCTGTGTTTTCAGTCTCTTTGTTCATGTATCTCCCAAACAAAAGATAACTTCTGAGTGGGAGATGGAAGGATAAAATAGGATACCGCCCAAACTGACCACACATGCACCCACACTGATGGATAGGTCCGTTCTGACACAGCCAAGCGGACATCATGTGACAATGAGATATTTAAAAAAGACTCCTGAAGCCAGCCGTTGTTTTATAGCGCGTCAATAACAGCTCTTCAATGCATCCAAAACAATGTTTTTTTTTTCTCAACTGGTGGCAAATCATGGTCAGTTTATTTGCTGATTATTTACCTAATAAATGAATGAGCGATTAATCTTATAAAATAACATCAAGGATATCAGGATCTGACAAACTTTGATTTAATTACATTCGTTGGTACAATGTCCTACAGTGGAAATCAGATATTTACTTACACAGAGCAGATTAACACATACATGTTTTTATTATTTGTTTGACATAATTTCTAAAATTATTGTAAGGGATTGCATTTGAGTCAATGAGTCTATGCAATCAACTGGTTTTCCTTAGATAAAAAACTTTGAATCAATTTGACTGTATGATCTGGTTGAACTGTAAAGTGCCTTGAGATGACTTGTGTTGTGAATTGGCGCTATATAAATAAACTGAATTGAATTGAATTGAAAAACATATTTTCCTGTTATAGATAATAAGATACCGGTAATAAAGAAAAAAATTAAAGTTTTTTATATGGGAAATGCTAGAATAATGACAAAAAGTTATTTCTAGGCAAGTTTTTATTCATTTGTTCTAATTTAGAACTGCATGCCTTGGTATGATAAAATAATGAATTATTTAAGACTTTATTAGAACCTCTCAGAACATCCCAGTTAAAAACAGGTGCATCTATAAATGTATTTAAGGCAACGCCGCTAAAACCCTCTTTCTTTGTGTCAGACGCATGCATCAGTCTATACCAATACAATAAAACGTGCATATATTGACCAAAAAATGTTGGCTGACCAATCAATCGGTCTATGTCTACAAATACTTGTCATGATCTTGGCGCTGATAACTGGCTGGATTACTCATTCGTTCATCTGCCTAAATCTGCCCACCGTTCCTTTGTGTCACCTGCTCCGACCTCTTTTTAACCTGCCTGCTTCCGGTCATCAGTGCCAGATTGTTCTCAAGCTGGTAGTGAGAGTGTTCAGCCTTACATTAGTGTTTCCAATTATCTGATCCTGACCTGTTCTGCCTCTCAACCACTGAGCCTGCCTGTTCCCGTCTGATCTGTTTTCCTGACCTGTCTTTGGAGTCCTGCTGGATTCTGCCTGTTTTACTGAACTTGGAACTTGGATTTCCCTTTTGAACCTCTTCGGACTTCCGATCTCCTCATTCTAAATCCTGAGCGTATCCTCGACACCAGCTTTGGCTTTGCCCTTTTGATTACTCCGACTTCCTTTGTCTGATCTCCTGCTTGTTCTTTGGGCCTCTGGGACTATAGCATCTAGGACTTAAGTGCTATTATAAATACAGTCAGATTGTGGCTTTGGACACTGAAAAAGAATATATCTGACCAATTATGTTAACAGCAAATGTAAATTATCTTGGTAATCCTAAATAAAGTCTAATTCCGTTTTATACAGCGAAGGTTTCTTTTTATAGAACCTTTGCCAATATCTGGTTTCAAGTGTATAAAGCACCTGTCTTACACTTTTAATTAAAACTGCCAGCTACAGAGGAGATGGAGCATATTCACACATTCATTGCAAGAAGAGGGTGAAACTAAGCATAAACCCTTCCAATGAGCACAATATTTTGTTTTAAACCAAAAAAGCTAAGTCATGTATTCTACTCTCTATTGTCGTTAGTTAGTTTTATTAACTTTTTTTGTATCTAAGCACTTTCTCAGGCACAGGCTGATTACAATGCACATCAAACATAAAGACACACGGGCACACAGCTTGCATGCTCATGTCAGATTAATTGCACTGTTGCACAGAAGAGGGCCCCAGCTTTCTCGCCAGCCACGCACAATGTTAATGTCGGCCTCAGTGACAAGTTCTACAGTGCTAACTATTTAATTGCTATGCAAAGAGCCTGTGTACCTGTCATAAGCCAAAGCTCTGTAATAGCAGTGGGATTTATCCTGTGTGACAAAAAGAATTATATATACATATATATATGTGTGTGTATTTAGTACCTTGGGATTTGAAATGAGGATTCAACACTGAAAATGTATTTTATGGGATAGATATCCCATTATCTGCAAGAAACATATTAGCTTTTAATGTTGCTGAAGGGAGAAGAAAATAATTCCAAACAGCCCACAAACCAATAGAAAAGCAGAGTGAAAATTGGGCTTTGAACATAATTCCTCTTCTCATGGTGCGTTACAGGTGTCACACTGCGAGCAACAATCATCTGCAGGTTAATAAACTGTAACAACTTGCAGCTTATTTCCAAAGCATTAAAAACAATAACTGGCCGTTAAAATCCAAGTTTCAAACTGTAGAATATCTCAAAACTCCGGATAACAATAAGAAGCCGGTAGAGGAATTATTTCTGATCCACATTAACCCCACTTAAGCATCAGTATTTAATGCAGATGTTTGTGTAAGTTGTTTTTATATCGCCTAAATGCCTCTTCACTGTTATGTAAGAGCACACATATCTGGTCCATTGTTTTGTGGGAGCTCACTGAACCCTGCAGAGCAGAACAAGACTTATAATCAGATCAGGGCGAGTTCATCTGAGTTTGACCTCTGTGTAACATTTGCAAAAATATTCACACTTCTACATTTTTGATACATTGCATCAGATTCTTAAAAAATCTGAATCTGAAAAGTGTGGTCTGCATTTGTATTTTGGTTTCCCCAACTTGATAAACCTCAACATTGACATTTTCTGCTGTAGGTTTCTAGCAGCTTTGGGCACCTACTGCTGATTTTGTTTAACTCTACTCTGGAAAATAACTTAAGTAAGACTGGACATCAGTTTAAAGTGATGTTGATTTTGACTTTGACTGGGCCACTCTGATACGTGAACATGCTTATATATAAACCGTTCCTCTATGTGTGGCTTTGTGCTTAAAGACAATTTCCTGTTGGAAGGTCAAACTCAGAATCCGTCTGAACTCTTCTACACCCTCTATCAGGTTTTCCTCCCAGACTGCCCTTTATTTAGCTGCATTCATCTCGTCACTCTGATCATCCTTGCCCCTGATGAAGGAAGGTTTTCCCCTACCATGATGCTGCCACCACCATGTTTCATCATGGTGATGCTGCACTTGTAATGAGGAACAGTCCATTTTCGGAAAGTTCAGTCTTGGTCAGTTTAGACCAGAGCAAGTTCTTCCACATGTTTGCTTTGTCTCTTATAGCACCTGTGACAAACTGCAAACAGGACTTATTGAGGCTATCTTACAGACACTCCATTAAAGCTTTAGAGAATTAATAACATAATAACCAAGCCAACAGATTCTCCCACCTTATGACATTTCCTCCTGCTGCAGAGTAGCCATTTACCAAGAGGTAATTAGAAGACTTATAAAGAGCATTGACTACACATATTTTAGGGTAGAAGAACAAACAGGGCAAAGGCACACCATGGTTTTCTTTTTTCAGATTATATTTAGAAAATAGATCGCTGCTATCTTCTGTGTTTCAGAAAGGAGTTATTTATACCTAAACTTTACCGCTTCGCTGCTTATTTCATTAGAAAGGACACAACTTAACATGTATGTGCAAAATGTTTCCTGCAGCTATTTGGGAAACCTGTCACATGCTGTTTGGGTCTATTATAATTGTCTTGTTTGCCTCTCATCCACAGAACGGAGTTAGCTTTCAGGTGAGACGGTACGATGCTGCAAAGTACGCTGCCATCTCCTCTGAAGGAAGAACATATGATCAAGTAATCGGAGAGCTGGTGCGGAAACTGCTGATGTATATTGGCGGAAACAACGAGCAAGGTTAAAAAAGATATATTGCAACCTCTGCAACCAAACCTCACTCTATTTTAACCAAACATCAGTGAATGTTGTTAAAAACAAGATTTGCTGCATAACAAACACAATGTACAAAGCTGATTTTTACATTTAAAATGTAGAGATTAAGCAACATGCAATGTAATCTACACATAAAATTTGGAGGATTATAAGTTTTACTCAAATTGAATAAATAGTTATTCAGGTAGAGGTGACATTTGGTTCCTCTCTAAAACGACACTTTTAATAGAACGTTTATTTTCAGAGTAAAATTCCCTGAGATTCGATAAAATAAAAGCCTCCTCTAGAATCTTTATCAGTGCTTTTTAAAACCTCACCACAGCATAGATGACCATAAAAGTCAGAACCACATGGCAGCAACAAAAAACAGAAGCTTTTACATATTTATCCACCTATATATATTGCTCTGAAAATTTGCTTCACTCTTACTTCTTAAAATATCATTCTGTCAATTCAGAACAGGAAAAAAAGCTGTTTTAGATAAAAATGCTTTGAACCTTAGGAAAATCACTCATCCATTTTCCCTGTGATGTTTTGGTTCAAAGGTGAGGCCATGGGAATAGCCTTTCCCATCATCATCACAGTGTACCCACGGAATGATGGCGTTTTCTCCCGACGTTTGGTGGTGGGCATCCGAATCCCTAACGCCTACCAGCGGGAGCCTCCAGTTCCCACTGACAGTGCCATCAAGGTTGAGGAGCGGCCTGGCATGACTGTATATGCTCTGTATGTAGTCTTTAAACTGCTTTTAAATCTAACATGTACTACACAATATATTTAGTGACACAGTTGGAAAAAAACACCATAGAAAATCACATATATGATGCATTATTTCAGTACCTTAAGGTTTGTCAAACTAGAGGTCAATATAACATAGAGGAGCTGATATATTATGTATAGCAGCAATAGTACATGTAAGTAAATAAAGTGAATTAATCTGCAGCCTAATTAGTGTAGAAGGTGAAATATCCTCCAAAGATTTCATAAAACCTTCCAGCTATAATTTTTTCATAAAGTGAGATGTAAAGAAAGGGTATTGCTTTTAAACTAAATAATAATAATAATAACAAAATATATATATCCCCAGGGCTGCCCTCTGTCACCGGTCCTGTTCATAACTTTTATGGACAGGATTTCTAGGCGCAGCCAAGGACCGGAGGGGGTCTGGTTTGGGGAACAGCGGATCTCGTCCCTGCTTTTTGCGGATGACGTAGTTCTGCTGGCTCCCTCCTGCCAAGACCTACAGCGTGCGCTGGGGCGGTTCGCAGCCGAGTGTGAAGCGGCCGGGATGAGAATCAGCTCCTCCAAGTCCGAGGCCATGGTTCTCGACCGGAAAAAGGTGGCTTGTCCCCTTCAGGTTGGAGGGGAGTCCCTGCCTCAAGTGGAGGAGTTCAAGTATCTTGGGGTCCTGTTCACGAGTGAGGGAAGAATGGAGCGGGAGATCGATAGACGGATCGGTGCGGCTGCTGCATAATGCAATAATGCGGACGCTGCACCGGTCTGTTGTGGTGAAGAGGGAGCTGAGCGAAAAGGCAAAGCTCTCAATTTACCGGTCGGTCTACGTTCCTACCCTCACCTATGGTCATGAAATTTGGATCATGACCGAAAGAACGAGATCCCGGATACAAGTGGCTGAAATGAGCTTTCTCCACAGGGTGGCTGGGCTCTCCCTTAGAGATAGGGTGAGGAGCTCGGTCATTCGGGAGAGGCTCAGAGTAGAGCCGGTTCTCCTCCACATCGAGAGGAGTCAGTTGAGGTGGCTCGGACATCTTCTTCGGATGCCCCCTGGACGCCTCCCTCGGGAGGTGTTCCAGGCATGTCCCACCGGGAGGAGGCCCAGGGGACGACCCAGGACACGCTGGAGAGACTATGTCTCTCGGCTGGCCTGGGAGCGCCTAGGGCTTCCCCCAACAGAGCTGGAGGAGGTGTCTGCGGAGAGGGAAGTCTGGGAGTCTCTGCTTAGTCTGCTGCCCCCGTGACCCGGTTCCGGATAAAGCGGGAGACGACGAGTACGAGTACGAGTATATATCCCCAGACTTCTGAAAATTCAAATAATTTCTTTTTAACTCGGAGACTTGTAAAATATCAAATAAATATACAGAATTCAAAAAAGTTCATTGGGAGGGAATGCCAAACACTAACCTAACAAAACGTGCATTTAAAAAATTTACAGGTCGTGCAAGAGATATGCTAAGTAGAAAGTGCACAAAGAAATCAGTCACATGACTGTCTTGAAGATGTTTTGTGGAACCAAACAGAAGCTTTTGGCTTAACTAATCTGTTGGAAGGACAAAGCAAACTGTGACTCCTTCTAAATAGCATGGGGGTGGTAGACTCATAGTGTGGGCCTTTGTGGTTATGTTAGAGAGGATATAACAACACCAACATCTGGCTCTGAACCATGAATCGTCGAAAAAACTGTTTTTGTGGTGTCATGCAATGGGACTCCTTTATTTTATATACAACTTAGGAGAGGTGGCCAATATTAAATGGACAATGTAATCCAGCTTTAGATCTGTGAGTACTGAAAGAACAGCTAGATTTCAGTTATGCAAGATTACTTTTCTTAGAATTATCAACTACAGTAAAAATCCAATCCAACTTATTTATAAAACATATTTAAAAACAACTTGTTGACCAAACTTCTGTATATATCAATGAGAGAATTTATAGAAAGTCAAATAACATAAACAATAGTAGTAAAATAAGACAGATCGGATTCATGGGATACAAGCAAACAGATCAATTTTTGTTAAAAGCCAGGGTAAAAAAGTGAGTCTTAAGAAGTGATCTAAAAGAAGACTTTGAAGAGTGTGGAGCTTTCATAATGTGGGTCTCCATGTTGTGTTTTGTTGTCATCACCGACAGGAAAATGAATCTAATTTTAGATCTGTGAATTCCACATCAGTTCTGGATTAAGCTAGAAAGGCTTACCATTGTCCTTTGGATTATTCCTCTAAATATAGATTAGATCTGAAGTCCATCTGTGAACAATGAGCTGAAGAGAAAAACATGGTATTCTCATGGTAAGCTGAATAAGAGATTGACCTGCTGTTATGGAATGGATGATTACAGTTCTGCTCATAGACAGTCAAATTATTACGGCTGACTTTGACTGAAGCTGTTGGACTAAAATGAGGTAAATCAGTTGATTCTAAAAAGAAATATCAGAGTTTGTGTCCCTATAAGTTTAGGGCATCTAGATGCTTATTTTTCATGAATTATTATGGCAGTCAGTTAAATGCTTCATTTTGGTTTTTACAGGTGGTTCTTTGTTTAACTGGCTTTCAGTGATCCCTCCTTAGATCCCATATCTCATTGTTTCTTCTTGAGAGACCAAACTGGTGATTGGTTGTAATCTAAACAATAATGGCTATTTTCTTCCTATTTTTTTTTAGTCTTTGCTATGATTACCAACCATGTAGGACTATTAGGGCCGGACAAAAAGGACAAAAACCCCATGTGCAAGAAGTCAGGCCACCAAAAAGCTTCAGGAGGATAAAGTAAATGCTTTGAAAAGACCAAGTTAAAGTCTTGACCCTAATCATTAAGGGAAAATGACGTGGAAGGACAGAAAGGGAGCAGTTCAACTGAGGAAATCCACCAGTACCCCAGAGTCACAGCTGTTCTGTACAGTGAATTGGACTGAAAAACCCACCAGCTACAGCAATGCGCTGCAGTTATAACACAGCAGAGACACAAAATACTCACTAGAAGAAGTGTTAACAGAAAATATGTGTACCACATACATTCAGATCTGTTTCGACTTATTTTTTTCACTCGCATGAATACAATAATGCAGCTTGAAGATTTCCTATTTCTTTTCTGCTTTGCAGACAGTTTGGCGGCTTCGCAGGGGAGAGTGAGTATCGGGCGGAGGCCTCCCGCCTGACGCGCACCCTAGGCGAGACAACCCCCTTTCAGCGCAAGCAGTACTTCTGCTGCAGCTACGACCCACCGCTCAAGCCTTATGGACGAAGAAATGAAGTCTGGTTTCTACAGGAAGACCCATGAGAAGCCAATCAGTTACAGCCAACAATTAATCCTCTAAAAAAATATCTTTCACATCGTTAAGTTAGATTTAATATTCAGGGAGCAGCAATTCTTTTTGCTTTAAATCATACTTCTAGACTTAACATTTTTTTAAAAATCAAAAAGCATTTATTTTCAGTGACCAACATTTTATGATCTTGTTTATTGAAAAATAAACTGTTATTGGAAACTAAAAATGCTTTGAGTTCTCAAGCAGGAAGTTGTGTAGATAATCTATTATCTTGAGAATTTTATTTGCCTTTACAGCTAATAAGTCCCTGTTTAGCTCCCATGTCAATGAGCTACGATTTGCACATATTCAGCTAAAAAATAGACAACAAAAGAAAGACTAAGAGTTAAAGTAAGAAATGATTGCAAAATGAAAAGGCTCTAAAAAACAGTAAAGTTGATCTATGAAGTGGAATGATTAGATTTGGACCTAATGAATCTCTGGGAGTGCAGCTGGGAGGAAATTTAAGTTTGTGCTAAGTTAGATATTCTATGTTTATCTTAAGAGGTATCTGTGTTCAGTGAAGACCTTTTGTTTTACTGCATGAAATACTCCAATTTCTATCTGATAAAACTCTAAAAACTGTTCTGTGAAAAGTATGTGGCTGTCAGGGTTCTGTGCTTAAAGTAGCTTTAATTAAGGCTTGAAAATATTGCATTGTGTAATAAGTACATTATAATAAATGCATCATTCAGTAATAGTCCCTATTTAATGTTTTTTGTCTTCTAATTTTGTATTACTAAAATTCGTTACTACCATGGATTTTAGATGTATTCCTAACCCAGCCTTTAGGAAAGAGCTTCAAGAAGAAAAAACTAAAGGCGTTTCTCACAAACCTTGAAGGGGACATAACAAACCTAAGGAAGCAGATGCTGTGTTGAAAACAACCAACATTTACATTGTGGGCCTATATTGCAAATACATGTGGAGAAAAAAAAAACAACATTGCACAAGACAGTGGACTAAGTATCTATCTCACACGGTGGGAACATTGGAGGGAAATCTGCTGAAGGCTGCAAAGGATTTCAGACATTTAGCAAGTTAGCCACACAAAACAGAGCCAGAGGCATAGTAGGAGGGTTATTACAAATCTATCCAATCTGACAGTGGTTGGGTGATTGAAGATTGAATGATATGCAAAAGAATAACCTAATGTGCCAAGTTGATAGGGCCATAGCCAAAAGATTTGTATTCATTACTAGAGATTGACCGATACAACTTTTTTTAGTCTATCCGGTTCCCAATATGTGCTGCCAATATTTTAAAGTTGATTCTTGGAGCTAATATCGCTTTTTCCTCCATTTACAGGATAAAATGACTGAACGATCAAATGTTCTCAATTTAACCCAAAATAAAAAAGAATAATTGAACAAAACAATGTATAGAAAAGTGAGGGGTGTACCAATGCATTCACCCATCATGATTTCAAGACAGGGCTATTGAATGCAGCAATGATTCATCCATGCAAACAGCCAATACACATACAAGGAAAAAAGCTAGTATCGAAATATCAGCTGACTGGTGCAATAGTTCCTCTGTATTAGTTAAAACCAAAGATGGTTCTGTAGAATATTTGCTTAGGGTCTCTGATTTCTGTCTACAATCAAGCAAAATAAATTGGGATTTTAAAAAGATAAAGTCTCAGAAGTTCAAAGTTTTGTGTTGAGCAGTGGCAAGCTGCTTCTAAGCAAGGGGGGCTAAAACAAAAAAGAAAAAAATGGAGAACTTTGACATACAACCAATGAATTAAACAAAACATGAAAACATCAGCTTTAATAAGTGACTTCTTTATTAGATTTTAAACTGAAACAAAATTCTGCAGAAAAAGGAAGAACTCCAAAAAAGGTATTAAAATACAGACATTTGATTAAATAAGGTAAAGTATCTACTCAAGATGTTTGTGTGCAAATAATCCATAAAACTGCAACTGCTGCACGCTAATTGAGAAAGATCCTCCACTCTCAATATGCAACAAACGCTTCGCATTCAGAAAAATCAACGTCAGTAATGAATCTGAATAACTCACTGTGGTTCTGTCAGCTCAGACTAGTTAATTACTGAAGGAGTGGAGTTCTGGTCACAGCTCATCTTTGCATCGAAAATCACAGATTGCACATAAACGCATCATATCATGAAATCTGACTTTTCTCTTTAACCCCAAACATTGCACTTCTTATTTTTAACTTTAACCATGTTAGAGAAATATTTAGTTATAGGAAAAAGAGCATCAAATTAATCAAGCTATTTAAAATCTAAAGTTAATGAGCGCCAGGAAACACTCCTGCTAGTTGAAGAAAAATTGCGGATATTTGCTTTATATTTATACACACAAAAACAAACATAAAAATAATAATTCGTACACAGTGTTTACTAAGATGCTGAGAAAATGGTGTTCAGATGGAGAATGTTTTCCCCAGGAATTTTTATGTTTTTATACTGCCTCAGATTTTACAAAAACAGGACTGCTTTGGTGTTAGACAATCAGAAAATAGTAGTTTTCCTTGCTGAGAGTGTAAGATTTATTATCATAGGTTTGAAGACACATTTTAACTGACTGATGTTCCAAAAATATCACTCATTGTATGTTAAAAGAATTACTGACATCTTTGAGCTCTGTGCCAATATCCTTCACTTTGTAAATCAACCAAGCAGTTTTCCATCAACATTGATCACATCGGAATCTAAGTTGGATCAGGTAGGAAGCAAGAGGAATGCCACAGAGGTGATGGTCGGAGTCTCAGTCTTTCTTCTTGTCGGGGGAGTTGGGATAAGGTGCGTACGGCGGAGGCCGCTCCTGCAGGGGGAATAAAACACAGCTGAGTGCCTTTCTTTAAAAGTATAGCTGACACAACCACAGAGCTATCGAAGAATACTGCAAGGAAGCTCACCGCAGGCATGTAGACACTGTGGGGATTGCTGGGATTATAATAAGCATTGCCTGCTGCTTCAGCCGCCTTTGAGTTACCTGTGCATAAAACGAGATGTGACAAAGACAAGAAGATTAACGCAGACGGTCGTGAGGGAAGAACGTACTTAGGGTGTAGACGCCACAGCTTAAACGACAGTAAGCAAGGCGTGCATATGAATCCTGAATGACAGCTGAAGAAATCCCCCAGACGGAAACAGGCGGCACTCCCCAAGGAGCAACATAGGCTAACGGCAGACTGAACATAGAGACGTGTCACACTGGATCAATATGCACGGGAGGGAGTGTTTGCGTAGAATCTAGAGCCAGTGAGGATTGTTTAACCTTTATAATTAGGATGTTCAATGCATTAGACATTAGCAGCCCAGTTCTTTAAACCGTCCTGTTTCAAAAATGATTCATCTTAAAAAAAGACAGATGAGATCTGACGGGTGCAGTGACACAGGCTGAACACGATAGAGAGAGAAACCAACAGACCTGCAGGAGGTGGGGGAGCGCTCCAGTTCTGAGGAGAGGGAGCATAGTTCTGGGGTGGCCCAGGGTAAGGTGGGGGTGGAGCCATGTAGTCTAATCCAGACGGGTACATTCCTGGAACAGAAAAAGGAAGAAAATATATAATTTTGAGACTTAAGTACACAATATACACACACTATTGATTTAAATTTTATTATGTGGTCTTTTTCACTCGTCTATCACAATAATCATACTAAAATATTTGAAGGTTTTTCTCAAAAATTTGAAAAGTTTAAACGTATGAATACCCTTCAGCAAATGTGCTACAGATAATAAAAAAAACAGCAGAAAAACTGAAAAATACAGTAATAGATTAAGAGAAGACAAAATGTGGACCTGCTGCCGCAGTTGGATAGGGGTAGCCCATATTCCCAGGAGCAGTAGGAGGAGGACCTTGGTAGAATCCATTCTGCTGTGGCGGCGGTGGGTAAGGATAGCCGTTAGGAGCAAATGGAGGTGGACCATACCCATTCACCATTCCAGGTGAAGGGTAACCATAAGCAGGAGCGCCGTTCTGGGGCGGAGCAGCACGAGATGCTGCAGCATAAAGGAGGAAGGGGGTTTGTTATCACACACATAGCAGCCAATAGGATTATCCTGGTTACTTCAAAAGAATGGTTAAAAGCAACTTTATTTTTATTTTGTGTGTGTTTGAAAGGGTAAAAGTAATTGTGTTTGCTTGCCTTTTATATCATACAATTTAAAGTACAGCCGAAAACTTGAATACAAACCATTTGTCGCCAGTTTGAAAAGATGCTGTCCCACCTCAATGGCTCCTCCGCTGGGAAACGACATCTTGAAATGAGCCTGACCTTCCCAGCCACCTAAACAAACAGCCAGTTAGAGAATTAGATTCCTTATTTTCTCTTAAATTCAACACATACAGATCCGCTCATATGATATGGACACCTACCGCCTGCCTCAGCCGTCACGGTGCCTTTAATGTAGTTGGCTCCAAACACTGGCTGCTCAATGCTGCAGCCCTTCATCAGATAACAGGGGAACATGGCTGAGCCTAAGCAGTCCTTGTTGTTACTGGACACGAACACCAACTGAAAAGGTGAATGAAGGGAAAATAACAAAAAGAAAAAGTTATGCAAGAAGACCAAAGCAGCATCTAAAATATCTTAATTGTACAAACTGAGTTACCCTGTATGGTGTTAGATAAATGGTGCCTTTCTTGGTCCCCTTCAGCAGATCAGTCTTGCAAGCGACATCACTGAATGATAGCTCCACATTCTTACATTGCCTTAAGACACTAAGCAAACAAATAAAGAAAAAATTAACAAAAAAAGAAAAACAAGAAGGTTTGCATCCTTGTTTTTCGCTCTTGCTAGCTGAAGGGATTGTCAAACACAGTGGCTTAGATGGAGTTAGCTGCAGAACCAATTTAGCCTTAAAAACCTGCATAATGTAATGTAGTATGACTCCAGCTGTTGACTTCATTGATTAGACTGATCCGTCAACGTTTTGCAAGCATTCAAACATTAGCAAAAAGACAGTTGAGCAGCAGAACAAGTGTTTAACTCCATCAAACTCCGTTATCTTTGGCATCTTTAGCATGACATCACAAACGGACTGCCCGGAGATTAGCCAATCAGAAGAAATGTTTTACATGCTTAGTGTTGAGGAAGACCAAGTTAAGATCTATAGTTTACATCATCTTTGTTTTATCAACTGTAGAACAGAAGACAATTGCATTCTTATCTTATGGGCTAATACAGAATAAATAATTTCCATTAAGAAACTAATTTGTGAAAAATCCACAGCCATCAAATTACACCCAAACTGATGTAATGTTAGAAAACAAAGGCTTTACTTGTCAGATAATCCAAGTACATTGGATCATTGAAACTTTAGGAAACTATTTGATCTTTTGATCATTTATAGTGTTAATTATTAGACAAAAAAGAACTAAACTAGCATTCAGAGATGTCCAAGTATGTTTTTTTTTTCCCCCAATAAATACAAGAAAAGATCATCCATCGTTGATTAAGCATCTTGCAGATCATATTTTCTCCTCCAGGCTTTGGGAAAGAAAATTCAAAAACAGAATCAGGTCTTAAAGAACGTTGGAAATGGATAACAGCTACAACCAGGCTTGATAGTGTTTCCAAAAACCCAACAACCAAAAAGAAAACACACAATGCATGAAAAAAACATGAAAAGAAAAACAATAAAATTATAACTGTATAAAAAATAAACAATTGCAGAAAATAAGTAAGAAGTTTATTTTGTGAACCTTCCACATAGATGAAAATAAACTTTTTCTAATGGCATAGTTTTGTAAACCACTTACTGAAACCTAAAAGGTCTAAAACAGGCATCACCAACCTTTTTAAGGCTGAGAATACTGACCTATGAACTAGAGAGGTCAGTGTTCATCTATACTTCTTACATAATAAACATGTTTTTATTTTATTGTTTTAAATATTATCTTTTTGAAATCTGTATACATGCTAGATAAATTATTGAAAAGAAAGGGCAATAGAATAAAAATCAATTTCCAAACTTAGCCAAAAGGTGAGTTGTTTTGTTTTCAGAAGATGCTAAGGTCCTTGGGGCCACTTGGTGCCCACAGGCACCTCATTGGTGACCCTTGTTCAACAAAATAGTTTTTTTAAGTAAGCAGGAAGCTTTCCAGTGGTTTTGAATGCAACAGGAAAAGTAATGCATTACAAGATGTCACACTTTATGAGATCTGTTATAAAATTTCTGGTCAAAAATAATACTATGAAAAGTGTCATATACTGTTTGGTTTCAAATTAAATATAGGGGGTGTTTTTAGTCTTGACACATTTAATGAACAAGAGAAAAAACAAATCCACCTTTAAGTATTAGATCAACCAATCAGAGATAAGAGTTTAATCACAGGAAAATAAGCATTTCAATAGTGGTGAATCGGGTCAATTTCTGGACTATTATACCTAAATAAAAGTTGGGTTTTTCCATGGTCAAAAAATGTCAACATGGGTAAATAATCCATAACTTTTTGTTATGACAATTAACGAAACAAGGTTAGCTGAAAGTTGGTTTCAAATTAAATATAGGAGGAGTTTTTAGTCTTGAAACATTTAATGAACAAGAGAAAAAACAAATCCACCTCTAAGTATTAGACCAACCTATCTGAGATCAGAGTTTAATCACAGGAAAACACACTTTCAATTAGTTAAATAGTACATCTAAGTAAATGTTTCGCCTTAATCTTGTTCTACAGCAGTGCTTTATTAGATCTGGTAATCTGGTTTCAGTATAAGCATTTTAATAGTGGTGAATCGGGTCAATTTCTGGACTATTATGCCTGAATAATAGTTGGTCAATTCTAGAGATTAACTCGAACAAAAAAAAAAAAAAAAACCAAAACAAGGCCCAAGCTGTGACAATGACAGAAAATCCAATTTTCGGCAAGAATGGTATTTTGTAACATTAGCTTATGTAAAAGTAATGCGTAATGCGTTGCTTTTGCTGTAACAAAAATGTCAACATGGATAAATAATCCATTACTTCCTGTTATGACGATTAACGAAACAAAGTTAGCCGAAAGCAGAAGCTATTTCAAAGCACCACAAGGGTAAAAAGCATTAAACATTTCTATTTGTGCCATAAACTGTCATTAAAGTGCGGGTTACAGGAATAAAAAATTATAATAATAAAAGCAACGGTAAATCAGGATAGCTTTGCTAATGTTAGCCCGTGAGCTAGCGTTACGCACTGGAACGTAAACAAGCTAAATGTAGAGACGACAGCGGCCTAGTTTATTACATAAACACAAACTAAACGCTGGAAAACACGTACGTTTCTCCGTTGTTTATCAAAACTCCTCCGTTTTGAGAATGATTCCGATTTAGAGCCATGTTCAGGAGCTGTGTGGAACTTCTCCTGTTGCCTGTGGTTATGCTAAAGCCTGGTACCGTCAAGGAGGGATGGTCCACGGATGACGCAGTCTTACGTCCCCACAGCACCTAGAACTCGTGACCTGATTCTGGAAGTTTTTATTTTTCATAAACAAGACTTTTTATTTCACGGTCAACTTTTGGAAATGAAGAGTTTAAACATGTATTAGCCAAAGAGGGGTATTTAACTCAGTGGTATAATGTTCGCCAGTTACAGCGCCGGATGAAAAATGATGCGCACCCAATAAAGTTCAGGAATATTTCTAACTTTTAACCATAAACTTCCGTCTTTTATAATGTCTGCTCTTTAATTAAGATACATTTGAGAATTATTATCTATGCTGAAAGGGTGGAAGTTTATCAGATAAATGCCTTTGAAAATGAAACAATCTTATTTCTTCTTTATTTCTTCTTCTTCTTGAGCATTTTTATGGCGATTGGCAAAAACGTTAGGTGAGCATTACCGCCAACAACTGGTAAGGAGTGTGAACCACATGGCAAAAAACTTATCCTGTTATACAATTTAGGTAATTTGTTTCAAAAACTCAAATATAACCTGATATCCTCTGCTTCCTGATTCATTTTGCAGTAAATCAACAATGTCCAGTTTCATTTTCATATTACTAAGTTTCCTAATTAACTTATTAATTTCTCTGAATCAAATATTTCCTACAACTCAAATAACATGTTCCACCGTCTCATCTTCCCCACAGTCACATTTCCCTGTCTGATGTTTCCATATTAAAAATAATGTCTTATTCAATCCTGTGTGTCCTATTCTAAGTCGTGAAATAATTATCTCTTCTCTCCTGTTCCTTTCTGTTCTTCTCATTTGTCCAATTCTCTTTGCTCCTCTAATTGAGGAGGGCGTTCACTTAAGACTAATTAACACTAATTGGCAGGTGTCCCATTACCACCTTCACCTTAAGTGCCATACAAAGTTTTGGGTTACTTTGGAGTGGAAAAAATGAAATGATGTACTTCTCAGAGAAAACTGTATTGGCTTCTTTAGTTTTAATTTTAACGGCGCAGAGCTGTTTCTGCCTTACCCTCATTCAGAGGAAGCAAAGGCCGCAGCTGGCTTCACCTACAGTCACCTGCTCCAACCATAGGATTAAAGCAGTCTTCGGTCCATTAGTCAAAAATAACCTGCATGTAACAGGTGAAGTCATGTCTTCAGTATTATTTGAAAGTTTCCATTTAATTGGTAAAATATCAGAAAGTCATTATTTTCTTTGTGTGTGGTTTGTTGTTTAGATATGTCAGGTGCTTCAGCCCCTTTACTTCAAAATGGGTCCTGTGGAATCAGAGTTAGGAAAGAGAAGAACCAGAACCTGTCGGTTTTTATTAGATACGACAGCTGCTATGCAAGGATAGAGGTAAAAATAAGGTAATAAAACTTATGTGTTATACATCATATTACTCTGCCTTTTCCCTTTCTGCAGGGCTATAAAGTGGTTGTCCCTCTGCTGGTCCAGCTGACAGGAGAGAACCAGTGGATTAGAGTAAATATCAGCTGCCCTCTAATAAAAAGAAGCAGTCAGATGAATCAGCCAACACGTGAGTGACCTCTGGTCTAAGCTTTACCAGGATTTTGGCATTGTATCAGTATTTAATGTATATTTATTTCTCCTTTGCAAACTGAATGACGGAGCCTTCAGGACAACATTTCCAGGACCTAATGCCCTTCGGGGTCAGATCATTAAAACCTGATTCTGCTCGAGCTTCCTTTGGTGATTGCGACGCCGATAAATCCTTGCGCATAGACTGTGGCTACCAAAGCATCACCAGCATGGCTTGTGTTAAACTGGGATGCTGCTATGATGCTGATGCTTCTGCCTGCTACTACAGGCTTAATGGTAAGAAAACCATTTATCTTCACTGTAATAGAGCTAAGAGATGACATGTTTACACAAGGCCCACCCCTCCAAATCTGGCATGTATCAAACCAACCATATTCTCCTGTGTTGTGATTTTGCTCAGCCTGCTCTCTGGATGGACACTTTGTGTTCACAGTCAAGGCCACAGACGCCCACCCACCCATAGATCCGAGCAGCTTGGTAATCAAAGATCAGCCTCACTGTTTGCCTGTAGTCTCCACTTCAGATACAGCTTTATTTAAGATGGGAGTCACAGACTGTGGTGCGAAGATAAAGGTACGTCATAACACCTCTACCTTAAATCATTTAAGGATTTCTGCTCTGCCTAGACTAGAGTTATTTCCAATCTGCAATACCTCTGAACTCTCCTCATATTTTGAGGTTGTTTAAAAAAAGCACATCCTTGAAGTATTTTATCTGTTGTTGATTTTCCATTGTACAAATCTTTGCAAATTATTTGCAAAGACTGACTGCCATCAGTTGCCTTGGGAGATGAAAATACATTTGGCATTCATGTGACTGAAAAGTAACAATGCACATAATTCTGGACAAACCGTGCCTTTTTTGTATTATATGGTGTTGGCAACATTGTGTCTGTGGGACACAATACAGCGACCCCCCTGAACAGGCAGATCTACAATGGAATGAATTACATGGGAAAACAAACATGCATGTGACAGAATGTCCCAGTCAAAGTCCACATCTACATGCATTTAATTATTCCTGATAGGAATTGAAAATGAATGCTTTAAGGGAAAAAAGGATAAAATCCCCACATGTATACTCTTTCTGAAGACTGAATCATTTGCCATGATTCTAGAAAGTTGGAGATCTGGTGACCTATGAGGTTGAAGTGGTGGAGCTCAATACAAAAAGAAAGAGACATTCACCTTTCAGGTGCGATTTAACACATTTATGGAATTATTTCTGATGGTGTTAATTATGTAATATTTTAAGTGTTTTAGTCTTCAGGTGGAGTGTGAATATGAAGAATCAGATTTCAAGCTTGCAAAAGAGTTGAGGTCTCTGTATGCAGTGACCAATCCGCCTGCTGTTGTTGCAAAAGGAACAATCAGGGCGCAGATGAGATTAGCAACAGGTACAGGAGTTACTTTTGTTGGCTCTGATAGCTCGACACCCCTGTCGTCCTGACCTACTCTGGTTCCCCTCCAGATGCAACCTTTACTGCCTTTGTTCCCGAGGACCAGCTTCCCCTCAAACTACCTCTGGGTGAAAAGGTTAATGTGGAGATTTCCATCGTTCCTCCATTCTCTGATCCTACACTCTCGCTGCGGGTACGTGACTGCTTTGCCTACCCTGTCTCAAAGCACTCGGTGTGGACCCTCCTCCATGACGGGTGAGTGGTGACTCTACCATGGACCAACCTGAGGACCATGTTGGAATGTGAAAGTGGAATGATTAGAGTTTTCCTGGTCAGATGTCCTAACCCTCTAGACAAGAGGAGAAGCTCTGTCCCTTTGGACCAACTGCAAAACAACAAAACTCACTCCCTAGTAAGGAGGTTTGATGTGAAGACGTTTGCCTTCTTGGACCCTGATACTGGCAAACGGAGTGCGGAAAAGGTAACCTTACCAAAATTTATATGAAGTTCTGCACACAAATATTGACAACCTTTTTAAATATGTCTGCAATGTGAAATGGTTTATAGATTGAATTATTTTGACCCCTTTCTAGCCACTCTGACCTTCAAAATGCTTTATTTACTGTACTACAATTGCAAACTACAAGCTGCACTCACTGAGCTGATATGCAGGCCAGGAGGCAACTTGTAATTAAATGCCTTGCTCATTGGGGAAAATAATTATAAAACAGGAGAAAACTGGAATCAAACTCAACTTTTAGATTACAAAATATCTATTATTCCCCTTAATTAGATCCTACGCTTAATTGGGTAGATGAATGATTTGCATCATTTGTTTTATCCTGGTGTTGGGAGATTTTCTGGTGAAAACATTTTTTTTATTCAGATTCAACCCACTCCTAATTAAGTCTCTGTTGTGCTTACTCCAGTTGCTCAAGTAAATCAGATTGTTTTGTTTAAAACAAATTCCCAGAGTCTTTGGAAGTAACAGCAACACATATTCAGCACCATATTTAATGACTATGCTATGTTCAGAACACAAGCAGCTAGTTTACATGCAAAGTCAATGGTTGACCAGCATCAAGGTGCAGCAAAAGGTCCAGCAGCTTTTTTTAAGCAGCAGGAGCAGCTGTCTGAGCAGCCGAAGCAACGTCTCACTAGCTTCTGAGCATCTGAAGCGCATCACGCGCTTCAGAAGCAACAGCTGCTGGAGTTGGAAAAAATGAACATTTGCTGCCCAAAGCGTCACATCAAACAATCAGAGAAGCTGATCTGGGAGCTGGCAGGGAGACAGACACAGCTCTGCTGATGCAGAATGCTATGATCACTCCTTTGAAACAGTTTGATGCCTAAATTAATGTAATATGTCGAAACCTGCTGGCAAAATTTGTTTGCTTTTATTATTCTGGTGCCTGCAGTTTGGATTACGTATGTGAAAAACGCTTCCAGCCGCCATGAACAGAAGCGGAGAACCGTGAAGAGGCGGCCGGGCCAGAGGCCGCTGTTGAACAGGATTCCCAGTGACAGGGCATCGCCGGTGCACGGGGGTCTGAGCAACTCCAACAGGGAAATAATATTTGAAGGCAGAATCGTAATGTTAATGACGGCACAGATGAAGTTTTCAGGTGGACTTTCTCTCTTAAAAATGTTAAAACTACTTTTTACCCACTTATAACAGCAAACATAGCTCCCATTGTTACAGGCAAAAAAGTTGTACAATCATCAAATATGAAGCAGCGCACGCGTTTTTGGTGCTTCTGCTGTGTGCTGTCTGAACTTTTCTTTTTTTAATCTCTGAAAATTTAACACATTTCTAGTGTACATTTCAGTATATATAGTGTGCCTCCCAAAGAGCTTAGCATGCAGCCAGCATATACTGATTAGAAACATGGTGTCTAGGATGCTGTTCTTTAATGGTAAGCTCTGTGGATTTTTTTTTTTTTTCAATTACCATCTTTACCATCCTGTCAAATTTGTTTGGTGGTAATGTAAACATGGGTCTTCATCCAGCCTAGATGTTGGTGGCTATAAGAAGTTGGCATGCATGTCAAGCTGTGTTGTACTCCAAATGATTAAAATTGTGGAATTTGACAAAACTGGGAGTATCACTGCTGATCTAATGTAATTCAATCCCCACTAAATAAATTAATGTTTTAGTGATATAAGGCTACTGCAATAAATGTATTTAACGTTTTACATTGCAGTGGTAATGAAGCTGGAAGTGTGTATGTCTACAGTGATAGCTGGAAGTAATCTCTCATTTTAGATGTACTTCTACTGTTGGGTGGAAATCTGCACAGAAGACTTGGACTGTAGCCAACCTTGCTCTATGACCTGTAAGTATGACTTATTTTTTTTTTTGTGTGTGTATTTTTTTGTGTGTTTTATTTGCATTTTGTCTCCTCAGCATCAAATCCTGAGAGACGGAGAAGACGGACCACATCTGCATCCATTCCAGGCCAGCTTGTCTCATTGGGGCCTCTTCAATTGGTCGAAAATGAACCCGAACAGGATGATGTGCAGTTTAAAAAACTGAGCAAGGGTAAACCTTCGGTCAAATTGTCAGAAAACTTGCTAATTATTTTTTTTGTGCTTATAAATATTTTTTGTTTTCCCTCTTCCTTAGCGATCAGAGGGATGGTGTATGTTCTCTGTGGGGTCGGTGCTCTCCTGCTGGTGATTCTGCTCTTCGGTCAAACAGCCAAAGATGTAAGAGGGGGAAAATCACAAGCTCACTTTAAATAATCTAAGTAAATCGTTTTTGTTTTTTTTTTTTTGCCTTGTAGCTAAGATCATAGCTGTATATTATGTTGATCATCCAGAATTTTATCTTTCAGAAAAAACTAATTGGAATGTTAGAGTTAATGGGGTGAAAATAGAACATAAATGGTGTTAGATTTCTTTTAGTTTTTTTGTCGAAAGATATATTTGCTCCTATTACTGTTTTGAATGATTCAGGAGCAGAGAAATGAACTGTAATTCTGAAAATAAAGTTAATTTCCATTCTTGTTTTACGTTTGATTTTATGCAGGGGCCTTCCACATTTCTTCCCACTTAAAATGCGTGAAGTCTGCATTTTTCTAAGTGTTTAGGTTTAGTTCCTGAAGGGCTCCTGTGATGCAGTGTGTTGGACACCTCAAGAATATTTATTGCATCTAGTGGGTTTACCAAGCTGGTCATCAACTTAAAAGATAAACCCAGACAGAGCCAGTTTACGATCTAGAATCATGTAGGATTTAACAAAAGGAAGAAAAAACACACAAAAAGAGAAGATATACAGCATCTCACTTCAGGGTAACAAATGTTTATTTAGTTGAAAAGTTTTGCACAGATTTATGCTATGGTGGCTGAGCAGCACAGCTGAGAGCAGACTTCAGGAAAATGGCATCACCACCGTCAACAGGTAAAATATGTCCTCTGGGCAACAGGAGGATTTAGTTTCCAAAAAAAGGGAGATCTCTATAAATCAATATAAGATGTATAATGTAAAAAAAGAAAAAAACAGATTGAAACCACAAAATTGAGATTAAGAGGGGGGGAAAGCAAGAGATCAATCTTCAGCAGAATTATGGTCATCATCAGTCTTCTACAGAGAGAACCTGGAAAGCTCAAAGTCTGGATAAAGTAAATTAACTGAAAATTTTCATTTATAGTTGGGTTCAGGAACAAGCTCTAAATCCTCTTCCTATTCTGCCTCTTTCCAAAAGTGCCCCAACTCCCCATACAACTCTTTGACGAACAGCTTTGAGTTTCATTTTCCACCTCAGTGAGGATCCTGCTGCTCTGTGGTTGTTTTTAACCTCATCAGGAGATATTGGTTCCTTATTTTGTCTTTAAAGGGATGCATCTCTAGAAATATGGTCAGAACAGAAACAGGGCAGCAGGTGCAGCTGTAGTCGGCATCAGAGGCCTAATGGTCCATGTGGACCAACTATGTAGCTTTACTTTTCTCTGACCCAGGAGAGTATTCCAGTATCCAGTATTCCAGATGGCTGTAGGCCCAACACCAGGGGGTTAACTCCAGTCCTCAACACTCTGTCATGGATGTTCTGAGCAATGAGGCAGATTTGCTGGGACCTTTTTGTCCAAACATCTATTATATGATCCAAGAGTCGTGTTAGCCCAGGTTTGGTCTGTTCAGTAAAATGTTATAGGCAACTGGATGATTGAATTAATACTGAGGATCCTTTTTAAAAAAATAAATAAAAATTTGGTTTGAGGTTTCTTCAGATTTTAAAGGTAAAGCAGGTGAATGAACTCCGCATTCAAAATGTGACAGACCATTCACTTCTGGAGTCCCATTTTCTCACAACAGGTGAAAGCAGAACCAAAGCAGAAGAAAGAATGACGTATATGACATATATACCAAATCTCTCTAGGAGCCTGCAAAAGATTTATATTTCTCATTCTAAAAATCCTGCCACCAAATTAAAGGAGCTGTATGCCTCATTTTAGAGTAGCAACTATATTATTTTTTTAAAACTTTAATAGATTTAACAAATGTGACAAATAACAAATAATGAGCTAATATGTCATTTAACTTAGTGTACTTTGTTAGCTACATACTGTTAATAGAAAACTCAATTAGATTTAATATTGTTGAGAGACAATTCATAATTTTTGCCTATTACTTCATGTAATTTGCATATTAGTTCGCCAAAGAATGATTGTGAACTGCAGACACCTTAAAATGTGGTACAACACTGCGTTAAAGCCACTCCTATCAGCAGGTACAATCGACCTCTTATAACTGGCCTTTGGTGGTGTGATTCCATGCTTTGTGCTCAGGAAGACATGCTGCTACAGTCGATAACCAAAGGTTTACATGCCGAAATACCCGGCTGTCACCAGAATGTCAGTTCTTTAACCTGACGATTTTCTGGTATTAAGAAGGCAGTTAAGTGATCAATATTTTTTATCATGCAGCATTCTTTTAGTTGCTTTGTTTTTCACCTCTCCATCAAATTCAACAGTAAATCAACTAGGTTTAATTCTAACTTACATATGCTGAAAAACTCATTTTTGTGTCTGAAAGATAATTTTTCTCAAAAGTATGTGCATAAAATAAATTTCACAAGATTTCTCAATGTATATAAGAGTTGGAAAAACAGCAAAAACAGTGTTCCCAATATTTACACTTGAAGCTAAAATAAGACATTCTAATCTCCCTGTAAGTATTTAGCCTTTTTAGAAAAGGATTTCTTATGGTTTGTCATAAAGCGTCATGGCTGTAATAACTTGAAAAATGATGCAAGACCTGAACCAATGAACTGTTTAATGTAAATAATGCAGTTTTATTCCAAGCACCGATGTTCAGTCACATGAAGTATTTAATTGCTTTGAATCTATAGGGAAGCTAGAAGGTGGTGTGGAGAGAGAGCTCTGCACGTCACCCATTTGACCTCTCGGTCAGGTCCTTACCCTAAGCTTAGATCAAGTTACTCAGGCTTCTGTAAAAAGCTGCTTGAAACTATCTGCAATACTTAAAAGGATAACAGTGTGAAATATGTTGCTCTCTTTAACGCATCTATTAGTCCTTTCCACATGATTCTTCAACCATGCTATGTCCTGAGTGACCAGCCAATCATGGAGTGATGTTACTGAGAAACGATGGCCTGTAGACATTGCAGGGGACCAAGTCCTCTAGTCTGAATTCTTTGTATCATAACAGCCACATCTTTATTCAAAAAAAATGTAGGAACAAAACTTTACGTTATATCAAAGCAAACACATAAACCTTTACAGTTTACAAACTGCTACCCTTCCCCATGGTGTCGTTTGGAATCCGTAATTTAATAGCCATGAAAACAGAAACAAACGTTAATTAATAACAATCTTATGTTTGTGATCAGAAACAGTGAACTGAACCAAAAAGGGGCTTTTGGTCAATAAGGTTTGAACTTCCTCTGTGCTCTCATCAGAGCTATCCGTTGTTTATCCTCCTCAAACTTCTTCCTCAGTTCAGCAATATCTGGGGAAGAAAATGGATAGGGGGACATTTTTTTTTAAATTCCCTCTTAACTGTAGTGTGCCTTGATAGTCAAGTGTAATAAAGTGAAAAACTTACGTTCTTTCTGCGTATTCCGGTGCTGCCAGGTGTAGAAGTTCATCAACTCTTTCCTCTTATTCTTCCTGCCCTCCCTCTGCAGAGTCCTCTGGTTGGCAGCTTCGCTGTGAGGCCGAGCCTTGGTGCCTTTGTGGCCTCTTGTGACTTTCACCCAGCCCTCCTCGTCCTCCTGCTGTTTCTCAGCTTCCTGTCTCTGGCGTTCAGCCTCCTGCGACAAACAAATATTAGATTAAGTTCTTCTGAACTTATATATACAGTGGGGCAAAAAAGTATTTAGTCAGCCACCAATAGTGCAAGTTCTCCCACTTAAAAAGATGAGAGAGGCCGGTAATTTTCATCATAGATATACCTCAACTATGAGAGACAAAATGAGAAAAAAAAATCCAGAAAATCACATTGTCTGATTTTTAAAGAATTTATTTGCAAAATATGGTGGAAAATAAGTATTTGGTCAATAACAAAAGTTCATCTCAATACTTTGTTATATACCCTTTGTTGGCAATGACAGAGATCAAACGTTTTCTGTAAGTCTTCACAAGGTTTTCACACACTGATGCTGGTATTTTGGCCCATTCCTCCATGCAGATCTCCTCTAGAGCAGTGATGTTCTGGGGCTGTCGCTGGGCAACACGGACTTTCAACTCCCTCCAAAGATTTTCTATGGGGTTGAAATCTGGAGACTGGCTAGGCCACTCCAGGACCTTGAAATGCTTCTTACGAAGCCACTCCTTCGTTACCCGGGCGGTGTGTTTGGGATCATTGTCATGCTGAAAGACCCAGCCACGTTTCATCTTCAATGCCCTTGCTGATGGAAGGAGGTTTTCACTCAAAATTTGACGATACATGGCCCCATTCATTCTTTCCTTCACACGGATCAGTCGTCCTGGTCCCTTAGCAGAAAAACAGCCCCAAAGCATGATGTTTCCACCCCCATGCTTCACTGTAGGTATGGTGTTCTTTGGATGCAACTCAGCATTCTCTCTCCTCCAAACACGACGAGGAGAGTTTTTACCAAAAAGTTCTATTTTGGTTTCATCTGACCATATGATATTCTCCCAGTCATCGTCTGGATCATCCAAATGCTCTCTAGCAAACTTGAGACGGGCCTTGACATGTACTGGCTTAAGCAGGGGGACACGTCTGGCACTGCAGGATTTCAGTCCCTGGCGGCGTAGTGTGTTACTGATGGTAGCCTTTGTTACTTTGGTCCCAGCTCTCTGCAGGTCATTCACTAGCTCCCCCCGTGTGGTTCTGGGATTTTTACTCACCGTTCTTGTGATCATTTTGACCCCACGGGGTGAGATCTTGCGTGGAGCCCCAGATCGAGGAAGATTATCAGTGGTCTTGTATGTTTTCCATTTTCTAATAATTGATCCCACAGTTGATTTCTTCACACCAAGCTGTTTACCTATTGCAGATTCAGACTTCCCAGCCTGGTGCAGGTCTATAATTTTGTTTCGGGTGTCCTTTGACAGATCTCTAGTTTTGGCCATGGTGGAGTTTAGAGTGTGACTGTTTGAGGTTGTGGACAGGTGTCTTTTATACTGATAACGGGTTCAAACAGGTGCCATTAATGAAGGTAATGAGTGGAGGACAGAGGAGCCTCTTACAGAAGAAGTTACAGGTCTGTGAGAGCCAGAAATCTTGCTTGTTTGTAACTGACCAAATACTTATTTTCCACCATATTTTGCAAATAAATTCTTTAAAAATCAGACAATGTGATTTTCTGGATTTTTTTTTCTCATATTTTCTCTCATAGTTGAGGTATATCTATGATGAAAATTACCGGCCTCTCTCATCTTTTTAAGTGGGAGAACTTGCACTATTGGTGGCTGACTAAATACTTTTTTGCCCCACTGTATATATTCAGTAGGGAAAGTTGTGCTATCTTTTTACCTCTTCTTTTCGCCTGTCGTAGTCCTGCATGAATGAGTCGACTGACAGCTGCAGTTTGTCAGCGTGAATGAAGGACTTTGTGTACTGATGGATCCATTCTGTCATGGGGAGAAAGCCAAACATGCATGTATCATATTTTTCCTCCATTTAAAGGGCTTATTAACAACCATCTGAATGCTTTCTAAATATTGATCAAGAGGTTCTTTTTACAGTTAAACTAACATGATAGAAGACATAGCACCTTGCCAAAGCAGTTGCACCACTCAATCTTTTTCCCGTTTTTATATTTCAATTTATTATTAATTTCTTGTTGTTTTTCCAGCACTAGTGGCTCATTTTTTCCGAAGGTAACAACACATTGTTCTCATATTTTTAGTAGCTGTTCTATGTCATTCTATCCATCTTTCTAGGAACTGAGAATGGCTTGATGTCATCACCACTGTGTTGATTTGCAGTGTTAGCATTTATCCTGTGGTATACTGTATATAGATCTTACCATGTTGGTCAAAAAATGAACTGTTGTCCTCTGCCTGCTTACAGTGGGAAACTTTAAACATATTTTAGTGCTTTTTTGCAATGACTAGAAAAATAGAAAATTAACTTTATTAATCTCACAATGGAGAAATGAATTCTCTGTATTTAACCCATCCCCTTTGGGGAGCAGTGGGCTGCCATTGTGCAGCGCCCGGGATGCAGTGTGTGGTTAAGGGTATTGATCGGAGACCCAGAATGCAGGCTGTGGGATACAAACAGGGTACTTGCAACCTTCTCAGAGCACAAGCGTACAGCTCTAACCACTAAGACAACCCTCCCCAATAAAGAACTATCAGCATTCCCTACAGCACATTAACCATCTCAGCTGTAGATCTCTGCTGCTAGATTGGATTTACTAGAGGGCCTTTTGGCATCTCCTGTTTTCAATTCTCTCTTCGTACAGTGCATTTAGGTAGATGGCCATCTGACATTTCTGTTGTGTTCCTTCGTTTTTCTGTTTTTTTTTCCTCTAATGCTCTCCTACAACCTCTGCAGTCTTCACAAAATAAATCTGGATTAACACTGAGATTACAGTATAGTACAGATATATGGCTTTGGAAATTAAACTACCAGATAATTTAACTTAAAGTTAGATTTTTTATTATTATATTTGTTGGTATTTTTATATATGGTGACTTACTTTGTATTCCTGTTTCCACTGGCCGCTGCTCTGTGCTGACCACCAAAGGATCATCATGTGGGTGAGATTTAGCAGCTCCTATACTAGACGGGCTTTCAAACACAATGTAGCCAACTTTGAAACCCTGGGAGGAGTGAATTAAAATACCTTTAATTTATCCGTATTGTGTAAAAACAATCTGAATAGACTGAAATTTGCAACGCAAGCTGACCTGTTTGCTAACTGGTCTGAAGATTTTGGAAAGTTTGGGTCCGGAATCCTCAGAGGAGCCAGGGTGATCCCTCAGCTCTACTGAAGTAATGCTGCCAAACCGGGAGAATAAGTCTTTGACGACACTCTAAAACACAAAAGAGGACAAAGACAGCCAATTTAATTAACCACTTAAAAGACCATTAAAATTAGACTTCTGATTTATGGGCCGATTTCCTATTGTGAGTTGGGATCTCACCTCTGAGCAGTATGGAGGAACGTTGAGGACAAATAAGGTCCGATCCAGCGGCCTGTAGGAACTCTTCTCGGTTCGGACTTTATGCTCCTTCACATACAGAGAGTGCTGAGCAACGCTGTCTGAGCTGAACTGTAAGGACAACACTGAAGAGAGATGGGACCAAAACATTAGCATCCGAGTGCACCAAGCTAGCCGGCTCCATAAAACAAAACATGCATAAAACGAAAAGCCGATTTTTTTTTTTAACAGCAACTACACTATGAAGAAGATGGTGGTAACAAAAAAAGTAACGAAAAATACCAGTGAATCCTCCAGGAATAACACACGCCTTCTCTGTAGCATGTTTCTTCTTAGACGGCGCCATATTGTATGACCTCTTCAACCGGAAGCACTTGAAACGTAACTTCCGGGATGGTTTTGTTTTTCTGACTTTTTTTTTTTTATCGCATATGTGGTGCTGATAATATATATATATATATATATATATATATATATATATATATATATACCCCTATATGCCGTAGTTTCTGCAGGGGCGTTTGTGAATATGACAAAATCTAAAAAAAGATGCATTAAAATAAACATGTTGGTGCCAAATATCTAAATCCATATTTATTAACAGCACTGCGTATTTTCTTTTCGAGAAGGTTCCTCTTCTGCTGTAAGCCTACAGCTTTTTTTTTTTCTTTTTTTATATTTATTTGTAATTTACCGATTTTTCTTCAGTGGGAAAAACATTTCATGTTGAGGCAGAATATTACGCTCAGCAGTTTCTGTTTATAACCTTACACTGAATTAAATTGTGAAAATATAGAGAATTAAAGATTTAACAACAAAAAATAGTCCTTATAATAGTAATAGTAAAGTTCTATTAGATATATGCGGTTAATATGGCAATTTTTGGGGGAATGCAATAAAAGTCATCATGGGACAAACAAAAAAAAGTTCAAGTTGGATTTACATTTTTATGGTTATCAAGGCTCAACAGAAAACAACGCTCAACTTGTAGTAATGGTAGCAACTGTAAAATTGCTGACAGACTTCACTTATGTACAACTGCACCCCATGTCATTGGGGTACAAAGAGTTAAATTAAACATTTTTAGCATATTTTAAGAATAGACATTTAGGACAAATGTCCCTAATGCACCATTTACTCTTTGACACCTGACAAAAGATTTATAGGTATTAAAAGAAGAACCCATCATAAGTGTAAACCCTTTGAATGTATTCTTAGCATATTATGTTTAATTATTCATAACCATAATGCCAATAAAAAAAAAAAAGTTACCACTTGGACTAGATCTACAAAGCTAAATATTTAATGGCAACAATTCACAAACAGATCTGACAACCTCAACTGACAAGCCAAGAGAGCAACCTAAAAGTAATTTACAGTTGCCTGCCATAAACAGAGCATCATGTGTACTACACAAATGAAGTTTATTCTGCTCCAAAACTAAACAAGTATGAGAAACTCGTTACAACCAGAGCACTGACTTCCACACAAATTGGAAATCCATTGAAAACATGGGACTGGTCTCTTTCTGCTCCTGTTTTACATGTTTCAGGGTATTTTAACAAGCAGAAATATTACTTGGATTTAACAGGTCCCAAAGTGGGGAATTGCTAAAGAAAGCTGAAATATCCTGTTCAGATAGACTGATAAACACATTCAGATGCATGCGTGTCTTCAAATGCTGGAACCGTAAGAATTAATTTAGTTTTCAATTAGCATGTGGCTCATTCTTTTAGATCACCCTTTTGGAAGGCGCAGATAACTGCAGAGTAAAAGCAAGCCATGTTTTATAGAAAAAAAAAACAAAAAACAGCCCTCATCCCCTTTATATGCTGATGGAAAATATCAACATTACTTCAGCTGGTCAAAACAACATCTGATTGCACACAACCTAAAATAACGAGGATGTTGATAATGTGTTAAACTTCTGTTACAAGTATTCTTCTCAATGAAATGTGTAAAAACCAGTTTCATAAGAGAAAGTGGGCTGCTAGACATCAGTGGAAACCACAGCTTAAATGTGAACACAGGTTGCTGCAACTCAGCAATGGATTCGTTTCACACATCAGCTTTTATATCTTGATGCGAAAGGCGGTATTCTGTGCGCTGGGGGGCTCGGTGGAGGAGCTGGACTGTGCGGTGGACTTGAAGAGGGCCTTCAGAATGGTCTGGGGGTCCACTTCAGGTGTGGGCTGAGTGGATGCGCGCTGACCGCTGGGACGGGAAAGAGAAGGAGGCAGACCGTCTTTCTTTGTGCTGCTGCCTGCGCCTGGGGTGTCGCTGAGTCTCCTGAGGAGCCCAAAACAAAACAAGTCAGTCTTTTTTTGTACACGATAAAAGTACCAATGTTTATGTGAACTTGATGTTTTCGTGAAACAACAAATTTTATTTTTCAATTAAGAAATTACTTGAAGTAATCAGAAAATGGACTTGGGTTGAAACATCTTAAAAAAAACTGAGCGGTTTCTATTTGCCTTCCATTGTAAGTAACCCCAGTGACGAAATATTTTTTAAAGGAATTTTATGATACATAAACACAAAATGGTCATCATTAAGGGGATTGAAATGCATCATTAAAGGGATTGAAGGAAAACTGTTTGCACTTTTTGCCATTTGGCTCTCTGGGTTTAGTCCTGGGTTTAGTCCTGACCATTATCCAGCTGGGAATGCTCCCGTCAAATCTGTTTAGGAAAGGAAGGAAATTCAGCAGAACTGTCCAAGCTAATTAGACAAACCGACACCTAGCATTGGCCAACCAAAGTTTGGTTTCAGCCAATCATGGTAGCTAATGAAAATATCCAATGTGCAATTTGCTAGGGGGAAAAAAATGCAAGAGGCCTCCTCTATCTAGGGAGATAACAGTTTATACATCTTGAATGCTGGAAAGCATTGCTCAGTTTGTTTTCTTGAGTTTGGTTGGATTTTTGCTATTTGACTGTTGTAATAACATTACTCGACCACAGAGATAAAAAGGTTTTTTAACTTTTAAATAAAAGTCATTTTTAGCTCTTGCATTTTTAATCTATTATCTTTAATAGTGTTAAGAGGATTTAGCATTTCTATACGCCATTAATCTGACAGCTGTCTACATACAGATAGGAAGGAGTCTCAAGTTATCCATTAACAGATCCTTGAGGAAGCTGATAGAGTTAAACAGAAGCCCAAGAATGGCACCTTGTGGTACCAACCAGCAGATAGATGCTCCAAACATCTCAAAGTGCGCAATTTGTCATTAGAAGTCATAAAGAATATGATACAAGTCCAAACCTGCACTTGAACTGACTGACTACCCAAACTGAAAGACCATGGAGGGGAGCATTAACAACAAAACAAACTAGGAATACATCCATGGTAACTCTGGGGGAGCTGCAGATTTTCAAAGCTCAGCATGAACACCTTTTAAAAGATTTAATCAATACAGATTTGCTAATCCCTTCCTGGGATCAAGGATCAGGTATTCCAACTCAGTTTAAAGAGGAGTTTTCAAAGCAATGTCAGTTTGGATCAATCTGATCCACATAGTTCACCAAATTCAGGTTATGTGCAACAGGACAACTGCTTTGTTACACATCAACCAGTAGATGTCAGTATTTTATGACGCAAACGTATACTTGGCTGCAGACCAGGCACACCCAAAGTCGGTCCTGAGGGACGCTGTCCTGCAGGTTATGGAGGTTTCCCTGCTCCAGCACAGCTGACTTTAATTGAAAGCTGATTAACAGGCTTTTGCTCAACTGCAATCATCAGAATCAGCCGTGCTAAAGTAGGCAAACCAAAAACCTACAGGACAGCGGTCCTCGAGGACCGACTTTGGGGATGCCTGCTGTAGACCTATACACAAAAGTTAAACAGACTAGACAGCTTATCTTATTCCATTAGAGTGATTGTTAAACGAAAACAAAACCTTAGGGATAAATAGGGTTAAATATAGGTGGGACTGCATCATCCAAATGAGGTGACCTTCTTATGGGTTCAGGTTAATCTATGTTTTCTTGGATTTAAGCTGATTTAATCCAATCACAAAATTCAGAAAAACCCAAACTCAAGGTTTGATCTAGTTCTGTAACAAGATTTGATTACCTTAAATAATCCAAATATGTAAGACATTTCTCCTATAAAATAAAATGTGTAAAATAATCAAATATTCTTTTAGGATATAATCCAATTCATTATCCAAAATCTAAACAGATTACTTCTGAGAAACTGGGCACAGCTAAAATAAGATTAGACCAATAGAGAATAGTCATATGGAACTAGGCTATATACTTTAAAAGAAATACATAAAAAGCACCATCAAAGATTATTGGGGGTTTCTTAACAACAGTCCCTTCTCTTCAGCATCTTCTCTTCAGGGGGAGAAGGAAGATGTTCAGACTGATGGCAGGTTGGATGGAGCTAAATATCCTGGAGGATCCTGACAACTTGTTGCAGAATAATGAATCCAAGTTTAAAACCAGAGAAAATTCTCTGTTGCTATTAGAAAAACACCCAAAAAGCCTTGAATCTTCACTTATACTGTTTAACCTTATGGGCTAAAAGCTTATTTAAAGACAATATGGAGAACCATTTTCATTAATGATGCACTACTTTAAGTGGGTCCAAATAAAAAAATAAAAAATCAGCTTCTGTCAACAGAAACTAGAGCTCTTAAAAACAAAAACAAAGCAGAGAAAGATGAATCCTAATCAAGGGCAGGACTCACAGTAGAATCGGCTGATCAGAAGTGATGACGTTTCCCTGAATGTGAAGGTTACACTTCATGGGTTGGCCTGGGTGGGGACAAGAAGAGACAAAGGAAATTGATCACTTAGATCAGAATGGCACAGCTAGAGTTGTTCTATCTTCAAAACATAGCATATGTATTCGTGGCACTCACCATCCAAGCAGCGATGGTTGTACCTCCTGTATGCGTTGATTGCGTCCTCTTTACGTACAAACACCACCTCAGCTACGCCCTGCTTAACCAGGCGTGCTCGCTTTAAAGCGCCGCACACACAGAACAGTTCCTTTGAACAAACAGGCAGCACAACCACACCCCGGTTTAGTTGGTTCACAGCATGAAGCACGTCACAGAGGAGATAGAAGTCAAACAGAACCATCTACTCACCACGATGTCTTCTTCTGTAACCTTTGGATGAAGGTTGTTTACAGTGATTTTAGTCCCCTCCAATGGGCTAAAAGCAGGCTAAAAAAAAAAAAGGAAAAAAAATTCAGTGTTGGCAATCAAATAATTATTCACCAACAGCTTAAATATTTGGCTTCATGCTGTTTAGTGACCTTAACAGAGGACAATGTCATGAACCAAGATCAACAGCTAATTTTAGGGAGGGTTTGTTGATTTAGCCTTGGTCAACATTAAAACACCACTTGGATTATGAATGTGAAGCATCTCTGTTAATTAATCTGTGTGTATTCATATGAAGAGGTACAATTCAAATATAAAAATAACACAAGCTTTAAATTCTATACATATATATTTTACAAACATCTAGTCGTAAAAGGCAGAGCAAGATCATCAAAAGGTTCAATTATTTAACATGCAGAGGTTAAAGGCTCTTCCAACTATTGCATCCTAGCAGGCCTCTGCAATTAAAAGAATACTACAATGAGAAGTGCAGATGTTTTTTTTACTTCCGTCTCTGTTAATGAGTTTATTGTAGTGCTTTGTAAGGTGACCTTGAGTTTCTTGAGAGGCACCCATAAACAAAAACATATTATTATTATTATTAACTCAGTCATGACATTTTCAAGGTAGAGGATGAAAAGGTAAGAAAGAGAGTCCTTTTTAGGATGCACCTGAGGAGGAGTAGGTGTTGCAGCACTGGGTTCTGCTGAGCTCTGCTGTAGAGTCCTGGAAACCGGCTTTAAAACTGCAGCAGAGGACCGGGCAGCAGCCGTGCTGTTTGACGGCCTGGTGGGTGCCACGGGAACAGGAGCCCGCGGGGCGGTATACGCATCATTTTTTACCACCTTGGTGATCGGTACCGTCATGGAGAACATGGAGCCAGCTTGGCCAGTCTGTATAAAGAATGTACAGAAATATTTAGGTATACAGTTATAGTTTACATAGCACAAATGATTTGGAGGATTAATAAAACCCTCGTACCCGGGATTGTAGCATATTGTTGGCAGTTGTTATCTTTATTTGTTTGCTGGGGATGCTGTCGAGGTCATTTAAGGCAGGCTGAGAGGAAAATAAACAGCAGATTTTACAGTGTTAATGAGCACTTAATCCCACGTTGTTAAATTAACAAAAAATGGAAACAGATATACCTGCGTCATTGCACGAACACTACCTAAGGTCCCAGCTGGACGTTGCTGCAAAGTGAGTCAGTCCATTTTAGAGCCTGTTTCTTCACTTCGCAATTCATGAAAGTAAGACAAACATTTTTCACACTCACCTGGATGGTCTTGGTTATTTTTAGAGGTGGCTCAGCAGCTGCTTGCGTCTGTGTTCCTCCAATGCTCCTCTTGAGGCTCAGCCTATCACGTGCATCCATTACCCGAACATTATTGCTCAGCTGTGGTGTTGTCCCGATTCTGGCATTCAGTCCTTGAACATTAGCAGTAAAAAGCCTAGCATTTGCACTGACGAAATTACTGCTGGTCTGTATTTGTATCTGTGGCACAGCTGTTTTGCTTTGCAGCTGTTGCGTAATAGCCGCCTTTAGTGTGGTCTGTGCAGGGTTGCCTAACTGACTCTGCCCCTGTTTGCGTGAGTTGATCATCTGCCGAGCGTCCTGCACACCTCCTGCTCCTGCCCCTGCCCCTGTCCTGCCGCGGATTTTGAACCGTGCATCTTTCTGAACCAGCTTCTCTCTGGCATCCTTCACTTGAAAACCTGAGGAGAAATGGAAAAATATTTGATGACTTTAATTCTTCAACCTTTAACTTCATCGTTTAGACCAGGGCGCACCTGTGCCTCCTCCCAGGCGTTGTCTTACATCACTGACACCAATTTTTTGCCTGGCATCAAAATTTTTACCGTCACCCACTCCAACACGTCCAAATATAGGCCTGAAAGAAACAAGAATCCAAATTTAATTCTGACAGGCAAAAATACCAAACTGTTTCCAACAAAGGCTTCCAGTCTTATGGGTGGATTAAGGACAGAAAGACAAAAGATTGACAGCTTGATGAATTGAAGTATGACCAAATGGACAGATGCATGGCTAGACAGATGGATTTGATTCGACATGAGTCTTAAAAACAGCTGGAAGGAGCGAAGGAGAATGGGCAGACAGATATGCAACTGTGATGGATTTATCACCATTTACATTTTACTGGTTTATTCCTTTAGACAATGACTATATGAACACATGAAGTCCAACTTCCTGAAGCTTTAGGAATCTTAGCTACTAAAGACAAAAAAAAAATGTTCCAAGAAATACTGTTTCCAACAAGTCCTTTGAGGTTAAGTTGACCTCATCTGTAATGGAAGGAGGAATAAAACCTGGCTTGTAATGGACAGATGGATTCATGATAAACAGATGTGTTGCCTGACAGAAAAAAAATTGATGGACTGATTAAGCAGGGTATAGATGGATTTGGAATGCAGCTCCACAAGACTAAATCCCAGAAATATATTCTGCCAGGTTGAGGGACTCTTTACAATTTTTTATGTCTGTATTAATGTTTAATTGTATTTTTAGCATGGGACATTTAAGTGCAGAAAAGATAAAATAATAAGAAAAAAGAAAGTAGGCTATGCGATTGAATATAGCACTAAATTGGCATTACATGCTCTGCAATAAGATGGCAATTAGAGGTTTTATTGATTATATGCAGCGTTTGAGACAAAATACAACCAGTTTGATGAGTGAAGTGAAAATCTAATGAAAAAAATGTATGGTTTGATGGATTTATGTAAATGAACCAATTCGTTAAAATTTATATATATATATATATATATATATATATATATATATATATATATATATATATATATATATATATATATATATATATATATATATATTTATGGACAGATAAATGAATTGCTTGAAAAACTAATGGGTTAACAAAAAAATGTTTACTTAATTTAGAAAAACTAATTTATAGATGTAGAAAACGTGGTAAGGATAAAAAAAAAACCTTTTCTGCTCAACAAGTTTTAAATATATTTAATATTAAATTGATACATAATGACCCCTACAATGCATAAGAGTGCGTTTATCTCTTTTTTCCCCCTTTTTTAATTCATTTAAGTACATGTACTGAGCCGATGATGGGTCTGTAATAACATTCTCGAGTAACTTCTTCCTCTTATTCAGCGCCAATAGAGTATAATCCAAAAGATGGTATTATAAAAAGCTGGGTTTTGAGAAGACTTTTTGTTTTGCTTTACAAATTGTACTTTGGTTTAAACATGTTGTTTAATGTTAAAGTAGCTCGGTTAATCTCAGTGTAGGGCCCTTAGCAGCCGCATTTCGTCACAGCACAAACATAAAGAACCAACATTTACGGAGCAAAACAGAAGTGGGGAAAAAAGCTACAAACAGAACACCAAGCGTTAATTTTAGAGTTACAGCATGTTTAATTAATGCACCCACCAAGACAATTTATTATATGCGCACAAAGTAATGCTTACTTAAACATAAAGGCTTCGTTTCTAAAAGGGCCTATTGCTAACGGTAGCTACTTAGCCGTAGCTACTTTAGCATTCTACCACAGGTAACAATTAGAAAAAAAACAACTATATTTAGTTGTTGTTCTTTCCAAACTTCTACAAAATGCTTAAGAAATTTCTCACCAACACAATTTAAAAGTTGGCTACACTCTGCATACCGTTTAATCGGGGGTTTGGTGTTAATACCGCGCCGCCGAATAACTTCATCCAGAGAGACGTCTGCCATTTTCTTCCTCACTATTGCCAATGCGCATGCGCGTTTCAGCGAGCTTTTACACTGATTATGGACCCCGCTTTAGACCAAAAGGGACAAACATGAGTCTTCGTGGACTAGTTTTCTTTTTCTTCAAACCTGGAAGGTTTATTTCTTTACCTGTTAAAAAATAAGAATAGCTTAATTCCAAAAGTTGAAAAAGTCCTCCTACTATTAGATTATCCAATTTTAGTTGGTTTTGACAAGTTATATTACCCAATATGCTTTGCGGTCCTAGCTTGATATACACACACGTTTTAACAAACTTTGCCAATTTATGTGTATTGAAGTGCATGTATTCGCAGCAGATGTGTTTCAATATTGTCAGATATAATTACAAATGCAATTAATCACCAGAATTTGTGGATTTATTTCTGCACCGTGACCGAAGATGCGGATGCAAGATGTCTAGAAGTGCTAATCGACAATTGATTGGTTATGCCTTAAACTGATGAGTAAGGAAAATAACGATGCGGGGTAACGCCCGTATCCTCGTTCATAATACGAGAGGAATTTTTGAAAGGGCAGAGGTCTGCTTGCTGAGGTGACTTGCCTACTTTGCGAGATGCCTCGCAAGACCAGGACCTTCCCCGATCCCCACTGCTGTGAAAATCAAATGATAATAGGAATTTTTGAGATTCTCGGCTGTAGAATCATGGTTCCTTACATATTGAAATGAAGTCAGTGTGCAATGAATGTTCAATCTGTATGTGTATCTTCCGTAATTAAAATAGGCATTTCTACTATTTTATATCTTATTTAAGGTTATAACTAATACAAAACACATCAGATTACTACAAATTCACTGAACAAAACCATAACAGATTCTTTTCTTTTGTTAGTCTGTGGGAATGCACAAATTGAATATTACTCTGCATACAAACCAATTAAGGCAGCAATCAGCAACTAGGGAACATTCTGCGAGTCTTGAGGGATCCACATTAGGCAAATATAGTTATTTCTAAAAGAACATGTTTAAATTTAAATTGTTTGATACAGAGCTCATCATATCCCCATACTGTTGACAACAGAACAAGGGGAGAGACCTAAAGAAGAAAGCAGAGAAGAAGGACCTAAAAGAAAAACAAATAAAATAAATGATTGTTCTAAGCGTATCTTGCAACTTTGAACCTTTTATTTTCTAGTTTTTATATTGTAAGAGATTGAAAATTCTCTATATTTACTGAATATATCAATAAATATATAATAATAATAACTAAAATTATTAAAACGAGAAAACAGACAAAAGAAAAAAAGCAATAAAAAACTACAGCTTTTAAACCAACCAACAGATTTTTTTTATAAATAAGTAAAGTTTTAACACTTCAAAGCAAAGTTTTCTGAAACTTACAACCACACGCTTTATCAAATTGTTCAATTTTGATCAAAGAGTTCCGCATTAATTTTTTTTTAAGAATAGAAGTAAATCTTTCCAGTATATGCGCAATGAATTCTCTGTCTACATTCTATTATAGTTGCAGGTTTTAAATCTTTCCATTGTAATTATTTTTTCTTGCCAACCAATAATATAATATGTATAATATATAATAATATGTATAATATATAATATTTCCTAAACATAATACTCCAATATTTTTGCATAAACAAGACCATTCCAAAACATGTTTATATTAACACACATTTTAATGCAGTCAAAGGGTCGTTAATAAATGTAGACAACATTTCCTAAAAATCATATTTGGATTTTGTTGAAATTTGTATTTTCTTACCAAATTACATAAAAATATTATATTAATGGTTTCAATTTAGGAATAATTAGTTTCAGAAAACTAAATATTTTACAGTTCATACAATTAGGCTTTATCATTTTATATCTCAGCTCTGGTTTTTTACATTTTGTAAGTCAGATGTGAATATAACAGAATTCATTCTGATTGAAAAGGGAAGAACTGAATAATCCTCCAAAATTATAGACTACTTTCCATTATCATAATAGAACTGAATTACACCATTTTGCTGTAGTATTGGGATGTTGTTACTGTTCCTATAGACATTAGTGAACATTAGTACATTTTAAATAAATTTTATCTGATTTAAGCTTCATCCCATTGTTTTTCATCTCTTAATGTGTATTTAGGGTAACTTGAGCTGTTATTTTTTATGCTGTCCTGCAGAAAAGGGAAAGAGATAGAAAAAAAAATTAAGCTTGTCTTGTGGCTCAATTTACCCAATCTGGCTCAATTTACAGCCACCAAAGGGGGTAAATTGAGCCACAAGAAAATGCATTCTATACATTAACATGTATAGTGTGCATTTTTTTTGTCATAGATTAATTCTATGTAACATTAACAGTGGCTGAGATAATCAAAATGAAAATAATAATAATAATCTGACAGGCAAAAAACACCAAAAACAGTTTTATGTAGTAATTCACGACCTCTTGAACGTCCAATTCTCTTCTTAACCAGAAGGTGGCACCTGTGATACTATCATAGAATGTCCTACTTTGACATTTTGAAGTTAGTATATTTACCAATACCTTGGAACAAAGATATAGGGGGAAAAATATTTACAATTATATAATACAAATAAAGGGGATTAATACAGAATTATTGATTTTTTACTGATTAGGTTTAAGGTTTTATAGGGGGAAATTAGTCTCTGAGGTCAACTAGAACAGAACTAGAACAGGTATCCCCAGCAGCGGGCTTCGAGGACCGAGGTTGTAGATGCCTGATCTAGAAGTCTTATATGCAATTAATTAAAGAACGCATACTCAACCCATTTAATGTTTATATTATTTAGAACCATAAAAAATATTTTAACATTACCTATATGTAAATATGTGCATAACTTTAGCAGTAAAGTTCATGATAAATGGAAGATTGGATGCAGGGGGAAGGGGAGAAGTTTTGGGCATCAGAGCCCATTTTATGGATGTCTTCAGGGATTTATTTGAAAATTATAGATGTTATGCTCGTTCAGTATCCCGTAGGTTTATTATGAAGCACATATATTGATAGCAAAGTGTTTTTTGCCCATATGAGTTTTTGGTCACCCCTCATTGCACATTAGTTCCTGCCTGGCAACCCTTATGAAGAGTTTCCTGGAACCGCCACTGAAAGGTTGGTTCAGCTGGTACTTTATTCACTGGCTCATTGATAGCCCGTTCTATTTATATTAGATTTTAATTTCTTATCGTTGTTACCGTATTTAGTCTACATTTAAGGGAAGCAAGGCTTGTTTACATAATTTGGTCAAATAGTCCGTTATATTAGCGACGTCACGAATTAGTCCGAATTTCGAATATCGAAGTATGTTAGTCCGGATCCAACCTGATTAAAAACATTTATAAACTACCGCATGTTGTCCGACGACTGTCTAATTTTACTTGCGCTGCTTCTCCGGTTAATATGGTAAAGCCGTCCGGAGCGCAAGGCATTTTGATATTTAGGAACAATCTTATTTTAAACAAATGTAACAATATTATATATATATATATATATATATATATATATATATATATATATAATAAAAAAAATGTATGTATAACATGTATGCATAAAAACTGTTTTTTATTGCTGTGTTAAATTCTGTTTAAAGTAACAGATTATAATTGAAAAAAATTTTTATTTGGTTTTATATATATATATATATACTGCCAGTAATCCTCGTCATCAGGAATAAAAAACTCAAATTCCCAGAATGCAATCGGGTAGAGATGGATAATCGCGTCGGTACCATCGGTGGTCGGTGCCGTTTGCCAGTTTCATTGCAGTCTCACAGCGACGAGAAGTAATGGCTGCAGCTCTTTCCCGTGCCCTGAAGCTGCCCGGTAAGATGCCTGGTTATTATTATTGTTGAATATAAATAAGATGCATACAAGTGATCGGTAATGCGAACACCGCGAAATGATGCGCTGACCTCTCTTCTCCTCAGCCCAGTGAAAGTGCAGCTTATTTATTGTTTTATGAACACATGAGCTGTTTTTTTATCATCAGAATGTTGTGATGTATGACGGTGTTACATACCGCGGATATTTTATGAATGTAGCCTTTCGTTTACGCTACCATCAAGCTAATGCAGGCCAATGTTTATCCAACGCTAAACCTCCAGTTACAGTGAGGTGGAAAAACGAAAGAAGGCATTTTAGATTAGACGCATTTTAACCGGCTACAAACAGAATTATATTTTTATACCAGGAAAGAAAATTATATTATTATCATATTATGGTTTTATGACTCTATTATTATCATTGTGTGGTTATATTGTCATTCTGGATCATATTAAATGAAATAGTTTAATGTAAGACAGATGTTATTAAATTTAAGCAGGCCTAAAATTAAATAATTTACATGTAAATTAGAACGAAACTGCGTTTTGCATGATGAAGGTAGTTTTACTTCATAAAGGGTCCACATAGAGGCAGATATCTCCTTACTGGACCAAAGCACAGTCTCTATAAATACTTCAAGGTGCTCACTTCAAATTAGGAATTAAAAAACTAATTAGTATTTATATGTTGAACTTATTCTCAGTATAAATGCAGATGGCAGATTGAGGCTTTAGAGGTGAGTCAGAGAAAATGAGCAGGGTTGGGGCATAAAACAGTATCCCAAGGTTTGATAATCTCTTAGGGCTATGTAATAGATTATCTCATAATGGAAAAAGGAAACGTCCTGAGTTACAAGAGAAGTGGACATTAGGGCTCATGGTAGCTGTGGAGATGCTCTTATGGATTTGTGTGTTTAATTATAGTAGCGACTGCCAGATAAATATTATGGGTTCGCTTTTCTCCCCCCTTCTAAAATGTGAAGAAACCCAAGTATGAGCAGCAGGTGTTGTTGTGGCAACAAATCTCTAATTATCCCTCATCCAGATTATATCATCAACACAGTTTATTTGAATAAGGTGCCTCTTTGTCCCTGCAGGGAAGAAGGGCTCTGACCTCGGGGAGTATGACCCTCTCACCCAAGCAGACAGCGACGATGAGAGCGAAGAGGACGACCTCGTGCTCAACTACCCCAGAAACGGTCTGGGCAGAGACAGCTGCCCATCGAAGCTTCGCGGGGGGAGACCTGGGCGACACGTTGGCGCCACAGATGAGGTGCAGGATGAGGAGGAAGAGGAGGAAGACGAGTGGACGGACCAACTGGCCAGCAAGTCCAGAAAGGGCAGAGACAACCTGAAGGGCGGCCAGTTCTGGAGCCACGGGGACTCAGGAATCAGGGAGGACAGAGGAGGAGCTGGGACGTCAGGGGCTGCTGGGCTGGGGGCTCACAGCTCTGAGGCAGAGGAGAAGAGGAGGAGGGTGAAAAATGCGATCCGTAGTGCATTTTTCCTTGTGCCGCTCGCTTGTTCCACTTTGATTTTGCTGCTGTGTGCGTTTCTGCTTCCCTGCCAGAAGGCAGAGCTGGAAAAAAAGCTGCAGTGGGAAAGAGCGCTGGGAGATGCAGGAGGTAGAGATCAACAAAGTGTAACAACTGTAGTTTACTGAGATCAGAGGACAGAAATAAATACTCATTAGCTGGTTTATAAATCAGAGGAAGCCACAAAGGTAGCATTAAAGGCTTACTGAGAAGACCTGCTGTCTAGACACTGATGTCTACTTTTTACATTCACAGCTTATTACACAGCCTGATTATCCAACACAAACACAAGACCAACTTCAGCTAAAGCAGCTGGTAGATTTCCAGGAAACAAACTCATCTTTCCTATTTTTCTTGATTTGGTTTCCATTCAGGTGTCACTCCACCCGCCCTGGCTTTATGGGATGTTGATGGTGATTCAGTGGAGGATGTGCTTCTCGGTGTTACTGAATGGATCAATGGCACACATGCAACACAAAGGAGCAAAGGTAGGCTCTGCAGAAAGGTTTATACTGTTTAACAGCAGCTTTTCATTTGCTCAGGAAAGGATTTATGGCACGAGATCAATTGAGGTAATTTATTTTAGGACAACAGGATATAACCAATAAGAAGTTAGGAATCATAAGAAGTTTTTAGTTTGGACAACTTTACAAATAAAACCTTCTTCCTATTCATCTCATTGGGTCACTACCAGAGCATGTGAGCAGAGTGGAGCGGAAGAAATATGGTGGAGCTCAGAGCGAGGATTTCACTCTGCTCCATTTCGCCCAGACTTTATTTAAATTCATGTTTCACTTAAAACCTAGGCCAATGCCTATGCTGTTGTCTCTGCCTATACTCTGTTATAGTCTGTGTTTCAACTTCACTACAGAATCGCAGCAACGAGGATAACATATTGCGTGATAAAAAAGTGTGATAAAATATCATGAAAACATACACTAACTATACTTAACAATACAGAGTGGGATTACATTAAGTGGTTGTTGTGGTAAGAGCCTGTTGCAAAGTGACCTTTTTTAATGTAATCTAGTAAAATAAATCAATAATTAAATAGGAAACGCGGGGTTACATGAATGGAGCGAGGTGTTCCGTTCACAGCTGCGATAATTTAACAGCCAGTTAAATAAGACAATCCCCTTGTATCGGTCACATCATTAAATCAAACGCCGTGTGTCCCGGGGCCCTGGCATAATTACATGAGGGAAAAATGTCAGAAAATGCCTTCTCCTGAAAATTTGAGCAAGCGTTGAACGATTTTGCCGGAGCGGCAGTAAAATTGAAGTGAGAGTGGAGTGGATTTTTAGCGTTCAGCCAGTTTAATTAATTATGTTGAGCTTCACTCCTTTTAATTGATTTTTAATTGGTGGATCAGTTATGTTACACTTAAACAACCTAGATTAGTGGATACAGCTAATATATCTGGTTAAGTAATAAAAACAGATGTTTGTTATGTTTCTTTATTTCACTTAAATAAGTCTTATAAACTGATCTAAGTTAATTTTGATGACATATTGTAAACCAGTAACAGAGAAGTGTTTTAGGATCTCAGTTTGATTCCACCATATATGTTTTATTTAGCTCAAGTGGTAAATCATTATAACAGACTTCCATCTCACTTATGGTGCCAATACAGAAGAGGATTTAAAAAAAACATGCCGCTCTGCTTCCTGAGAAAGAGGAAGTCCCCTCCTATTAACTGCTAAAGACAACATTAATTTGTCTAAAAATGTATTAGGTTTAAAGGGACAATATTATGTTTGGTTATCTTTAGTTGAATTAAAATGTCCTGTTGAAACAGATGCATAAAACAAACCATGTCCCAATTTAATTTCTTATAAGGGAAGCAACTGTGGACAATATTAATCAGCATATGCAGCTATTCAGTTTTAAGTAACAGGAGGATGTTGGAATCAGTTCCTCATCTTTAGTTGTTTAATCATCTCTTCATGTTATTTCAATGCAGTTTAACCTGCTTATGTTCTGCATGAAAACATAAAGCAGCGTCACAAATTTCAGTCCGTGTGGCTTGTCGAAAACTGTAGCAGAATGTTGTTTTTTTTCCCAAAGAGCAGATATAAAAGGTGTTCAGCTTATATTAGTCCTACCAACAGACCCCTACTCCCACATTGATGTGTCTTCAATGCTGGTCTGTCACATGGAATGCAAATAAAACATAAATCCTTAAAAAAATAAATAAATGGGACATCCCAGCAAGGCAGGAATTAGAGCTGTTCCCTTTGTCTCCTTTTTAAAGGAATGATTTTTGTCCCTCCAGTTTACAGCGCGGTGGCGGTCTGCGCCGTTAGCGGTCGGGTGCTGTGGAGGAAAGTCATGAATGAGTCTGTGATGTACATCCAGTGCGGACTGCAGCGCGGAACGCAGCCGTCGCCCGTTTGCCTCATTATCGGAAAATCTGTCCTCATGGCGGTGAACGGCACCACAGGTCAGAGCAGGGGTCTGCAACCTGCAGCCTAATAACTTTAATCGGCCCTATTTTTTAAAAAGCGGAGTAGTGTTTCGAAATGTTAAGATAGTAATTAAATGTATCCTTTAAAGTTTTGTTAGTCATAGTTTAAGGGGTATTTTATTGTGTTTATGTTGCAAACGTTGCTTATTTTGACTACCGTACCTTTAAAGAAAATGTTTTAATCCTCTTTTATATAAATGTTGGATTATTTTCTTCATTTCAACACCCAAGAATAAAAATAAAATAGTTTTTTCTTTAATATAAGATATGTATGGAAGTATTTAATCTAAGATATCCAACAGTGAATCATTTGCAGCTTGAAACAAATTTTGTTTTTTGCTGATTAAAGTAACAAAATATCTTTTATGTTTTGTCCCCCTAATGAAATGGTTATATTTGCATGTGATTATTCTTTTGGATGTCTAACAGAAGAATGTATAACTCAGAAGGACAGTGAATCCCAGATAAATAAAGGAACCTCCTTTGTCTCTTTAGGGAAGAAGCTGTGGTCGGTTGTCCTTAGGAACATTGAATCCCAGGCAGTGTTACTCCCTGACATCCAGGACGACTCAGTCCCAGACCTCCTTGTAGCGACGCTGCCTGCCAATGAGGTAATGATCCGCATCCATTCTGTTTCCTGCTTTTATTTTTGTAAATTAGTGTAAAACGTGTTTCAGTCGTTCATATCCAACCTTTCTGGTATCTCACACAACTAAATGAAGCAGAATCCTAATCCAGATTATCAGACTATTTTACTATCTTAAATAAATGTTATTTTATATTCGTTTTTGTAGACTTTGGATTTGTCTCTGACTTTGATCTCTGGACTGACGGGAAAGAGAATTGGACATCCTGTCCCCTTCAGCCTGACAGGACAAGGAAAGCTGATCGGTCCTTTGCTGCACGAGACGCAGCTTGGAGCTTTTTACATCCTGTTTGGACTCGGTGAGACAGAACGTGTCAAACATCTCTATTGAAGCAGGTTCTTCTTTTCATGATACAAAGCATATTTTTCTGCTTCATTCTTACCGCATGTGTCTTCAGGTAACGTCCAGGCCATCTCCTTACAAGACATCTGCCTTCGTGCTTTGGGCAAACTTCCCAAAACCCGTGCTGTCAGGAGGAAGGATGAGAGCTGGGAGAACCTGAAGAAAACCAATTTGACCTCTTTTATTCGCATCTACCGGTACGTCCACATCTACTAATTAAAACTGTGTAAAAATAAAATTAATTAGTTTAATATTGAACAGAAAAAAATACAGATGGGATCATTATTGTCAATTTGAACAACCTGTCTGATTAAATCAGAGATTCTAGGAACTTTTCACTGTTAATCTATTTCCATTGGGGGACAGATACAAAATGACAGTAGTTCTATTTGTTTTCCATCACGCATAGTGAGCAGAGCTTAAAATAAATATTTAAAGCTCACAGAGAGCTGCAACGAACAGTATCTGAATATTTGTTTAAGAAGTGTAAACATGCAAACTGTTAAGCACAGTGGAGGTTGTGCAATGCCCTGGGCCTGTTTCTCTTTCAAAGGCATTGTGAAGCTTATTAGTGAGTAATGCATTGTTAGCTCTTTGACACATAAGGACTAAATCTGGTGAACGGGGGAAAATAGGTCATCATTTAGTCTTTGAGCAGGATAATTACCATTAACATATGACCAAATCATCCTAAAAGGTTTAAAACTGCAAAATAAACACCTACCTCTATGGTTATTTCAGTCCCAGCAGCTAAGTCCTGTAGAAAGCGAGTGAGCGAGAGTGTTGAAGAACACATGGTTGTCCCTTTTTTATTCTTTTCAGAGGTTCGGAGCGTGTGGAATTCCTACTCCCTCTAGTGGCTGGTTTTGGAAACAACCGCTACAGCCTGGACCAAGCATCCAACCTGAACCGGAGCAGAAGCGACTGGGTGTTGGTTTACGGAGCCAGCATCCTGTCCGTGCTCAGACAGCGGGACTTGCACAAAGAGTGGACGTTCAGCTCAGCTCCGATTCACAGGTGCAGCCTATTGTTGAATATATCATATCAATGTGCTAAATAGTGTAATAATATTGATAAAATAAATTATTTTGATAAAATAAAAGGGAACATTTATCTAAATCTTTCTTTTTTTCCCCCACAGTCAACCAGCTTTAGGTCATTTTAACAATGATGGAGTTCTGGACATTTTTGTTCAGCATTCAGCTAACGGCACCATGACCGTAAATCCTAATTTTTCTCATCTAAATTCTCCTCTAATGTGAAACCTTTCCTATTTCTCATTATGCGTTTATGTACTGACTGAAATTTGGCACTTCTGGCTGCTCCTCTTCTTCTAGGCGCTGATTATTAGCGGGTCAAGCGGCAGCCTCCTCTGGAAGGCCGACTTTGTGTGTCCCCGTCTGGTTTTGGAACCATCCGCCATATCAACCTCATCGGGCCTATCGGCTTTCCTGTTCTGGGCCAGCGAGCCGATCAGAACACAAGGAAACGTTGCCAAGACAACGGTGAGTCTGTCGTTGAGAGTAAACCTGCTGCCTCAGAGATCAGGAAGATGGTATTGGACCTGAGCTTTTCCAATCTGTGTCCAGATGGCGCCGGGCGTCGCCACGGTGGCACCGCTCATCAGAAAGCTCTTCCTGATGCATCCTGCTCATCCCACAGTTCTGCTGCAGCTCAGCAGCACAACCGACACAGCAGTCACATCCGCAGGTAAGAAGCACAAAAATACATCCATTAAAAGACACTGAGTCAGATTACAGTAAAACTCTGCTCTGTTTTAAGTGACAGACCAACAGAAAGTAGAGGATAATTATGAAATGGAATAAAAACAATGATTATTTTGTTTATTTAAAATTACAAATATTGTATTTACAATCTAAATAAAAAATAATCTCAGCTCATTAATAAGCAAAACTGCATCCATCTGGTTCTTAGGAATCACTGCCACACATCGGTTTTCTATTAATAAATGATGAAAAGGCCTCTGGTTGCTGATGAGGTCATGTTTGAATCAGGAAAAGCGTCTTGAATATGTATGGAAGTGACAAACTCGGAAAGGAGAACATGAAGGGCAGCAATACGGCATGCATAAGGCTGCGTTTGCCAAAGAAATTAAAAATATTGCAAAAAATCCAGAACACACCAACCCTCACTGGGAAACATGGTGATGGCTGCATCATGCTGTGAGGAGACCAGAACCCATAGGATGAAAACCTCCCTAAATATACAGTTAGAGCTTGAAAAAAATTTTTTTTAGACTATTTTCGGGCGAACAAAATATCACCGTTTATCTATCCTCAAAGTTGTGTTGGGAGCTGGGTCTATTCTAGTGATGACTTTCACCGTGATATTGTAGCGTGTTTGCCAACAGGTAATAACTCATGCTGAAACCAAGGTCCAATTGTAAAGCCCTTTTTTGGCAATATAAAAGCTAGAGGAGGGCGGATTGATCCTTGAATCAATACTATCAATACCAACCCTGGTAGTGAACAATATTTGTTTTTAACAACATCGATACTTTTCATTTTCTCCCACGCACTAACTGTGGCACATTAACCAGTCTTTAAACATGTTATCTAAGTGGGCTAACATTAACTAATCCTTTATTTATCCCAAAACTGGGACATTTATAGAATTAAAGCAACAAGCAAGTGCACACATTGCAAACAAGATTACACAAAGATTGAGAGATATAAAAGGTGGATTAGGAAAAAAGCACAATGAAAATAACATTATTAATATTACTGTAAATCAATTGTAACTATAAAATAAAAATCACAGAAAGGTAAAAAATTCCATGACAGGGGAAGTGGCTTTCACATTTCATTTGCCCAGAAACAATTTTTACTTGCCCAGTATAATGCTTGATAAATAGAGTTCCTAATATTCATTTTTGTATATATATCAATGAAACATGTTTGTTTTTTAAATGTTTTTTTGTAATTCAGTAAGTTTCCAGGTTCCTGGTATGTATATGCATGCGTCAGATAATGAACTCAAGCCTACATTACCGTGTTAAAATGCTTTTCAATCCTTCCTGCACATTCTTTTCAAACTAAACTTTGCTTTAAACTGTTGTGTGCTTGGAAAAATATAAATTCTAATGTTAAAAATCTAAAAAAAAACTTGACAGGTTAAAAACTTACACTACTACTACTCACCAATTTAACATGTTTAGCTCTATAACATTTAAATGCACCACTCCAATGTCTAAGAGAAAAAAATTTCATGAACATTTTTTAATGTATGACCACTGTACAGAAGACTGCCATATCATAGAAATATTTACACTATGTGCATACATTTATTATTATTTTTCTAATCCCTGACTGATCATTTTATATCTAGCGTGTATTATAGTATAGATTAAATTCATCATCCAGCTGCTGCTCTGCAGAATTCTCTCCCCAAGAGCTGAATCACGCCATCTAGCGGAAAATCACGCGGCTTTTTCAAATCACTCGAGAATGTTTACAAAACAACAAAAATGGCGCCGGCAGCACTTGTGGGTAATTTTCAGCGAATGTCCGTGATTTTAAAGTAATTTTGAGTGATAAATATTTTTTTTTGCGATCATTGCACTTGCCCGGCGGGCAAATGCAATGAAATTTGTACTCTCCCAACAAAAAGACTACTTGCCCCAGGAGATCGGGTGATGGTTAACGTCGAGCCCTGCATGATTCATCAAGTTTAAATGTAATAAGTATCGGTTTTGTATTGATATCAGTTATACTGACCCTCTACTTCCTTGGTATTTTATCGAATAATCAATTCCCTGTATCGCAAACCTCTAATAAAAGACAGGAATCGCTTGTTCCATTATTTCCAACAGGTGAAACATTCTTCCGATAGTGCCAATGTTAACACTTACAACTGCAATCTCCAGAACATAATGTTAGCTTAGCATGAACAGACTACCAAGATAAACAACCCTTTTTAATGCAAAACTAGGATAAAATGGTGATGTTTTCCCCATCTTGAAATTACCCAGCAGCCCTTGTGGCTCCTTCAGCCTCACAGGACATTAAAATGACCGCCTGAGTGACTGGTGGAAAAAGGAGGAATAGAGCATGGACACACTGTCACAAAGCTACTGGCTGTAAACAGTTCATCATGAACTATTATGTAGGCCTAAATTTCAGAATTAATGTTTATCTGAATAAACACTTATTAAACACATATACATCTTATTGAATGTTATTTATTTTCATCACCAGTTATAGTAGAAAAGCTTTCTCAAGGATTCTGTGATTCATTTTGAAAACAGATGATGAGCCCCTGGTCTAATGCACCACCTGGCTTCAGAAACCTGTTGAACGACTTACTTTTAATTATTATTTAAGTAGCACATACATATAATACTTATCTTATTTTATTCTTACCCTTATATTATTTTATTCTTATATCTTATTTGTACTTACAATCCTATTTTTCTCTCTTCTGTAATCGGTTTCACTGCAAGAAAAAGATTTCCCTGCAAGGGATTAATTAATAAACTAATTCTCATTCTGATTTGTGAAGCCCTTTGGCAGAATTTAAATGAGCCGTTTTAATCTAGATTAATCTAGACTAATTCCAAGATTACAGTGAGATTAATGTAGATAAAAAAAATTATCTATGCCCACCACTAGTTTTTTTATTTTATTTAATTTTTTATTTGAATTAATTTAGTTTAAATTTATTCCTGTTCATCATAATTCCCAGTTAAAGCTACAGTGTGTAATAATTACAGGGATATACAGTCAGAAATGTAATATATTATACATAACTATGTTATTTATCATCATCTACGAGCTCAGCCTCTTAACCTTAATATTTGCCTTGCCTTAGAATTCGTTATTTATAATTACATAGGAGCGGGTCTCGCAGCCATGGAGGCAGACATCTTTGCGCTACGGCAGCGCAGAGCCAACAAACTAGCGATTGCGAGATCGCCAAAACGTCACAATGATGTAGAAAAAATAACGGGTATATTTATTATCTTACGTCTACATGAAATCTATACCCTACACAGACTAATGAAATACTATCTGTAAAATTATCTATGTAAACAAACCTCATCACTTGAGAAGGTAGGTGATGCAGACGTCGTGGAAGACACTTTGTCCCGTAACGCTCGCCGTACTGTTGGGGGGGAGAAGCGGTGGGGGGGAGATGTTCATGTTGCTGCAGTCTGACCGCTAGATGTCGCTAAAAGTTACACACTGTAGCTTTAAGCCCTACTTCCTGTTGGTCTATAATAACAAATCCCAATAAAACACATCAAAACAGAAGGTGGGATGGATGTGTTTGCAGTAGGGTGCATCAGTTTCTCTTTTTGTGACAGTGAGTTACCTGGAACATCTGAAAGACTCCACCTACATCACCGTCTCCTCACGGCCTATGACCGACTCGGAGCCCAGCACCCGGATAGTGGAGAGCACCAGCCTCAGAGTGGCCATCAGGAGAGGACAAACGGTCCTGCTGGAGGGAGACGAGAAACCTGGCGGAGCTGCTAAACTCAGCACGATGGAGGCAAACTCATTCTTCAGGCGTCTCTCCTTCAAACGTCAGGAAATGTTGCCATAAGAGGATTTTTTTGTTGCTATTTCTTTTAGACGCCGAGTATTAAATAAGCATGTTTTGTTTAGCGATGAGCACCGGTACCACGAGCCTCAATCATGCCACAGAACTGGGACGGCGTGGGTGAAAGGGACAACAGTTCTGAACACATCTGCACTCAAGGGTCACCATCTATCTAAGGCTGTTTACATCAATTAGAAAATTTAAAAAAAAATCATCTCATGTTAATTTATGTTTTTATTGTTATCAAAAGTCTTAATTAACTTATTTTCCTTTTTTTATATATTTATTTATCTAAGCCAGAGTTAGTTAATTCTGCAGCCGAAACACAATTTTAATCGCTGCTAAGACATTTACACTCATTGACATTCTATATATAAGATCTGTGTGTTCATGTCTCCCGATAACCTGTTTTCATAAGCTGTTCTCATCTGCCTTCTCCTCAACACTAAGTTATACTAGAATGAGTCTGTGAATATTTAATAATGTAAAGGATTTATTTTCTGTGATGTTTTTGGATCAGTTTTTTTTAAGGATTGTGAGATTGAGTAATGTTTTATTACAGGCTGGAATAAGCTGGGATTTTACACGATGCAACTGGAAGTAAAGTGCTGCCTGTACCTACAGTTAAGCTTTGAGCTTGTTCCTACATATGGAGAGCCAAGAGGGACAAAAAAGAGCTTCAGGTCATTTCAATACGCAGTAATTATGTGTGTGAGTTTCTAGGGTGTGTAACGAGTTGCTTGGAAACCGTTCTCTGAGCAGTATAGGTATGGAAGTTTATTTACAGCTAATTTTGATTAACTGTTTTTATAAACAAAAAGACACTTTTATTCATTCTAACAATTATATATAATTAAGGGAAAACTATCAGTTATCTACAGGGTAAGAGTAGAACAATTTAAAAAAAATTACACTTAAAAATGTTACCAAACTTTTTTAATATACTTTTTGTTTAGCCAAAAGAACATTTATTAGATATTAACTGTTTTGTTAGATGATAATGCAAAAAATATATATAAAAAATAGCCATTTGGGATAATAAGAGAGTCAAAACATTAAATGAAGCACCAAAAGATTTACTCAGCCTATTTTCACTCTGGAGGAGCTGTAAGACCCAAGAACACTCAAATCAGATGCCTGAATAAACCTATTAGAATTATTTAGACATGTTTATAAAAGTCCTGCAACCTAACATTTAAAAAATCTTTACTTAAAAAAGAAAAACTCATAAAACCTGGAATGTCAGTTGGTGACAAATGCTGTTATCATAGAATGATGCATATTGATTTATAGGAAATGTGTTTATAGGTCACCAACATTTAATTAAGTTATATTGTGATATATATTGATATTCAAGTATTGTTCAAACCAAATAGAATAGATGATGAATAAATTATGCATTTTCTTTTGCTATTGAGATTATTTAGTGCCTGAGGATTGCTGAGGACTTCTTGAACTACTGACGTAGTAGGAAAAAAAACTTATTGTCCAGTTATTTGAAAATATTACTTGGATTTGGGGAAAGGACAACTTGATTAAAAGGGAGGCAACGCAGGTTCAGCAAACAGAAGCTGATCTCAGAACAAGAGAGAAAATACAAAAATAAGTTTTTTTTCTTAGAGTAACCAAAATCTCTCCTGTCATTAAAGCATCACTGCAAAATATGTTTTTCATGCATCAGTAAATTATGCAGGACAGAAAAGTAAAGCCGACATATGACCAATAACAACACACCGCAAGTGTTTTACATTTTAAATGAACGGTGCAGAAATATTGTAATGTAAAAAAAAAAAAATCTCTTAATGTCAAATAAGGTGATTAGAAAGAACTGAAGAGATGAGAGCATTATGACTAGATTAAGATTTAATCACACTGGGTTAAACAAACCATTGTTCATATTAGCTGAAAGTGAAACACATGGATTTCTAGAATGTAAAATAACAGAAAAGGTCAAACATATAAGAAGAAAGGATGAGATTAAATCAAAAGATAAAACAGGATTTAATAGGAACACCAGGAGAGGAGATTACAGAAACACAGCAAGCTGTGATATGTGATTCAAGGAACATATTAAAGGATTTTATTATTATGTAAAAGCTACGTAATCACAACGATACGGTAGGTAGAGGTCTGCACCTAAAAGATACGGTTGTATGGAGGCATATTACGGTCATTCAAAGACGAATATATATATATATATATATATATAAAATTTACATTTTTGAGTTTAAGTAGTATTTTTACAAGAATAAACACACAAATTTATGAGTTTAATCACACAAATGGATGAAATTAAAACATACAAATATAAAAGAAAATGTAGCAAATTAAATGTAGAAGAAAAAAGTAGCAAATTTGCAAGATTTAAACATGTACATTTGGGGAGAAATGCAAGTATATAATACACGTTAAAGTATACTACATAAAGCACATGCAAATGCATCATTAATTGGGCGCTTTAGTGATGGAATGAGACAATGGCCTCATTTAAGTTTTTAAAGTAAAAAATGAGACAATAAACTTGCTTGTTTATAATCTCGTAAATTATGTATATTTTTCTCGTAAATGTACATTTTTATTCTTATAAATCTGCTACGCTTTTCTTTTAAATTTGCATGCTTAGAATTTCGTAAATGTCAATGTTTTTTCCCTAAATTTGCGTTTTAGTCTCGTAAATTTTCTACTTTTTCCCTCTACATTTGCGTCTTTATAATTTCGTAAATTTGCATGTTTTTTTTCTTGTAAATTTGCCAAACTATTCTCGTACTTTGCAACTTTTTCCTTCTAAATTTGCATGTTTATAATCTCGTACATTTGTCACTACGGAAGAGGATTGATACGGAAGAGGAGTAGGGCCACTGAAAAAAAGTTTACTGACTTTTTTATTTAATTTCAATTTAATTTGGGGGGGAAAAAAGTCAGAATTCTGAGATTAGATTCAGAATTCTGAGAAAAAAGCCAGAATTAGGACTTTTTTCCCATATTGAACTGACATAAAATTTAAAAATAAGTGGCCCTAATCCTCTTCTGTAGTTTACTCATAAAACTGCCCCTTTAAACTCAAAAATATAGATTTGTTGTTGTTTTTTTCGTCTTTGAATGACCCTAATACGCCGCCGTATGGTTGACATCTGCCATCTGCCATCAAAAAACAAAAAAAAAAGAAAGACAAAAAAAGAAGAGGGTGCAGTTTTATATGACCGACGCCAGGTAGCAGAGTTGCCTCCGTTTTCGAACCGTAATTGTTTTGTTTTTTTTCCGCATTGCCGCCGTATCCAAACCCAACACTGTGAACATGGCCTCGGCTGTCCTCGGTCGCCTGCTCCATCTGTCGGCTGTCAGAAACAGCCCCCTCTCCCCGCTGAGCCCCTCAGCCATGCCGGGGAGAACCGTGACACCGAGCCGGACAGCCGTGTGCTCCTCAAGCGGCGCCATTCTGCCGAAACCCAGGAAGGTGAGAGCAGTGTTTGTGGATAAAAACATTGCGTGCCATTAGAGAAAAACGGTTATGAGAAAAGGGGAGTTAACTATAGAGGGAGAAATGGTTCTATATTTCAGTGTGTGTCAGAGCTGTCATAAACTAATGAAGGTGTTTTTATGGTGGGGACGTGTGGCACCGGGGAGCAGACCCCCTTCGGCCTGATGCGGATCGCTCTGGTAGTGATCCCCTTCTTGTATGTGGGGACTCAGATCAGCAAGAGCTTTGCGGCGCTGCTGGAGGAGCACGACATATTCGTCCCGGAGGACGATGATGACGATGACTGAGGGGCTCATCAGGTAACACTGATAGATCCGATCATGATCGATAGAATTATCCTTTTAGTGTGGTGGATAATTAGTTTTTCCTCCCAATCTGATTCTGTAAGATCTTAACCATTCATAGGTCAAGTTACCGTTTTTGATCACTTACAGGTGATAGCCGATTTTTAAATTTATCCATTTATTATGGGAAAAAAAACTTTAATCTCAGAATTCTGACTTTAATCCCAGAATTCGGACTTTAATCTCAGAATTTTGGCTTTTTTTCCCCCCAGAATTCTGACTTTAATCTCAAAATTTTGGATCTTAATGTAGATGGGCACCATGAAGGAAGAGATGTGGGAGCACTCAGCTTCCCGGACAAAGATGTGAGTTGTTTGAGAGAGCCAGTGACACATTGGTCGAAATGATGGAATTAGGTGACTTTTTACTTTCCCGAGGCGTCCCTGGTGATGCTTTTTCATTAATGGAAGAGCAGAAGGTAATTAAAACAAGAGAGCTTGTTTAGTCTCTAAAACTGACATGGCTATTGCTTGATGCTAACATGTTTGTTAGCTCTCAGAATTCAGAGATTTGAGTCAGAATTCTGACTTTTTTCTCATATTGTACTGAAATAAAATTTAAAAAGCAGTTTACTTTTTTTTTTTTTTTTTACAGTGGCCTTAATCCTTTTCCGTACTTGAATGATATATTACCTACTTTTTTTTATTTAAACTTTTTTATTTCTCATGCTCTCCATGTGTTTTACTATGTAGCACTTTGAGATTTGTACAAACATAAAGTGAAATTGAAAAGTTAAAAACTTAATAAGCCGTTAACAGTTATACTTGGGTTTTTACATTAAAAAATGTAAGTGCCAGTATCAGCATTAATGCCTCTAAGGTTATTGTTCTCGCCAAAAAAATGTCTTTCTTTTATGAATTTCTTATAAAAGCACTTTTGTTATTTTTCTTAATATATTTGGGCTATTTTTATTTCTTATTACATTGACATTCATATTTGCCATCAAAATATCTATATTTTTTAATGTTACAAAGTTAATAAGGTCTTGTCCTGGATTCCAATAACACTTGAGATGTTGATTTTCCAGGTATTTCACTGAGTGCCCTATAAAGGGTTAAACAAGCTGTTCCATCTCCTGTTCTCTGCAGATGTTCTGATCGCTACCTTCTGTCAGCAGCAGCACCACAGTAGAAGAAATGCCTTCTTGAGGGTCCTGTTGCTGTGACTCTGCTTGCACTTGTTTCAGGGATTATTTTTGGCTGACACAAAACGGTCACCACATTTTCATATGGTACTTTATCTGCATGCACTACAGGTGTATTAATAAAAACATAGCAAATGTCTGTGGGTTCCCGTGAAGCCTTATTTACGGTGGCTGAGAAGTGCAAAACACATTTACAATTCAAAAACACATTAACAAATAAAAAACAAAATAACATTTGAAGAAACAAAATTACATTTTATGAAACAAATACATTTTTGGAAAAAAAAGTTACAATTTTTAAAAACAAATTTACATTTTAGCAAACAAATTTACATTTTAGGAAACAAATTCACAATTTTAAATAAGTTAGATTTTAGGTGAGAGAAAGTTTCATTTTAGAGAAAAAAAAATACATTACAGTGAAACAAATATACATCTAAAAAAAAATTGACCGTTCGGAAACCCTTGTACAAGTGCAAAGACAAAACTGCAAGTGGCAAAACACAGTTACATAGCCAAAAACAAATTAACAAAAGACGGCTACACGGAAAGGGAATGTCCCAGTGGCCGGATGTGACGTCACGAATACCCCTGACTTGTAGTACAAACAGCACAATCTGTAGTCCGCCTGCTTCACCTGAAAAGACAGCGGCGATTTTATTGTTGTGGAGCAAATTTCAGCCAATTTACACCATTTTGTTCTTCGTGCGGACGGTCTCTGGAACTTTTACGGGACACGGACCAGGTGCCAGGACCACCGGAACTGCTGCAACGCAGCCACTGCCACGAATTGAGCTCGGCCCTGCTGCTTGGTCCTGCCACCTGGTCCGTGTCCCGTAAAAGTTCCAGAGACCACAATAAGGGCAAAACATTGTTCGGTCAGCGTAAACTTAATAAAAACAGCTTTAGTGCAATTCTTTCCATCTAAAATCGCCGCTGACTTCACGTGAAGCAGGAGGACTACAGATTGAGCTGTTTGTACTACAAGTCAGGGTAATCGTGACGTCACATCCGGCCACTGGGACATTCCCTTTCCGTGTAGCCGTCTTTTGTTAATTTGTTTTTGGCTATGTAACTGTGTTTTGCCACTTGCAGTTTTGTCTTTGCACTTGTACAAGTGTTTCCGAACGGTCAATTTTTTTTAGATGTAAATTTGTTTCCCTATAATGTATTTTTTTTTCTCTAAAATGAAACTTTCTCTCACTAAAATCTAACTTATTTAAAATGTAAATTTGTTTGCTAAAATGTAAATTTGTTTTTTTAAAATGTTTACCTTTTTTTCAAAAATACATTTGTTTCATAAAATATAATTTTGTTTCTTCAAATGTTATTTTGTTTTTTATTTCTTAATGTGTTTTTGAATTGTAAATGTGTTTTGCACTTCTCAGCCACCATACTTATTGATATGAATGGTTTAGATAAACTTTAGTAATGTGAATTACTGACATGGTGAAATGAATCCGCTGACGGTATCCAATGATGCTGGTTTTATGTCCAAGGATCAGTGGTGGAAGAAGTACTCAACAGTAGTATTTGAGTAAAAGTATTAATACTCATAGTCAAATCTTACTCAACTAAAAGTAAAGTTACTTCTTTCAAACATCTGCCCAAGTTAAAGTATTGAAGTACTCACTTTTGAAAATGCTTAAGTATTCCAGAGTACATGCATTTAAAAGTATGTATGTATTCAATACAGAGGTGTCAAGTAACGTAGTACAAATACTTTGTTACTGTACTTAAGTACAGGTATCTATACTTTACTCCATTACTTATTTTTCTTCATACTTCTGACTTCCACTCATTACATTTTCACACAAGTATCTATACTATAAATTGAAACTATCTATACAAACACTCATTGATTAGCTGAAGTAAATCATCAGAAGCAAGCAGGTGTTCTTCAAACCACAAACATGAATTATCTATGCTATGCTACCATGTAGGATTCAGAAAAAGATGTTGAATTGTCTGAAAGGTTGGACACGGGCGAGAACGTATCGGGAGATGGAGACCAACAAGACCTCCGTCATCCTTGGCACTATCTCATATCATTTTTCGAAATAGTCGTAAAATTGAGCTTTCAATTCATATAGTGGCATCTGGCTGTTTTTTTAAAGGTTACTTTATATTTTTATACTTTAAGTCGTTTTTGGAGCACATACTTTTTCACTTTTACTTGAGTAAAGGGGTCAAGTTCATACTTCAACTTTTACTAGTGTTTTTAAACTGCAGTATCTATACAATATATACACTTATGAAAGTATTGGTGTGTATGTCTTTGAGTGGTATGTAATATTTTGTGTATGCTGGTGAAGCTTCTGTTATCCAGGTCATAATTATTCCAAAAAAAATCAAAAACAATCCACTGGACTTGGTTTCCAAGTTTAAAGACGTTTCGCTTTTGAGTCCAACAATCCCCTTTAACGACCGACCTTTCAGGTACTTAGATGGGTATGGGGTATTGCAGTCCAAACAAAAGGAGTAAAACAATCCCCATTCCAAATGGGTCGACCCCTTAATCTGTTCCAATTTTCATGTTTTCAAAACAAAAACAAGGCTTTGTTGGGCTACTGTATAAAACCTCAAACTCAATGCTATTCCTGAGATTCTAAATTGAAAAAGCTTCCTGGATGGGAAGCGAAACATCTTCAAAAGTCCAGTGGATTGTTTTTATTTTATTTTTTTTTTTAGATTTTGTGTAGATAGTTTTTTTTTCCTATCAACAAAATTGGACACATAAGAAGAAAAGAAGTTGTTTTTTAAAGCGTTAGAAATAATATTTTCATAAAAGCAGAATCAGGCGGACAACTGGATCTGAACAAAAGACGAGTGTAAGCATGTTGGAATTAAAGTGTGTATTTACAATAAAGGGAAACATATTTTCACACTGGAGACAAGCAGAGATGGGTTGGAGGTCAGCTACACAGTTCATGGGTCCTGGCCTCTGTAGAATTTGGACAGGAAGTCGGTCCCTCGAGGTTCTTCCGTCTCGTGAAAGTAACGCATCACGTGGGTCTTCTGCTTCCAGACGTGGATCGTTTCTTCCAGTTCCATTTTACCCTGCCGAGTGAATGAGACATGCCTCAATACACAGTGGGACAAACGTCTAGGCTGTGTTCAGATTTCACTGAGGTAGGGGGGGGTTCAGCAATGGATCCAAACAGCGATGGGTTCTCCTTTACCTTAATGACCAGCATGTCGATCACACGCGGGTCGGTGACATGTTTGTTTCTGTCAAACATCTCTCTCACTTTGTCTCTGCCCTGGCGTGTAGTGATGTCCAACTGGAATATTGCCACTGCAGACAGAAAGGCATGCCCTCTAAGTTTTAATAAGGGAATAACAGCCTCATTGACTTTAAGAAAAAGAATTTCTAGGATACTTTTAACAACAAAGTTTAGAAAAAAGACACCTTGATACCAGTAATTTATTATATTTGGTAATTTTTAATTGACAGATTGTCATTTTGACTTTACAAACAAAATCCACTAGTAATAGTGACAATGATCTAGAAAACATTACTAGGCATTTTACCAGCCTGTACTTTAGAGATATTTAGTAAATACAATTTGCAGATGAATCAGACTGTGGATATTTATCTTCAAAGGAACCAGTGACCAGTCTAAAGAACCATAGATAAAATTGTTGGGTATTTTAGAGAAAAGCCTTTTGCTGTGATTCTAGCTGCAAATCATTCTTCTCCAACAGCTTTTTCTAAAAAAAAAAAAAAAACATTTTCTTGATATATATATATATAATACCTCAGTCTCTTTCACACTGGATGAAATGGGTCCAGACATCAATTTCTACAGATTCCCAACTACCGTATTTTCGCGACTATAAGGCGCATATTAACGTCTTATTTTTCCCTCAAAATGTGCGGTGCGCCCTATGTGTTTTGTTACTGCGGACGTTGTTGAGACCGCCATGAGAACGTTAAAGGGGGAAGTGTGGGCGTGGATTGTGTATAAAAGAAAAGATATGTGCTTGTATGTGCAGAACATTGTTGTCTTAACAACCCTGAAAATGGCAAAGAGACATGCCTATGAAGCACAGTTTAAACTGAAGGCTATCAGCTACGCAGAGGAACATGGAAATCGAGCAGCAGCGAGAGAATTCAAGATTAATGAATCGATGGTTTGCAAGTGCCGCTCACTTTCGACATCCTGTTGAATCACACGGTGGAGAAGAAGGGGACCAGCACGGTTGCGATACACACAACGGGGTATGAAAAGGCGTCGTTTATTGTTGTGCTTGGCTGCCACGCAAATGGACAGCCTATGGTGATTTTTAAGAGAAAAAGACTTTGGCTAAAGAGACTTTTCCAGCTGGAGTCGTTCAGAAACAGAGGATGATGACTTTGATGAGTTTGATTAATACTTTTTAATAAATACATGAATAAAGCACAATCATACTCAGTTTTGCTCCCACTCTATTTTTAAATACGCAGTAGAGGTATTTAAACGTGGTAGAGGACATGTACCGGTATATAAAACCCGCGCCCTATAATCCGGTGCGCCTTATGTCTGTGTTAAATACAGTAATGGCACACATAACTGAGACTGCGCCTTTTAGTACAGTGCGCCTTATGGTCGTGAAAATACGGTATATAGATAAAGCCATGATAAGTAGAGCTGGCTGAATGCTGAGAGTCTACGTCAGGCCAATAAGGTTCACACTGCAGCCTGAAGTGACCCAAATCCGATTTTTTGGCCCATATGCAACCTTTATCTGATCTTTTCATGGCAGTCTGAACAACACAGATCCAATTTTTTTCAATGCGATCCACGCCACTTGGCCAGGTGGTCCTGAATCCGATACGAATCTGATCTTTTCAAATGCAACCTGTGTCTAAATGGCCAGGGATCATTCATTCGACCTGAACGCCAGGTCATAGCAAGACCTATTCTGGGTCTTGCTATGAAGAAGCAGCAAGAAAAACAACAACCATAGCAGACGACGATGCAGAGAGCAGTATTTATAACCATCTTGTAAAGGTTGTGTTTTTATGGTTGGGAAACATCATTAGATGCGCTCCGGCACTACTATCCATGTTTACTTCCATAAACACAGAGCACGCTGGCCTGTGATGTCATTGCGTCCTCTACTGCACATGTGGGACCCTTGCGATGTATGACTGCAGTTCACACAGGAGATCACATATATCACATATCTGGAAATGTGAACAGCAATGCAAAAAAAAAATCAGATTCAAGCATTAAGGCCTGCAGTTTGTCCAGCTTCTCTGTCCCAACTGAAGAAAAGCATCACCAGAGCATTATGCTGCCACCATCGGGAGGGAGCATCCATGGTGATCAGCAGTTTCCACACATCATCTGCATTTTTCCAATATTCTCTACCAAACCAGAGGCAAACTTTAAACATCTTTTAATTATGTTGCCAGATTTAGAGATTAAATTAACTGTCCTGCCTTCTCCTGGACTGTGGGCTCTTCTCGTGAATTATAAAGGATCTCCTGGATATCTACCCCTTATTACCTTGGCAACTTCAGCATAAACGAATGTATTAAAAGTCGTGTCAATTTTTTTAAAATTATTTCTATATTATGGGTTGAATATTTGTCTTTGAGATGTCCAAACTTCCTATCCTGCTATGAATTCCTCAGCATTCATGATGAGATTTTAACATGAAAGCTGCAGTTGTGTTATTTTCAAGAGCAATATATTTATTACATAGGATTCTGTGCAAGGAAATCAGAGAAAGAGCTGACTTTTGATTCTTAATAGTTGAAAACTACTGAAACTTCCACTCGGTATTTTTGCTCTGCTTTGTATCGACATATCGCAGTTATATCCCTTATAGTTTCTGCATGCAAGTAATCTAATTCATCAAGATTTAGACGAGAAACTACAGACGTTTCACTAAAGCTTAGGAGAACACCACGTCCTGAAATCTTGAAAGTTTTTTGGGGGGTTTAGATGATCTAAACCTCCACAGAGAAACGACCTTGACGCTGCAGTCGTTGCTTTCACCGCCCGCTACAGCGGACCCACATACCTGTATTCGGCACCTCACGGTACCAGGCTCGGTACAGCTCCCGGACTCTGCGTTTAGCCGCGTCCAAGTCCCGACTAAGAATCGGTTTGACCACTTTAGCAGCACCAGCTGCCGTGCGGGCAGCAGCAGAGGAAGCCATGACAGTTGCTGATGCTGGTGAAAGCGTTTCCGGTTTCACAGGTTAATAAAAAGAGAAAATAGGCTCGGGCGCCCACTAGTGGTAGATGATATTCACTACAAGGCATGGCTTTATGTGTCAGAATAGATTAGGTTTTTCTGGTAAAATATCAAAACTTTAAATGCTCATGTTAAGATACGTGTGCGTATTAGACGCATATATTTCATATGCTGTTACATATATATTTTTTCCATTCATCATCCAGGAGCACCTTTAATTTTATATTTACTTTAATTGTCTGACCGTGTGCTGTTAGCTTTTATTTTCTGCATATTATACCATGTAAGCTTTGTACTGTATGTTTGATTGTTTAAATAAAAAATTTAAATTACAAAAAAAAAAAAAAAATGCTGCACAAACGAAACATGAACTGAAGGAGAAAATGCAAAGAGTTACAAGTTAATAATTATAAATGCTTTTAGATTTTAAAAATGTTTGGTTTATAAAGGAGCAGCTGATTACTCAACAGGACTTTTGACTATAGGGTCAATTGGACAGAAGAAAACAAAGAAGTGTTTTACCATTTTAAAAATGACTATTCTTCTGTACAAACCATATGCACAGTGCTGGAGAGGTGATGACTTGGACTTGTTAGCAAACTTAGGACTTGCAGTCACTGAGTAAGCATGAATTCATCCATCAAACTTTTCCCCACTTAACAAAGTCATCTGCCCTAAAGCTAAAAAGCATTTTCCAGTCATAAGAGAAGCTGAGATCATCAGACAGATCATTTAAGGAGTCATAATGGTCTTGTTAACTTTTAGACCTCTGCTTAAAATAAATGCTGTAGACCTGGAGAGAGCTGTGACAAATCAAACATCTGCTAAGCCAATTGAACTGAATGTTATGAGAGAAAGCTGCACTAAAATTAATCCACACAGAAAACTGCCTAGTTAAAGTTCCTTAAACTATTTTATAACACTTTGGTGGTATTAGTTTTTCCAGATTTCCACTTCTTATTTTCCAGTGAATAATAATGCTGGCATTTGTTTTTATATATTTGTAGGAGTATACCCACAGCATGATGCTGCCACATTGCATTTCAGGTGTGTATTTTAGAATAGAAAGCATTAGCTTGTTAAAAGTTGAGTTTCTACATGTAGCCCAAATTGGTCGAGTCCTAGGAAGTTGCAGCACCTTTTCCTGCTTGTGGAAAACCTTAAAAAAAACATTTATAGGCAGTTTTCCAGTTATGTAGCTGTGTTCCCTTAACAGTTTTGGATGATTCATGCTTTTCTTGCGCCAACTGTCATTTAGGTGCTCAGAGATGTTCCCGAGTTAGCATACTGATTAAGAAAGTTCTCTACATCTTTATCCAAACTTTTGACATGTTTCCTGGTTTATTAATCCTGATAACTTAATTTAGTAAAGGAGGAGGCTAAATTCAAAAGCAAAAACACAATTCTTTTTATAAATAGTTTTAAGAGATAAAATGGGAGAAAGGTGAAACAGTTTAGAAAGAGGTTTTGTAATGAAGTAGCTTTATTGATCGCACAAATGAGCATAATTTACAGACTCTAGAGGCTTTAAATATGAAAATGCTTCCAAAAAGTAGGTAGTTACTCTTTTTCACAATCGCTCTTTTCAATAAGAAAAATATATATTTTTAAAATGGCTCATTAATGCAACACCTGCCCTTTGTTGTGATGGTGGCACATAGCAGAATATGCCCATAAATGATCCTTGAAATCAAGAGGCCTGAGGGATTTTCCTCAGTGGCTTAACAATACATGGACCTTATGAAGGGAAACAATCATACAACAGCGTTTACAGTCAATGGAAAACCAGAAAGGCCTGAATCTGTTTAACAATCAGATCCAAATCACCCATCAAGTCTTCGAGGAAGTACAACTCATGCTGCTTAGTCATGTCAGAATCCCAATGAATTTTCCATGATAAAAAAAAAAAAAAAAAAATTGCAGACGGAATAAAAAAACAAATACAAAGCTCCCATTTCTGAAGAAAGTGTGCCACTTTGACAAAGCCAACAGAAAAAGCTGAGCAATGAGACAAACATAACAAAATGTATCTAAAGATAAAGCTTAGACAATAAACTACTGGCAGGGGCCAGTAAAAAAAAAAAAAAAAAAAGTGGATATTCCAGTTTTAAGACCAAATGCGAGTCGCTACAAGCTTGAACTTTCAAAAAGCGAAACAGAAAGTGAAATGTGCACATGATCATACAACATGAGGCCCAGTGTAATGAAACCGACCAATTCTTGGGAATTTGGTTGAAAGACACGTTACAGTTCAGACAAAGCTGGAAAGTTCGTGTACAGTCCAGTCGCCAGCAGCCTGGAGAGCAAAGCTCTGGGAACAAAGAAAAGCCTGAAATATTTTAAATGACACCTGTTTTTTTCCAAAATCTCTAAAGAGACTCAGAATTATCCTCTGCTTGAATTCTGGTTGTGCTCCAAGCCGTGCCGCAGCGGCTCGTCAGTGGTCCAGGCTGTTCCCTAGCTTTTGTCCCTCTTGCAGAGCAGCCATTGCTAGCCTTAAGTGCTCCTTTAGACTCTGAATCTCCCGCTCCGTACGGCCTTTCATCCCGCTCAGCTCTCCGTGCACCTCTGCGTACCGCTCACAGGCCAGCTGCTTTTCCTGTAGAACAAGCAGAGAGGAAAAACACCTTCATCTTCCACAACAACTAGAGAAAGCCCTCAGGCTGTAACAGGGTACCATTACATCCCTGACACAACAGACTCATGCTCAGCAAATTACAGGCTACCTCTCTCTCTGCAACTGTGTTTACAGACATCAGGTTTAACATCCTCCAACATCAAGACAAAACAAACAGTATTTGTGACAGAAAATCACGGCGCAGTACCCTGGTTAGAAATTGCAGCTCATTCCTAAGGCAGCTGATCTCCTTGTGCAGATACTCTATCTCGTTATTTTTCATTCTGAGAAGAACCTGAGGAGAAAAAAAAAAAGACAAAGTTGTTTTCAGTTTCTACAAAAACATAACCAGATAGGAATCAGAAAGTATGTAGACATCAACAGCTCTGGTCACAGACGGACATACACTTATCATCAGGAGGGTTGTGTTTCATTTGAAAGCTTTTCTGGGTGAAATAATCATCATAGGAGCTGAAGTACAACACTCACCCTCACTAATATTTGAATAAATGTTCGTCTCTGTGTTGCAGTGAACCTCATGCTTTTTATAGCCACAAACAATGTCCTGGTATAGATCTGCAGGCATGTGTGAGGATCTGAAATTAACAAATTGTTGGTTTTCCTGGCACAGAATTGGATTTCACTTGGAAAAAATCATTTTCCATCAGGGTCGAAGTTTTGGTGGAGTAGGATGTTGATGACGATCCTGGTAGAAGCCTATGTGAACCAGAAAATGCTGATGGAGTTTCACAGGAGAGCAATTATCTCACTGAATTGAAGGGACAAATCCACCAGTACATAAGCCATCCGGATTGTACATATTTTTATATTTCTTATTTCTATTTTGTTTTTCATTGTGTGCGATACATGTACACTTGCACCTTAATCCTTATTTATCTTGATATACTGTATATACCTGGATATACTGTATATATATATTGCTTATTCTTAATGCACCTTTTTCCTCCTGGTTTGCACCTGCTGTAACTTCTATGCCAATATGTGACGAGTGAATTTCTCCGCTCTGAGATCAATAAAGCTCATCTAATCTAATCTAATCTAATCTAATGGTCTCTCATCCAGCTATTAAGGGCTCTATTACCTGCCGCACACCCCTCCTTTCTCTGCCAATTTAAATTCTAATTATTATGATTAAAAGACAACAATCTTTAAAAAAAAAAAAAGGAAAGAAAAATATTGACTTATTTGGCCATGATGATGAAAGGTGTGTTTGCAGGAGTCCAGGTCAAACTTTCAAACTCATAAACACTCTGCTATATCCACCATGATGGTTGAGGGATCATGCTAAGTGGTTGTTTTGTTCCAAGTGGATCAAACTTAAACATACATTCTTAAATGCAGAAATATGCCTAAAATAGGGCTGCAATGATAAATTATTATTTAAAAGAATCAATCTAAAAACACACACTTATAGTAGAATAGCTTTTTGAGTAAAGAACTATTTTAAAATTAGAAAAAGAAATATTTCACATGCTAAATTAATTATAAATGGAAAATAAATAAACAAAAATAACCCAAATTGATGCTTTCAAGCTTGCAATAAACGGTGAAAGATTTTGCTAATTAATTCATTCTTTGGCTGAATTTTGGATCGACAGATTAATAACCTGGTCTCTGGAGTTCTGGATAGAGCATCATTACAGACAAAAACATCATGAAAACGGTTTTGTGCATTATTTGCATAGTTTTGCCCAAATTATTAATTTTAATTGCCGACTCTTTGAGTAAATAGCATGTTTTAAAGTCTGTATATTATGTTTGACAACTCAAATATTATATTAGCTAACAATCATTTTTATAATCCATTAATCACCATGGATTCTTTCAGCTCCAGCTCGTATTTAGATAACTGTCTTACTTAGTAAGTGGAACACACAGCTTTAATTTTCCCATTGTTATCCTGCATTAACCATCTCCTGGATGTTTGCCTGTGATCACTGAAAAACCTAACTAACTGTCTCCCATTTTCATCCATTTGGCTCAAAACACCACAATGTTGGAATGCCAGAGTCACTGTCAACTCTATAATAAACGAAACATCAACACAGACTGATCAAGATAGAAAGCATGATCAAAATCTAACTTCTTCCAGAACAAACACACTTGCTGCTGAGGTTTTTATGCTGTAGCCACAATGGAAATAAGTTTGGTCATGAGGTCAAGGTGTTTCAAACCGAAGCAGACTGTATAAACTTTCAAGCATGGAGGCGGCAGCATTATGCTGCACTCCTAGAATGCATTATAATGCAGAAAAGGTGGACTGACTGGGATGCTAGTTGATGCCACCATGCTTATACATTTGAAGAAGAAAGTTAAACCCAAAATTCAAATTAAATTTAGCTCAACATGTGGACTGTTGCAGCTAACATTAAGTTGCTTATTAGATAGCAAACTACAAAGCACGTTTTTCATATTTTCTATCTAACAACAGAAATGTCATTAAGAAACTTAATTGCAAATGGTATATTTGTGGGAATAACACCTTTAAAGTAATGGAATCCACACAGGAAGCATCTTTGACTTTTGCACATAGTTTACTAATCATCTAACCAACAGATGAAAGTTAGTGTTGATGTAGTGTGAGCGGTTGCTAACATTTTCACACTTGCAGACCACATGAAGAGCTTAGCTGCCAGTGGGGATGATGCACAGAAAATAAACTCCATCTACTTTCAGTATCATAAACAACAGTACCTCTAGTTCGCAGGACTTGTCTTTGTTGTCCTCTGAGCTTATATCTGTGAGGCTGGATCGTGTTCGGCTCATTTCGTCCGTCAAACGGGCCTTTAACTCCTGAAGAACAAAATGCTTAAAATGAATTATTCTTATATCAGAGTCCTTGACATCGTTTTCACATTTTGGGACTGAGCTGCAGATTACTGTGACTTACAAAAATATTCATACACTTGAATGTTTTTATATTTTAACATTTCACAACCACAAACTTCAAAGGAATCTATTAGGATTTTATCAAAAAGGCAAACACAAAGTAGTGCATCTCCGTGAATTGAAAGAAAACAAATCGTTTCTCTTTTTTCTTTATAAATGAAAATCTAAATAATTTGAGTATTTTTATTTGAACTTAAGCAGCAAAACATTAAGAAAAACATGACTGTTTGTGCTACGAGTGTTAAAAAACTGAATAACAATTAATCCAAATTTTTCTGACACTTTTCCTAGCATCACTTGTCTCTGCTGACGTTAGCCTCTTTAGCAAATTCCCATAAACAATAAAAGGGCAGTTGGAGTCGTCCTTATGCTGGAATATTAACTTGCATCCCAGTCTGCTTTCAGCCTCTACCAGGTTTTCTGCTAAACTGCCTGATAGCTAGCTCCATCTATCAGCACCATGACGATAAACAGTCAGTAATAACTATAGTTCTCCAATCTCTCTAGAGACACTGTGGGCCTCTTGGCTGCTTCAGTGATGAACTCTCTCATTAACCAGTCTATCTGTTTAGGTGGACACCAAAGGCTATGTGGGTTCGCAGTTGTGCCACACTCCTCTTTGACGATGGGTGGAGCAGTTCTCTGTAACGATGCCATTTTATAACTTAATCCTGCTTCTCCAGAACTTCATCCCTGAGCTGCCTCCAGTGCTCCTTCATCTTCATTAAGGCATTTAATCACTCAAGTTCCCAAACAAACCTCTGATGGCTTCACAGAGTAATTTCACTGATGGTGAGATTACATTACATTATGCACAGACTCTCTTAAATAATAATAAGACCTCTAAAGGTAATGGTTTAACTGGTTCTTATTAAGCAAATCAGAATAAAAGGGATGAATTCAGGAAATGGTTTGATAATCCAGTGCCTTCAATTACACAGTCATTAACTACTTTGTGTTTGTTTAAACCAATATTTTTCATAAGAGATGTGAAAACTTTTGCGACACACTTCTCACCCTTCTCCTTGTGTCATTGTTGCACAGAGGAAGAGTTAGAAAGAGAAGGAAACATTTTAGTTTCACCTTTGCCGTACAGCTGGTCCCTTTATCCCAATCAGCTGCTAACTCACCAGGTTCTCTTTCCTCAGCTGCTCCATGTCCCTCTCTTTTTGACCCACTTCCCGTTCTCTCTCAGCGTTTCTCTTCTCAGCTCTGTTGAGCTCCAGACACTTCTGAGAATAGTGCTCAGAGAGACCAGCCAGCTCTTTCTGCAAGGCTTGAGTTTCAGCCCTGCATAAAAGAGAGAAAAGGTCACATAAAACGTTTTATTCACAACAGAAACTGAACCTATTAAATAAGAAATCCCCCTGAAATAGGATCCAAGATCCTGCTTTCTGATTCCACTAAATCAATTAGGGCAAAGGAATCATCTGCTTTAGGAACCATTGCTGTTGTCCCTCAAGCATTTCCTGTAGTAGATACTAAACATCTTTGCATCTTGCAATCAATACCCACAAAAAGAGGAAGAGCATGCAATGATAAAAAAAAAGAAGTCCAGCAGTTAAAACAGATAAGCCCCACATTTCAGGAACCACTACTGAGACAATCTAAGTGAAAGGGCATCTTGAAGACTGCTAGGAAAATCTTATCCATGACTAAATTCTTCCACATTCCTCGGGAGCCTAACAGAGCCCAGTGGCTGCTTTATTAATGGCTTTGCTTTAACAAGGAGGGACGTTGTGCTTTCTGCAAGTTCAGCTTTACTTCACACAAAAATTGTTGTGGCCAACCAGCTCCCACTTTAAAGCAGGACAGAGGTGGTCACACGGTTTCGCAATACAACTACAAGGACAGGAGCAAAAACAATAATAATGATGTAGTTATGCCAAAATGCCATTTAATGTAACCAGAGGGGAAGAAAGTGTGCTTCTCTCTCATTAGCAGGAGCTAATTGAAAATATCTTACTGTTGTTGGGATTGCAGAGTCTGAGGGTCTAACTTCCCGCTGCTCAGCCTCTTGACCTTCTCCACCTCTCTCTCCAGCTCTTCTTTGTGTTTCTTCTTCAAAGCTTCCATCACTGAAACACAAATGTCATTGGGATGTTCATGGCCACCAACATTTCACGACTAAAATTCTACAATTATCATTAACAATCTAATTAAATTATTTGACATGGTCTAGAACATTATGCTTTTATTATAGACACAAAGTTAAACTGCTTTGTATATATTTGCAACTCACAATACATTTAAAAAGCCCTTTTTTCTAAATGTTAAATAGTTAGTAATGCTAGTTTGCTAAAGGTATTTATTAAGAGAATAATCTAAAGATGAATCAGGTATAAGGTATTCTATATCTGCAGCCCTATTATACACATTGCAAAAAAAACGATACATTTAACTCATTCAGCTGTTTTAATTTTTTTACAAGGTCATTTAAACAGCTCAGCTGCAAACGTTAATGTGTTTTAATAGGATGCCATGTCCATTTGTGTCCAACTGCAGTCCTCCAGAGCTGCTATACTGCAGGTTTTAGCTGCATCTCTTTCTCCAACACGTCTAATAAATGAAACGTTGTTACCAAAGCCCAGTGAAGATTCAGCCTTTAGATTCAGGCTTTTAAAAGTGCAATTAATAAAAACTGGGATTTTTTTCATTTTTTATTTCTAAACAAATTAATTTAAGAAGTGTGCCACATATTTGCATTTAACATTACTTCTCTTTCAAAAGCTCCAAAATTATAATATAGACAAGAACCAAATGGTTTTAGAAGTCAGCATGCAGCAAAAACATAAATAAATAAATAAATAAAAAAAAATAGAAAAACCTGTTTGAGGCTGCAAAAATCAAGACTAGGGTGGAGGTTAACGATAACCATACAAAGACAAGCAGTGCTGCAACAATGGTTTAGATTAAAGCTTGAAAGGATTAGAATGGTCTTCATCAATGTGCCTGAAATGAACCCATTCTGGGAAACATTTCAGTCTTACAAAGTTGCAAACAGCTGCGATGTACAACTGTTGCATGCATAATATGCTTAATATAAAATATCCTTTAGACTAGGACTGAAACAATAAATCTATTATTGAAATAATTGTCTACTTATTTTGTAATCGATTAATTGTTTACTGGTGTAGACTCTAAAATGTGCCTTTGGCTGATGGAGTGACCCACCTTGAGCAGCAATTCTACCAAAATTGTAAGAAAAAATGTGAAAACATTTAGCATTTAAGATAAAAATCTTTTTGTCTGTCAATATGCTCTATCCAGAATTTCGCAGGAAGGTTTAGTTTAGCAAAAAGTCTTCTTTAAGGAACCTTTTGCTATCTGACTATTAATTGCTTTAATCAAAAAATCAATTGACAGATTAATCGATTTCCAAAATAATCATTACTTACAGCCCAACTTTAGACCCTAAATATTTACAGAACATTTAGTCAACCTATGAACCAGTGTTTGAGAAAAATATCTGTTTGCTTTTTCAAAACTTCATACTCATTTAGGGAAGAAGATTTATAAAACAGCCTTTTCCCCGCCAATAAAGTAGCTCTATGATAACCATGCCAAGTAAAAACCATTAAGTCTCCAAATAACAGATTAAGATCAGTTTTAGATCTCATTCTAAATTTTCACTGAGCTGAAATAATTTCATTTACCATAAATAATTTACAGCTAACTTAAGTTACCAATTATTAGAAATACATAGAAAAGTAAGCTGTACTTAAAAACAGTCTTTCAGCTTCACCTGCAATAATTCTGAATACAATCATTGTATTAAAAGTTAAAATTGTGATATTTCACCCTTTTTATTTAAAATGTTACCTAACCTTAAAAAACTTCACAGTTGTTTTTGCTTTTAAAGCTGCCTGATTGACTGACCCCTTGCCGTATCCCTGGTCTCCTCCATCAGCAGTCGCTCCTTTTCCTTCTCCAGTTCCCTCATCTGGCGGTCATGCTGCCTCTGCAGCTCCTCCAGGGCATGTCTATGAGCGCGCTCCATGGCTGCCAGGCTGCGGCTGCAGGGTGCCTCAGGGCCGCAGTTGACGCGCATGCTTTTCCCCCACCCCCCTCCTCCCCCCTGTTGCAGTTGGTCCAGCTGTTGCCTCAGTGACGCCACCTGAGAAGATAACGGCGGAGGTAAAGCCAACTGATCCACAGCTGTTTGCATCTCTCATGCAGACAGTTGCATGTCTGAGTGATGCGAATAAAGATTCCTGCTAAGAATCACAACACAGCACACCACACCAGAGCAGATGGGCTCTATAGGAGGATTTTCCACCATAATTTTTTAAAACTTCTCTCAAAAGTTCTAAATTCATCTATCAGATCATGCAATGCTCAATATTTGGGTGGAAATCACTGAAATTAACTTACTAGTCAGAAAGAAGGACAAAGTGTCACAAGCTGGAAAAAGAATTGCTTCATCCATGTACTGTAGATGAAGGGTTAATTTGCATTTTAATATCTTTGCAAATTACAGAATCATTTCCACACACTACCTCCCTCTGCAGCGCCTCGTTGGCCAACGGGCTAGAGGTCCTTGATCCCATCGATGATAAGGAGCTCATGTCCCTTAAAGGCATTCGTTCAAACTCGGACCACCTTTTCTCAATTTCATCCTCGAGGTGTAGCCTCTGGTTCGATCCCACACCCGTTCCCTTCCGGGACAGAACGGCTTCCCACTGGCTGCTCATGCTCTTCTCCTCCTGCCATTGGCTGTGCTCTCGCCCCTGGCCCTCCCCTGCTTCTCTCTGACTGGTTGGAAGAAGGCCAGAAGAGGCGGGAACAGGAGAGAGTTCTACATAGTCGATTTTTCGTTCAGCTTGATGGGCCGAGCCTGGAGCCTCTGAGTGGGAGTCGACATGGCGTGATGATGGGCGACGGGAAGATGACAAGAACCGTTTATGGGAGTTTTCTTTGTCGCTGTTGTTGTCAGGTAATCTAATGGAAGAAAAAAATTATGAAAACAAAAGAGCTAAATATGATATTCTTTATTTTTGTTCCTACGAAGTTAGTTTTAAAAAGAATCTGATGGGGAAAAAAGTATTCATACCCCTAAAACATAACATTTTGTCATACTACAACCACAAACGACATATTCTACCATCTACAAAGCACTAGAATGAGTTAAAGTTTAATTTTATTTTACAAGTAAAAACCCGAAAAGTGTGACATACATTTGTAGCCAGTACTCCTGTAGTAAAGTTTAGCATCAACTTTTAGGGTTTGATCTGAATCTACAGGCATTCTGGCCGATTCTTCTTTACAAAATAAAAAGCTCAGTCCGACCGTAAGCTTGAGAGCCACTGAAAAAAATACCTGTCAAGTCTGATATTTTTTTAGCTGGATATAGACCTCAGCTTTGCCTTGGCCATTCCTACACATGAATATTTAACTTTCCTCTTGCCCAGGGGTCCGCAACCTGCGGCTCTGGGGCCTAAAGTGGCTCTTTGGTCCCTCTGTAGTGGCTTTTAAAAGTGGCTAAAAGCCACTTTATGCCTCTGCAACCGTAAAATCTGTCTCTGTGTGCTCCCCCCTCAGAGGGGGGCATGGTCAGTCAAAAAAAAAGCCTGAATACACGTTGGACGGCCACAAACCCACGCAGACAAAAAGCAGCTGTGATTGGTGCTTGTTATGCCTTTCTGGCTGTCTGTGTGGTTGTCCTCGATTCGGTGCCGGGGCACGTAGTTTTTAAAAACCGAGGAACAATTGACAACTACGACGAAAGGTTAATCAAAGAGGTTCAGAAGTATAACCACTTGTACTATGATTCAGACAAATTATATAAATAAATATATCCTCTTCGATGTCTAATAACTCTAGATCCATCTCCGTGACCGTGCAGTCTTGCAGACACGCCATTGTTTTTTTGGAAGATAAACACTCCCACCGGCGCCGCCAAAGTTCTCGAATAGGCTCCCCCTAGCTTTTGGTGGGAAACCGCTGTGCGTCCCTAGTAATTCCAGACCGACGGCGCAGAAGTATACCAGCAAAACTGGTTCGGGACCAGACACAAGCAACATTTGATGTGTGCGATTGCAGAAGTATAATTTGCCCTTAAGAATGAAGAGCTAACAAATGGTTATAAAGTACAAAAAGTATAATAAATACCAGTCTTAGAAGCTTTAGAATGCCACAAAAATATATATTTTGATCTATTTCACTAATTAGCTTGAAAAGTATATCTTCTATAGAAAATAATCCATGCTTCCTCTTTCTGAACAGTTTTCTGTTTTTCTTATTCTAAAGCCTAAAAATAAAAAGTTGTTTTAAAAGAGCAACATATTTCCTATAATAGAAATCTGAATATAGTAAATTGTGTTTTATAAAAAGGTAATGTACTAGTTGTAGTTCTTAACGACTTTTATCTAGCCTGACTCAGGATCAAATGGCTCTTAGGATTTTAAAGGTTGCAGACCCCTGCTCTAGCCTGTATAAGAGACAAAGGCCACATTTGTGTAAAACCAATCAGGGTTGAATTAATTAATTCATTTGGCCTTGTACACAAGTTATTTTGTAGTTATAAAACCAAAACACTATTTTAAGTTTTTTTGATACAGTTTAGAATTGTCATTAATTGAGAAAAATGGTCGAGGACACTTTGTATTAGACTCTACTGATTCTATATTTGCTCCATTATGAGCTATTTAGGTTACAAGACATTAGAAATGTTTATATGAAAAATGGCTCCCCAAGTTGAAAAAAAATGAACCGGTATTTTCTTTAGCACTTTTGGTTGAACTTACTGTGTGAGGTCAGGAGAGCTGCTGGGACGGATACTCTTCTTTAAAACCTCTATCCAGTTTCGCCTGATCCCAGCTGTCATGGCAGATAGCGTGAAAACAGCCTCCCGTGTCTGTTGCACCATGACAAAAAATAGAAAGAATAAATAACAGTAGTGGGACGAAAACAATAAAAGCTTAGAGACCAGACCAGATGTGTGCTAAGATAAGAATTAGGACTGCGACGAGCAATTATTTTGATAAATGATTAATTAATCTGTCAATTATTTTTTGAATTAAACCATTAATAATTGGATTTTATAGATAATATAAATAAGGTGAAGCTAAAAGGTGAAGCTTTGCAAATTAAGGGGTTCTGGACAGAGCTCCACAGACAAAAGTGTTTCTAATCTGAAATACAAAATGTTTATATATTTATTACTAATTTGCCAAAATTAATTCTCTGAGGTCATTGCCTTTTAAGCTAATTACATTTGTTAGAAGTCTTTATAGTACAGTTAATGATATCGATTATCTAATTAGTTGATTAATCACAATGAATCAGATGAATTGTTTAAGAGTAAACTATAGAAATCTTCACCTGTATCTGAAAGCCATAGTTCTTCTCCACATCAAACTCTGACACCTTCATGCAAGATTTCAGATCAATCTCTCCATCCAGGTCATCTTTCTGTGCAGGGAAAAAATTTATTTAGATACATTAATCAGGTCTGTTTGCTCTCAAACACTCATGGAAAACATTTGCAGCTGTTATAAAAGCTAGAGATCAACTAATACATATTTTCTTCCGATTCAGAGATCAGTCTAACTGATCCACTATTAAGGCTGATATGGCTTTCTTTTCCTCCATTTATATAATAACATAACAAATGATACAATTATAACAAATGTTACACGAGCCCAAATTTCAACAACAATAAATTCTTATCAATAAATTAAGGAAAATATGTCAGCTAATGGAGGGAGCAGCAGTCCATTCACCTTACGGGATCTCAAGGCATAGCTGTCTAATGCAGTGAATCGGTGAATGCATGCATGTAACGACTGAAAATATTGGCCGACTGAGGTACAGATCAATCACTAATAAAAACATTATAATGGAGAAAAAAACCTTACCTCTTCTGCATTGGAGTCTCTGTAATATTTCAGTCCAGCATCAGTCAAAACAAACCAGTGTTTTTTCCACTAAACAGAGAAAAACATAACAGGATCAACTGAGAATGAAGAACCAGTGACCAAGAACCGCTGCAGTCAAATAAAAACCAAATTTGTTATACGTGCTAATTCCTAACAGAAACCATTAACTCCTCCATTAAAGACAATCAAAGAGGAACAGCTAACCTCTCCACAGTCGTCCAGCTTTGACATCCATCCCTTTTTGAAGTTCAAGAGGTCAGGCTGCCAAAGGGGAGAGCACAGTGTCAATTAATTAACTGTCATTTGAATGCCTGAAATGAACGCAACAACAGTTTGCAGTCCGGAAATCTGTGGCCTTTTTGTATGTCAGCAGTATTCATGTGATCAGACAGGCATTAAAGAGCAGGTCTGAGTAGATTTCACACATAAGAAAAACAAAAAGGGAAAGAAGAAAGAGAGGATATGACAAAGAGAAACACAAGCCTGTATCAAAGCGTGGTGCGAGCTCATTGTATGCACACCTCCGCAGGTTTACCCCATTATTGTGTTGAAACATAACAGAAACCATGCTGCTGACTTATTCTGTCACAAAGGATGTTAACTAGTTTCCACCAAAGCTGTTTAAGCCGACAAAAGGATAAACAATCTCTTTTTACACAAAAATAATCCTTACACAACTTAAAATGGTGGTAAAACAAGTCTACACTGTAATCGTGTCTAAGAGACTGATAGAGTGGTTTCGCGTCAGCGTGTTGTTTACTAAACATGTTGCTGCTCTTCTGCACTGCAGCTGCCTCGCTCCACCTCAGTACAGGAAGAGAAAGAGTGTGCAATATACCTCAAAGATGAAATGTTCCCAGATTAAGATTAGCTGCATCCACTCCTGCCTCTTCTTATCTTTCTCTACTTCGCCCTCACATTCCTCAATTTAAACCTCATTGCATTGCTGATATTGTTTCCAACAGAGCTTACACTCCCATCTCATTATCTCCTAACGCAAAGTCATTTTGATCCTTTTATATCCTTAAGTTACAATCCTTTGTTCTGTTTCCATCTCTTTGTCCCCATGCAGTCATCTATAGAGCCTAGCAAACTATGCACAAACCTAGAGTTTTTTTCTTTGCCACATTCTGTGTATTTTATTGGTAGTAAAACAGAAACAAAGTACACAATATCACAGTGGAAAGAAAAATCAGGAATTTAAAAAGATAAAATCAAATGTGGGGATGCTTTTTTAGTAGGGTCGAGGAAGCTGGTGAGAGTTTATAGAGAGACAAATTGAATTGAGGCCAGAGCCACGTGTTTCTCCACCCAGGTCCTCGGGGCCCAAATGTCCAGCATGTTTTGGGCGTTTCTCTTCGTTCACACACCTTACTTAGATTATTTTAAAAAATCCACATATAGTAAAAGGGAAAAAGTGGAGGAACTTGTTTTCAGATGCTTTATCTTATCCAGCAGAAACCTTTTTTTTTTTTATCAGCAGATATTTCAGTTTAGATGTGTAAAGCTAGTAGATTTAGCAAAAGTCCTGCTAATCAATTAATCACGATTAATCCAAGGAATTGTTTCAGCCCTAATCTTGTCTACTATGAATCACAGATGTCGGGTTTTCATTTCTCCCTTTAATATTACTGTTCACCACGGCAACAGCCAAGTTACTTATGGTACTGGTACCAGTTAGGCACGACAACCCAAGAACTTGATTCCACATGCTCAGCACCATATCAAGAGGTTGCATTTTAAAAATAGCCATAGGAGTCCTGCCAGCATTACCGCAGAGGTTGAAGGGGGTTATGAGCCTGTCAGTGCTTGTACCATACACTACATTCAAGGCAGAAGCTTCTTTTAAAAAGGATGTAAAAGAAAGCCCCCTAAACAGTTCAAGAAGGAAGTTTAGGACATAGATTACTAAAACCAGGTCTGATGAGATCCAAATCAACTCCTTAGGTTCAGATGGTGTCAACCAGGCAAGAAGCACAAAGATAACTGTGGTAAAAGCAGCAAGCTGACTTCTTTACATTGGATCAAAGTGTTCGCTTTTGTCCCAATAAAACCTAAACAAATGTGAGACGGAATATAACATTTCTTCTCTAATATATGTATATATTCAGGAACTTTTTAAGACAAGGTTTAAAAACTGTTATGCCATTATGGCAGCAAAGGGCTAAGAGCAATGAGTACTAAAGGAATCCTGAGCAGGAGATACATTAAGTTTTTATCTCTCTCAGGAATAAGGTAAAGGAAATGACAGGTGCAACCCATGACGTGTCAAACCCCCCATCATAAATCAACGTTGACTAGTCTACACTTGCCTATATGAAGGGTCGGTAAGCAGTTGTAGGAGGAAACATAATTTAGGAAAAACACCAGTGCTTCCAACGGCCATGTGCTTATAGAGCCTGTTCATATAGGAGAAAATGAAAGGTAACAAGAAAAAAGAAATCATCCAGTTTACAGAGACAGTCTGCACTCTTCCTGACCCCTGTATCCTGTCACTATAAAGGAGTATTGTCTCCGCTGCTTTGTCCTTAGGGCTCAGGTAAATAGGTTACCTCTGCACACAATGAGAACAGGAGAATCCAAATTAACAGGCATTGTGATGACACTCCTGGATTACTGCAGCTTGGAGAACCGATACTTCTTGATTACTTTATATTTAAAAAAAAAAGCAGCTCATCAGGTTTTTAAGACCAAGTGTGTCTGTGTGGAAAAACGCATCGATAACAGGAACAAAGCAGCTCATCGTAGTTATTCTGGATGTGTATACATGACCCTGCTATGTTTTCCTTCTAGAAACCTCTAGGTTTCCTCCTTTGTTAATCCATACTAATATTTCCTACCATAAACAGTATATTTTTTTTCTCCTTAGTCTCGCTGTCTCAAATATAAACAAACCAAGAGGTATTTTGTTTGTCGACTTTTATGGTACATTAATTCATATTCCAGTTCAAATAATAGTTGGGGTGATTTAAACTCAAACTGTAAATGTTTCTTATGTTTTAAATAAGGAGTTTTAAAAGTCAGACGATACAGATGTGTAAAATGCTTGTTAAAAGGAAATGGTTTTTTTAAGGTTCGCTATGCCAGAGATGTAAGCTGATAACAGGAAATTAAAAGTATAACAGAAAAGGTCGATAGACTGTATCACTTTTAATCTGTCAAGCCTTAAGAAATCGTTCAATTAAGGTAAGGATTATTAACTCTATAGACTGGCATCGAGACGGCTCTTAGTAATGCAAACCGCAATCATCATAATTATGTCAGTGAGAGGATCAAGTCAATTTAAAATCTAAAATCAGCAATCATTAAGTCCCTCCTACAAAAAAGGGAGCTGTCTACTTTAGTCTTAATGTAAGTAATTAATCATTAGTCTCAGAAAGGTTTCTATCCGTCCCATTATGTTACAAATAGAGGCTCACTTTCAAAAACACAATAAAATCAAAACCTGTACCTAACGGGCATAAAGCTGGGTGCAGATAGTTTTTACATGGAGATGATCCTCCAGAGAAAGATTGCTTGTTTTGCAGCTATTCTATATATCAGGTGGAGAAAAAAAGGATGTAAATATGAAGGAATACATTATGCCAAAATTCACTTTCATACTTGGACCAATGTCAGTTTCACAACAGAGATGATTTAAAAGTGATTGTAGATATTAAGAGATGCTGAGACATAAAGTTCATTAACTTTGGCCTGTTTTAAGAACATCTTTAGTTTAACGATAAAATTTTTATAGTTAATAGCACTGCGCTGAAAATAAGAAAAAACTAAGTATATTATTTTTTCAATTCATAATTCTTGAAGAGACATATCAATCAGGTGTCCAGAGCTTTTTGCAGAGCAATATGTACAGAGATATAGTTTAAATACAGCCTGCATGCAGACAGTACAAATGTATATGGCAGCCATGTTCGATTCGATGTTCCAGTTTGGAGAGACATCAGTGGGAATTTTTACATCATAGGGACCAAATAGATTTTTTTCCAAATTTAGTGTAGTTCAAATAAACAGAAACTTTTAAACCAAACGAAACAAATAAAAAAGTAAAAGGTTTGTATGTATTGGTTAAAAGAGTAAGCAGGTACAAAATGACCTGTCTGTATAAAGAGACATGTTACCATCAGTGAGTATACAACAGCAGTTTGGTTTCCACATTTGTTAAAAATTAATGTTTTTAATAGATGAGAACATACACTTTTTTAATTCTTGATTCATTCTTTCATTAAAAGAACACAACATAACAAAATCTGTGAAGATGAAAACTGAAATCATGAATTAAAGAAAAGGAGCAAAAAGAAGTAAAAAACTTATATTTGCCCCAATTAGAAAATAGGAACTGTTTCTTATATAGCATGAAATCGTTTGCAAGCTGCTTAGACTTATAAAACATCCGTAATTGTTTAAGAAAGACAATAATTAGTGTTGCACCGATACCAGTATCAGAGGGGGCCCTATCCAGCACAAAAATGGTGGTACCGGTATGCAGATAAGCAATAAAAAGTTCTACTGGATTCACTTTGTATTCATATTTTTCCTGCTTCACAAAGGTAGGCAGCAGCTTGACAAAGCCATGATGGCAATTATTTTACATCCAAGTAGTATGCAGTTGTTCAAATACACACACACACATCAATTCAAATAGATGGTATCGGTATTGGCCGATACTGCACACCCAGGTATCGGTATCACCAAAAAATGGCATTGGCGCAACACTACTAATAATTAAAGTTTTTAGTCTAACCCAAATTTGATTTTTTTTTTCTTTTTTTATTAATAATTTGAAATTCTGGATTACTGTTATAAGAAGAACAGTTCTGTTCCAGGAACTCCTCTACATCTTTTCGAGATGGTTTTATATATATATATATATATATATATATATATATATATATATATATATATATATATAAAGCTCTTCATAATATGAAGAAAATATGGAACACCCTGAACATCCTCTTCATAACTGTCCTACAACTGTCTTTAATCTGTAACACAGATCACAACAGGAGACCGTTCCAGCTTAAATGTACTAACATTATTAGAGCAGGACCACTGTAGAGCTTTAGCATTAAAAATAAATCAAACTAGAAATTATTTCAGTTCCTGTCATGAAAATTGAGTGGTGTCGCTTTTCAAATGTTAAAACTGTGAAGTAGGAGCAAATAATTGACAGAACCTTAATTTTTTTGCCGTTTTTACTTCCTATGATCCCTACTTCTCAATGCCATCATTTGTTTTGACCTATACATCTTAATATTTTTACTTATCTGGTTTAAGCAATCTGTGGGAGACAAAAATGTTAGGTATGTAACGTTAATTGCTAAAAAAAAAAAAAAAAGTGCCGAGCAGCCGTTACTAAAGGCCAGGAGGGGGGACAGCATCTGTCACAGCTGGCCGTGAATGCTGCCACGGCTGTATGTATGGACGGCTAATCATAACGTCCTGCTACTGTACACACATGAACGATAAAAGAGACACAGAAACAGAAAAACATAGCCTCACCAGAAAGCTGTATAATCTTTTAACACGCCCCTTGCGTCAAACCGTACCAGGACAGAAATACAGCTAGCTACTAAAGCTAAAAGAACGTTAAAGTTGAATAAATGTTAGCCAAGCTAGCTAACTTCGGAGTTAAAAGTTAATTTCACAGATATTAATTCAGGAAGGATAGACAGACAGGAAAACAACACACAGATTTCCGCATGCATATCTGTTTTAAAGAGTACAACTTACCGTCATGGTCAAATTATCCAGAAAGGTTAAAAAAAAAGAGAACAAATGTTTAATCCCCACAGGAACAACTTTCTCTCTCGTCTCAGCTAAACCTCTCGTGCAGAAAGCACCTTACTGTCTCGCGCACGTTACACAAATTCGGATAAAACCCCGCCATTCATCCACATTTTAACCCCACGGAAAGAGTCGCAACTTTCTCAGGAACCACAGCGGCCGAACTGTTAAAGAAACCGAATATGTTCCGCTGAATGTCGATATAAACGCTGCAGGCAGGTCAACTGTAAGCGTTTGTAAACTTTCTGATACGCGGGGAGAGCTCGTGCCTCCGCTTAGTGCGTCGTTTACTCGCTGCTGTCTCTGCTCTGTCTGCCACTTCCTGGGCGGGTCCGCTAAGATCGTTAGAGAAAACACGTAGATCTCAGCAGTGGATCTGTTCAAAATCTAACAGAGGAACCCCAATGAGGAGATCGTGGTCCTAACAGGCCACATAATAATAATCTAATCCAGATTAAACCTACTAAAACAGTTCATCACTGCAAGAGAATATGTTCAGCTACCATTCTTCAAAAAGCAATACATCTTCCTGACAAGGAAAACCATTGGTTATCATCTTTTTTTTTTTTTTTTTTTTAAACGCCTAAAATAAGCCAAGCCATATTTTCCGGATGGTCTAAGCTTGGAATTGAAATGCCCCCCCCCCCCCCCCCCCCTCCCTCCTCCGTAAAATCCACCCTCTGTAGCTACTGGTTTCATTTCAGGAATTTCAACACATGCCCCAGCAGACCACAACTGACAAAGCTCAGTCAGTCTTATGAAATGTCTGTAGGGTGTAGGTAAAACCTATAGAGACCAGTGGTGTCAAAAGTACACACATTTGTTACTTCAGTAGAAGTATAGATACTGCAGTTTAAAAACACTCTGGTAAAAGTTCAAGTATCAACTCGACCTCTTTACTCAAGTAAAGTTGAAAAAGTATGTGGTCCAAAAACTACTTAAAGTATAAAGTAACCTTAGAAAAAAAAAACAGCCAGATGTCACTATGTGAACTGAAAGCTCAATTTTTTCCATCAATGTTTAAAGCATCACTGGCTCTGATGAATGTGGAATTATGACTTTTTTCTACTATGAAAAGGTTTGCATTTGAAATTACCAGCGACTAAGAGAGAAAGTAAAACTGTGGGTATTTAACAAAATAAAGTCTAAATATGTCTGTTAAATCTGGATTTATCCTCTATTTTCTTTAAGATATACAACTGTGCAGAGGTAAAACCCACTCTTATCTTTTAAATATTCTCTCTGTATCATGAAACAAAGCAAAATTATAGATTCAAGGGATGTCAAATAAATGTATTGTATCTACTTGACCACTGGAACTGACACTGAGCATTTAGAATATTAATTTCACTCTACAACTAATCTAGGCTGTAGTTACTTTATTTAACCCATATCATTTATTATATCTTGTTCTGAAAGAATTCATCTGAATAATCGATTATTGAAATGTCAACAAATTTAGTAATCGATTATTCATTATCTGGAGTATAGACACTCTAAAACATGTCTTCAGCTGACAGAGTGACCCACTTATAGCAGGAATTATACCAAAATTGTAAAAAAAAAAAGATTTTATAAATATTTTGCATTTTAGATCAAAAATGTTTCCACCTGTCAATATTCTCCATCCATTACTCCCCTATTGGTGCAACAAAGCGCTATTGTAAATTATAAACATGTTATTCACATCTAATGGCTGGTAGGGACAAGTAGGTCGGTCCAAAATTTTGGTAGGGACATGTCCCTATGGTCCCTATGCAAACCTACGCCCATGCATTTCGACATCTTTTTCTGAATTTGACATTGTAGCATGGCATGGACCAGGGGTCTTAAACGTTTTCCAGGATGGAGCGGAGAGACCCCCTAATTATATATATTGTATGAAATTGTGTTATATAAAACTGGTTCTATAGTCACTATATTACATATGGAGTAATGCAACGAAAATAATTTTGCCCCGAGATTATTAAAGTATTTCTGAATCTGATTCTAATTCCTTGTTGATGAGACAGGTGTTGTGAATGAAATGGTGCCCAGCTTGAAAGAGATCCTGGGTGTCGCTGAATATGTGCATCGATGACTGAAAGACATCTTCTGCCTCCATTTATCTGTTTACTTCAGTGTGTTGAATTCATGTTAATGTGTATTTAAAGAAATTTCAATTAGTGGAAAAAATTGCAGGGGGGGAATATAAAAAAAAGTCTAATCAACCAAAACTTTCATGACCCCCATGCAGTACCTCCATTGACCTGCTAGGGTTCGCGGACCCCCTGTTGAAGATCTCCAGCATAGACAATTCACGTTTAAAAATATGATGAGTAGAAGTCAGAAGTAGGAAGAGAAATAAGTAATGGAGTAAAGTATAGATACCTAAAAAGTATACTTAAGTACAGTAACAAAGTATTTGTACTTCGATACTTGACACCTCTGACAGAGACAGAACAGACAGCTGCTTGACATAAACTGAACAAGAGCATGTTTAGTATTACAACAGCCTATATTGGCAACCAAATCAAAACACAGATATACATGAGCATGGGTGAATATGTAAAACAATATCTGTCTATACAAGGTTGGAGGTAATAAACATAAAATTGAGTTTGCAGGATTACTCCATGCATAGCTGGTATTATATATTTTTAGTGCCATATGTTTTAACAGAGGCGACTCAGAAACATTAAAGTCTCAACATGCGGGCTATAGCACCTACCTGCATTTCTTCTGATCTGTGATGATTACTTTTCCACGAACAGCCCTCATCTGCTGTGGGACTGCCTGATCTCTGGATAAGAGCAGCTTGTAGTTACAAAAATAATCAATGTCTGAACAAACAAACACAGAAAGTCATCACACAGCTTCACATTCACAGACTCTTTCTAAATTAAGCATATGGGAAAGATGTGGGTTAAGCATTAACAAGCCTGAAAGGGGAGGGGAGGAGGAATAACAAGGAACAAGTTCAGTTCCACTGCAGTGGATTATATTGGGCAAAAAGGAAAGGGTGCTTAAAGGAATAGTACACCCAAAACATGATTAGCCTTCATTTTCTACTCACCCCCATGCTGAACAACACTCGGGAGTACTTTTTTGATATCTCCAATGCATCTGGAGATCTGGGAGGCTTCTTACTGTCTGCTGACATTCAAATAATGGAGGTCTATGGCGCCCGAGGCAGAAAGGTCCATAAAAGTCCACAAAAAACGTGTCAATATTCCTCCATACTGCTCGTCCAATGTATTCCAAGTGTCCTGAGTGGGTAGCGTCCATAATTTACTCGAAACGAAGTCATTTAGAATGTTTTTAGAGCATAAACAGTAGTGTATAGGATTTCTTAAAAGCGCGCGCCTGCGAGTTCACAAGCCTACAGAAACCGCGGCAGACCAAACCAGATGAAAGTGCGCATTCAGCTCGGCAAAGAACTCATGCTCTTCCTCAACACTGATGTCAGACATTTTTCTTTTGTTGTTTCTTTCTTTGCACAGGTAAACAGCAAATTTCTTCTTCTACGCTTACATTATTCATCTGGTTATGTCTGCTGCAGTTTCCGTAGGCTCGTGAACTCGCAGGCGCGCGCTTTTAGGAAATCGTATACACTACTGTTTATGCTCTAAAAACATTCTAAATTACTTTGTTTCGAGTAAATTATGGACGCTACCAACTCAGGACACTTGGAATACATTGGACGAGCAGTATGGAGGAATATTGACACGTTTTTTGTGGACTTTTATGGACCTTTCTGCCTCGGGCACAATAGACCTCCATTATTTGAATGTCAGCAGACAGCAAGAAGCCTCCCAGATCTCCAGATGCATTTGTGATATCAAAAAAGTACTCCAGAGTGTTGTTCAGCATGGGGGTGAGTAGAAAATGAAGGCTAATCATGTTTTGGGTGTACTATTCCTTTAATGAAGGACAAATACCACTGTTGGGTTAAAAAGCTCAGTTCCCAGCATTATTCTACTCTAAAACCATCCACTTTTCCCCCTCTGGAAATGTCTTGCAAATGTATTTATAGTCTTTAAACTTTGTGGTACTCTTGTGGTATTCTATTAATTATTTAATGGGTTTGATGTTAGAGGGAAAAAAACAACAAGTAGCCTAATGTTGTGATTTGGTAGAAAAAAAATATTGTCACACAGTCTCAAGCTGTGTTGCAGACCACCCAAGTCCCAACATACAACATAAATTTTGAGGCATCCTTATGCAATATTCCTTCTTGCATTCAACTGCAACAAATATTTTTTCTTCTTTGGGAATGAAGAGGGAGGAAAACGTAAAGACAAACATTTCCCTTTGCAAACGTATGTTTTTCTGTGTATAAAACATGTAGAAAGTTAGAACTCTAAGTGAATTGAATCCCCCGTGTTCAGCTGCCTCCCACGTTCACTCAGCCTGCAGCTATAACAATGTCAGCAACATTTAGCTGGATATGCGCACTCGTCACTTTAGCTTGTTATCACCTGTCAAGTGAACAGGCCAAGTGCAATGCATTTAAGGTTCAGCCTACATACAAGTATGGATTCACCAAAACTTTGAGACAATATAACCATTGATATTTTTCTTGCAAATGAGTTGCCACATGCAGACTTTTTTAAAGTGTTGTTTGCAGCAAAAGCTACATTACTGTGATGACCATAAAAATAGCCTTGGTGTTCGTTGTTTGATTCAGTGGTCTTGACTACAATGCTAGTCCAAAGTCTTTTGAAGCCTCCAAGCATTTTTTCCCGCATCTCCCTGTATTTACAAAAGGTTTACTCATCTTATCATCAACTGTAACCTGCTTCATCATCTTTGTAGAATAAATAAATTCCAACAGCATGATTCTGTAATCATTTTATGCATTTTAACAAACGTCTGAGGCATTAAGAAGGAAATCTCTATTCATTGTATATTCAAAAGTTTCAAATGTATGTGTCATTATTCTTTTACTTGGTATTCAAACCCTTCTTTGGGATGGTTTATGCCATAAAATTTAATTAAAATACACTACATAGAAGTTTGTGGTTTTAACATAAAAAAGTGAATATGTTTAAGGGACATGGATACCTTTGGAAGACGTGATTGATTATGCCTTTTATCCCTTAATAGAACTCACCTCGCTCTTGAGCAGCCTACCTGAAGTGACGTAGTGGAGTGAGCTCGAGATAGATATCCACCACCCCCATAATGCCAATCTCTCTCTGTGTCTACAGGACCATCCCATTCTATGGAGGGATGTCTGCTCAAGGAGTGACTGAAATGGCACAAATACCTAATCAGTGCAAACAATTAAGGGAACCATAGTGAAATTAAAGTCAGCTACAGTTTAACTCAACAATGTAGTGACCATATCATATAGAACATCTCATTGTACTAAACATTCCCTTAAATGAATTGAATAAACACAGACAGTTTTTCATCTTTGTGTACAGTGAGCCTGACCTGGCTGGTTTAAAAAGTTCCTGTCTTCGAACAGGCTGGTGACTCTGTGGCCTTCCCATGTGGCTCGGCCCTTCCCTCTGATGGATTATTTTGACTTTTGGCAGGTCGGCCATCGCAGCGTACTCCTCCCTGTTCCGTCCCGTCGATCCCACAGAGACCTGGCCCGACTCAGTGGACTCCATGGAGCTTTGCGATGATGAGTGCATTTGAATCTGCTGTGATGGAGAGGGGCTCCTTGCATAATGAGAAGACCTCTTTTCATGTAGAGGTTGATCATCGTGGCCATAAGTACCAATCCTAGATCTCATGATGCTAGAGGATCTGGATGTTTCTAAAACAACATGGGCATCTTTGTTGTTATTTACAGATTTTCTGGATGGCGAAGTAGCACGAGATAAAGAAGAGCCGTGGCGGGAATGTGTGGATCCTCGCTGTGAGAGTGATGAGGAATGTGAGTCATATTTTGATTTACCACTGGTGTTTTTTGTCTCAAAAGAACCATTTGCATCTCCTTTGGTGGCACTTCTAAGGACTGAATAGCCTGGGGGGTCATTATTACCTTTTCTGGAAGGAGAGGGAGTGCGGCTAGTGTGTAGGTACTTGCTGTTAAATGAGCTTCCAGTTCGCATATTTCCAGATGAGTGATAGTCAGAAGCATAATGGGTTCCCCTCAAAGCCAATGAACTCTCATTGTCATGGCTTCTAATTGAGCTAGCAGTCTCTGTCTTCTGTTGTTGAGATTTAAAAGTAGAATCAAAGTTTTTCCCTGAAACTGAAGATTTTCGCTTTTCATGAACATGGCCATTTACTGATCCACCACTGTTATGCCTTCCTTGGGTAAAAGTTTCCTGACCTCTTTTTGAAGGAGAGGAAGAGCGGCTGCCCCAGCCTCGACTGCCGCTTACAGTGCTTGACTCAGTCTTTTTAAGTATGGATTGTCTTGGTCTATCAGAATCATGGCTAGATGAAGAAACAGTGACTTCACGTTCCTGCTCCATCTGTCCGTTTCTAGTTGCTAGGTTACGCAGCTGGGCCTGGCCTTCTATCCCATAACCCTCTCTTACAGGGGAGCCACAGCGCCTATGATGACTGCGCTCATTTAGAGATGTAATTGATTTGGTTGATTTATGATGGAAAGAGGGGCTTGTTGACCTTAAATTTCCTTTTGGTTGCATGAATGATACTGGAGAACTACTACGTTGATGGTTACTTCGCTCGTTTAGGGATATCATGGATTCAGATTGATGTAGGGAATGGCTCGATGAGTTAAAATTACTCCTGGGTGGCTTAGAAGATACCGAAGAACCACTACGTTGATGGTTACTTTGCTCGTTTAGGGATGTGATGGACTCAGATTGACGTAGGGAATGGCTTGATGAGTTAAAAGTAGTCCTTGGTGGCCTAGAAGATACTGGGGAACCACTATGTTGATGGTGACTACGCTCATTGAGGGAAGTAGTGGATTCAGATTTACGCAGGGAATGGCGCAATGAATTAAAATTTCTGCTTGGCAATGTGGAAGATACTGGGGAGCCACTACGTCGATGGGTACTTCGCTCATTTAGAGATGTGATGGATTCAGATTTACGGAGGGAATGGCTCGACAAATTAAAATTACTCCTGGGTGCCCTAGAAGATACCGGAGAACCACTACGTTGATGGTTACTTCGCTCGTTTAGGGATGTGATGGATTCAGATTTACGGAGGGAATGGCTCGACGAGTTAAAATTACTCCTGGGTGGCCTAGAAGATACCGGAGAACCACTACGTTGATGGTGACTTCGCTCATTTAGGGATATGGTGGATTCAGATCTACCTAAGGAATGGCTTGAGGAGTTCAGATTTCTCCGAGGGGAAGAGGAAGTACGACTCTCATGCATATGATCATACGTTCTGGATGGGGAGGAAATACGATGTGTCCAACTAGTGTTGACTTCAGTACTGGGAGACATCTTGAATGACGATGCATATTCTCTCCTTGAAGGAGATGAGCTCCTTTTCACATAATCTGTGCCCTTTAAAGAACAATCTGCTTCCGTTTTCCTTAAGGCATTCCTAAAATCAGAAACTGTACTGGACTGGGACATTGAAGGAAAGGATTTGAAGTTTTTTGGCAGAGTTCCTGACTCAAAACGTCGAACTTGAGAACCTTGCATGGAGAGGCTTGATCTGTCCATTTGTCTTTGAGACCAACCTCCACCATCACAGTTTGTCCTGTTAAGAATGCTGCTAGGCTCACGGTGTCTTAACTGCAAGTTTTCCCGTGATGGGGATGAAGAGCGAGAATGCAGAGCTGAGCCTTGCCTTGAGGAATTATATCCACCTCTTAAACCCTTTCGGCCAGTCGAGGCCAGCGACTCCGCTATTTTGAAAGGAGTAGGACTGGGGGATCGAGGCCCTACTTGGGCTTCGACCTCAACCGCAACCTCATAAGGGTCTGGTGGGGGGATATCTGCTGTAAGATGCTCACTGAACGCGTCCGGTATTGGCCTTTCGGAGGCAACTCCAAGATTGGGATTACGGAAGGGGATAGTATCCTTTGGCTCAATGTTTTTGTGACTAAAGATTGGATGACCTCTTTCAAAATGGCGAAAAGGAGTAGGTTGGTTTTTTTCATTAAAACGGGCACCAGCTGCCCTCCCAAGTGAGTAGTAGCCACTTTCACGCTTCTCTCTATCTTCTTTTACATCTGGAATAGAATGAAATAAGGACTGATTGGCTAGTTTCTACGAAAAGGGAATAGAAGACATTATAGAAAAAAAACAACATATCCAGCTAAATTTCAGCAAAAGAGCAAGCACTAGAGTTTACCTAGCATACACACACAAAAGAATACTAAAAAAAGGGAGTTTTGAGAGGTGTGTGATATTTGTATCTGTGGGTGAGATGGCCACATGCAGGTGCTGCAAATATACGGTACAAATCTCCCATTGCTCCTCATACCAAAGGTGGTGTGTTGAATTGGGATCAAATGACAGGGGAATAAAGCTGCACGATATTAAGAAAACATGTGGTATGTGATTACATCGGTGAATGCAACCATAAAATTAAATATCATAGAAAGGTTGCTCGGAGGACAGGGTATCTACCACATCCTTACCTTTAAAAAACATCTTTTATGACACAATAAACAGCAACTGGAATGCACTGTAATTAAATAATAGCTAACATTTGGTGCAGTCAAAGCACTGCCTCGCAAAGACTATACATCATACAGGTATTTGCAATGACTCCAAATTTGAGCTTTGTGACAGTCTTTGGCAGGAAGTACCCATCAAAAATGGCTACATTGAGATAATATAGATTAGACATCATTTTTAACCCCTCTGCCCATTCTAATTTAAACACGGCATACTTCACCTTCATCACCTTTGCCACACCTAGATCTCTCAAGGCATTAAGTTGCTGTCATGTGGTTAACAGCAAGGAATTAAACCAGTGTACCTAGAGAAGAGCCGGTAGAGTATATATTGTATTACTGATAATTAGTCTTTGACACCTCAGATGCTGATGGGGATTGTGAGAAAAGGACACCTGTGGTAGTAACTTGATCTAGAAGTAAAATAAGTCATAGGTGTACTGGTGACTGGTTATACTGCTTCACACAATGTCCGCAACTACATAACTTCAAAGATCAGGAGGCCTTTTTCTCTGAAATTCAAGAGTCTTCCCAGTCATGCACCTTTTCCAATGAAATTTTAAAGCCTAAGAATTATGCTAGCTGTTTTGATCTCACCTGAGCCTCTAGAAAAGCTGCCTCCACCTCTGGTTTCCTCCATCCAGGCCTGCCGAGGGTTGGGCCGGTGAGGTGGAGGGTCCAGCCGGGTCATCCTGAGTTTGGTGGGTTGACGTCGAATCGGCAAGTATTCGTCGTCTGTACTAACAGAACAACTGAACTCTTCGCTCTGCTCACGACAGCTGTTTGGAAGATTGACATACGTAGATGTGGGATGGTGAAACTTCAAAATAAAGACAACCAAAGAAGAAGTGAGAAGCACCAGAAAAATTTTTAATGTGACTGCCTTAACTTTAAGCTGATCTCCCTACATGACTAGAATAATTCAATCAAACATATTAAACCTTAAATTAAAATGTCTGGCTTGTCTAAATGTCCTCCAGTTATAATCAAGTTCTCTTACCTGTCTGTGCTGTTGTCGTCCTCACAGATATAGAGCTTGCAGTCAGGGCTCAAGATGCACAGAGAGGTCTCCACATTACCCGCCTGACCTCTGCTGACATCACAGTAGCTGCTCACCACTGAAACGCTGTCAGAGTCCTCCTGATAGGGCGACAGGGAATGAAACGGACCAATCACAAAGTGGCAAAATAACCCATCTTTCTCCAAGCTGCAATGACATTGATCTCAATCCTCAAATCTTTAAAAAACAGTCTAAACCCAGATGTGATAAAAAATTATGGGAACCACTAAAGTGTAGATGTTTGGAATGGAGTTACACCCCCAGGAATTTTACAGAGATTCCACTCCAAGTCATCTCTGACAGACGTTCACATGTTCATACTGTTTGATTAGAGTCACACGCCTGTAACCTGATTAGACTTGTGGCTTTCCTCATTAATTTTTCAACATCCTATTCTTTTTTTTTTCTTTTTTTTTTTTCTTACATCATTATCTTGAAATGCTTAAAAAAAAAATACTCTGCCAGAAAGTGCTGTCTTCAAGGACACAGCTGCCTTCAAGGAAAGAAAAAATACTTTATTAATGTAAAATGTTCTTGAAATAAAATAATATAATCCCAATGGCTGAAATTTTAATATAAAAAGTCAAAGGAAGAAACAAAGGCAGTAAAAAGCTTTAATCCTGTTCATTCTTACTCTGCATTGCACTTCTTTCTAAAAGGCTACCGTTTCCCTGGAGACCAGTAATTGATCCAGGCTCATTCATTTATAATAGGAGCCACAGCTGTTACCTTGGTCCACGTTATCACCTCTGCTGTGACCTGTTTATTTTTCTTTCTTTACTAAAAAGCAGCAAATGTCTTTATGATCTCATTGTCTGTTTTCATGTCTGCTATAAATGAAGGTAACTGCCACCTTTGTTCACTTAAAGCAGACCTTAAGGTTAAACTATATATATTTTTTCTAAGTCAGATCTTAAGAGGCAAGATTAAAAAATACTGTTTTCATCTAACCTCACTTTTACCTTTCTGCTGCCTTGACCTTTGACGTGAAAGGTCTGTCAGCCAGACTGTTCCCTAATCCAAATTAATCCAATCAGTCAGCACCCATTGTGTTCTTGTTTTACACAGAGCACCTCTTCTCTAGGTTACCCAGCTTCCTTTCTTACCTTGCAGCTGCTGCTGGTGTCTCCTTCCTCTGCCTGAGATGAGATGGGCGTCAGCAGCGCTCTCCCACTCGACCCGTCCTCCCTTCCAACTCCAGCGCTTTTCTCAGTTTTATCCCCATCCTGAGGCAGAGGTTTCTCCTGATGCTTTGGCTCGGTTCTTTCCGCCACACTTGTATGAAGGTGTTTCTGGCGCAGGCACTCGTGGCAGCGGGAGGGGTCAAAGATATTGGGTTGGAACTTGGGACATGTGGGCTCATCGCTGGAGTGGGACATAGCAACTCTGGACAGGGATCCTCACTGATCATAGCATTCCAGGTGTCAAAAAATTATTTTCCATTAAAGAAGTTGAAATAAAACTATACTATCAGGAATCATCTTGTGCATCCCATGAGGAATTAGGAATATTTTATAAACAGCTTCTTAGAGGACTGTAGCTGCTTTGTTTCCTATTCAGCCGAAAGCATTTGTGCATCATTGCCAAAGTAAGAATCATTAATTTTATAGTTCATCCACTATTAAAGGATTTTACATGTTGAGAAAATTTAAGAGCAGATATTCGTTCTGAGCATACGCAAAGCACCTGAAGAAAAAGTAAGACTGCTAGACATCACATATGTTCTCAAGTTCAAAAACGAATGTTTCTAAAAAAAAAAAAAGTCTTAAAAGAGAAATAAAGACAAGAATTTTTGAATGCCAGAGGATAATAAACAAAATGCATTACCATATCAGAGAGGCTCCTGCTGTTTGAACTGGTGGATAAACTGGTCATCAAACCCCCACCACCAACATGCCTACTATTCCCCATGCTCTCTATGCTCCTGGGCTAATAGAAAACATTGCTTCGGTCCTATTTGCTGCTTTGAGAAGAAGGCGACGCTGCAGCATCTATGACATCCTTGGTTGATTAATCGCATCACTGTCCCTGCAGCAAACATGAGCTATGAACCAACATGGAGCCAGTGGTTCCCTCATTGGGCCGGTTGTATTAAATATCATGGGCTGTAGAAAGCAAAATGAAACGCTGGGTTGACAGCTGGCACGTGTCGGCTCGGGTTAATGTAAATAAGTAAACACTAGCCAGTTAGGGGCGTTTAATGTACATTACAGATAAATGTTGCTCTGAACCTTGGAGCCTTTTAAATTTACACACACATAGAAAAGGTATTACAGAGGAAATACAAAGCTGAGGCTCCGTTTCCTGATGAACCACAGAGGATGTTGACTACAGCATCATGTTTCCTAATTAAACAATAGAACACAGAGGGACGAAATCCCAAAGAGAACAAACTAACTTTATTTGACACATAACCTCCTAGTAAAATCATGACATAATTATTCATAAAGTTAGATTTGTTTTATAAAAAAAACTTCAAAACAGTTCAAAAATACAAGATATATCCAGAGGCAAATATTAATGAACTCCAAACAGAGTACTGAGAAAATGTAGAGGCGAACATCTTCATCCTTCTGTTTAAAAACAGAATAACAAACTGACTTTGATACAAAATGTCCCATCATTTTAGAGGCTGCTTTTCACATGCTGCCGTTTAGTCCAGATGTTGCATCTTCTTCCCCGTCTGCCTACGTCTCTGCTTCTTGCTGGTCCTCCCACCTCTGCGGACCCCCTCTGTGACACCGGGTCTCTTGTCGGTCCGATGTCCTCGTCTACCTCGACCTTCCTGCTTCCCTTTCCTCTTCCGCTTGCTGGTGCATGTGCTGAGTGCCGTCGTAAGGGAACGGATCCTGTAGTGGGAGAAGAGCGAAAAGATTGGATACGGACGGAGTGGGCAGGTAGAAATAGATTAAAATTACACAGCAATTGTGTCATCAGGGAACCAAAAGAAGAAAGTAGTAGGTGTGATTGTCTACCCTACCAGGGTCTGAAGCAGAAAGCAGTGAAACCTTTTAACCACCATGGGAGAGAGCATGGCTCGTACTAAAGCCCCTGTCACACCTTGGGGATTTATCCAGCGTATGCCTGACGTCCCAGAATATTCTAAAATGCTGGGATACACTGAACTTTCTATGTATTTTTTTAATTTTAGGCATATACATAGTTTTCATAATGAGTCCAGAAGTTATGTCAAACGACAGCTCAACTTATGCATAACGTATGGCAACATAAATGCCCATGAAATGTCACAAGCCAGTGTCCTGAGGGAGGCAGCAATGCGTCCGGAGTCGCCCAGCCTGCATAAAAAGATTTATTTGATTGCGGTATTAGCCTTGCTGCAGTTTACCACCAGCCAAAAAAAAATTATAAAATAAAATATAAAAAGAGAGAGAAAAAAAAGAGGGTTTGTAGTCGCAGCAGATTCGGTGTCATGTCTGCTAGGAACTTTGTTGTTCGTGCCTGTGGACGTGAACACAAAGAGGATCCATCCCACTCACCTTTATGCCCACCCTATGATGGGGATAAAGTCTGGAGAACTGGCAGTTTCCTCATGTGAACCCTCTTTTATACCAAAACGCTGCCAATACGCCATTAAACAGTGGCTGTAAGTTAGAAGCACATTCAGTGGTTGTATGGAACACGTCAGATACGTTCATATGCATTTAAAGCAAGTTCTTGCACAAGTTACTCACATGTTTTGGATAAGCTAGACACCACACTTATGAGTAACTTACACTTAACGTATGTCAACGATCAAATAACTAACCTGTAACTTATAGCCCACGTATGAGCATACGCTGGCAATTTCGAGCATGCTCAAAGTTTCCTGAGCATAATCAACATTTCTCAACGTACTTGCCGTATGTCCACGCGTTTTTGCCAGATTTTCCTTAAGTCAGGCATACACTGGCTAAATCGTCAAGGTGTGACAGGAGCTTAAGGTACGATTTTCACAAAAACTTTTAAAACCTATAAAAGTTTTCATTTTGCCTTTACGACATTTTGAATTCAAAAGCAGCTGATTAAGTGTCCAAAAAAAAAATAAATAAATAAATAAAAAATTCCCATCATTAAACAGTGCCTGACTTTAGGAACGGATGAAGCGCCATCCGTCAATCCTAAACACACAACTGTCTTTGATCGGCTGCATTAAGGATGATCGTATCCTAGGCTTGTTAACAGAGCAGGGAACTGAATAAATTGACCGACTTTAGTAAGTTATATTTGTGGTTATATATACTTTTATACATAGTAATCTTTTTTTCTGAGATTACAACATTTAGACTTTTTTTTTTTTATAATAACTGAAAAAAAGAGGAATTGCTGAGAGGAGTTAACTTACTTTTTGTTCATGATCACGTCCCTTGGTTTTTTCGGCATTGTGTGCCTTTTTGCTTCCTCCTCATCTTTATTCTCACTCTCCTCACCGGCCTTTGAAACAGAGCAATCCAAGTCAGACGCCTGACAATAACCCCATAATCTACGTCACACACAGAACCACAGGGATGTTTACATCATTTGTTGCAGGGGCCAGCAGGTGACCCCCTGTGAGGTCGAGATCACTGATGGTCGTCACGGTAACAGTGTGGTTGGGATGATCATATTGAACAGACTCTGTGGTACTGATCACAGCATCTTCAAGCTCGTCTTCTGCATCATCTGCAAAAGGGAACATTGAAAAGAAAAGAAAAAAATAAAGTGTGACCAAAAACAGTCATTAAAGTTTGTAGAGCTCCTTTGAAACTCACCAAGTGCCTCTTCCCTCTCCTTCAACATCTTTATATATTCTTTATGACGCTGAAAAACAAATACAATATGAGTCAAAGAAAATCCAGCCCATTAATTGACTTAATTTTGGTTTTAAGTTTTGTTTTCAACACTCACTTCTTCTCTGACTCTGCTCTGCTCTTCTTTTATTTTCTTTTTTATTTCTGCCACTGCTGCCTTCCTTCTTTCTAGTTTTCGCTTATGGAAACCAGTCAGATAGTCCCTGGCAGAGGATAAAAGGAACAAAAACATTAAGCAAATTAAAAAGAGTATGTTGCAGGTTAAAGCCATTCAAAATAGCCTGATATTCTATGTCAACTACTGGGATTAAATATAAACAATAAATATGCTGGCTTTACCCAAATAGAAATGATTTACTTCACATTTATCACGCATTTCGCGCATCTAATCACATCAACTGATATAAAAAATAAAAAAAACAGGAAAATATTGTTATGATGCTAGGCTAACATGTTAGCTAGTTGGCTAGCAGCTTCACCGTAACGTCACAGCTACTCACTGTCTGTCTTTGTCGTCAAACGTCACGACGCATTTATTTTCTCTTTTCTTCGAGCCAGGCTTGAATTTAGCCTTTTTTGATCCAGTATTGTTGTGTTTAGGGTTTTTCATGTTTAACACGTGAGTTTCCACTGAGTTCCGTCAATAAATGATGTCCGATGAGGAACACCCTCGTTAACTTGTGGTCCCAATCGGACACGACACCTTAATTATCAATTACAAAATGTTGTTTTTAGTGTGTTTAATGTAAAAAATAAAAAATAAAAAAATGAATAAATAAACTATATGTGCTTAATTTATTTAAATAGAAAATGTTTCAGCATTTTTATTATTTGTAAATATTTGTATTTGTAAATATATCTATATGGCAAGAAGTTAAATCAAAATATACCAGTTTTAAAACTTTTTAAGAACACTTATTTAAAACTTCCTTAAATAAATGCATTTTGTACTTTTGTTTTAGTAGCACAGATATAAGCAGAACACATTTATTTATTCTCATTTGTTTATCCTTTATCATTTAAAATGTTACTAATTTATAAAAAATAATTCAGTCCATAGAAGAGCCTTTTATATTACAGACTGGTAAACAGATGGCATGCAGCACAAATAACCACTCTAACACATTAATGTATAGAAGCTTAAATAGCTTTTTCTGTTTATGAGACATTATTTTAGAAAGCAAAAAATGTCATGTCAGCCCCTACAGGCCTATGTTGAATAATATATATAACTATATTATAAAAGGTCATGCCCCTCTAATAAAATTGGACATGTATGAGTTGGAAAATGGGAAGAAGATTTCAGCATTGCTGAGGTCTCTGAACATTTATCCTAACATACACCAAAACATCTGGTAAAAGGTCACCATTTAGCCTAAAAGCACACAAGTGCATTCAGTGTACACAACCTCGAAAAAAAAAAAAGGATATATGCATGTATACCTCATAGCTGTTGTTTCGCACTTTAGTGGTGGTGTGATCATTATGATTTATTGCTAAGGTTTGTTACTGAATCACAAATAAACTGTGTCGCATATCCTAAACTTCTGGAGTTTTTCTCCAACTGGGTCAAGAACTCAAATGGTTTAATGAAATTGGTCTGTGTGCATTGCTTGAAGAAAAATACCACCCAACTTTACAATGTTTCAAACTCTTATCAGATAAATGCTTAAACTCACACCTGCCAACACCCAGCACAGTAATAGAGAGGAAACATTTTTTTTCTCTTCAGCACTATGACCAAAGAAATTCATAACGTCGAACCTATTCACATATTTTCTGTTACAAACTCAAATTCTCAATGTTTTATAGTGTTTTTATGTCATAAACCAGGGGTGCCAACACAATTTCAGCATGTGAGCTTCTAAAAGCAGAGCTGGAGAACAAATACTGTTTACAAAAAAAAAAAATCTTTATCTGCAAAATACTTCTGAGTTGACTCGCTATTTGCCAGACTGAAATAAAAATGTAACTTTTTACATAGGTTGAATAATCTGTTGTTTTATTAGAAAACAATATAAGGACAAAATAAGCAAAACAGTTCAAACAATAAGACTTTTTGAGGGAGGAAAACAAAAAAAGTAACAATTACAACAATAGAAAACTCAAAGTGCATGATGCCAGCGAAAACATCACCTTTTTTTTTTTATTTGTTTAGCAGTCAGAGAAGCTAAATACACACTGTAAAAGATTTTCAGTGCTAATCAAATAGTAGTTTGTGCTCAATATAGTCCTTAAATTTCCAAACTGTAAGTTTGTATATTAAAAAATTTACTTTAACAAGGGATTACATTTGTATAAAAACATTTTGTTTTTCATCGTTCCTGTCCTTACGCTGATTTTACAGACACAAAAATGATAACAAAGCTCAACACTAACCCCCAAAAGCCTTTTATCTCACGCAACCATTAAATAAGATATTCAGAGCAAAGAAACAACAAAATGCTCTGCATCACGTCCATAATTACAGGTAAAAAGCTAATTGAACAGAGACATCAAAAAGATACGACTTGATCTTTCCAAATTGACACAACATAAAAAAAATATTCTGTTTCTCTCACTTTTTTTTTTTTTTTCTAAATAACATAAAGGGTGTTTTGCTTGAGAGCATCTCATTTAAGATGGACCTGACTTCCAGGGAAATAAAATAAAAAGTGTACGAAAACCACCAAAGGGATATGCCGCCGAGACTGGTTTGGGTTTGGAGGAGAGGAATGCAACAGAAAGCTGGATTCACTCCAAACAAGCTTTAAGCTGCCGGCTTTTTGCCTCAGGCAGCCTAAGCCGACTGCAGCTGCTGTTCCATGACATCCCTAAAACTGGAATAAAAGCGGTTTGTGGCGTTAACTGGAAGGCTAGGACAGTTGACCTCGCACTAATGTGCTGTTCTGCATGTGCATCGTCTCAAGACGCAAAGAACATCATCTTCTCTCTACTTGTATGTACAACTTATATACAATTACTCTATCTGTATTCAATGCAACAGAGTCTGCATATTTCTGCCTTTGTGTTTAAAAAGGACTTTCTTTTTGAGTCGTTACTCCTTCTAAAATCCGACAACTCCCAGTCCTCTGATATTTAACAACATATCATGATTGCATTTTTTGCAAATATGGTATTTATTTGTCTGTGTGTCGCGCTGCTGAATCCCATAATCCAAGCACAGCAGGCCATCTAAGTTAGATAACTAGAGGGCTGTAATAAACTTCAGCATCAGATGATGAAGTCAAATTTCAGGCAAACTGCTGCGTCATTTTCCTATGCTGCTCCATGGTACAGTGCTGCCTTTATACAGTGTTTGAGGTAGATAAAAAGACACTACTCAGCACTGCACAGTTCTAAAAGCTGGTCTGCCTCCTCTGCTGTGGAATACTAAAAGGAAAGTGTAGCAGTAATTCAGCCACTCATTAGTGAGAGCCCATAATGATTGCATTACTTCATCTTAAAACGAACCTACTTTGCTTATATTGAGCAGCGGTTAGCTAATGGTCCCTTTCCCGCTTTTTTTTTTTTTTTTGGAGCCGTCAGGATTGTTCCACTGTAGCAGTCTGTGGGTTTTTCTGGAAAAGATTAAGTTAAATTTTGATCTAGCCTTAGATCAATGTCCGAATATGGCTGATGAATGAGTGTCAGTTTGAAGGAAGGCTGTCAGTACCACCAGAAGGCCAGACGGTGGAGTCAAAGCACTGTAACAATTTGAGATAGGGTTGAATTTAAAAAGTGTGTTGTGATCCCACTTCACTCAGGGTATGTCCAACAATGACCAGCTGTTGCAATATTCCATGAGAACATTAGTCTTTGCATGAAGGCAAAGTTACAGAGGTGGTTGTTGCACCAGGCGCCTTCAGGAAGCGGCGATGGTGGTGCCTCCGCTGAGGCGCAGCAGGATCTGCTGGCAGTCCTGCACCGACCGACGATCCCCGACTCGCTCCAGCGTCCGTTTGGCCTCGGCCAGCAGGCGGGCTCGGTGGCCGGGGGGGGTAAGCAGAGGCATGGGCAGGTGGCGGCAGGCGAGGAGAATGGCGTGAGCTCTCTCCCTCTCACCCACGACGCACTCGCCATCTATTGCAGGTGAAAACAAGAATTTCAATAAATGACCACAAATTTAAATGTTTGCACTTCTTGTGTCCAAACACAAACCAGAGAAAGGCAGAGAGAAAATGATAAATGTGTTTTAAATCTTTCAAAAAAAAAAGTAAAAAAAAGTACAAAACATCCCCAACGGAATTATGATGCCACGACTATGTTTCCCCACAGCTAGGGATGTTCAGGTTAATATGCACCTTTAGTTCTCACATTAAGCAATTAACATGCATTTCTAGCAACATTTAAACAGGATAAAACTCCGGTTTTTGTTCTGTCAAAGCTTCCAACTGTGATTTAAACTCCATAATTTCCTCCCCAACCTGTCACGTGTTTTTTTTTTTTTCTTGATGATGGACTGATGTCCTGCAACTGAACAAACCGAAATTAGATTATGCTGAAATTAAATAAAGCATGCATCTTTTTCCTTCAATTTCACAATTTTAACACTGCTTTGCGTTTAAACTTTTTTTTTGTTAAACATCACCTGACATGTTTTCAAATGACAAAAAGCAAAAAAAAAAAGCAAAAAAAAAAAAAAACCCAGAGGAGTTACTAAAAGCGGCAGTCAGAGCCACAGCCCTGAGGATTTGACTGAGGTGTGGGCTTGTAGTTGATGTCTAAATGAGTCGTTACCGGCTGAGTAGGAGCTGTGCGTCCTGCGCCGCAGGTTGTGCTCCAGCAGCTGGTGGGTCCTTGTTGGACTGGCTCCAGCTATCAGCCTCACTGTGGTCTCATGAAGGAAAACCTGGGAAGAACAAAATCAAAGAGAGAGAAAGATTCACCTGGAGTGTGAGTTTTATTATTTCTTATTGGGGAGATGAATTAGATCAGAACCTGTGCACACAGAGAAGCTTTTATTCATTTGTAGTGAATTAAATTTGAAGTAAGAAGCAGAAACTGAGCTTCTGTGGAATCATGAACAGAGATTAATCTTTTGCATAAATCTCTGCTGTGATAACTTAATTTTCAGCAAATGTCATTAACCTACTTCTTAATTCTGTCAAATCTCTCCTTCAAGAAGGAATGAGCTGATGGAGCTTAATCTAAGCCCTGTGTACCTTGTGTTGTGCCTGTCTGTAGCACTGTGTGAGCCTCCTGAGGGCGCTCAGGTCCCTCTGGAAACCGGCCAGCTGGGACCCGGGAGCTGGAACCGGTTCTCCGTTACTGCTGCCTCCTCGTTGCCACAAACTGGTCCTTAATGTCAGCAGCAGATCACAAACAAGTAGCTCCACCCCCTTGGGATCATTGAAGAACAACCACAAATAAAGAAATCATTAACATTTTATAATTTTACTGATCAAAAAGTTGGGAAAAGAGACGAGAGGCAGATCTGAGCAGCCATACTCTGACCCCATCACCTGCCACCAACCCAGCATGCACAGCAGAAATCAAGCAGCGGCTGTGTTACTGATTCTCAGAGCGATGGACTGTTTTAGGTGTTGAGGTGTGTAGCGGGTGCGTGCAGACCGGAGAGGCCTCTGTACTGCACTGCAGAGACATTGCACTCGGATTCAGGATCATGCAATGCAACTACAATGCACCACAGCCACCTCCTTCCACCCACACTGCGCCCACACACGACCCCACGCCGGGCTGTCCTCGCCAACACCCAGCATGCAGCGTGTTTGTGTCGGTGCATTAGGAGAGGGTATAATCAGAAACGAGGCGTGAATGTAAAGAAGAGGAAAGGAGATCAACTCTAACCCTTGTAAACACAGAGGAAGCTTAAACCTCAGGCGGCAGAGGAAAAAAGGAGAGTTTCTGTCCATGGTACCTTGTTGAGCCAGTTCCCAGGCTGGGCGAGCGGCACAGAGATGCTGGAGCGCAGGTAGCTGCTGGCTCTGTCGCAGTGAGAGAGGCAGGCCACCACCCCGTCTCCTTTCAGAGGAGACAGGCTCATCTGAACCACCTTACAGAGCAGGAGCACAGCTTTGGGCAGAGGGTGGCTGAAACAGGAGATGAACACATTCCACGCTTAACTTTAACTTAGTTGTTTGGCAGCTTTTGATGTTTAAAGAACTGCTTTGCTTCAACTGTTACCTAATCAAAGCTTCCCCAATGAGAGAGAAAACCCACATAGATCCATTCAAGCTAGATTCCAGTCAACGACAAACTGTCCTATTTATTAACATGCAGGAAAATAGTGATGAAAAGCAGCTGCATTTCTGTTGTTTTCAGATGTTTATTAGGTCTGCACAGATTATTCTTTAGACTGAAGAGTTAAAATTTAGGCTTTTATAAAAAACAACAAAAGAGTTTTTCTTTTAAAGCAGACTATCATCTATGGCAGGCGTCTGTCTGCAACCTTTACAATGCAAAGAGAATATTTTTACTCCTGTTATTGAAATCAGCTCATGACCAATCTGTGTGATATCCACCTAAAGTTGCTTATATTTTTCAAGATTATGTTTAAAAGAACATTTTTTGAGTTCAGTGCAGTTAGTCAGTGAAGAAAATGCTAAAACATGCTTTTATTAGTATATCTGTTATTAAAATAATATTCAGCTCTTCAGCATTTTTAGCCCAAGTGATGAAAAGCCACTGTTGAGTATCTAAAGAGCCACAGCCTGCAGATTCTGGTCTATGGAAACACATCAGCTGTTTATTCAGCCTATTGCTTTTCAACCTAGAACATTTTAACAGATATAGGAAGGGTTTAAACATTTATCTCCATTTGGAAACAGACATCAGGGTCATCATCTGTGAATTTTCCATCTGTGGACGTTTGACGTAAAAAACGTCTTTGTGAATAACCAATGCTAACGGCACGCTAGCTGCTGTATGACAGATTTAATCCAAATGCTAACAATAAATCACTGATTTTCTTCACAAATCAAAGATCAGACACCACTGTTTAGAGAAATGAAAGAAAAAAAATATTCCCTTATACAGTAAATGTGGTTCTCATAAAATGTTTGTAATGATTAAAAGAAAATGAAAGGAATGAGATTTACAATCATTTCTGGAGGGTTATCTCTTTGAAAAGATTTCTAATGAGGTTGAGAATCATCAGCAAGTATATCCGATCTATAGATTCACTTACTCCAGAATGAGCAGAGCCCTCGGCATTCGCTCTGCTTCTGCCAGAAGAGACTTCACTGCGACATCATCACCCTGCAGCCAATGAACTGCGGCTTTAAGGACCAGAGCCCACCAGCGACTCACAGGGTCGCCCACTGGTTATACAGAAACAAAAGGAGGTATATAAAGAAGGTGTGATTCTGTGCTTCTGTTTGCAGAGTTGCTTTGCAGGTCATTCAAACCTGAAACCAAGGTGAGGGTGGGAGGAGTCGTGAACGGGGTTGGAGGGGAAGGAGAGTCCTCGGTGCAGGAGTTCAGCAGCTCTAGAAACTCCAGAGCGTTGGAGAATTCCCTGGAAAAGCATTCAAGACATTAGACAACATAACGACAGTGTAGAGCTCCCTGAAAGAGCGCCCTCCTTACCCCAGGTTGTTCTTGCAGCTGCCTCCATCCGACTCGCTCTGCGGCTGGATGAGTGTGTGAACGGCTCGTTCCAAAAGCTTCCTGCAGAAACAGCGGTGCAGCTGGGCGATGGGGTCGGCTACAGGAAACCGGAAAACACCAGTGAGAAGAAAGTGACGGCAAATAGGCGAGTTGGAGAAGACGCATCGAAAGAGAGAGAAACACACCTGGGTCCCTCTGAGAAGTAAACACTTCATCGCTGCTGTCCGACTTCACAGACCAATCACAGCTCAGGAAAAACTGACGCCCCAGAGGGGTGAAGAGCCAGCGCAGGCAGTCGGGGATCTGCTTGCTCTCTGACTGGTTGGCCACACTCTCTGCACATCCCAGAAGGTATCCCTGGGAGACAGAAGACAGGAAGCAAAGAAAATAACCCCCCTGCCTGTGTTTGGTCTCATTATAACAGCAGCGGAAATAAAGGCGACACATACAGACAGAAAGGTGAGGTGGTGGCCCAGGACGGTGCGCAGGGCTGTCGCTGCGGTGACATAAATCTGAGCGAACTGAGTTGGGGCCATCTTGCCTTGGGCGCTCTCGCTGAGGTTGACAGCACTCAGAGACAGAGACAAAGCCCACAGGCTGCTGCGCTGAGGCAACTTTCCTATAGAGACAAGAAGAAAACCTATAATAATCCCCTCTGGGTAAACCGCCATCAGCCCGATTTGATTCTGTGCTTCACTTTGTTCCCCGACCTGTTAGCTGCAGCTGGCTCAACTGATGATAAACCAACGCTGCATCTCTCGCGCTCGTCTTCGCCTCTTCTCCCTCGTACTTCCCCCCGACCTGGTGGACCAGCCAGCCAAAGGGCACCGGACGATGCAGACAGTAGCGGATGAGGTTCCAGGAGAGGGAGCAAACCAGGTCCAGACCGCTGGAGGGGAGAGCCCTCGTCAAGACAGAAAGGCAAGTCTCTAAGCTGGCCATGGCTGCTGTGTAATCCCCCTGCAGGAGAAAACGAGCAGAATGAGGGAGATGCTCAGTATCCAGTGCAGAGGATAAAAGCGGAAGGTGTCACGACTCATACATAAAAAAAAAAAACAAGGATTTGAACAAATGCTAAAAATATAAATAGGGGAGCAGGGAGGCTCAGTCGACACATCAAAGCAGAAAGAGACTGAAGCGTTCCTTAGTAGGTGGAATTAATTTAACCGAAAAAATAAATAAAGAGCTCTGCAGCTTTATGCTGGGATTTTTCCACTAAATAAATGTAAGAAAATATTAGTTTTTTCTTTACTGAAATAAATCCGGACCATGGAACTACTTCATTGGTCACCTAATCATTGAAATATTTACTTTACAGTATATCTGCAGCCGTCCTGTGAAGGTCTCTGAGGTTAGTTATTGAACAATCAGCATCATAAAGAGCAAGGAACGCATTAGACGGGCTAAAAGCTGAGTAACAACATAAAAAGTTGCTTGATCGTCTCATTTGTACTCCTCAGATGACTGTAAGCTCTTTTGACCCAAATGAAACCATCCCTGAAGCTACATCTGTGGCACAGCAGACAAGCTCTGAATGTTTAAAATGAAAAACAAACACTGCCCATCACCTGCAGCCATCACTCCCTCTAAATCACACCATCTTTTTTATCATCTTAAAAATAAATTTCTCAGAATCTTATTCAGCTCCTCCTTCAGATGGCAGCTTTTTTCTACTCACCCTGTTCAGATGTAGGTCTGCTTGTTTGCGATGTCTCCAGAAAGACACAGATTTGGGCGAGTGAAGGGGTGTGACCGGCTCCCAGAGGTACAGCACCCGAACACAGCCCCACAGTGCCCCCACGCCACTCAGGACCCACACGATCACCCACGGCAGAAGACAGCGCAGCCAAGAAGCTGAAAAAAGAAAAACAATGAGACAATCTCTTTCTGTAATGATCTAAATGAGAGAAAAAAAAAGTTTTTTCCCCTCTCAAAGTCACGATGAGAGGCTGCTCCTCACCAAAGTCCTGTGTGTGGGTTGGAAACCACACAAGGGTTCTGGATGGGATGTGGGCGGCCGTCAGGCCGGGGTTCCCCGGGGTCTCTGATCCCAGCAATGAGGGCAGCGGGTTTAGAGACAGGCAGAAGAAAGTAAGGGCACACAGAAGCAGCCGTGAACGATCCATCACTCCCACCGTGGAGGGAGAATCTGGCTCGCTCTTCACCTGGGACACAAATAGAGACAGAAATAGTTATTAGACTGAAGGAATCAGCTGGATTTGATGAACAATTACACCAATGTTCATATTTCTACAAAAATTATGAGACCACAGCAATGATGTAAAACTGAATCATTTTTAAGGATTTCAGTCTTTTTAGTGACAGTTCTGATGCACTTGAACTACCCAATCTTACAGCAAAACCATCGAAGGTATCTGAAAGAAATCCTTCAGTATGAGTGCTAGAAGGGAGCCTAACTGCAGCACCTCCTCCTTTACCCTCTATATCTAATATCAAATGTAAAGCGAGAAAGACTAAAAAAATTGAAATCCAATCACGTTTCCAACTCTGGTTTATAAAGCTGCTTTACCTGATGGTGATCCAGTAAGGGGCTGCCCGGCTCCGAGTCGACACAGTACGGAGAGAACTGGTGTGGGGATCCAGAGCCGGAATCTGAGGCCGGAGGAGACATCAACACGGCCTCCTGTTTGAGCTCCACGTCTTCCGACAGGATCACGGGCTCTAGGATAGAGAACAGTGCTTCTCAACATGCTAGAAATTATAAAATTGATCACTGCACAAACAGAACTCTCTAAAAGCGGGACGTCCTCATGTAGAGTCAACATGCCTGTGTAGGTTCTCAGTCCTCTGGATCATGGAAATCACAAAATAGACTAAAATCGGAGGCAATCTGACTTTTGCTCAGTTTTTCTGAAAATGTTTCCACACCTTTCAAGAGGCCTTTTCCGATCTTGCTGTTCACTCTAGAGCAACCTGCATTTTGTGCACTGATGGAATGTGCTTTGCAGGATGGGCCCACAGTTGCTTAGAAACATCAGAGCTCAAACTACAGGTAGCTCTAGTGTGAGCCCTCACAATGATAGATGTTCAGAGCTTTTTCTGAAAAACTGAGCAAAAGTCCGGTTACCTCCAATTTAAGCCTGTATTGTGGATGGGGGAGTTTTTAGTCCAGCCAACAGGTGGCGATACAGTGCAGACAAACATCTTTTTAAAAGAAGGTAAGAAGATTTGAGGTGTCAAAATCATGCTTACTGTTAGAGGTGCTAGCTTGGCTATTGATTCTAAGCTAAAAAGCTGAGAATAGCTTCAAACTCCAACTTCTGTTGAATTTGTTTTAAAATATTTCAACTGTTATACAGGAATTTAATTAAGACAGTTCCTCTGCCTGGTGATACAGTTATAATCTTCATTCTGTACGTGGCAAAAATTTGGGGATGGAATGAGAGCGGTGTCCTTCAGCTGAGTGTATTTTTTTGATAAGGCTGGAGACATGGGTGTCTGCTAATCTGCTAACATGTATGATGTAAAATATGATGATGTGGCAGACTGGAGATGAATAAAATGCATTTTTAACTGTTAATCTGGGCCACTTCCTGAGAGGTGAGCCCAGAGGCGAGAAGCTGCCTTCTGTAAACTCTAAGGAATTTCTGATCTGAGTCAGATTACAATTTCTATCAGAATCTGTTGTCATGTCTCCTTGTTATTTAATAGATATAAGTATGAAATGTTATTTAAAGAGTTTGTCCCGAGTGATCTCTTTTCAGGGAAATAAACTGGAGAGATACACAGAGCCTATCTTTACCATAACATAATGATTTCAACAAGGTGTCAAAATGGGAAAAGATGTAAAAGATGCGGGAAACAGGCCACTGAGGCCTGGAACTGGACACCACTAGTCCACATATGGACCAAATATGGTTTAAGTCATGGTTCCGAGTGTGTTTGGCCATCTGCTTGACTACAAAGATCATTTGATGTCATCGGTATCTCTTCTTGCACATACAACCCTGATTATTCTGACTAGCCAGGTATTTGTTTAAAATTTTATCATTCATGTGATGAGTGTTGGACTTCTGAGCTCTTCCTTTGTCCTCATTCATGTATGATAGTGCAATCAATTTAAAGCTGCCTACCAAGCAAAAAGGCAGCGATAATGGGACCAACATCACATAAGCTTCACTTTCAACCAGATGGACAAACACACTCGGAAACATAAATGAAGCCTCACTGTTTTTCTGGTTGGCCATCTTGAGGGCGAGGTTCTCTTGTCGTAGTTTGTGGTTAACCTGCTGCAGGTATTTTATGTAGTCGATAGCTTTCCTCAGCACTCCTGACTTGTGCATCTGTAAAAATAAACACAGAACAAGTTGACTGTTAAACTAAAGCCTGATTTATTCCCGTTTCAGAGAGTCTGTTTTATTTTCTCACCTTTGCGTCGTTACCCATGACCAGGTCTCTGAGCTCTATGATCTTATCGTTGATGGAGGACCTGTATCTCTTCTCGATGATGTTGTGGGTCGTCCTCCTTTCGCCCTCCTTTACCACAACACCTTGCCCAGCTACTCCTGCTGGCACCTGGCTCTGCTCCATGCTCGGTCTGGGGGCGTTGTTGCAGGGGGCGGGGCCTGACTGGAGTTGTTTGATGGGGAGCTTCTCTCCACCTCCCATCATAACAGGAACTGTGGTCAAGATGTTGCTGCCCATCAAGGTCTGGAAACACAAAACATGTGTAAGGTAGGAACCATCCTCACCGATTATGAGCCGACTGTAACAATTTTACCAACTCAGCCTACAGGGACTTGTAACGCTGTGTTCTGGATTGGTGTGGTCAGGGTGGTGATCCCTGTGGGGCTCTGCATAGTGGACAACACCTGCGTCCCGTCTGCTTTGAGTGTTGTGAGAACCAGTGAGTCCGTCTTAAGAATCTGAGGCTGCTGGACCAGAACCTAAAAGGATCAGAACGAGAGACGTTTGTGAGGATATAATATTAGCTTTTACTTTTAAGCATTAGTCGTACATTTCTACCTAAACCCTGATAAATTAGAGTTAAATTTTAACTAAATAAATTAAGTATCGAGACGGCAAGGGAGGAAGGTTAAATCGATAGTTTGAAAGAATGAATGAAGGAACAATTGTCAGATAGAAGGGATGATAGATGGAGAAAAGAAAAGACAGATGAATGAAAAGGAAAAAAGAACAATATAGGGAAGGAAAGTTGGTTGAAGGATGGAAGGTAGGAAAGACGGATAGATGGAAGGAAAAAATAAACAACGTAGGACAGGAAGGATCGATAGAAGACAGAAAAGAAAGTTGGATGAATGAACACCTGAAAGAAGGAGGGAGGAAATAAATAAATAAATCCATTAGGGCTGGGCGATAATTCAATAACGATATATATCGATCGATAGACGTGTGGCGCAATAGAAAAAAATATTCTTGATAAAAGTTCGATAAAGAAACGCAGTTTTCCTTCCTTCTCATTGTAGCCTAGCATGTAGGTTAATGCTAGTCACTACTTCCTCCTAACCAATCGCAATCGCGGACCCAGGCACGCCGTCACCAAGCGCCGCCCTCTCAAACCACAACACAGAGCACATGAAGATGTCGCAGCAAGGAGAGGCGGAGGAAATTGTTCCAAAGAAAGGTTTTTGTAGTTCGCCAGTTTGGCAGTATTTCGGTTATTGCAAGTCAGACAAAAAACAAACCACAGTCATCCGTAAAATGTGTAGGGAACCATTTATTTGTTATATTTATTTTGGTCACTTTAGTTTATTCTTGTCAGTATTTAATGACATAACTCAGGTCTTTTAAGTTATTTTTCTTTAAAACAATTGTGTTATGGTTCAAAAAGTTGGTTAAATAAATATTTAATTGGAAGTCTGTGTTTGTGTTCTTTATTAAAATTAAATCATTTAGCAATATTATAAAAAGTCCAAGCAGAGCTGCACATAAAATATGGTTTCAAATCTTTTCAATAATTATCGATATCGATCAATATGCATTTTTTTTTAATCGATAAGCTTTTTTTCTATATCGCTCAGCCCTAAAATCCATCTGATAAATACTTAAATAAGGTTAAATGTTTAATGTAGGAACTCTGTGTGTAAATAGGTCTGAGTGTGACGCCATCTGAGCGCTCCCTCACTGGTACTTGCTGCACCTGCTGCTGCACGGTGTGGACTGCAGTGGGCGCCGTAGAGAGAGTCTGGATAGTCTGGCCCGTTGGGGTCAGAACACGCTGATGCTGAATGGTGACTGGCTGCAGTTGTTGTGATGTCATGATGCTCTGCATCTGTGGCTGTAGGACTAAAAGGAACCAGGGAAGGAATGTGTTTAACTTACAGCAGGCTGAGAGGAAGCTATGACGGCGTGTTTAGCTCCTCTGTCCTACTCGGTGCTCACCTTGGAATCCAGGAGCAGGACTATGATGGCAGATGACAGGGTTCTGGATGAAACGGGACTGCCCCCCGTTGGAGGCAATCATCACGGTTTGTGGTGCTTGGGTCTGGATGGGCAGGGGCGTCTGGGAGTGGGTCTGAACCAAAGTGTGGACCGGGAAGTTTTGGGTCTGCAAAGGAACCCCGTGGGTGTGAATCTGCAGCCACAGAAAACATAAACATCTGTCAAACTTGCTGTTCTTCCTCAGAGGACAGAAATGGGCTGACAGCTTGCAAAGAGCTTCACTGCTAACAGCTGTAAATATAATCAATACCTGGATGGCCTGCTGTGCAGTCTGCTGAGGCTGGATGGGCTGGACCACCTGCGGGCGTGGCTGAAGCAGAGGTGGGCTGCGGGTCAACTGCTGCTGCTGCTGGACAGAGGGGGTGGTGGTGGGGGAGGGGGTCTGTGCAGGGGTGAGGGGAGGTGTGAGAGGCACAGACTGATGGGGGAGCGTCTGCGTTGAGGTGAGGCTTGTGGTGGTAGTCTGGAAAGCAGCAGTGTTTGGGGTCTGACTCGCCTGTATGGAGGGAGCCGTGCTCATTTGGTCCTCAAACATGTCCTGGAAGTCCCCCACCTGGTTGCTGACAAACTGTAGCATCTCTGTAGAGAAACAAACAGTGAATAGTTCAGAATAAGCAACAAGAAGCTAAGGATAAATATTGAAATTTAAATTCTTCCAGCGCAAATAGAAGTCATGAAACAATAAGATGTGGTAAAGTTGCAGGTTTTATTAAGATCTTTACATCTTGCAAACAGATAACACGAAAGTGACCTTGAACCTGCAGGGACCTTTCCACAGATGCTGCTACTGTTCGGATCATAAATCAACAGAAAGTATCCTTTAACCAGATAGCCTTGAAAGCAGTCAGTTAATCTAGATGGCCCTCACAGACGGCTGATAGATGCCATTGTGTAACTTAGGATACATATTAGCTGGTTGTGGGTGCATGCCAACAAAAATTCTCCAACCTAAAAATACAAAAACATCCAACGTAATCAGTGAGATACAAACAAATCCGACATTCTTCTTTAAAAAAAATTTAAATCATAAAAAATTCTATGAAATATGTTTATTAAAAAAAGCATTTTAAATCTACATTTTGTTTTAATTTATGGCTATGTGTGACTCCCTCCTGTAAATGCAGCAAATTTCTGTTAGCTAATTTGAATCAATTTGACTGTATGATCTGGTTAAACTGTAAAGTGCCTTGAGATGACTTGTGTTGTGAATTGGCGCTATATAAATAAACTGAATTTAATTGAATTAATCTTCAAAAAGAAAAAGACGAGAAAACGTGCAAAAAAAAAAGAAAAAAGGAAATCTGTACATTTATCTCTATAACTAATTAAAACCTCTCATTAGTGACGTAAATATTCAATTGATATTTGGAATTAAAATGACAATTGAGAGTGAACAGAGATTGGAGCTTATTGTATCATCATGCTTGATCTCCAGGTTGGTAAGCATGTTGGACATACAAGTTGCAGACAGGCGCAAATGTGCAGCAATTGAAACAAGCTGCAAAAGTGTGTGCGATGAAAATTCAGAAGCAGGCAAGCACAAAAAAATGTAAAAATCTGCAAACAAATAATGAAAATAAAGAATGAAGGATAACAAACCTCTCCTTTCTTCCTCAAACTATCTTTGAATAAAAGGAACTCCTGTGTTAAAACGACACACTGAAGTAAACAGATAAATGGAGGCAGAAGATGTCTTTTAGTCATCAATGCTCACATTCACGTGCTTGTATGCATGCCTGACAACGTCGGGGCATGCTCCTAATGAGACAACGGATGGCGTCCTGGGGTATCTCCTCCCAGATCTGAACCAGGGCATCACTGAGCTCCTGGACAGTCTGAGGTGCAACCTTAGGTTATGATTCTTACTCGCTGCACATGTATTCCCCTTTAACATCTGGCATTTACTACTCCTCCTTTAAAGCTAGTAGAAGTAAGTTTGTTATTGCGACAGGCCTTTATAGACCTTCTAGACTTTGTCCAGCAGCCCGTCAGAGTTCATGTGAAGATTCCCTGACTGAAGGCTGATGGAAAAGATGTCAGGGTCACCAGCAGCTGCTGACCTTGAACATAATCCAGCAGAACTCTGGACTGTTATTGCTTTACGTTGTCTTACAACAATCAAGCTCTTTATTCTGCAGGTTTTTTTTTCTAGCTTTGCCAATCTATGACATTATAATGAAAATAAACACAGATGTTTTAAGACTGATTCTGTAAAAACTTGAGTTTCATTTTTCCGTATTTTTTTAAGGGTAAAACTTATCAGGAAACAAGCACATATTTTAGATTCTAGTTGAAGAAACACAGAAGTTTTAAATACAGGATGCTTGGAGGTGTGTCAGTAGTAATATGGTAGGCATCCTGTTTCAGGCAAGACTTGACCTCCAATTTAGCTGCGTATCTGGAAATGAAAAGAATATAATAAACCAATAGCGCCGATTATGTTTTTCTGCTATCTATCCATTGTTACACAACTTCAAAGCCAACCGTCCTCATTATGTCATAAAACTGAAGATTTAACACAGAGTTACTAGGATGCAGAGCGTGGTAAAACTCCCTAGGTTATGAAAACATTACTGGGTTAGGATTGTAATATAAAAACATAATGAAGAAATAAAATAATACAAATATAGGAAACTAACCCATAAATCATTCAGAATATAAATGTATTAATGTCTTATATTCATGATGTGTATATATTTACAGTTATGAACAGATTTCGTCTTCAGTTTTCTGTCACAGTGAAATAAGCTCTGATCTCTCTCTTCTAGAGCTTGAACATCTTTTTCATCAAGATCTAGATCAGATGTGAGCATCAAAGCAGCGAGAATAAAATATATTTTTTGCAGGCAGAGTACAAGCCCTGTCAGATAAATTCATATATACCGCTAAAGGTAGCCAGGTGATCGGGATGCAGCGCAAATTCAAACGGTAATCTCTTCCTCTCTTTATCTTGCAGCTTTAACTTGGATCAAACATGAAAACGTTCAACGTACTTTGGTCAGATTTAAAGCTACGGCCAATTTAGACAATTAGGAAGGTACCAGTGGAGATTCTGGGCCCAGTATTTACCCCCCTCTATTTTTACTGCATCTATCAGGGTGAAAATAAATTCTCCAGTTGGAAATTTCCATTAAATGAAGGCATCTGGTAGGAAGTGATCAGTTTTAACTCCTGATGGGCTCATATATTCTATTTATCTTTACTATAACATGCATTTAATAACTGATTTCTGCTTAAAGACAACTCAAACAACAAGATCTGACATAACAGAAAGAAGCACCTGAAATGACTTGGTTTTAGAGTTGGAAGTGGAAACTCGCACAATAAAAACATACCAGATAAAAACTAAAGGCTGAGAGGGAAAAAGCTGTAGTGCTGCATTGGATTCAGTGACTCCAGGGGGCGCTGTTTAGCTACGCTTTTCTCAGATCTAATTGCTCTGAAGCAGCATAACTTCCCAGCGTTCATGAGAGGCGCTTATTTAGCTTCAATATCATGGTGAATCAGTGTTTTTTATGGCTGCAGGTGTTTCCAAACAGCAAAAAGTAAAATTCTTGTAAAGAAAATAAAAATTGTAGCAGCCTTCATTTAGCAAGCTGGCATGCAGTGCACAAACAGAGGTGGGTAACCCCACTGTCTTGAAACCCAAAATACAGGAGAAGCAAAGGAATATGATTAGTTATGACACCGGAGGAAGTTTTATATAACGGTCCGTTTTATAACAGTGCAGCAAGAATGACGACTTTACTAGGAGGAACTGAAATTGTATCTCATAGAAAAATGGGGCACAGCTAAAATTACGTTTTCTCACTTGTTGAAACGGGGTTGTAGGCGGCTGTATTTAGCAGAGTCTCATTTCAGGTATGATCAGTCAGTGAAACGATGACTGATCGGTGCAACAGCGACAAGAGTTGGACAAGCAACTGTCCCTTCATCACACAGGTGTGATGGGAAATGAAGGACGTGGGCTCAATGTTGACATACGTCCACGATGACAACGTAGATCAAACCCAGAGCTAGAAAAAACATCTTTAGAAAGTGTACTTCCGAATTGAAAACGGTCCATTAAAGGGACAGAAGACGAACCTGGGACCGCCAAAAGAAAGAAAGCTGGATCATCAAGAATCTTACAGGAAATATGGATTCTGCCCTGTGGGAAGAGGCTTCACAGCATCCGCTGCAGGGCCAGCAAGTTCTGCAACAGCTTTTTCCCTGCTGCCATCAGACTATTGAACTGTTAACTCTAAACTGGACTCTGCATCACACTCGAAACATTATTTTGCACCACCAACGTGGCTGAAACTTTTATAATACTTTTAAATAGGACTAAATGTTCTACTGCATTTTGAACCATATTTATTTTGCACTGCACTGAACATTTCCATATTAATGCCCTTTTGCACCATTTTTTTAAAAACTGGTTTTCCTTTTTTCCTAAGGTTTACATAATGATCACTACTGCACTTTATAATGGTAATGTTCATTTTACTGTTGTAGGCTGTAAGCAATGTAATTTCATTTTGTATACACGAGTGTATACACGACATTAAAATTTGTCTAAGTCTATAAGAAATGTGGATTCATCACCAAGTACCAACCCCGCTGTGCATCATATGTTGAGACATGCTCTCTAATGAGGCGATGCAGCCTTCAAAACTGCTTCACCAATTGGAGAGCAGGAACCCTCTGCTACAGGTCAGTCCGTGAAAATATTGTCTGAAATTAAACCAATCCATAGTGCACGAGAAAGTTTTAACCATTAGAAGAAGAGGGTCACTGGCTTTACAAGCACAATTTTAAGACAATCTTTCAATAATAAGGGTTTATACAATTCAATTCAGTCAAATATAGAGTCCATCTAACTAACATATGGCTTGTTTTTTGTAACTTTAATTATTGGTGTTAGATATATGTTGTTTTAAATAACACAAAGCAACAACAAAAAATTATCAAGCAGTAGCTCAGCTCTGATGCAGGTAGCTTCAAAAGGACAAAGTTCATCCGGGACTAGATGACTTGAAGGACACCAGCAGAGCTGCAGCTTTATCTACAGGCTTAGATGGTGAAGGAGGGACCATTCAGGTCTTGCTCCTTGGTTTTTACCTTCATTATATTCTTTTGACATGGCACTAATCATTTATAGAGAAAAAAAAAGGCGCACCCTGCAGCTCAGTCGATTACTTAGAAAAAAAGGGTGCAATGAAAAACAAATAACTTTGCTGAATAGAGCTTATTAAGATGGAATGTGACAATCATAACACCATCGTTGAAAAATGATCACAATCATGCCAAATGTGTTCATTCAGGAGTGTATACCAGTGCACCCTCCCAGTACAGCTACTGAAGCAGATTCCAGGGACAGTTATAACAAGCAGCAGCTCAGTGGAATAAAAAAAGCAGATACAAGGCCAATCAAGATAAAATTATAGAATCAAATAAGCAAACGGCTCAGTAACAAACTCAGCAGCTACCATCTAATACACTGTAATGAATGTATGGAACCTTCATGTAGCCCCACTGGTCCACCTCCGCAGGGGAGGGCATGACATGACAATGCAGTTCCTAGACCGCAGAGTTTCGGATGAGTTGACAATAACCTGGGAAGCATAAATCATTCTAACAGAGAACAGATTCCCGAGGAAAACATGTTATGTAAGCTGAGCTGCAGTAGCTCAGCAAATGATGATAATGAGCTCTCCAAATTCCTTTAAATTACTGCTGGAAAAGATTTTCTATCCTTTCTGCAACCAGGTTAGATTTATACCAGATGATCAGGTCTCAGGATAAGAAAAGTCAAATCTGTTGGGTATGAGTGAGAAGCTGCAGCTTGTCTGTCAACCCATCATCAGTCACTCCTCTCTCACGCCATCTGTACATTCCTCTCATCTGACAGCACTGTTTTATTGAAAAGTTGGGAAGATGAATATGTATTTTTAGGGACACTTGCATCATGTAGAAAAATCCTTTCTATCTAGGATAGATGAGGATTAAATACATTTTTACATAAAGAGACACAGATTAATATTTGGTGAAGAACTTTGGAATAAGACACATCAGCTGTCGGCAAAACTTCCCCCCAAACAAAACAAAAAGTATTCAAAGTCCCAAAACTATTTTTTTCATTTTAATAACATGAAGTTCAAGTCATTCTTTGGTGGTTTTCTTTTTTTCCTATTGGTTTAGACCGGTTGCTCACAAGGATATGAAAAAACATTTATCATTTGAATCTCTCTTTTATTTGTCATCAAATTTAGTGAAATCATGCCATTAGTGGGATTACGGAAACCCAAGTATAGAACAAGCTGTGTCCAAACAAAGCAACACCAGGCTCTGCCAATTGGTTTGTGCATTCTGGTGGGAAAACTGTTGACTCTGCACTGACTGGCTTCCTATCAGACCTTTTAATCTTTGCCAAATTTGCTCAATGGGTTCAAGCTTGCAGAGTTCAGCGCTTCATCTTGAAAAGTGAAAGAGGAGCATAAGAGGTAATAATAAATAAAAATAAATAAACAAAAGCAACAACAACCAATGAAATTATACATTTCAGCCATTTCAGTGCTAAGGAAAGCAGTGAGGTTACCCCAAATGTTGTCTTTACTCTTTGTTTACTTTTTGTGTCTTCTGTTGGTTGTGTTTTTTGTTTTGTTTTTTTAGGGGGGGTCCTTAATAATTATAACTATTACTCATAATTTAGATTTTTTTCAATTAAGACATAAAAAGAGAAAAGCCTGCAATGTTTAAAACATATCCATGATGGTTGATGATTACAGGAAGCATAATAAATACTTCCAGGCAAAAATATATCATCTGGTTGTCATAATATTGTTGACATTTAGGGGTAATCTGTTGTTTAAAAAAAAAAAAGACAAACAAAAACTTAACACCCGATTAGCAAATGATTCCCTCAGTAAACAGCCGCTGTCATGTATCAGCAGGCAGACTCTGTGGAAACAACAGTGAACAGTGCCAACAGCAGCAGTTTCACTCACCGTCAATATCTCCTAAGGTGAATTCGTCCCCTAACTCCGCTAACGTCGGGTCCATGTTCTCCATGGAGGAGATGAACTCTCCGGTATCCATCCTGTCAGATGCTAGCGGTCCCGGTTATCACCGGAGCCTCGGAGGAGGGAACAAACAAGGTCGGTGGCCTCCCCCCCTGGGCGTCTGACAGCGCTTCCAGTCCTCCTACCTGATCCAAAAACGTGTCCTGAATCAATAAACCCCCCTTACAACACTGGTGCCCGAAGGCAGGCAGAGTTTATCATCAATATACTCATCTACTGCGATTTAGTTCCAAGGCGACGCCATCTTGTTTTACGCTAATTACGTCATTTGCAAACATACTCTGTGGCCCAGAGCGACATCTGATTGGTTGAAGCTCAGCCGTTGTTGTCATGAGACCAGCCGGCCTAAGCCAATGAGAAGCTCGTATTTACTGTGGCGTGATAGTACGTCAAGCATCAGAAGCTTGTGTGTAATTTGAATAAACCGCGCCCCCTATCTTCATTTATAGAAACCCACTTCATGAGTCAGACCCACCGTCCTGAATGTGAATAAATAACGTTTATAATGTTTGGCTCATCTGGTGTTGTGAGGGTTTTATCAGTACTTATCATCCCATGTTTATTAACATTTAAGATGGAATATTATATCCTTTAACCCAAATAAAATCAGGTGGGCCCGCAGCAAACTGCAAATAAAAGCATGCAGGAACAAAAGTAAACATGAAAAGTGTAAACAAAATAAGAGACTAAACAAGGTAAATAAAAAAGGCAACTTGAACACTGACAAACTAATTATAAGATCTGATTCACTATTTAAATTGCAAAAAAAACATAAAAAAGTAGATGGTTGTTTGCAAATTCTGGTATTTTAAAAACTAGAAATAAATTAGTACAAATGAATAATAACTAAAAAATATATTATATCAAACTGAAACAATTTCAAATATCTTCAACAATAAAACATACAAATCCACACTGGAACCATATACAGTACCTCCAGTGTCACTATCTACTATTTACTGTAAATCAACTTGACTTTAAAGACTCAGTAGATAAATAGCAAGCTTGTGTACAAATACAGATACTAATTTTAATATAAATCTCAACTGTCTATGTCAGAAGGATTTTATGTTAAATTAAGTCTGTTTTCAAATTGGAATAAGCTGAAAAAACATACTGTAACAATTGTAGTGATACTTACTGAAACTCTGAAAACTACTTTTTTCAACAAATTACTCACTACTCAGTTACTCAGTTAATATAGCTAGTTACTACTCTACTCTGTATGTATAACTATCTCTCCATATATATATTTATAATATATATAGAAAGATATATAAATATATATATATATATATTAAACTTAGTATGTGTACTACAGCTGTATGTGTACATATAATATGTATATGTGTACATTGAAATGTAGAAATTAAATCCTAAAAGTGTCGCTTGCATTTCTATTCAACTCTTCTCTCTCTGATACTCCAGAAAATCTTCCAGTCCTTCAGAGATCCAGGTCCAGCTGTGAAGGATTTAGAGGTTTTGTTGGAGAGCAAACAACATCATGAACATGAAGGAACCCCTCAGGCAGGTTAATAATAAAGTTGTGGAAGATTACAAAATAGGCTTAGATTATAAAACTACGATCCAAGCTTTGAGCATCTCCCACTTTCAGATTTTAATTTCTGTAACGTCACACAAATCAAAACAGAGAAAATACCTGATTCACTCGAAACATTTTTTTTGAATTTTGAAATATGAAAAACTAAGTTTGATACTGTTAGTATGAAGGACATACCCCCCCGAAAATAAGTGCAGGGCACTTTTAATACTATCTAAACAGATAAAAAACAACACATCCATTAGTTTAAACCGCTTAAAAAGGAGCACTTTATTACAATAGAGAAATTTGTAAAAACGGCTGAAAAGAGCAAAAACATCAACTGTTTTCTAGAAGTGCAAAGTTTTAAACTCAGGTTTAAAAATACATATGAATCATCAGAGCTTCAGTTTCATTTCAACCCACAATACCACAACTAAACCTTCACACAAACAAATATTCATATTTTAATTTTTTTTCCCGTCAAATTACACTTTCAGCATCACTCAGCGGGTCAGTTTTTCCAAGTAGGGAAACTACAATACTCAAAAGGTTTTGTTTCCAGTAAGGACAACACTCTGCAGTGTGGAAGTTGTTGCTGAAGGAAGAAATGTCAGTTTGAACTTTTTCAGTATTAGCAAAGTCTTTAAAACAGCATCAGAGAAGGCTATAATGAAAAATGCACTTATCATAACATATCAAAATGTCTCGACTATTAATTTACGTTATCAAAAAGAAGATTAAGCAGGTAAAACTAGGATTTATAAAGTAAAGAGAAATGTGTCTGATCTCATTTCAAGTTCACCTGTAATCAAATACTATTTAGAAATGATGGCAGCATTTTGGAAATCTCAGAGTTGAAGGAAGGATCCATGTTCTTGTTCATGCTAACGGCGCTAGCTGCTATTATAGAAATGCTAAATCTGGTTTGAAATGTCACCTTTGTCATTATTTCATCTTTGTCTCACATCAGTTCCGCTTATCTTTTACACAAGGGTGTGACGTCAACTCCCTAAACAAATAATGAATAGTGATTGCAGTGAGGCTATAAAATTATGTTGGGAGTGCTTTTCCTCTTAAATTAAAATCAAGCGGCTGTGTCCCTTTTTGAAATTGGGTTAAGAAGAAGTGGCCTGAAAAGCAGTTTACTAGGGAAGAACTTCTAGTTTATTTGTTCCAGTAGACTTCATATGACTTCCTCTCTGAGTAGCTGCTTTCTGCTGTGCTGCTGCCTGATCTCACTTTCTCCTTCACCACCTTCACTACCAACCCTCCTGCTAGAGCAATGCCTGCTGCCGCTTTCCCGATCTCAGCCACCGCGTTTAAGAGTCGAGTAGTCGCTGTCACAGCCCCCCAGTGACCTGAAGCAGGCCCTGCTACCTCACACATGGCCCCAGCTGGGACGTTTGTAACCAAGGCTCCGGCGCCCGGAGGAGCTCCTGCAGAAACCAGCGCGTGTTGCGCTGCTGCAGGTAAACTCCCCTGAGTGGCAGAGGCTGCCATTTCTGCTCCACTTAGGCCTGCTGCTCCGTCCACAGCTGCGCCAAAAGCAGCTCCTGCTCCCATGGCACAGCCCACTCCTGCTGCCACTCCCACAGCAGAGGCACCCACGATGCTTACCTGGCTCAGGGCGTCTAAAGCGCCCTCCTGAGAACTGCCAGCTTCAGCGCCAGCAACAAGTCCCATAGAGCCACCCAGAACCCCTCCCGTCGCCGCCCCCAGAGCCACGGCTGTTTTTCCAGAGGCCGCAGCCACTATTGATCCCACAGCTTTACCAACGGTTGTGCATCCTGCTACAGACATCCCTGCTAACTGTCCTGCAGCAAACCCCACCGAGTTCCCTACGAGGGAGGCCCCCGCTGCAGCGGCCAGAGGCGCGGCAGCTCCAAACACTGCTCCCACCGCCATGCCCGTCGCTCCGGCTGCCACCAGGATTTTCACCCTATCCAGGACCTTAGCAGAGAGAGCAGCTTCCCTCCTCAGGCGACTCAGGGATGAACGGAACGGTTGCCTCCTCCTGTCCACCCCGCCGACGCCCCGATTCCTCTCTCTAAGCCGATCTCTGAGGCTTCTGAAGCCACTGCTCCTGCTTTCCTCCGCCCATACCTCCACCCTGAAATCCTTGTCCTCCCCTCCACCTGACTCTAAATCACACTTTCTACGTTTTGCAAGCTTCCTACTGTTCGCTGCCTTGGTTTCTCCTTCCTCCTGCTCTGCTTGCCCTCTCTCCCTCAGCATCCTGTCCTGCTCCTCTCTGATGGCCGCCTCTGCTTCTAAAAACACTGCATTAGTATAGAAACCTCCATTGTTCCGTTTCACCATCTTATCCACCTTCCTCACCAGCTCTCTAACCTGAGAGGAGTTGCTCTGGTCTTTGTTGTTGAAAACATGGTATCGACCGCCACACCTGTCAATCAGAGCTTGAAGTCCAGCAGGTGCTGTATCTCTCAGGTACTCCTCTATCCCCATCCCGTCCAGATCGTCCCCTCTGGTAAACAGAACTACAGTGTGATTAGAGACGGCATCCAGACCAAATATGTCAGTAAGCTGGCACACGGCCTGGTTTTCACAGTCCGTGTATCGTCCGACCGGAACCACAAGGAGGAAGGCGTGTGGACCGGGAGCTGAGAGAGACACGCATTTAGCAATCTCTGCATGGATCTGCTCCACACTGAGGTGAGTGTCACCAAACCCTGGCATATCAACCACCGATATCTTCCTATTCCTCCTCTGACCGTCCTGCTTATCCTCCTCTTCCTCTGCGATGCCCACCTCGCAGATCTGGGTGACGGAGCTGGCGCTGATCTGCGACAGGAACTGCCTCCGGCCCAGGATGGTGTTTCCAGAAGCACTTTTTCCAGATCCTGTCTTTCCAATCAGGACTAGTCGGAGTTCTTCGACCCGGTTGCTTTCAGACTCGGCACCTCTATGGTCCTCCTCCATTTCACCGTCTGTTTTGTTCTCAATGTCAGCAGGAAATACTGTAAAAGAAATGGCAATTTTATTTAATTACTGCTGATTAACATTGATCAAAGATGCATCAGAAGCCCGATTAAGACGTGTAGCATTTATCACTATGCCATTTTTATCTTATACCTTCATCTTAGCCCATACCATTATGCTCATGTCTCAGAAATTTCTCCTTGTGATGCAAATGAATACTTCTAATTCCTAATCCATTAGTTGAGCTGTTTGTCTCTATTTTGCGCTCGTCTGTCACGCCTCTGTCCTCGTCTTAATCCGCCTGCATTACTTCTCCGTCCTGCTGCTCCAGCTGTGGCGTAAAACAAACATTTTGTCACATTTTGTTGCAGCCACTTTGGAACTTTTTCTTCCTCTGCTTCTCTGCACCCTGCTTGTTTTTTTTGTGTAATATATTATCAGTTTTTACATCGTGGAAACAAAGTGACCTCTCCAAATCAGGTATTTATGTTTAATTACCTCGGTCGGTGATGAACTGAGGGGTGGACTGAATTTAAAAAACACAAAACGCTGCATTTTGTATACCAATGTTTTAGTTGTTAAATAAGTAGTAATTCAACTACACTTCAAAATTTGATAAATTATTTAATATAGATGAATAAATACATTTTGTATTACATTACGATCAATTCTAGGTGCTACACTGCATGACAGAACATAAAAAAAGAAGTATAAACCTGTAAGAAACTATTTCAAAAGAAAACAACTTTGACTGATGTGTCTACGTTTTACTCAGGCTGCAATAGAGCGAGAGAGAGCAAGACTTCACCGGTCACAATACCTAATTTTGCTGGACAATCAACCCTCCCAGGAATTATTGTGTTACATGATGAAATTCAATCCAAATGGCTCAAACACTGCAGCTGCTTTCAGCTTTAAAACCAAATTTTATCTCTGCTTTTCCAAATCTCAACATTTCTCTAGCTTGCTACTCAGTGAAAAGCCCCTCATGCTACACTGGCTGGGGTGAGGAAACGATAAGTGGAGCCCAATGCGGCAGACTGAAACCTTTTGTCCTTCAGACTCTTTACACGATGAATGCAAAAAAAAAACCTAACCATAAATTATCTTATTGTTTTTTGTAACAGAAATTATATTATTACCCCTGTGCTGCTCTCTTTATTATTTTCTGTTTACTTAGGAACTTTCTAAATATGGAAATATTAGACTTTTTCTTTTTTAACCCTGATCCTAAAGGCACACTACCCTGTATATTCTTAGTGTTTTCTGGCTTCAACACACCTGATTTAAAGTTTTGGCTGATTAACCGGCTTTCCTAAACAGCAATCAATGGAATCAGGCGTGATTGAGCAAAGAAGCAGATTAAAATGTTTTCAGAGTCTCTGATTTGATGGCACCATTACTCACAGCTTGAAGCCATATTCTTCCCTTTTAATTTCTAATCTTACATTGGTGGGTCAAAGCTGTACAAAAACTTCAGTTCTGAAATCAACACGCATTTAAATTGCTTAATCAAGTCCCATTTATTGCCAGAATCGCACTTCACACTGCTGACCAGCTTTTTTTTTCAAATAAATTGTCACCTTTGCTCCTCAGTTTGAGGTTAACCAATTAAAAAGTAGTTTTTTTTATGTATATACGGATTTATACGGGTGTTATGCAAGAAACTTTCATAATGGGTCAATCATAAAAGCATAATTGTATTTATTTATGTAAATACATCATTTGTAATTTTGATTAATCTGTCAGGATTTACGGCCGACCAAAGGTGAGCTAATTAGTCACTACAGCTATAGACAGTTAGAGCCCTTAAAGGTCTTTTTATTATTTATGCTTTATTATTTTGACATTCTGCAAAATTGCACCACTTATTTGGTCAAAGAGGAAGAGTTTCCTGTTTGTCCATCCATATATCAGACAAAATACATGTTTATATGAGTCCCAAATACTGCTGTAAACAGAAGCAGGGCTATCAACTCTCACCCATTGGGAGTGAGACTCACCAATCTCCATATTCCCAATTTCTCAAACTAAAAAATGACAGACATTAAAACTCTACTCCGTTCCACTTATTTATGTATGAAAACACCATGGTGATTTCTAATACCACCTTAGTGCTAACACAGCAGGACAGGCCAGGTTCATATCCAGTCCGTATTCCCACCTATTCACTGTGCCAGATATTGAACAAAGACGGTTGTTCCGAGGTATGTCATCTTAATTTTATCTCATCTCATCTGCACTGAGATAATTCTCTTTGTAAATTATTGAAGATTTTAAGCAATCTAGCACTTGAGTTCAGGTTTGCCTCTCAAACCCATAGCAGCTCCACAAAATGAAAAATAACCATTGCATTTTATCTTTCAAAAGATCCGCCACCCAATAAAAGACCAACACATACAGAGAGGAGTTCAATTTGGCTTCTCTACCTGAAACAGACAAACCGTTAATGATACGGCCATGATCTTTTCTGGCAATCGTTTTAACCTGAAAACTAACAATATAAAGTAGATGTGAGCAGATATTTTTGGTTCCAAGCTTAAAATCAGATGTGCAGGATGTGCAGAACAACTAAGTTATCCAGGATTCATAAAGGCAGAACCACAGGGATGTTCTCATTTTATTATTTCTTATCTTATTAATTTATCCTTGTTTTGGTCCATTGAATATGTTAACTTAATTTAATTTTCTCCATGTTTTTCTCATTTTCTTTATTTAACCACGTAAACCCCATTGAGATCTGGATCTCATTTTCAAGGGGGACCTGAGCAGAGATCTGCAATACGCTGCAACCTGGTTACAAAAATAAAACCAATTAATACATATGCACAAATATAAAACAATAATAACAATTTAAAAGCAGTGACATTATTTCATAGAAGCTTGTTGTCTATCTTTAAGAACCGCTCTAAATAAGTCCAATGAAATAGTGTCTGACATCTTGAGCTCAGACTGGAGCTGATTCCACGCTGTAGGAGCAAACACACTGAACGCTTTATTTCCTTTATCAGTTCGAACACGAGGAACATGTAGAAGAAAAATGTGAACTACTAGATCTATGCAAGATAGAGCTTAAGTATGTTGGTGTTAGTCCTAGGAGAGATTTATATATTAGGATCATCAGGTGATTGTTTCTCTGAACACTTAAAGGAGGCCAATCAGCTTTTGCAATCAAATCACAATGATGTATCAAACATTTACTACCAGTTATAAACCTTAAAGCACAATAATTGAATTTCCATAGCTTTTTCCAAATAAATTATCCAGAAAAGTGCTGTCTTGTGTCATGGTGAGTTTTTATAAGATCTAAACCCTCCTAAAGGTCTGAATTGTTTAGCCGTTTTGTCATTTATAAGAAAAACTAATAATATAATGAAGCTTTTTAATCCTTAGCCTATTACTAAATATTGATACAGCGTAGTTTGCATAGATTTCGATTGCACTGGTTCCTGTATTAGTGCCCGTAATCCAGTGATAACTTATTAGTTTCCCAATTGTTTATTTTACTTAAACTGCAGAGAATAATTAATAAACAAAGTTGTGAAAATCTTAAAGAATAATTAAGATGAAAGTAATTCAATCGGGCCTATACTTCTTTACTTCAATTCTCTAAAAATCAACAGAATATAGAAAATAACATTAAATTGTGAGAAAAATGTTCCACATAATTACAGATCACTTATTGTTACTCAGTAACATTTACTGTGCTATAAAAATCCCACATTCTGACACTTTATTTCAGTTAAATCCTCCAACCCCAATGTTTGGTGAAAAGTTGGCAGTCCTGCAAATTTACTTTACTTATTGATTGTAAAGACTCATTTGCATTTAACTCAATACATCCAGTTGAAACATAGAAGACAAAAGAAGGTTTAATTCAAGGAAAATACATGCACTTTGTAAACTACAATTAAATTAGCAAGTTTAACCAAATGTGGGAAAAGTTAAAATTATTAAACATCCATTGAGTAGAAAAGGCTTCAAGAGTTTAAGAAACAAATATTATTAAACTAACTGTAAAGGTTTCTCTTAGCATCTGTCCAAAAAGTTAATCACCTGGGGTCTGAACAGTATTATATTTTTAACGATATCACCTGATTAAACACGTGCATTAGAGGCTCTAGGTTGTTAAATTGTTAATTTTTATTTACGATGACATAATCCGGTGTGAAAACAGCAAAGATCAGCCTCCACTAAGAACAGCCGTTTTAAACTATAAAACGTTTATTCTGGATCGAAGCAGACGCTTCTGGAAAAATGCAGAGAAACGTTTATAATGCTCAGCTCTCTTTGGACACGATAAAAGAAGTTAACCGCCATCTATCAGTAGCATTTAATCAAGAGGAATCCCTTCTATTAACGTCTGATCCGATTATAATTAAGCATGCTAATGTTAGCATGTAACTAGCAAGCCTGTCATCTCTCCAGCTTACCTCTGCTCCGCGTTACAGCAGGATTAACAGTTTCCCAATGCAAATATGGATGTTTATTTAACCCATAAATGTATTAATAGACTTTCAGCATTTAGGGGAATCTATTAGAAACGACCAGAACCAAGCTGGAGCCTGAAAAGCTAATATTTGAACTTTGATCAGTTCAGAGAGCTGTTTGATGGCTGCCCCCTAGTGGTTGATCTCTGAACAACCAAAACAAAAACATCATCCATTAAAACTTATTGGAATCACTTTATTTTTTATAGGGCTTAACAAAAATGGCTTGTTGGTTTTGCAGCAATGATATAGTTTCTCTAAATATACATATAACTTTTTTTATAACAGTCATTTTACTACTTTAAAATTACACCAATATTGGTTCATAGATACAAAGCATTAAGTTATAACATCTAACAAGAAAAAATGTTTAATAAAAGACAAGGTGAAGGCCCACAATTCATACTTCAACTTAATAGAAACACATTAAGCATAGGCAAGCATAAGGTAAAAAATAGAAGAAAAAGAGGACTATCAATGTGATCCCTTTCCAAAGAGTAAAAAAGGAAATTATAAATGTTCTTTACTAAGAAGTCAAAATAGGAGCAATAAGCAGGAAATTTCAAAAACTCGAAGTGAAAAACACTTTGCAAAATGTACCTCCTCAAAATGAAAAACTAGTTAAGCTTTTCCCCAGAAATCCAGACCACGTTTAAATGAGTTAAAATTTATACTCTGCAACTACACACATTCAAAGGATATGGGTTTTACACACATTAAATCTGGACCAGACATAACACATTAGGGGTTTATAATGTTCTGAAGTAAATATTTTTTAATAATATGCAAAAGTCCAGTTACAAGATCCCATATAAAGCTCATGTGTTGGCTCCCCTGGTAAAGATGTGTAAAATGCACGGAAATTAATTATTCTTTTATTGCTGCAATGTCTTCACTATAAAACAAAATAAAAAATTCGAATCGTTTAGATTAAGAGGGGAAAAAAATCAAATGTTAACCAAATGAATAGCAGCTGCCTTAACAATCCCTTAAACAAAATTTTAATTTTTTTTTTAATTTGTTCTTTAATTTTTAAAGCATTCAGAGTTTTAGGGGACTTTGAATCTGTGACTTTCTGCTTGTAAACCAGTTGTTTAGAGGCAATACTAGGAAAAACTACTTTTGTTAAGTCCTGTTTAGGATGTGGTGCTTTGGTCAAGTCAAACTGAGGTGTATCTTCACAGCAGCAAAGACTGAAGGCAGGTTTTTACATGAAACAAAAAAATATTCCTGCAGACAAGTATGACAGAGGATCTGTGACCCTCAGAGTTCATGGTCATAATAAAATTTGAAATAAAGAAAAAAAGGTTGATTTATTTCATATCTTTACTGGGGGGATAAATCTGTCGCCTCTAAAATTGAAACCAGCTTTCTTTTTTTTTCCTCCAGAAAGATCTTGTAAAACAAATAAGATTCTCCAATTAGAAATCCCTGCTGGTGGACAGCAGTTCAAGCCTCGATCAGAACCTGACTAACCACCTCATCCGGTCACATTGAGGGCTCATCTGTTCTTTTCCTCACAGCACCTTCGTTTTTGTAAAACAGACGGCAGCTTTTGTTTCCTTCACCGTCATCTCAGTCTACATGTCAGGCCCCTCCATTTGGACCTGTGCAAACTCCCCCTGGTTCTTCCACTCCTTTTCTCCTGCTCCTCACTGGTGAGTAGCGCTATAGCTCGGAGCGAGAGCGGGAGATGCGGGGACCTTTCCGGATTTCTTTCCTTTTCTCCTCCTTCCTCCTCCTCTTCTCCTCCTCCCTTAGGATCTTCTGGAAGGCTTCAGCTGTGTGAAGAACCTGAGGGACACGAGACAAGAGAATAGGATTGAAATACTGTCCTTTACCTTCCATTATAAAATATTTTTCAGTATACATTTTATAGTTTTGTTTGAATAAAAACCACAATTCATTTTGGCCCTGAAAGGTCCATGGTCCATAGTCCATCAAAATTTATGATTGTTTTTAATTGTCAGATACAGGAACTAAAGCCTGTTGTTAGAAATACAAATAAAAAACAATATAAAAATGTATAAATAATAAGGTCCTAATTGTTCTTATGAGTCTAGTCTTCGTTTTTGAAACTACAGTAATATTTTAAGTGAATTATATAGTAAAAAGAGATATATAGATATATATATATATATATATATATACACACACACATCAACAAACATAGAAATATTTGAATAAATGTTTGGATTTGTTTTACTTTCTAAAGTGAAAAAATAGTATTGGATTAGAAACAGGACTTTCAAATAAGACAGAAACATGCAGAAGGTACATTAATTGTTCAGTTTAATTTAAAAAAAAAATTTCAAATTCACTCAGAAACCAAAACCAAATTTCATGGCATTTGACTCAACATGACCAAAGTTTTTCAAAAATTCAATTAAAAATTAGGAAGATTAGTTTGAGGTTTTGTGAACGTCATGTTGTGATTGGTAGCAGATTAAAATAAATGTTTACACTGGAATATAGCTTTTTCTTGTTTTTTTGTTTACACAAATGAGTCCAAATGATCTCACCATTGACATTCTAAAAGCTGCATGATTTGTTTTCTTGATAGTTTCAGTAGAACTTCCTTAATAAGGGTTCAACACGTTGTTTAAATTGGTAAGAATGATAATACTCAGATAAAGTCTCACCAAGAAGCCTCGAAAAGGTACCACTGGGTATTAAACAGTGACTTAAACCGTTTTATATTCAGTCAAGCTGCATTGTAGCCACAGTTGCTCTGGGGCACAGGCTGTTGTAAAGAGACCAGCAGAAATGGACAGAGCTGGGTTCAAACCAGCAGGATGATCTCCTGCATTTCCATTCTCAAATTGATTTATGATTTACATCATAAGATGAAATAATTAGTGTTAATGCTTCTCTCAGTGGGGATCTCCAAACGAAACAAAAAAACTGAAATAAATCTGGTGAAAAGACAGCAGTAGTCGAAATGCTCCCACTTTAGCTCTGAACGACACTGAAAAGGCTGAAGAACCTGCAGAACTTTAGGGACAACCCAGAATTATTAGGAAATAAAATACTGACGTAATATTGCAATATTTGCACAGGATTTTTTTTTTTGAGACTGAGATAAATGTACACAGTAGTCCAACATCAGAGATTAGAATCTGAATTGTTTATGACTGGTGCAAAACATTTCAGAATACAATGATTAGAAATGACCAACATCCCATTAGAAAGTCAAAATCAAACTGAAATATACCAAAGTCAAAAAGCAAATTATAAAAAAGAAAAAAAAAAGAAAAAAGATGGTGGGAAGGTTGCCTAATACTCACGTCGTCTCTCTCTGTGCGGTATGGATTTATAAAGTCCGGGGATTTCTCCGTTATTCCCAGCTCCTGTGACATCTGAGAGAGGAGCAGAAAAGACGACGATGCAGGAGAATCAGGAGATGAAACACTTTCTTTTTTTAAAGAGACTAAATGTGGGATTACTACTGCAGCACTGAGGGTTGAACCAACACCTTCAGGGTGCAAACTGCTGCTTAGACTCTGAATTAATCTGCTCTGTAATCCTGTTGGTAGATTATTAAAGTTGCAGGATAATCCTGATAGTTAAGTTAATTAACATAAAAAAGGAGGGAACTGTTTCATCAGTGTTGCTCATTTCTACTTCAAAGGCTTGTCCTCTTTGCATCATTGAGAAATATAGGAATATAACCCGTTTTTATAGTGACAGAGGTGTTGGATTAATTTACATCCCCCTGCAGAGCCACATGGACTACTAAGAACTGGTCTGTAGCGAAACTGTTCATCATTACGTCCCACAATTAAACCAGATAAGCAAAAATAAAATTACATATAGAGATACTAATAAAAAGATCAGTTCCCAGTTTTCTGTCAGATTTTTCTCCTAGAGTCTCTTAGAACTAAAGCTGTTTGCAAATGTTGTGGAAACTTGTTTTTGACAGGTACGCTACATGTCAGAACTGTGTGGTCTTACGAGTGTGAGGACATGCTGGTGGGCTCCTCCTGTGAAGACTCCCGTCTGGTTGCAAAAATTCAGCCCCCAGCGCAGCAGGCCTCCCCAGTCGGAGTTGCGGTCGTAGTAGTGGTGGACGATGCGTGGGAAGCGCAGCGCCACGTCGCCGAAAAACGCTGTGTTCTCCACCACATGCGAGTAAGCTGTAGTGATGACATGTAGGCATAAAAAAAATGAAGGATGTAGAGACTAACGGATAGAAATGGAGAAAAAAGTGAGTTGTACCTTCTTTGATCTTATCGTCCAGAGGGAAGGGATCATTGGGTCGCATGTTGGCTGCGACCAGGATTTGTCGGGAATCCTCCAACACCTTCAGAGAAGACAAAAAAAGGTCTGAGCGGTGAAGGCGTCTGGTTAGCGAAGACATGAGAGCTTGATTTAGTCAGAGATGGAAAGGAGGAGCATCAGTCTAGAAACCCAGGCTTTACTCAGGAGGAGCTGCAGAGATCCACAGCTCAGGTGGGAGAATCTGCTCATCAGATATAAGGAAAAATGCTTCCATGTTAAGCTGCTTCCGCATCTAAAACCCGGGTTTTCAAAACTGGGTTGAGCAGCTAACGATCGGCTTTTGGCTCTTTTCCTATTTGACTGAAAAGCCAAATCTGACCCCCTCCTGGCAAGCTGTATGTCCACTGTCCCATACCACAGCGTGTCTGATGAAGGCATCACGCTGAGTGAGCGTTGCTGATGTCGACAGTGCGATGGAAATCAGGGAAGTAAATAATGGAGAGCAGCATGGACGGGAGCCAAGACATAGTCAGTATCCTTTATTGTTTTGCTCTTATCTTTCCAAATCCCTTTTACCAGTGCTGCACCATGTTTATTGAATGTAAAAAGAGTTGTTTCAGCTTGTTAGATCAGAAGCGACTGGCGCTGTGTTGACGTCTGTACTTCGGTTCAAAGATGTCACTTAATTTAACAGGTCAACCCAGGTCTGCCGTTCCCACACCATGCCAATCAGAACCGAGGCGATTTTAACGCGGGTCGCTCGCCGAGTCGTTTGACCCGTTTAGACGTGCATCAGTGAGCAGTTCCTGCTGCCGCTAAAAGCCGACTGTTCCCGGGTTTAAACGGGTTTTTCGGCCAGTGGGAAAGAGGTATTGGTGAATGTTCTGATAATGAATGGATTTGATTTAAATAAACAGTTTCTGAGGCCCTTTATTACTTTTAATTCAGTTTCCTCCACTTGAATTAAAAGTGTGTTTGACTGTAGGGTTTCGTTTATTGCGCCAAATGCTCTCTCGTCTATTTTCTCACAGCTTAACTGTTGCAGATAAAAAAGCTAACTTCAGGTTCACCAAGTTAGCTGCAAATGTCACTTCCCTTCTGTGGCAGCAAAGCCACCTTAAGCGTATTACCGCCACCGGATCTGGAGAAATGTGACCGAAGAAATCAAAAGGCTCTGGGATTTAAAAATTGCAAAAGTGATTGATTGTCCACTCCTACCAATTATCAGCATATCATCTCTGTAGTAAAACATGATTGCAGCATCCAGCTGTGGAGGACGCGCTATATTAAGAGTTTCTGTTGTTTTGTAAAGAAAAAACGGGCAATAAAGTCAGTCTGGTAAACAGATCTAAAGGGCATTGACTCAGCATAAATGTAAGGCCCACTTATTAGCTTTTTATTTGCTAAACAATATGAAGAAAAAAAAAGTCTATCACTTTTCAAATTATGCATAACGGCGGTAAAGACTAAAAACATCTGTGCCGGGCCTACAGAGAGCCCAGTGCTGCTTTGATCTAATGCTAATTCTCCCTCCTTTCTGATATTTCTGCATGACACTTTCTATCCCCCGACCAGCAACAGTGGAGCACTCCATCACGCTAACACCGAGTAGTGCGAAAGTGCTGACAATGTTTTTCTGCCGCTGAAGGTTGCTTGCACTGCGTGTCCTTGTGCGGCGTGCGGATGCATAGATAACCGTCTTCTGGGAAAAAGGATGCAGACTTGTAAATCAAAGCTCCAGGAGTAAGAAGTGAGTAAATGTGCTGCGAGGACTCAGAATTACCATTCAAATGAAAGAATCCGTAATGTTTGTATTGTCTGGAGAACATTTGGTGCTCTACCGAGGTACCAACGTCCTTATTTTTTAAATTACTAGAAGCACATGAAATTTGAACGCCTGGAAAAGTGTTTTTCGAAAGCCACAAGCCCCGTCTGCTCCCGGACGTGAGAAGAAAACACAGACGCCCTACCTTGAAAAGCCCCTTGAGCATGATGTCTATGATCTTGTACTGCTGGTTGATGTCGTTCAGCTCCACCAGATTCTTCAGGGCGTTCAGCTGATCTTTCCTCTTCGTCTCAAACAGCCGCTTGTCTGACAAGGGGAGGTCAGGGAGAATCACAAACAACATGCAGATTCATAGGTTCTCATCCCTATTGCAGACAGAGCTGTGACAACAGCGCACCCACAGCAATAGGATACAGATCTCCAAGTTGGAGTCGTGTCGGAGTCTCTGCGTGTCAGAGTCCGCCGAGCTGAGGGCCACGGAGGTCAAGGCCAGGATCACCACGCTCCACATGGTCACCAGGGGGTAGCAGAGAGGCACTCTGTGAACACAAGGAGCTGTTAAAACAAATATCATCTGGGTTTGTTTCAGTACTTTTAGCATAAGCGCCTCACCTTAAGTCACACAACCAGTGATGCCAGTTGAAACCACAGCAGAACTGGTTTCTTAAAGCCAAGCCTCAAGTCATATCCTCTGATGTTTTTCCAGTTTAACTGAAAGATCTTTTTTTCTATTCAACCTTTTCTCAACTGTCACAACTGCAGAACATGGAAGCAGAGAAGCCAAGATACGACTCACTGTACAAATAATCTAGGAATAAGTAAAAATGTCTTAGATTGTGAGTATTTACTATTAATTTGAGTAGATAAATAAGATGTTTTTCCAATGGAATGGGTATTTTTACACTTGAAATATTATTAGATAATATAGACTTGAAATAAGACAATGCAATCTTATTTTAAATTTAAATTGTCTTGTTCCATTGGCAAAGTGTCTCACTTCCCTCCTCAATCCCAGAAAAAGTGCACTTATTTTAAGAAAAATATTTATTTAGAGTTTTAAACTTTTGTGCTTAGTCAGCTAAATCAACACCTAAAGAAACAGGTCTAGGGTTTTATAAATCCACGGCACTCTGATCTGGTCTGTAAACAAACACTTATTATTTGACGGACACAGGTTAAACCACAACTGTGAAAACTTAAACATGATTACTCATATTTGTTTTCCTGAGGAGGAATTGCAGGGAATGGAATGATGCAAACCTTAAAAAACAAATTCTTAAGAAATAAAAAGGGGAAAAAAAAACAAACAGGCTGATATTATCAGAGTAGATACACTGATGTTTGATAGTATTGTGAAAGATTACAGCCACGTGTTTGAACGGACGTCACGTTAGCGTCTTTATACATCTTTGTTACATTTTCTGTGATCTGTTGCTGCCTGTTTTTTTTATTCCCCTCTGTGTTCTGGAGTTTGCATCATTCCCGTCTCTGCAGCATTTTTAAACCCACAAACCACTGTATTTTTTAGGTCCATTCTTCACCAATTAGCTGCACGACTGAAATAAGTTCAAACTTCAACCACTGGATCGATGTTACGATGATGAACTCACAGAGGACTCAAAGTGGTTAATGCAGATGCAAAACAATCAGTGTTGCTGTTTTCTTTTAGGAGACGAGAGGCTTTCTCTTGTTCCCACTTCAAAACAAATAATTTTAGTCTTTTTCCCAACAGGACTTTACTGAGCTGTAACATCCAACCTGCTAACTCAGGCCTCTTAGCAAATCTTCTGGGTCTTTTGCAGGGTCTGAACTTGATGTGAATGTCCTGGTTAGGGACCGTCTTAGGTGGTTTCTCATTGTAATTGTTCCGACTGCAGCTTGAAGGACTTCAGATCGGTTAAAAACGGCCTAATAAATCTTCCCAGATTGATGACATTTTCCAAATATCCTTTAATCCTGCCATTGTGTTAATTCCAACCTGTGCCAGAGTCATTAATGGCAGAAATTTCTGTTTTTATAGAGGAGTTAATGAAATAGAATATAAATGGATTAAGAAAAAGATAATAAGCTTCTCCCCACTTCTACTTGTAAATTAAGACTGGAATATGTTGTTTTTCTTTCATAAACAGGTTTATTCAGACAACTTCTACAATGATTTGTGTAAAGACCAAAATATATGCAGAAGAGCAAGGTTTATAATCACAATTTTTTTTTTATCTGGAGAGAAAAAACAAGAAATGCAGCTTCTCTTCTCCTGCATCCGTTGGCCAAGGCAGATTAAAGCAAAGCAAACACCAACCTCTCCCGTATAGTTAAAGCATTGCAAAACCCTCCCAGGTAATAACCACCCACAGAAGGGTTAGCTCAGTCCTATCAGCATCTCTGTAAAGATATTAAATCATCCAATGGGTGGCTTATACTGTAGAAATTTCCCTGAAATGGACAAGGGTCTGACTTTACTTTCCCCAAAGCAGTTGGCCCAGCCCTGACTCCTCTGATACTTGTAAAGCATGTAATAGAAAGACACACAGGGGATAAACGGTCAATATGGAGCAACAGAGGGGGGCCCCGAGTTTATAAACGGGCCCCTTATGTTCCTTTTAAAACTCATCTGATGTCTGGCACTTGCTTAATCCCCTTAGGAACTTTAACAATCCCTGAAGCAGACTCCTTCTCTGCTCTCGCCTCAAATCTCCGATGAAAACAGGGGTCTATAACATTTTTCATTTGGTTGCAGCTCTTTTTATTTCTTCTTCTGGAGCTTTGTTTCCCAACATTTGAAAGGGGACAGATAAAAGTGAGAAGAAGGGCTAAATATAGAAACTAATAAATGAAAAATCTCTCAAAGCCCATTTTTAGATACCATTAGCTGCAAGCTGGAGGAGGACTGAACAATGCTGATGAAAAACTACAGGATATAATTCATATAATCCATGCATAATTTAGCAGGGGCCTTCATGGCATGAGACCGCAGGGAGGATAGGGAGGGCTTGGAAAGGTTGAATGAAGGGAAGCAGGGCGAGGGAAGGGGTATGAGAGTACAGAGGGGTGGAGGGTGGCAGCGGGGAGGCGAGCCCCTCCGGGAAAACAACAGCTTTCCTGGTGAATATTTTATCCTCCTCTACTAAGACACAGGGAGGAGAGCAAGTGTACATGGATCAGCGGAAGAACATAATGAGCAACAGAGACTTGATTTCTGCTCTAACTGAGTTAATCTCTGCAAGCTCGGGAGCCTTTTCTTAAATCTGAAGAACTACTAAGTGAGCAAATGTCTGCTGGTCTGGATGTTAATTCAGACTGAGCGATTCCCCCTGAGAGTCTCATCAGAGTCCGATGAAAAAAAAAACCCTCAGCGTCCTTCTTCAATGTGCCAGTAACACAGACAAACAGTAATCACTTCCACAGCCCCCGTCTGTTTAAGCTCGGGCTCCTGATACACCCTGACAGCCGCTCAGAGAATCCAACTCACAACAAGGTTTCACCATTTCAATTTCTAGACATGCGAGTATGAGAGTTTCATTTTTAGCAGCCATTTCTGCATTCCTGGGGTCTCTACGGTCATATTGTTTTACCTGAAGATAAAAGAGCAGAGTAGGTTTTTTACTTCAGTCAGCAGAAAGAGGAGTTTCTGAAGAAAGCACATTTTGGACAACCTCCAAACTTTTTAAGAACTGCTCCTTTAGATGAGCTCAGAGCTAAATGAAAGCTTCAATATTTCAGGACGGCGGCCTGAGGACATGATTTTGAACACTATTTTCTTAAACAACTATTGGATTTCCCATTTAAAGTGTAACTCACCCAAAAATCAACCTTTTTTTTTTTTTTTTTAAACTGGATCTTGGGGTGCTATTCTAATTTTATTAGCTCTGAAACAGTTGGCTGAAAGCCGTCTCAGTGCTGCCCCAAATGGTTGGACAGCCGCTACTGCAGCCCCTACTGGTTCAAATGGTTTATACTACTACATGACTATAACACTACCGCTGGCTTCCATCATCATAACCCTACATTTGTATATTAATAATTGAGACGCCTCAATAAAGGGTATTCTCTGTCTCTGCAGCTGTTTATTTTTAAATGCTCTCACTGGCACAGTATTCTCGAAAAACACAGGAGGATGTAGGCCTCAAAACCAGTGGAAGGGGAGCAAGAGAGAAGAAACGCTTCGCACACACCGAAAGCAGCTGAGTTCCCCATCAAAAATGTTTCTTAACAACTGAATAGTGTTTCATGCAAAGATCGATTAAAAAAAACAAGTATTTTATATCCAACTTTATAGCGCACATTTATCGCTCCTTTCTCTGTTTTCTTTTCTGTTTTCCTCCTTTCTATTCTTAAAGTAATGAAATATTTGTGTGCGATAAGTCTGCATCTTGTTAATTCTGAATGGAGCAGTATGGGCGCCGTTTGTGCCAAGTTACAATAATTAGGAGATGTGGACAGTTCAGTGCATCGAATACAAACCAAGCGTTAAGGCCACAGACAGTTGGATGTAACTGTCGGTGATGTAATTACCAGAGTTATTCTCCATACTGTAATACAGCTAGGCTAGCCGTTCTACAAGCCGCCACTTTGGTGGCACTTTTCAAATTTTTTGGGGGGCAGGGTTATGTTTTTATGTGGGGTGAGCTACACTTTAAGTCACTATTAAGACAATTGAAAGTAAAAATGTTTGGTGTGATTTTCTGTCATAATTTAGGACAGATGAGGTTTTACCATCTGTCGACTTTCAGCATCAAAAGACTTGAAACCCTCTTTAGCTCCTGATCATCAGTCAGTAGAAAGACTGTGGCTCAGAGGTATGAAACATGCAGAGCAGCCAGTTTTTCAGCAGGTCAACCTTTACACCGTTCACTGTCATCTAGCTGCCGTTCGTGTTTCATGTGACAGTGATATTGATGAAGTGCAGGATGGTGGGCGTTACATGGAAGCAGAGTCAGTGATTATTTTCTCACAGCGTTACAAAGTGTTAAAACGACTTTATTAATATTGGAAATCAGCCTAGATTTTCCGTATTGGTGCATCTCTACCTGTTAGTCAGCAGTTCAAAACTCTGATTTGATGCTAAAATTCTCCTTTTTCTTAATTAAATGTCTTCAGAAACAAGTTCTCATTAATTAGCTGACAGCATCTTAAGCTCAATAAATATTATCTAAGGATCAAAAGATCTCAAGCTGTTCATGATAACGGGTCAATGAGGGGTTTTTTCTTACGCTCATAACTTCTTCATTAAATAATTATCTATAAATAATGACGTATTTGAATATACAAAAATGTAACTTTTGTTTTATTCAGTGTAATGATGTCATCATCTCATGCTAAGATAAACCTTGTTTGCTTTTAATTGTAATTATATTGCCTCATTATATCCAGACAAGGTCAGGATACTTTTAGTAATGATAAAAGTTTGTTTAGGTAATTAAATAGACTCACTGTTCTGTAATAATAGTTTTATGGTAATGATTTCATTTTCTCTTCATGATGTCGATCAGCTTCATTTTTTATAGCCATATTTTTTTTTAAACAGATACATTTAATTTGTGCTCTCATTATAAGGAACAAATTTCTAAATTCTCGCTTTGATGAAGGTTTAAAATCTCATTATTTCCAGATAACGAGCTCCTTTTGGTGTAAAGCTTTAATTCAATCATCATGAAAAGCAGTGATATCGATCTTTCTGTGAAGGAAGCAGAGATAACAGCTGGGTTATTTCATTATCTTCATATTAGATCACAGGTTTATTTTTTGCCCTTCAAATTGATTCGTATCTCCTACCTCTATATGCTGAGCAGAGTTTCATTACCTTATTAACTCATCACTCAATAATAGGATATTGAATTATTTCAGAATCAGATTTTGCTATGAATTCGACTACATTTATGCTTTTTTTCACCATAATAGATTTGTTTGTTAAAATGATATATATATCAAGATACTTTCATTGGAGTAACAACGAAGCTCACTCTGTTTTTACAGTAATTATTGTTAGCAAATCATTTGAAAACATAAAATTGTTCTATGTTTGCTTGTTCAACTACATTATCTAATATTATATTACTCAGTTGTAATCGTAACATAAGATTTTCAACTACTGATAGTAGCTTAATTTGACATTAAATCCAGGATTATTTGGATGTCCTCCATGTGTTGGTATTTAATATAAATGTGTGAGATTAAACCTGTGCAACAGGTTATTGCACAGAGTATTAAATAGTTATTAAATGCAATAACTATTAAATACCCTGTGCAATAACCTGTTACTTTATATTTGAGATAGACAGATAGATAGATAGATAGATAGATAGATAGATAGATAGATAGATAGATAGATAGATAGATAGATAGATAGATAGATAGATAGATAGATAGATGCCCATGTAAATACCCTGTGCAATAACTATAATAATCCTGCTATAAGAATGAAAAAAAGCTGTCATATTTGGACGCACTGTATATATTTTATATTTTCCATGCATCTTTATCTTCCTTTTGCAAACTCTTCTTTGACTATTTGAGCTGATATGACTAAATATTTTCACTGTGATATCAATGGTATCAATCAATCAGTTAATAGTTTTATTGTCTCATTGTTTTGATTGGTTTCATTTTTTGTTTGTTTTTAGATATGAACATTTTAGCTTTTGAAACTGTTTTAATATCTAATTATTTTAACAGGCATGTCCAAAGTTCATTGTCGAGGGCCGCTGCCCTGCAGTTTCTAGACGTTTCCTACTTCAACACAGCTGATTTCCATTCATAGCTGATTAACAGGCTTTTGCTGGACTGCAATCATTAGAATCAGCTGTGTTGAAGCAGAGAAACCGCTGACGTGCAGGACAGCGGCCCTAAAGGACAGACTTTGGACATGTCTGCTTTATTATAGCTAAATGATATGCCAATTATCTAATTTATTAAACCTCAAATTCTTCAAATGCAATGTTAATTCTTTTTATTAACTCAAATTTTAAGACAGCGATGCTTCTAGCTGATTAAAGCTACGATCATCCACTGTTGAACAAGGGATTCTTGTTATAGATTACACCCAAATATCATGACTGTGAAAAAAATATATTTTTCAAAAGTATAGTCAGCTTATAAAGTAAAAGCAAACATCCAGGTTTATCACAGCAAGTAGAGCAGTTCTCTTTTTATAATGACCCAAAAATCACTCTAAAAAGACTTCATTTAATTTAAAAGTCCAATTTCATTGTATGAAACACTGAGAACTCTCCTTTTTTATGCTTTTACATAAAAAACCCATTTAGAAAATGGGAAACAAAGCTTCATACTTCGTCGCACTTGTTGAAGCCGTGTGGGAACCTTGGTAATGTGTGTCAAATATCTGTCAGTCTATCAGTGCGACGACAAATTAGTCCGACATTAATAAGAAGTGTAAGCAGGACATTAAAGCAACGTCAATCATTTCTAATGCGGCACGGGCAGCACAGAAAGAGTATAAATGCAGCCATTAGCTGTTAGCAGGAAACTCTAATTACACAGGATGATAGTTTTATGATGGCCAAGTCATCAGAATATCTATTGGTGGGGTTACTGGATCTGCCCAGATCAAAAATGAACATTTTAGATGAACCAGACACTGTGGATGTTAGACTTGAATTGGTCCTTGAAGGTGATTCATTTTAAGACTTCAGTCTGAAATGTGAGCCTGCTCTCCATGAACAGACAGGACAGCTGCTGCTGTTAACTGGGTGCAGTTCGAATCTTCCATATTCATGCACTGCATCCAGGATTAGATTATTTCCTTCCAGCTAATCTGTTGTTCAGCATCCAGGTGAGCTTGTTTTAGATTTGCTCTAAAGTAGGCAGGGTGTTCTGTCCGTGTGGAAACCCTACAGGGAGCCCAGAGCTTTGCTGAAGTCATGTAAACCCACATAAATCTCCAGGCTGTAGGTTTTCTTCTCTGCCAACAAAAACCTCCAAGGGCTGAAGTTAGGAGATTCAAGAGTCCTGCTTTGTGAATTAAGCACAATCAGCCTGCGAACATGCTTCAGTTTAATGGAAAGGCTGCACAATATCCAACATATATATATATATATATATATATATATATATATATATATATATATATATATATATATATATATATATATATATGTATTTTGGTACATCACAGAGGAATGCTCTAAGATCCATCTGACCCTTAAGGTGGCTGCAGCTCTGGGGAAGATGGAAAAAGCAAGATGCTCATCAGACAGACAGCTGGATGTGCAGCAGGAGAAGATCCCAGTTTCCCTCAGGCAGCACGCCTGCTGTGCCAGGCTTCAGGTTCAAGGACTGACACTTCATCTTTCTCTCTCTATGGCATCTGAAACGCCTCATCTCTGCCATCAATCACGCAAAGGCAAATCCACGGACATGCGTAATGATCATGTGTTAATAAACAGTGTCACGCGGACCATTAATTAAGACTGCTTAATTGATGATAGTCCCCTTTGTGACCTGGGTTTCGTGCAACTATAACAGCAAATATTCAGGAGTTTTGAATTTTAGGAAATATTAACAGATTTACAGATTAGGGAAAAATAAAAGTGATACATTTCTATCAGAAATAGCTGCTCAGACTCCGGACGTTAGAGGTTTACTCACCGTGTTGTAGCGAAGCACAGCAGCGATTAGCGGGCAGCGTTTGGATCCACGGCGGAGCAGTTTAATCTGTTCACATTCGCTCAAAACGTCAAAAGAGTCGCGGAGGAAGACGGGACGTGCGGTCCGCTCGATCCTCAGGTGACAGAAGTGGAGGCGGTTCATTTACATACGGCTCTCGACGCTCCACTCCACCAGCGCCACGATCGCACCGGCTGGTTTGACTTGGACGAATGACAGCAGGCGGGCGCTGAGCGCGAGGAGGAGGAGGAGGTGGTTTCCACACGGCGGACTTACACAGACGCACCGGCAGAGGCTCCTAGTTCCCCCCTCCTTTTTTTTTCCAAACGAGTTAAATTATTAGTTAAATAAAAGTAAATAAGAGGAAAACATTTTAAGTACAGAACTGCTATGTTAGTTCAAGTCAGCATAAAACCTGCTGCACTTTGTTCCGACTGTTTAAGTTACTTTGCCACTTAGATTCAAGTGACTCACTGTAACTATTTACACGCCTCAAACTTTTTTAGTATTATATTTTATATGATTAACCAACAGCAATTTACAGGTGCATTTGTGCAAGACGGAAGTGCAATATTTTGAATTTTTCAGCAAACAAACACCTGTGTGCAGTGTATTTTATTCAGGGGCGGAGCTAGATGGGGGCCAGGGGTGGCCATGGCCACCCACCATTTTTTTTTTTTTTTCACCTCTAAAGCCAGGCGTACACTGCGATTTTTGGAGCGATTTTCCAGTCGCGCGAGAATCTTTCGATCGGGCCGACTTTCAGCCTGATCTTGCGTCATGTAGTGTACAGGGGGTTACGAGGGGCGATCAGCCTCTCATGACCACCTCCTGATAAGGAGAAAGATTTTCTCCTGACCGTCGTGGGCAAATCGCTCAGTGCACAAACAAGGATTCTTCTGTAAACACAGCAGCATGGCAGGGATGCAATGAGTGAATTGCAATTTTGTGCAATATTGACAGCGTAGTACCCACGTTTGCTCAGCCATGTTTTTTTTCACGTCATCTCCTTTTCTTTTTAGGGCTTTCAGCACAAAATTGAACAAATTGCCAAGGCAGCGCATTTCACTCTAGAGAGCTTAATATTCCTCTTCTATTTGTATGGCTTCAAGATAGACGAGTCAGAGCAGCTCCATCTCACTGCGGAGCTGAGTCCGACGTGCTTTTTAGTTGCACAGTGTGAACAGGTAGATCGCATGAGAGCAGAACATAAATCGTGAGCTGTGAACTCACACTGCATGACTAAACCCTGTGGTTTAGTCATGCAGTGTGAGCAGTAGCTGCGTGCAACAATTGAAAAAATTGCACAGTGTATGCCCGGCTTACAACAGATGGTGGCAGCCGTAATACACTCAAGTGGAATATTCAAAACATTAAAATTTTTTGTAGTTGATTATACACATCAATATACTAACGTCAAAGATGATAAATACAGATTTCATGCTCTTTTCAGAACTAGATTTTGTTACATGGGGTAAAGAGAAAATGTGTCTATGCATGTCAACTGGGTGTGAAATTATAGATAAATAACAATTTTAATGCTCAAATAATCAATTTATGAAGATATTAGTACATGTAAATATCAATTTTATGCAGAATGTTTATTAATACAAGTAGGTAATGACGATGGAAAAGATTTACACCCCAGATCTCAAAACTCTATACCTTTTATTTAGAAAGCACAGATGTTTAAATATATGCACCTATTTGTTAGCAAAGGCTGTAGGAAAGTATGGTTTGTATTTATTTAGAAAATATGGATGCTTTGCTTGTTAATTTTCCTGTTGGAACAGTGTAGATTGACCCTGAGGTTTTGGTGCCTGTCCGCTTTTGGCCACCCCTCAATGTACATTGGTTATTGCCTGGCCACCCTTTTAAAAATGTTCTTGATATGCCTCTGATTTTATTCGGCTTTACTCTGCAAAAAATCTTATACAATAAACTGAATAAATTCATCTGTTTTATGTGAAACATAAAAAAAAAGAAAAACACCACAAAAAAAAAGCCAGCTAGGGATAATTGTCTGGAGACTGATCTAATAGAAATGGGAGGAAATAATTGGACATTTTGGCAAATGCAATCAACTGCATTAACATACTCATTGGGTCCTGTTGCTTGGTCCTACATTTGTATACAAGGCCTGCCCTCAGGTAAAGAAGTCACACAACCTCCAGATTTTTTCTTAAGCATGAGCCTCTCGATTTACTGGACTGGATTTATCTGATTGAAGTAAGTAAAAGGCTTTGCATATTTTTTCTGTGTTTATTACAGTGTCTACAACATGTAAATATGTAGTTATTGTGGAAAATGTGCCCATTTTATCTAGAGCTTGTTTTGTAATGACAAAAATGTCTTTAGAGAACTTTTCCCAATATAACTTTGAACCACACATACTTTACAGATTTTAGCCCTTAGCCTTATATCGGATTATATATATTATTGTGTTAGAACCCAATATACAAAGATATATTGACATATCTAATCATCTTAATTTACTTATAAGGATTTCTAACCACCTTCCACGCTCGGTATTTTTCCCGTCGCAGAAAGCAGGGCTTTGTAACATGTCTACAGCACAACAGACATGTTGTGCATGTCTGCCCCTTGTCTTGGCTATTGATAAGAAATGTTCCTACAACAACATCTGAATGGTTGAAACATTTTTTGTGTTTTTCTATATTTGGGTTTTACAGGGTTAACTTGAAATTATTTTTTTAATCATCATTTGGTGGTGGTAGAGTCATGATGTGGGGAGGTTGATGCGGAGTTGATGAGAAGCTGGATGGATGAGCAATCCTTGAAGAAAATCTTTTAAGAGGTAAAAACACTTTGAACAAAATAATAATAATAATAAAAACAGCCAGATGTGAGAGAGGATGGTTCAGTAAAAGCATATTCATGTTGTAATGTTTAAGTTTTATTTCTTTATTTAATATTAGAGCAGGTTCTATCATGCCAGGTTTCTCTTTTTAAGATCTCTGGTAGTTTTAGTTTATTTACAATTTGTTCGTCTTTTCTGTAAATAGTCATACCACGTACAGATGCCTTGTTTTTATTATTGCCACTTCTAGTTTAGTTTACATGTGATCAGTCTTTCTTCTGCCCATCTGCATAACCGAATTTTTCAAAAAGCAAATGGATTTCCATCTGTTTCACTGGTATACATTACTTTGCATTACACTAAATCAATAATCCTGCATTTGACACAGTTCAGCCTGATTTACTTCATCAGAAACTCAAAAAGACTGAGGTGAAAGCCTCTACAATTACCTTGATCAAAGACAACCTGACAAACAGAGGGGTTAATTGTCCAATCAGGTAGTCAGCAGTGTAGGAGCACCACAGGGACCGTTACTCTCACCATTCCTTTTTATTCTGTCACCTCACCCTTTCAACATGGTCACATAATGAAACCTTCTTCCTCCATGTTTTAGAATCTAATAGACCTCTTTGGACCAGCAGAGTGAGAATTTCTGGAGTTGGTGGTAAATGCATGGAAACATTCACCCCTCTAGATTAAATCCTACATCAGAAAACCATGAATATGTATGATTGGATCTGTGTTATATCTGTTGCCTAACAACATTTAGCTTAGCTCTGGTGTATAATAGGAGCTCAGACTGTGGTAAAGCGGCGCTGTAGGTCATGACTTGTTCAGCAACGGATCCGACCCTCTCATTACTACATGGCTGAGCTTTTGAAAAGGGCAGCAGGACCAAATGCTGTATATTGCACAGGAAAATACTTTAATACATCTCAAATTATGCTAATAGGTGGGTAAAAAGTTTCTGCTTTAGAACAACTGCGGATGCTTTTAAAAACAATAATTTTTCATAAAATGAAATCTTGAGCATCCTCTTCATCAGATTGTCAACAGCTTCTTTTTTTAGATGCTTCTCCTTCCTGCTGAAAGCCATAAGCTTCTACAACATGTTGATAAAAAATCCATATAATAGGAGTTACAATATATAATTTCCCTTCAGGTTTAATTAATAAAGTAAAAAGTGGATCATAAACTGAATTGATTTGTCACAAATCCAGTAAAATACATTACAGTTGTGATGTGATGGTTCAATCAATTACTGTTCATAAGTAGAAAGAGAAGCAATATTTAGATAAAAATAATACGTCCCTAATATCCATCCCTAGCTGTGAATACTTTTCGCCACGCCAATCTTCTTTCTCAGCAAGAAGAGACATGAATAGTTTTAAGAGGCACAGTAGATGTGCACAGTTCAAGAGGATGACGTTTAAGGGAAAAAAGGTGTCTTATTAGTCAGTCATAAACAACAGCAGTGGAGGTTTCATGGTAAAGTGAACATTTTATTTTTCCTCTAACACCGAAACAACCCACCACCAGAAAAAAAAAATACAAGAAATGTTTTAGAAATCTGTCACCAAGGACATTTTTGTTCAACAATGACATTTCTTGCTCTCTCAGGAGCGACACTAACATCTGTTCTTTTCGGCAATAGAGACCTTCCCCTCTGCACAGTCAATGTCAGATCTGCATTTTCTTTTCTTCAACAGGAGCTCAAATACAAACCTTCATCAAAGTTCACTGAGCTGCTGTTACACATACCAGGTGAGAAGAGGAGCAGAGGCAGAGAGAACACAGGAAAGAGATTCAGAAATTAAAATAAAGTAAAGGGAAAAATGACGGATTAGCCTGTTATCAGAGAGAACTGAGACATGCAGAGGGAAACATCTCCAAAATGTCTGAAGACACCAGTTAAAGATCAATAAGACCATTTGGGTGTAAATAATGTAACAAACATTTAAACAAAGAACAGCTTTCTACATAATGACTCATAATTACATTGTTATAACTTATTAAAGAGGTAATAGCAAATCATTTGCTTTCTCTTATTATGGGTCAGCTTGCTTTAGTGTATCTATATTTAGATGTTTCAACACACTATTATAGATCTGGATTAAGTTAAACATTCAGATTCATTTCACAAAGTGAAAGTCATGAATTATACACACAAAGCATAAACTACTTAAAGCCTCTACTTTAGATTTCCAAGGCTTCAAATAATTAACTCTGTGTGTACTTTATCCAAATACAATATGAGTTTTTATTGTTTCAAATCAGGGATCTAAAAATACAAAAAAAAATTTCATAATCTAACTGTTTGAGATGTACCTGCAAAAAGATAAAATGAGATGGAGATAGTAACAATATAATTAAAGCTTTTATAAAGAAAGAGCAGCTTTACCTTTAGGTACTGACTGGCTGCACAGCATGGGCTGCTATGTCAAACAAAAAATAAATCTGTAAAATGGCAGTTCTGGGTTTGAAGTACAGCATTTGTAACTGTTAGTTTTGCTGTTAAAGAGCTGATAAGCAGCTCGTTTCGGGGGTTATTTATCAGGGTGTGTTTTTTTTCACTTTAGGTAAAGGATACAAAACTCTGGTTGGACTTGTGGTGCAGTTCTCAGCTTGTGATTCAAGGGATTCCATCATTTTTCTCACTCTCAGCTCGTGCTCCTCCGTAGGTATGGGGACGCTGCTCTGGATCTAAGAGGACGATATGATTTTTACGCTCAGAGACGCTTTAAACATCACTAGTGACATCAACATCCTATACAAGAGTTTTGAAATGATTTGCAAGAAGGAAACAGAGTTAAAATGTAACAGCGTCCAACTGTATTTGAGCCGTCAAACATCAAAAACAGTGAAGAAAAAAAAAACAGTTAGTAAAAAAATCAGAACTTCTTAAATTAAACTGATATGGTAATCAGATCCTTCAATCATTTCCTGTATTTTGTGACAGAAAAAAAACAAACTTCAGCATCTTTTTAACAGAATTTTATGAAATTCCATTAAGACCTCCTGGATCAATGAGTAGAAAGTACTCAAAAGTGCAAGATAAGCCAAACCAAACTGACAGGTAGACCAAGGACTGTGGCAACCAGGTTGTTGGCAACTCTGGAGGAGCATCAGATATCCGCAGCTCAGGTGAGGCAGCCTGGTTAAGCCCGGCGTACACTGCGATTTAATTCAATCGTTGCACTCATCTGCTGCTCATACTGTACGACTAAACGCAGGGTTTAGTCGCACAGTGTGAGCAGCAGCTCACGATTTATTTTCGGCCCCATGCTCTGATGCGATCTACCTGCTCACATTGTGTCACTAAAAACCACGTCGGACTCAGCTCCGCAGCGAGATGGAGCTGCTCTGACTCGTCTATCTGGAAGCCAAACAAATAGAAATGGGGATATTAAGCTCACTAGACTGAACCGTGTTGCCTTGGTAATTTGTGCAATTTTGTGCTGAAAGTCCTAAAAAGAAAAGGCGAGGTATTTGGAAAAAGGACGTGGCTGAGCAGGCGTTGCTGCTGCGGTGCGTCAATTTTACAGATGGAGCTGCATTTAACTCATTGCATCCCTGCCATGCTGCTGTGTTTACATCTGAGAGGAGGAATAAAAAGAAGAATCCTTTTTTGCGCACTGAGCAATTTGCCCACGACATTCGAGAGAAAATCAAACATGTTTGATATTCTCCCGACCTCACAATTCCTGATCAGGAGGTGGTCGTGAGAGGCTGATCGCCGCTCGTAACCCCCTGTACACTACACGACTCACAACGCACAATCAGGCTGAAAGTCAGCCCGATCAAAATTTACTCGCACGACTGGAAAATCGCCCCAAAAATCGCACAGTGTATGCCGAGCTTTACAGGACAGCTATCAGGCTTTATCTAGAAAGCTGTCCTTTGTGAAAGAGTAACAGGAAGAAGACTTATTTGCTTTTTGCTGCACAATAAGAAGTTTTTCTGCTCAGATCTGGACCCCAAATTTTGTTTCTCTTTTCGATATGATAAATGCCATAAGTGATGGAAAAACTAACACCGCAGAGCACTGCGAACAACCCTCCCAAATCTGAGAGAAAAACCTGTGAGAGGCTGCAAAACATCTGAGACTGTTCATCTTCTAGGAGGATAAAAACATACAACCAGAGCTACAATAAATGGCTTAGAGGGTTCTAAACTCTGGTACTCAGTCCGAGGTCCTGCTCCTTTTTGATCTGTCTCTGCTTCCACACACCTGAACTGAATGGCTGAATTTCCTCCTCAGGCTATAGTCACGTTCTCCAGAGTCCTGCTAATGACCTGAATATTTGACTCAGGTGGGTTGAAGGAGTGACAAATGTAAAAGATTCAGGACACTGGACCTTGAAGACTGCAATGAAGGAATTCTGGTTTAGATGATATGCAAGACTGGTCTAGTCAAAGTCTGGACAAAATTAATGGGCAAAACTTATCTTTTCCATCCATACAAAAAGTAAGTAGCTTAAATTGCAGCATGAAATATGGATGAAAAGCTCAGCTGGGTGTAAATACCTTTGAACAGCTCTGTATCACCAAATTGTACATTTAAACACGACTTAGAATAAGCTTCAATATCCAAGAAGAAGCAGCTGTGACAAACTGCCTTGTGTGTTGTTTACACAATGGTGAAAACAAAACTGCTGCTTCTGAACATCACTTAGAACAACCGCCTGTCTTCCCACACTGTCTCCATGCATTAAATATTAAACCTTCAGATAAAACAAACGCTGATTATTCCATCATAGGTCAGCTGCAATAAAACATTAAAACAGCCTTTATGTAACAAGTTGTTTTTGGTTTTTTTATACAACTCTAAAAGAGAATAATATGAGAAAAAGATCTCTGGTTTGATTTTCAAAACAACCATGAGGTAATAAGCAACAATGAAACAAAAACGAGAGCGACAATCTAGCAAAGGAAAATATCATACGTCTGGAAAGCTTGTAATCTGACGAACCAAACGTGCAGCCAAACACGAGGCGTCATCATTGGCGACCGATCAAAGTGGGCAATTAATCATACAGAAACGCAGACACATTTTCCAGTCAAAAGAGGTTCAGTTAAGACTGCAAAACAACAGAGTACTCAAAGCGAGCACGAGCATGGACCCGACAAAACAATGACTTGCTACCACACCGATCATAAGTGCATGCATCAAACTGTGAAGCTTAATGTGTGTCACTTTTAACTAATGGAGATGGTAGCAGAGGGAAAAAAAAAGAATCAAGCTGTGCTGAGAAAGCAAATATTAGATCGATTTAAGTCTTTAGAAATACACACGTGTTTCTAAAGGGACACACAGAATACACACAGCGCAGGCAAGCTGACACATTTGCATGCAATCACATAGTTCATGATTCATTGGAGCACTGGGAGCTGCAGTGTGTGCCATCATCATGCCATCATTCTGTCAGTCCTCTATCTTTGAGCTCTTAGCAGAATGTTAAGTGCAGTTCTGGTCATGTCTGTAATGCAAGATTCAATCTGACATCACCATGGTTCCTTCTGTTTTTTCTAATGTCCCAGACGAGCTCATTGTAAAGCTTACAAGGGTGACAACAGGGGTGCTGTTTAGATGGGAAATTTTTAGTAGGGATAATCTGAGTGACTCGGCCTACAGCGCTCACTGTGGAGGACGTTTGTGTCAGAACTGGGATCACAACAGATCAGAGGAAATTATTGAGCACATTCAGCTTCGGAACTAACAGAGGAAAATGACACAGTAATGTTTTTCCATCTATTTTCATTTGCTCTATATTTGTCCAAATTTTTCTAAATGTCAAGCTTTAGTTCTAACTAGAGATGCAGTAGTGACCAGATTTGTCTAATCTTACTCTTGATCGGATCTCATTGGTGACTGCCCCTAAAAGACTAAGGTTAAAGGTTTAAAGCTGCTGTGTGCAGTCCCATGTCGTCACTCCCTGCTCATTTTGCTGCACCAAAATCAAGATATGTGGAGTTACACATGCAGCAGCTCCAATTACTGGATGTTGCTGCACCTGAGAGGAGAACCTTATGTTTCTGGCTCTCCCAGTGGGTAACTGCCAGATTCTTGAAAGCCATCTGTGTGAGTAGAACCTCCATGGTTCCTGGTTTTGACCTCCTGATATGTCGACCTCCCGATATGCCTGTTTTGTCCTGCTTGCCTTGCCCCATTGGATACCCCTGTTGGCTTATCATCTCAGGATATCATCCTCCTGCCCTGCCTCTTGACCAAGTTTGTCTTCCTCTGTCCTTCTGGAAACCTCTCTCGTTAGTGTGACTCTCGCCTAGATCTGTGTTTTTCCTCTTTTCTAGCCTTTCTGGACTGTTTCCCTTTGGGTGAACACTAAACTGACTACGGAATCCCCGCTAGCCTTTGCCCTGTATAGCAATGTCAGGATCCAGATCAGTCAATTAGTGACCCGAACCATGTAAATGGAGCCACTGGGGTCAATCATCAGAGCCAGTCTTGGCTACTATTGCTGCTTTCCTCCCCGCAGGGATTCCAGTTCCAGTTAATTCCTGTTTCCAGCAACACCTGTTTATTTATTAATAATCTGTTTTATAACACTTGTTAAATTATCAGGTCTCCAGATTCTGTCCAGATATCACATGATTATTATTACCTTTTAGCAACATGTTCAGTAATAATAGTTTTGCATCGGCCCAGTCAGATTCCAGACTTAAAACTGATAGAGAATTAAAAATACAGTGTGTAACTTTTAGCGACATCTAACGTCCAGACTGCAGACCGCAGCAACATGAACATCTCCCGCCCACCGCTTCTCCCCCCCAACAGTATGGCGAGCGTTATGGGACAAAATGTCTTCCACGACGTCCGCATCACCTACCTTCTCAAGTGATGAGGTTTGTTTACATAGATAATTTTACAGATAGTATTTCATTAGTCTGTGTAGGGTATAGATTTCATGTAGACTTAAGATAATAAATATACCCGTTATTTTTTCTACATCGTTGTGACGTTTTGGCGATCTCGCAATCGCTAGTTTGTTGGCTCTGCGCTGCCGTAGCGCAAAGATGTCTGCCTCCATGGCTGCGAGACCCGCTCCTATGTAATTATAAATAACGAATTCTAAGGCAACGCAAATATTAAGGTTAAGAGACTGAGCTCGTAGATGATGATAAATAACATAGTTATGTATAATATATTACATTTCTGACTGTATATCCCTGTAATTATTACACACTGTAGCTTTAAGGAGAGCTAAGGCCTGGGGTAATAAGAAACAGATCTGTAACTTTGGATGTTTTTTTTTTTTAATAAGTACTTTTAGCCTACTCAAATTCAATTTATTACAATGTCAGATATATTTCTAACTTAAACACAGAGAACAAAAAATATATATATAATTTTCAGTTCCCAACAACTTCAAATTGAAAATCACCCAAGATAAACCCATGACTGCAATTTACTTCTTGGTGTCTTTGTGTATTGCAACAAATTCCAGTTTATAACACACATCTATGTGGCAGGAATAAAGCCTGATAAGAACATAACCCTCTATTTATTTTTAATAGGCATAAGCCTAACTTTTATATTTCAGGTGGCTCTTTTTTTAAAAATAATTTACTTTTTGAAATATTTGCATTGTTATTAACAGGGACATTATAAAAAGCTGAGAACCTGGCTCACGCTGCTCAGGTAATTACTGCCCCATTGTGATAACTCAGTTTTGCAATTAGATTGCAAGAAACATTAAAGTGTAATCACAGACCTCAGATTGGTTTTGATCTTTCGGTAAATCTGTGCTCATAAATTATGTGCAACACCCAGAGGCCATAAATTACATCTCTCTGCTGGCCAGCAACATAGCAGGGTGCTTGTAGAGAACGTTCCACAACAAGAAAGCTGCTGCCTATGGCTCCATCTGTATGGCTCCATTTTTTATTGTAGAAGGCAGGCAGTTGTCAGGATCCGCACAAACTCACCTGTGAAAGAAGCAACCTCAGTGCCCGTTCTGCCTCCTGGCTGAGCTCCTTTATCCCTCTCCTCTCCACGGTATCAATCACACGGAGCAGGTCCGGCTCCCACTGGACAGCTGTGTTGCTGTACTGCAAAAACTGTAAACAAGGCACATGATCAGAAATAGATTAAAAAAACAAAAAACAAACAGAAAACCTTCCACATGAATAGTAAGAAATGAGTTTGGAGTGGCAAGAATTTAAATCAAGGTAGAATTTTTAAATTAATTGGGTGTACATATGGCGCTTATTGTAGATTAATGTGTAAGAGGTGTAGTTATTGCCTTGAGAATACTGTCAGACACTGCGCTCTAAACAGGAGTCTTGTTTATTTTGCCTTTAAAACCCTGAAGGTCGTCATCCCGAGCAGAAGACTGACTGTGGCACCATAAGGATGACACTACATGGCTGAACACCTAAACAGTCCTGCTTGTTGTCACTTTTACACAACACTGCAATATATTTACCCTAGATAGTAAACAAAAACAGGATGGGTATATATAAGCTTTCTGGACTTCTTGTTACACTCATCTGGCCTAGTCCCAAATCACACCTACCCTGGCACTCTTTTAATTTAACTATCAAATTGATTTGAACATGGAAGACATCTTAGATGGGATGGAGTGTTTCATGACAAGAGATAACTAGTTGTTCCCAACCAAATATTCAAATCTTAATAGCTGATTACCTGTTATTTTGATGCTCGTCCAGCATTAACTTACATTACATAATATTCATCCTTTTTACACTGGTGATGTTAACATTTTTATATCATATTTTAACTTTCAATATTCGTAAGGGATTTATTACTCCTCAGACCATGTCAGATTTTGTTCAAAATGAGCCTAAATGTGTGTGTGGTTTGTCTTACGAGCGTGATCAGTGTTAGAAGAGCGGGGTGCAGGAGGTCATTTTCTCTTGAGCTGAGCTTGCAGTCCAGGAGGAATCGGGACCAAGGCTGACACACTGCATGCTCAGCTGACCGAAAACAGGACACAAACAGAAAATTCACAAGATCAAGATTAAACACAAGCAAAAAAATGTTGAAAAAGTTGTGAAACAACAAGAAAAACAAAGTGCATGTAAAACATAGAAGCAGGTTGACCCGAATGAAGTAAGTTCTGTGTGTCTAAATCTTTTTAAAGCATGCACTAATTGTCGTGCAAAGACTCTTTAAACGTACGTTTCCTGATCAGGAGTTCATTTAGCTCCTCGACTGGTACCGAGTCATTCCTTTGACTTGGGTCTGTTAGAGAATGGATGAATCTGTAAGGTTCAGGACTGTAGCTCTGGAGCTGGACATCCATCTTTTAACCCAGGGTTTATTAATCCAACTGACTGAATGTTTTAGGTGTTTCCTTTCCCCATTTAAATAAATGGGTGATTAACAGACTTCTGCAGCACTTGAAGGTTGCTGAGAAATGAGGCACTCATCTAAGTATGCTTTCTGGAGATTAATCTAAAACAAAGGACGGTAGCTCCTTTGCACCTAGTTTTGGAAACCGTTTTCTCACAAATATTATTTTCCTTGGAAGAAGACAGTTTGGCTCGGCCTGATGATCTCAGTGGACAAGGATCCCAAACATAAAGCTGGTTTGGTTTGGATGAAGGACCAAATTTGACAAGCTAAATTATATCCCAGGCCTAGATGTCAAGCTGCTACAGCAGTTATAAACTATACCTAAATAGTAGGGGGGCGAATGACAAAACATCCAGCCGGAATTAAGCTGCACGCTTGTTGATTGGCTGAAGTACGGCAAGCGAAGGGTCAAAGCATCAAATAATACTAAGGCTCTATGTCTATATTGTGGTCTACAGGGAAAAATTTAAACAGCAGATTAGAGAAAATCCACAGTTAATTAAAACTGGTCCATAAACCCTCAGCAGTGGTTTGTTTCATAACTTTGATTCCAAGAAAGAAAAGTTCAAACAGATGCCTCTGAGCCCAAAGCAAATATGCGCTTTATGTCCACCAAGCCTGAAACTTCTCCCCAGGACTTGTTCAAGTGTCTATCCCTATCTGAAAGGTAAAAGCGTAGTTTTTCTATTATGTGTCATTAAAGAATTTATGATCACATCACCTGCATTCGCTCTTTATGTTTTTTTCATACCTGAAGTTGGATTCTTTCTTTTTAGAAAGCCCAACAGGGAGCTTAGACAGTTGACTGAGGTTCTGAACAGCAGCTCGTGTTTCTGAGAAGGAAGAAACCCAGATGGGACATAGGAGAATCAGAAAACACAAAAACGGAGTCATTCATCTGTTAAGAGATCATTTTCTTTGGAGAACTTTCAAAACCACATGAACTTTAACACATTCACAAGAAGCTTTAGTGTATTTATTGGGATTTTATCTGACATACGAACGAAAAAAGTAACATAACTGTGAAGAGGAAAAAAGTTTCTAAAAAATGTTTTAGATACCCTGACAAATTTGTTATTTGTAAATACTCCTTCATTCTGCTTTGCAGTTTAACTTGCTAGAGCTCATCTACATATGAACACTAAGTTTAAAGCCACATAGCTGAGTCTGGACTTTTATCATTCGCACTAATGAATCTGCTTTAATCTGGACAATTGTTTCTTTGGTTGTGATAATCAGGCTGGAAGCCTCAAACAGACTTTCTTGAATAATTATCCCAAAAGTATCCATCCTTCCAGCAAGCATGACCATTGTCCTTGGCCCCGGTGATGCTGCCAGCACCATATTTAGAGCAGCACTCTAAACATGGATTACTCATATTTCCCTAAACCAATCACGCAAACATTGCACGTCTTTTAAGTTGAAGTTTTTTGTCCAACTTTCCCAATCACTCTTATCCTTTTATTTTCTTGGAATTTCCTTCTCCTTGTATGTTTTCCTGTCACACACAGCACTTTGGTCTTGATACTGTAATGTGCTATATAAATAGATTTGCCTTGCCTGTGCTAAAAGAAAAACATCAAATGTGGAAGTGTTTTGGTTGTGATTGTTTCTGAACATCTGGAATACGTCATATTCTCTAAGTGATTAGAGGAAATATTGCTTTCCATGATTAAACACAGGCTTAAAGACCACTGACTGCAATTGTGTGTTTTGTCACTAAAGAGAAAAAATGTGTCACATTGGCATACACATGCACAGCTGGATCAGTTTGACATAATGAGAATTTCGCCACCCTCATTTAAGCCTGCAAGTAATGATTATTTTGCTACATTCAACTCATCTTTCAATTAATCCATTAATAATCCGATAAGAAACAGAGATTAATAGGACACTCTTTTACACAACTTGGACTGAGTGAAGCTAAAACTCCAGAGTTCTGGATGGAAAATCTTTATAGAAAATAAGCTTTTTCATCTTAAAAGGGACAAAAATATGTTATTTATTGGTAAAGTTTTGGCTTAATTACCTATCTGGCTGGGTTGGCATTTACTTCTCTCCAAGCAGGGATTCCTATTGAGAGTGGTGGCCTTAAAACTGTCAGTTTTCTGCTACATTAAGCATTTGCTGATTGTTCTTGATGGATTACTTTGTGTCGGTTCATCGGTAACGGAATAATAAACACACTAAGTTTGTAGCCTTATTGGGTAAAATACATTTAAGTTAAAGTAGGAATATTTTGATTGGCATCAAGTTGTTGACATGAAAAACTGCAGTCTGGGAATGTGGAAACATTAAAAAATGTCCTACAAGCATATTACAAATATTTCATAAACCAAAAAAAAAAGTTTCCACAGTTTTATATGGAAACTACAGGTTAGGAGTGACTATTGTCAGTACTATTTCTTTCACACATTATTGTCACAATGCAGCTTCTGTTCTGATGATTCTTTAACGCAAAAGATAACATACAAGGGAGTCAGGAGTGCTCACTCTGTATGCTCGTATGTCATCTTGACAAGTATTAGAAAGTAAGGTGACAATGACGAATTGCAAACCGTGATGGCCTGATATGTCTTCAGCAGTTACATTCGTCATTGGATTGCTGTGATAAGTTGTCGAGGAGACACAAAGGTATAAGTTATTCAGTCTTTCATTTTCTGCTATCTCTCTGAAGATGATTTGAGCTCAGACCTGATGAAAACAAATAGATCAGACATCGGCGAGTTTCTAAACATAAGGAAACAAACAAATAAGGATTGAAATTAAATCCTTAAAGTATGAAATTTAATTGGACTCTGGAGCTTAGTTGTCAGTTTTGTTTTAATGGTGAAGAAAACAAGATAAAACGGTTTAAAACAAAGCTTAGGGAAACGATTGAAGGCATGTTTTACACCAAGGCTTCTCCTTCACCTCATGAGGTGAACCCTTCTGAAGTAAACGGCTAAGCTAACATTTTACACAGCAAAAAAAAATAGCTGTTATTAATTAAGATTTTGCACACAAAAAAATCTATTTTGTCAAAGAAATAGCAGAAATATTAAGTCTGTCTGTAAGAGCTCACCTGGGAGTTAGTAGCAAAGAAAGCAACAAAGGCAGAAGAAAGTCATGCTCACAGAGGGACATAGATGGATTCAGACACAAAAGGGACAACAAGATGACATGGGTGACAGTGATTGAGCTAGGTTTTAATAATGCATGTAATCCCCCCACAAAAAAAATAAAAAAACTTAAGACACTGAGCTTGGCATGGAGTCCAAAAATACAGAAGTAGGCCAACAATGGAGCTATACCCTAAGCTACAGTCCGAAAAAGAGAGACAACAAAGAAAGAAGTGGATGGGATGGGCAGAGTCAGAGAGGGAAAAATGTGTAAAATGGAGAAGAAAGGAGCTCTGGAGTTTTCCCTCTGCAGCTGAACCAGTAAAATCAAGGGTTAAGAGAGCAAAATACCAGAGGAGTGACTTGGGAACTGTTCCTCATATCAGCTTCAGAACAGCAGGCCACAGAGCACTGAACCATAGCACTTTAGTTTTTCTTTACACATGGGGGTGGAGATGGACCAAAGGTTGATATGCTGCAGCACACAGGAGGTGTTACTAACGACACACAGGCCTTGTAAAGGTATTTGGACGGCTAGAAAATCCAAAAAACATAATGTACATTTCCAGCCTCTGTCCTCTAGAATATTTTTTTCTTCCTCTGAGCAGTAGCTCTTGTGGATAAGTCTAACCACAGATTCTATCATAAACATGGTTCTACCACCCCATTATACAGTAGCTCTGGTTTTTGACCTTTACTTTAGTGCTTTTACTTCAGATGTTATAACTTAGGCTGCAGTTGACCTACAAACTGAAACCATGCCATCATACTTATGTTTAAATTGAATTTTTATTATTCACTCTATTAATGTGGTCACCACTGAATCAGTTACTTCTACTGGAATAATCAGAGTGAAGGCAGATGCCTACAAATGAACAACACATTTACTTAAGTTTTTATGTATAAAATAAAATGTGAATAGTTCTTCTTTCATGACACAATTATGTGCTATATTGTCTTGGTCTGTAAAATAAAAATGTCTTTGTTGTACATATAATATTGTAATTGTAATATGATTAAACTTGGAAAATCTAATGAGGTATACATTTGAAATCAGTGCTAAATATTGTGATGGTGAGTCAGTTTTTATTACTTTCTTGTTTCTCATGTGTGCTTCTAGCCGTCCGTTTCCTGTTTAACTTCTGCTGACTGTGTCAGGTAGGGACATCTAAGATTAATATCTTAAAGCTCCAGTCTAGTGTTAAACAACCTTCTGACATTATTTGAGCAAAAAATTAGAAAATCAAGGCTAACCATTTTCGTCGCATCTTCTCCATGGCCATTTTCAGACTATAATCTTTATGATTTTAGCATTATTCTAAAAAAATAACAATATTATGGAACTCTTTTTAACCCCAGTCAATATTAGGCTAACATTTATTGAGAAATGTTGTGGATTTCAATGATTAGTGCATATTTGCTATAGGTAATAAGTACCTCCATGTTCCCTTCACTTTTAAACAGGCTGATATATAACCCATCCTTCTGAAACTCAGATTAAACTCCTCTCTGTTAAATAATAAGAGTTTTTTTTTCTAAATGCCCTTTGCTTGAATTTGTGGAACAGTTTTTGGCTTGGATATTATCTTATAAGCGAAAATTATTTTCTTTGATATGAGGGTTACCACAAGGCTCTGTTTTGGGCCCACTTTATTTGTTCCTATACAGTCAGCCAGTAGGACAGGCTACACCTGAATTTTTCCTAAGGTTCCTTGACCATTTTAAAAAAATTATTAAAAATAAAAAGTGAAAGTAGAAAACTAAAGTAATTAATGTGGCTTTCAACTAATCAATGTCTCTTAAAGCTACAGTGTGTAACTTTTAGCGACATCTAGCGGTCAGACTGCAGCAACATGAACATCTCCCCCCCACCGCTTCTCCCCCCCAACAGTACGGCGAGCGTTACGGGACAAAATGTCTTCCACGACGTCCGCATCACCTACCTTCTCAAGTGATGAGGTTTGTTTACATAGATAATTTTACAGATAGTATTTCATTAGTCTGTGTAGGGTATAGATTTCATGTAGACTTAAGATAATAAATATACCCGTTATTTTTGTGACATTTTGGCATCTTGCAATCACTAGTTTGTTGGCTCTGCGCTGCCGTAGTGCAAAGATGTCTGCCTCCATGGCTGCGAGACCCGCTCCTATGTAATTATAAATAACGAATTCTAAGGCAACGCAAATATTAAGGTTAAGAGGCTGAGCTCGTAGATGATGATAAATAACATAGTTATGTATAATATATTACATTTCTGACTGTATATCCCTGTAATTATTACACACTGTAGCTTTAAAGCAAAAACATAACAATAGCTCAAAATCATTTTTATGACGTATGAAATTTTTACAAATTAAGGTTTGTATCAAAAAATAAGTGGAGATGATGCAAGATCCAAAATAATTAAATAGTTAAACTCAGGGGACTTCTGGGTATGGAGAGCAGCTGACAGATCACAGTTACCTGGCTCATCACTAACTTTCAGAAAAATCCCTTTAAAAAAAAAAAAAAAAACTATAGGTCCAGCAAACCCTCTTCTTTGCTTTGATAAGCTTTGAAGAAAATATGCCACCAAAAGACATTAACTCCTTAAGCCCAGAGGGTTTTACGGGCAATTTTCACCTGAAATTACATATCTGATTAAATCAAATATAACCTGAAAATCTCAAAAAATATATTTGTATAAGGCCTCTGTGAAAATGCAACCGAACTTCCATTATGTCTGTACCTTTATTCATCACATTCACAAGCTAAAGTATGCAGAATCTATTCTTTCAAAACACTCTGACCCAGGGCCGGATTTAGGAGGATGGGGGCCCCTGGGCTGGAGTCAGGATGGGGGCCCCTGGGCTAGAGTAAAAAAATAAATAAATATATATATATATATATATATTTTATTTTTTTTGTATGTGTTTGTTTTGTTTTAGAGGATGAGCAGAAAATGACCGAACAGTAAGTTTTGACAACTTACAACTTTAATACGCCAGTTGTCACAAACTACAAACAACCCTGAACTCTTTTCTAGAAAGACTAAACCACATGTTGGGGTTGAAACTAGAATATGATGCTTGCATCACAAAATAAAATCACTGAATAGTGAACACAAACTATAAAACAGATTGAGTGCAAGAAAGTGCAATGCTCAAACATACTTTTACAAAGCAAAGCGAGTAAAACAATATTTATACAAATATCCCCAGCATTTACAAGTCCAAATAAGTACAAGTGGAATATATCAAAACTCAAACTTTTTCTTTGGTTTTAAAGTTCTTGGTAAATAGTGGAGGAAATAAATGTCAAAAAAGTTCTTCTCTGCCAGTCAGACAGAACAGAAAATATCCTGACCCAGGTAAGTCCAAAGTGCTGCCCTCTGAAGGATTTTCTACAGCCCCCGGTTCTCAATAAAAGCAGAGGTGGGTGCAAATGAACAATTTTCATCTTCTAGACCAAGGTTTTTACAGAGAACATCTTGAAAAATATGAAGAACAAAATACAGATTTCTATTTATTAATGACACTTTTGCATTCAACTTCTTTGTAGGAACTCGAACCACAAACACGACCTACATTTACTCAAACGCAAACCAAATAAGAAAACAATACTAAACCCTGAAAAGTTTGAAACTTTGAGCCTGTCTTATAATGCAGTCATGCACAATCTTTGTTTTGTATCTACAATCATTTAAATTTTTACTTTAATTTAGCAGATAAACTTTAAAAAGGACCACGTTTGTTTTCAAATTATTTTACAGCCCCAAAGTTCTTTTAACATAATTTTAACGCTCATGTCAAAAAGTTCCTGGGATAACGGCGAGCACAGCGTTCATTTGGTTCATGTTTTTCACATCGGCTGTGAGATGGGCACGCATGGAGTCACAGATTAACAGCGATGGTGATGCGTGGAAAAAACCACCTGGTCTCCTCACATACACCTAGCCTGACGTAGTCCTACTCAATTCTAGTCAGAATATGAGTCTGATACTGCTCCATAGAGCTATGATTATGGGGCGTGTTTCGAATGAACCAGGAAAAAAAATGCCTCTGCACTCAATTGGATAGACCTAGAACCAATAAGAGCAACGGAGTGCGTGACGTATGTTAAGCGATGCATAGTTGTTGTCAACAAAAATCAAAGCGTGCAGTTGCACGCCTAGAATAAGAAGATGAGCCTTGATCGCGTTTCTCTTTTCCTATTTTAAAATTAATTTGCTGTTGATATCTTCTAGAACAGACCTAATAGCAGAATCTACTCACCTCAACTCTCCGGCGGCAGCCATTGTTGTTGTCACCCAAGCGCTCTTTGGTCACGTGGTTGATTACGTTACTGTTGATCATCTGTCCATCATCGTATAAAGCCCGCCCTGACAATTTGATTGGATCGCCAGAGGGTGGGCGATCATACTCGCGCTACTATGGAGCAGAGCCAGACCGAACTTCCCGACCTCAAACCTTGTGGGCGGGACTAAGTTCGGAATGGCACCCAGGTTAACATACACCTGCCTCAGCCACGCTTTCATCATCTCCTCATCCATCCAGCCCTTTTCATTTGCCTTAATATCATATGTCATCAAAGCGATGTGTCTGTCTCGCTGTCAACCAATCAGAGAAGCTGATCTGGGAGCTGACAGCGAGACAGACACATCGCTCTGATGACATATGATATTAAGGCAAATGAAAAGGGCTGGATGGATGAGGAGATGATGAAAGCGTGGCTGAGGCAGGTGTATGTTAACCTGGGTGCCATTCCGAACTTAGTCCCAGTGCAAATGGTAACTGATGAATGGGTCGTTTGGTTCCATTTGGTTCCATCGTCTCCATCGGAGACAATCCCCCCTTAACGACAATCCCCCCCCTTTAACCACCGACCCTCAGAATCATAGACAGGTTTCAGATATTACAGGCTAACGATGGAACCAAACGACCCTTTCATCTGTTACCATTTGCATGTTTCCAAATGATACAAGGCCTTGTCCATATAAGACTCAAACTCACTGCGGATCCAGACATTTGAATTGAGAAAGCTTCCTGGAGAGGTGGCGTCTTCAAATCTTGGAAACCAAGCCCAGTGGATATTTTTTAGAATTTTTACGGATCTACACAAGATACAAACTTCTAATGTTCTGATCTTACATTCTGGACTATTTGCTTCTGTTTAAAAGTGTAGTGGAGGATTTTCATGAATTTTTGAAAATACCTGCCCTCTCTATTTAAAAAAAAAAAGGCACATGCACAACCCTGTACCCGTTCCCAAGAGCGAATGCCTGTTAAATGCGTGCGAGAGCAGGCACAAGCCAATTTCTCCTCGTACACGCTGTTTAAAAGTTGCTGTTGTCATAGCTCATATAAACTTCATGTGTCTGAATGTCCACCCTAACCCCAAAATCCTTAACCCTAACCTCTATCCCTATAGAGCGGGGACTATATAGTGGACCGTTTGGACAAATGATCACTGCTTTTTGCTCCCAGTTGGTTGCGTAACTCCGCCCTCCACCGCACGGTACCTGCCTAGTGTCATTTCCTTTCCATATCAACTGCTCCATATCAACCAATTAGTCCTCCCATTGTTTCTGTTTCCGATATATACACCTCCTGTTCAGTTACTTATTTCTGGATTCTGGTCATTTCTTTGAATTATTCCTCCCTAGAGTCTCCTAGTTTTTTGGTTCCTGAGTTTCTGTTGTTTGGTTCTGGACTGAATGAATTCTATATCTTTACTTCATTATATTGTGCAAGAAATCATCTTAGCTTCTACAGCTCCGCATTTGGGTCAACAACAAAATCCACCAACCTTGACATTTACAGTATAAATGGTTGCTGAGGACTTACATACCACCTGTTAAACTACACCACTTTAATCCCAATATTCCTGATCCCTGTTTCAAATGCATGGAAGAAAGTGGTCTACTGTTGCATTGTACGTGGAGTTGTCGAAAACTAAAGATATTCTGGAATGAGTTACTTAATTTAATTTCAAAACTGATAGGAAGGTTGGTCCCAAAATATGTTTAGTGCACATATACCCAGAAGATTTCCCACTGACTGGAAATGAGCATAAATTAATTACATTTTGTCTATTGCAAGCTGAGAATGCGATTGCCTTAAACTGTAAGGAGACTGAGGGACCCACCACTGGTCAATGGAATCAAAGTTGGCATTTTATTTGAAACTGGAAAAATGGACTTAGATGGTAAAAGGAAAAGTTGAGGACTTTTACAGTGTGTAGTCTTCTCTCCTTAGCCTTTGTGAATACAAACAATTGGATCTAGATAGGGATAGATGCCACCACCATTTATGACCTTTGAATGGGTCATTGCTAGTTCCATGGCTAGAATATTAACATTGTGCATTAGAGATAAAAAGATGACCGAATTATGGATTTGTGATACAATAGATTTGCAACTGTGTTCATTGTCTTTTATTGAAAGCTTTGTATTTATTCACGTAACTTTAACATTACTTTCCTGCAGATATATCTATTTATGGTGGGGGACAAAAGGGATGTGTTTTTATGTTTTGTTTTCTTTTGAGTATTATGCTGTTCATTAAATTGAAAAAAAAAAACAACAATAAACAACTGGCAAAAAACCCAACTAGTAAAACTCATTAACTTTATGCCTTTGCAGTTTTTTAGCTTTTTATTTAATAATAATTTTTAAATCCTGAAGTTAACTTCTGGGCCCTACACAGCGAAGGTCCTTTCTAAATTACTATCCAGTGTGGATGAAGCTTCCTTTCTCGTATTTATGTGAATTAGGACTATTTTAAAAAACAGCAGAAGACATTTAAGTTAAAAATAGTTTTTCCTTATTGCTAAATTATCTAAGTATCAGATTGTAATGCAAAGTGTCCATACATAATATTTGGAATTCAATCACTGAATTCCATTTTCTTTTGTATATAATATAACACAGTGCCATTACGTCATATATATTCAGAATGTATTATGAGGGTCAAGGTTACATGGTATAAGGACGCTACAGGGGGAAATTTAATATTTACCAGAGGAATTTGCATGCTATGAACTTGAATTAAAATATCTCAACAATGAATGTATCCGAGCAATCCATTGATCCTCGTGATATAGCAAACATGAATACTGTGAGGATGACTGTGATTGGATATACTGTGCAGCTCTACTAAAAAATATTCAAAAAGTGGGCTCAGTGTTTCCAATGCCAAAGGACACATAAAAGGAAAAGTTATTTGTGTCAATTCAGTATGCCCAATTAATGTGCTTGACTTTTTATGTATGTATTGTATCTGCATTTGGTTGCATTAATGTTACATTACAGGTTTAATAACTTTTAAAGCCTTTGTCTATTATCTGTTGTTTAAATAATCTCTTTAAATTTCTTGGGTCAAACGTTTCAGCATCTCACCACAGACCTGTTTTGATCAATTACATTTTTAAATATAAATGTTAGCTGTTAGGAATCAGTATCTTGAACCAAAATTGAAATTACAGGATACTTTAAAATAAGGCTTTTGGTTGGAAATGTTACAGGTTTGTCAATCTGTGAACAAAAGTTGACCTTAATGCTTTGTTGTTGTTGTTTTGAAAGGTTTTCCTTTATCTTAAACAACTTAAAAGCAGATGGATGTGTTCCTGAGCTTTTTTGCTCCAATAATAAATGTATTAAAAATGTAAACAGTAAAATAGGGATTATTTTCTTGCAAAACATTTTAATACAAGCACAAAGCACATCAACAACTTTCCCCTCTATCACTCATTCTTGCCTTAACCCCTGCCAACTCAGAGCAGTAATTTGGTCTGCAGTCTACAGATCAGCTGATACAGTTTTTTAAGATCAGTAGCTATACCAATTATTTTTACATAAATCTAACTGATTCCCAGTCTGTCCATTTTTTGCTGCCAAGTCCTTATGCTGATATAAATTTCTTTTCCTTTATTGACATACTTAAAATGATGCAATAATAAAAAAATATTACCCAAGCTTCAAATTAAACAAACAAGAAAATAAATTAAGAAATCAAAGAAAATATTAATAAGAGATTGAAATGGAGGTAGTGGCAATGCATGGATTTCATGTGATCTGGAGGCACGGCTGCTGAATCCGCTAATCAATCAGCGAATGCGTGCACGTACTGGCTGATGCCGATACAAGAAAAAAACTCCTGCACTTGATTTATGACGCTCATTGTAGGGTATTATATCATGCATATGTATACGCACTGCTGTGAAGTAGAGTAGGTGTCAGCAATTTACAGGACTGTTTTAACCTTAAAATTTAACAGTTGAGGCAATTATTAACTTTTATCCAAGTTGTCCAATATCAACAACCCCTCTTTATGGAGTTACGTTTTTTTTAAATCTCTACATACATTTTTTTTTTTTGAAAGCCCTAAAAAAAATTTACATTTTGAATAAAAACAAACAAATATTTTACAGAAAAACAGGCCAAGGTTCACTGAGATAGACGCTGTAATCTTCCTCCTGTTACTACAGTGACGTGTTTGTTTTTATACAGGGAACAGGTCAGTGTTTCTTATTTATTAATGCCACATTTATCAGCATTGCTTAAATCTTTAAATTTCATGTGACACAAACAGCTCAGTTGTTTGTGAATGTGATTCAATTTAATCAATCTGTAATTTACAAAAATATGAGTAGAGGCCTTAACACATACATATAACTTTATTAAATGTGTGCCATAAGTTTAAGCACAGAGAGAAACTACTTACTCTGTAGAAATTATCCAATAGTCAAAGCTTAGGTATATATGGCCATCTAACTGAAAATGGATTTTTTGTTTCATTCTCCTTATTCTTTGCTCAGATTTTTGACAGCTTTTTAGTATGTTAGCTTTTCACCATGTGATGCTTTTGTCAAAATCTCACTAAACTCTAATATTTTTGGTCCCAGCTTGGAAATTGACATCCAAAGTCATTTAAGAGCAAAATAAACAAATTGAACCTTATGTGTTTGCATAAAAATGGTTTGTCAAACACACCTAAACCTGGCCTTACTAGAGAATCATTCTTACAACTAGAGGTTGTATCAAACATTTAGATCAAAACAAAAATATTAGTATGCAAGATGGATAAACACCTGTAGAAGAAGGCCTCTGAGAGCGGTGAGGAGGCACTGAGTCCCTGTCCAACCTAGTGGGTACAGTGCTCCCTCATCAGCCTCTAAAGGCCTGGGCCCTACTAGTCCAGGATCAGTGCCCAAACACACCACTGCTGACGTCAGGTCAGCATCAAGCAAAGCCTGCAGCATCCTCAGGTAGCTGACTGGAGACAAAGCGGAAGGCAAAACAACAAAGAATAAAACTATAGTTAAATACATAATTTCATCAAATAAAAACTGAACCTCATACATTGTTTTAAGGTAAATGAAAATCAATTTCATAGAATTAAACATCTCAAATCTAGAGTGTTAAATAAAACAGTAATTGTTTATAATTAAGAAATGCTGCTTTAGAGAAAAATACTTCTATTTACTATACAGTAAATGCATTTAAGGCTTGGGCTCTTATATCACAAACTAGTGAAGTTTGGGAAGGAGTTTTTTTTTTTTTTTTTTTTTAGAACTGGCTTAACCTGAAGTTCTGAATTCAGCTGCAGTCCACACCTTTTCAAATCTTCCCTAACTGCTTGAATGGGCTTTGCATCTCTTCGTAAGGCTTTTTTTCTACCTTGCTAGGACTCATTTTCCTTCCACATAAAGTTCCATCTTTATCCACATTTATGAAAAGTTGAATGGGAGGATCCAGTAACATTTGGAGTTTGATTCCAGCATCATCTACCTCGTGATATTTATCAATGCAGTATTTGTTAATGATCCTCTCTGTGGCTTCTATGACTGACTGGCTGCTTCTAAACTGTCAAGTCAGCAGTCTTCTCCATAATGACAAAATATTTCTGTATCCAAAAGTATTTCTAGTGATATGTTTGAAAAACTACAATAAATCAAAAACAGAAATGAACCAAATGTTTCACTCTTTGGGTAACAAATCTATTGCAGCACTTTAATGAGATGCTCTTGTAGAAGACTGATGGCCAAAGAAAAGGCAGACAGAAATGAGGGATAGAAACCATAAGTTTGTGAGAGTACAGAGAGGAAAGTACATGAAAGATTGCAAGTATCTCGAACCAGAAGAGATTGGGCCTTAGTGGAAAGAGGCTAAAGCAAAGGAAGCAATTTTAGGATTGATGTGTAACGGAGAGAACAGGCAATGTGTTTTAAGTTGTCCAAGTGCTAAATGAGAGAAGAGACCAAAGGCTAAACACATGATATGGAACGTTGCTCCCTGTCCATTCATTTCCAAAGGAACTTGTGAGACGAAGCGATAATTGCTGCCATCTCCAGCCAAGTGAAACTTCAACCACGCACAGGTAGAAGTGCACAAAAAAAAGCTGAAAAAGGCCCAACTTGATTTTAACAAGAACGAAAACATAATTTTAGTTCTTTTCAACTCTGCTATACTATAATACTTTTTTCAATTCAAATAAAACCTTCTGACTTTTAATTCTTGATGCATTGTTGGTGGCAATCATGGTGATGACTGCCACCAGTCGCTATTGTTTGACCCCTCATGTGTTGAGCCCACAAGAAAAAAAAAAGCTAGAAAACTGCCTTGAAAAGAGTGGAATCTAAAACTGGCCAACCATCTGAAACATTTAAGTCCTGAACGGCAAGATCTGTGTGTTCTAATGGGAAGGAGCCCTAATTAGTGAGAGCAAAAAAGAAGAAAACCAAGACAGCGATTCAGAAAAGCAAGGCTTTGAAAGCATTAGGGATCTAAAAACTGAGATAGTGAGACAGAGAGGAGGCTGGATGAGCAGGGAGGAAGGGAAAGAGAGAGATCTGCACGCAAAGGGAGGGAGCCAATACATCACAGTGACCCTGACAGGCTACTTATTCAGCTGACAGGCAGAGACACAGCAGCAGCAGGGATGATCTGTCAACGAGCGCTGCAGTGGGATGTGGGACATTTAATATGATGAGTGAGTTTGAAATGCAGACATGGGGTTAGGTGTATCTACTAAAGATGAAGTTTTGACAGGAAGTTTGCAGAACTTTATGTAAACTAAAGATAAGATTAGCCTTCTCTGATTCACTCAGTGTGTCAAGCATGCTATCATCATGAATGTCATATGCAAATCAGGACACACCAGTCAGTGTGTCCTGTTTTGGACAGTGAACAGCAGCACGCATTCACGGACAAACAAGATGGAAAAAAATGATTAAAAGGAAAAAAACAACAGGTTACTCAGAGATGAATCCATTATCCCACTTATCTCCAAATGAACTGATTGTGAGTCTCCTCTCTGTGAAGAAAAGGTCTTAAACATTTAGAAGAAAATACAATTCAGCTGTCATTACCCAGCAAGAGGTTGTCTGTGTTTCTTTTCTGGCAAAGCAATCGCTGCACAGCTGTGTCCAGACTCCAAATAATGCTCTTATGAACCTAACAGAAGAAATTAAAGGAAAATGAGAGAGAAAAGAAGAAAAACATAAGGGCAATCAGAGAGCTGGCAGAATTAAGGTTAAAACTGTTGTATTCAAGATTGTTTTACCCCTGCATTGTAAACAACATAAAGCAAAGCAGATTTATACTGTAATCCATATCAAATATAAGTAATTGTCCTGTAATGTGCAGTTAAACCCGACTCTTAACTCAGTTCTGTTGTGTGCTTCGCCCTTGACTTCTCCCTCATTGTGTGAACTTCCATCCTGGAGTTTTGATAAGAGCCAAGCTGAGCTGTGGTTTATACCTGAGTGGAGTGAATGCGCTGCAAGGTAATGAGGGAGGAGAGGAGTAGATGGCTGCAGCACAGCAGAGCCAAAGGAGGACAGGCAGATGGAGGGGGGGATGAAGCGGAGGAGGAGATGACTGTCTGCAGCTGGTCCATCAGCCCACTGTTGGAGAGCAGCATGGAGACAGCTGGGAAGAAGAAAACCCAATGACCTTAAAACAATCGTGGGATTAGTCAAGATCCTCTGTCTGAGGCCTGTTTTTAACCTTTGGAAAAATACATAGAAAGTTATTCCTTAATTTGTCCCAAATGAGAGCAATAGGGAATTTGTCCACCGGTCTGCATTAATAGCAGAGTGTTTAGTATAATCATTGGTTTCATTTACTGCTTGTCAAGTTCTGTGGTGCCAATTTCACATGACCAGACAAACTGGGCCTTTTTTATTTTCTGCAAGCAACACAGCATTGACAGAAAAATCTAATCTATGAGCATAACCTGAGTTCTGACACATTTGTCACGTCAAATGTATATACTTTTCCAGGATTACAATTAGTTCTTATTCATTTTAAGTAAATAAGTTACTGTGGATTTATTGCAGATAAAGTTAATCTGGGAAGTATTGTCAGTGTTTAATTTTCTCCAAACTTAGCTATGTCAAAGCCTTATTTAATCCAAAATGTTTCCCGTAATTCTAAAGTCAAGAATCTTTATTCCCATTATGAAACAAAAATGAAATTTAAGAGATCCAGCTCAGAAGGCATAAGGAGAAAAAAAACTGCCAGAAATGAAATACACCTATAGAAAAAAAGCATCATAAACCAGGTAGAGAATAGAATTTGACTTGTGTGTGTGCATATGTAGTACTAGCAACGTCAGGAGTGTTCCCTGGCTCCTTTAACATTTTTTCCAGGTTTCTTACATGGCGGATAAAAATTTATGCAAACCCCAACACTTATTTACTGCTGGCAAGTGAGTCCCCAATAGTTGCAGTCACCCATTTTGGTGGAATAGAGAAGGGAGTTGTGTTAGCAAGAAAAGATAATATATTATCCTTCCAGGAATGAAATCAAGGAGGAGAGTGTCCTGTGGGCTTTTCTGGTTTTAACAATGAGAACGTGAAAAACCCCAAAACAAGCCATTCTCAAACTCTGAATTTTCTGACAGGTTTTAATTTAAGTCCAATGCCAACACAGACTTTTGAAGATGATGAATTTCCAGGGGATGACTCCTCTAAAAATATAAACACCAGGAGAAGAAAATCACAAACGTATTAAAACATTAAACACCTTTAAAGAAAAAAAAGGAAGAGAAACTCAGGAAAATTATAAATGCTTGTAAAAAATCCATAACATCTTTGAAAGAAAAAATCTTATGGGGGATCTTAGCATTCATAAAAATGCAGCTTGAGCTGTAACAGACTATGAAATGGGCTGCTGGTCTATTTAATTACCAGCAGGGGTTTAAATGTGTGGATGTGTTCTTGCGCTCGTTTGAGGGTTTGTGTTTGTACTTCTTTATGTTACTTGCCTGGGACTATTTATGAGTAACCTTCTGAGAACCAACAGGCCTTGTGTTACTCAAAGCTGGTCCTAATGTGGGGGACCCCCATTTTTAATTGTAGAGTCAGTTTATGGGTATAGTGTGAATTAACTTTAGGCTAAGTTTAGGATTAGGAATGCACTGGTAATGGTTAAAGTTAGAGTAAATTTCAGGGTTAGGCATACATGCACTAATTAAAATGAATGAAAGTCAATATAAGGTCTTACTATGGATAAGCAAGGGAAGATATGGATATAGCAGAATTCTGCACAAGGCCAATTCAAAGGCCTTTACATGAAAATAGAAAAATAAAAGCAGAATAAAAGCACACAAAGATAAAAACATTATAGGGCACTGTCACACCTTGGCGATTTAGACAATATATGCCCGACGTCCCAGAATCTTTTAAAATGCTGGCATACGCTGAACTTTCTATGTATTTTTATTTTTATTTTGGGCATATACATAGAGTATTCATAATGCCCATGAAATGATGCACAAGCCATTGTCCTGAGGGGAGCAGCAAAGCGCACGCAGGCGCCCGGCCTGCATAAAAAGATTAATTTGATCTCGCTATTAACCTAACTGCTGTTTACCACCCGCCAAAAAAATAAAGATATAAATAAAAGGAAAAAAAGAAAGAGGGTTTGCATTCCCAGCAGATTCAGCGTCATGTCTGCTAGGAAGTTTGTTGGTCGTGAATGCAGGGAGGATCCATCATACTCATCTTCTCGCTCACACTATGATGGGGATGCAGTCTGGAGGAGTATTGACAGTTTTCTCCTGTGAACCCCCTTTTATACCAAAACGCTGCCAATACGCCATTATACAATAGCTGTAAGTTTGAAACACGTATAGCGGTCGTCTGGTCAAATACGTTGATACGTGTTGGAGATAATTTCTTGATAAGTTACGCACACGTTATTCTCAAGTTACTCTTGGGTTATGGATAAGCTAGACACCATGACTTATGAGTAACTTACACTTAACGTTTGTCAACGATGAGATAACTTAGCTGTAACTTATGGCCCAGTTATAAGCACACGCTGGCACACGTCGACATACTTGATGTATGTCGACGTGTGCCAGCGTGCTTCAGCGTACTTCAGCATGCTCATAACTTATACAAAACTGACGCATAACTTATCTAAGGTATGCCAGCGTTTTGGCCATATTTTTAGTATGTCAGACATATGCTGTCTAAATCGTTAAGTTGTGACAGGGCCAATACGAAGTCAATTCTAAACAAATGGGTTTTTAACTTTGACTAAGAACTCAGGCTTTCAGCACTTTTACAGTCCTCTGGGAGTTTATTCCAGATCACTGGAGCATAGGAAGTAAATGTTGCTCCTCCATGTTTGGTTCTAGTTCTGAGTGTACAGAGTAGGCTGGAACTAGAAGACCTGAATGGTCTGGGACAATAAATCTGTTATGTATTAAGGTGCCGATCCATTAAGTGATTCATAGACAGAAGGATTTTAAAGTCTTATCTCTGAGCTACAGGGAACCAATGGAAAGACTTCAGAACTGGGCTGATGTGCCGTTATTTTGACATCTTGGCTCTGGTTGTTTTTTTGCCCCAATCTAAGGTTTAGAACAGGTTTTCATCCCGGATGAAAGGATGATGCTGCCGGCACCATGCTTCCCTGTAGGGTTGGCCTTGAGAAAAAGTGGTGCGTAACTCATCTAAACACAACACCTAGATTCCACATTACAAGAGCTGAATCTTTAAGTTCAGGTAATTTTGTTTTTCATGGTGTCTTCAGGTCTACTACAGGACACTACTGCCATGTATCTATCTTTACTTTCCCAAATTTCTGTCCGGAGACAATCCTGTCTCGGTCTACAGACAATTCTTTTGACTTCATGCCTGGTGTTTGCGCTCTGACATGCTCTGTCAACTGTAAGGCAGGTGTTATAGAGACAGGTGTATATAATTGTGGTCTGCAGAAACCTGTTCTGCAAAGAAGAGAGAGGATGGATTGATGGACACACCAGTCTGGTAAATTGGTGGCTGGAAGGAAAGGACAGATAGTTGATGAGACATATACTGAATACAGATTATTGCACATCTTACTAGTTCAATCGCAGTGTCTTTCTTAAATATCATTTTAATAAAGAAATTTTTTGTCGATATAAACAGTTTCTTGGTGTTTGTTCAGTATTTTCCATACTTCATTCTACTTTCAAAGAAGTTGGCTGTACTTCCCATGATTCTTTGTTTCTCTACCATCATTTTTTTTGTCTCCCCATTGTCACAAATCAAACCTCCACCATTGGACGAAGGACAGATAGATGGATGGATCCAACATTTAGACACAAAGTAAAAAATAGTTTACCAAATAATTCTTTTGATGCTAAGCCACACTCCTCACCTGGGCCTTTTCTTGAATCTAATTCAGCTGGTAAAGGAACCATCAGTTACATTTGTTAACTTTGACACTGAACCATGTAAATGCTACAAAAATGCTGCAGCTTACAGATCTGTGATTATCTGTTATGTTATGTCATTCCTTTAGCACAGGAATCCCTCTATGTGAAACAAGATTGTTTTCTTGGAGCAAAAAATGTCCAAACTCATAAAGCCAGGTGATTTAACACCTAATTCTACACTGTGCAGAGATTCAGCCTTGGAGCCAAAACAACATTGTTGCGTGGAGTAAATGTCTCCAAGCTTAACCCTTCTGACAAAATCCATCAGAATCAAATAGAGAGGATCTCAGTGTGTCTGCAAAAAATGCTCTGAAGCAACTAATTCTGGATAAAAAAAATCTCTTATCCATTATACTAGCCTGAAAGGAATGGGCTTAACATATACTGGAGCTAAATATACATTTGGGCAACAATACTCAATACTAAAAAGGATTTATTCATATTAAATGGCAAAATCAAACAGAAATCAATAGACTAATTTATAAAATGAAATAAAATTTCTCTTTAACAAATATGAGACAGCATTCACGGTTGAATACTGGACAATGGAACAAGGGGATAAAGTCCGATGAAGCGATAAAATCTTGTAGAAGTTTAAGGCTGTGAGGGATTTTTTATGTAATAAGCAAAGCACAGTCAGCTCTGAAAACAATTAACATTCACATTTTGGTCAATTAGCAGAATGTTTAACCACTTATATAAAATGTGCAAAAAGTAACCCAAAACATAATAAATAAAGATCTGAAATTAAATATAAGTATATATAATTGTGACTTTGCCATCTGAAGTGAGAGACAGACTTCATCATAACCCTTAGTATATATATATTTCCCACAATATCAAAATAATAAAACTAAAAAGTTCAACATGCTTTAATCTTAAAGAAAAGTCAAAATATTGCAAAATTAATAAAACATATCAGACAACTATAAGACTCAAAAATATGTATAAAAATCTGCACACTGTAACAGAAGTGTACCGTGAATTGATTGACTTTATTGATCTCACAGTGGAGAAATTTACTCGCTACATCAGCTAAAAAAGTCAAAGAAGAATCTGGCAAAGGAAGAAAAAGGTGCATGGGATATGTACATTATATACAGTGTGTCCACATATAACAGCTTCTTCTTCTTTTGTGAGTTGAATGACTTGTGAACTATGAACATTATTTATCATTCTGTTTTTTTTTTTAGCATACTGATATTAGATGGTTAGTTGGGCTGTAATTTTAATTTCAAAATAATGTTACCAAGCAAAATATAAAAAACAGATGAATGAAATTCTGTAAGTTTCAAGACTAGCTACGTTTACATGTGCAAAATTTCCCAGATCCGATCTAAACCATGGTTTATCGGAAATTCAAAATCTCTGTTTACGTTGACACTGAATAATCTGATTTTGCTTTGTTATTTATGTACCAAGTATTCTATCAGATTAAATTATTTAAGCATGCGTGTCTAAGTGCCTAATTTTCCAGAAAAAAAGCCCTGCTGACATTGCACATATGCACAGTGGAGATTGTTTAACCTTCTGATCTGATCAGGCCTTTAATCCGAATATTTGTGTCTCTTTAAACTACTGTGGCCAGAACATATTTCCAAAGAGCCCAATTGAGCATTTTGTGAGCAGGAGAATGGTCTGGTGGCTATCTTAATGTCAGCTGGGCAGCAGTGCACAGCAACAGCTATAAGACAGAGGGTGGTTAGTCTAAAATAAAACAGGTTTACTTCAGCTCTCTATCTGGGTCAAATCCAGGGAACAGCAGGAACACATTGTTCTGCAGCTTTGAAACCAGAACATGTTCAAATTTTACCTTGATACCGGTAACAGGTCCACGCTTAGTTTCTAAATTCCCCTAAGCACATCAAAAATAATGCCAGAGAAAATGCAAGCTGTAATCAAAGCAACAGATGGCCCAGCAGTAAATCAGCATGTGGATAACTTTGTTTTATCCAGGCAGCAGTTACTACCACAGATTTTTTACCTCCCAGAAAAGAATGTGGTTGTATCCTAGAGCACCATAGGTTCAAACACAAGCTGGCCTCGGGCTGGAATAACTGAAGTCACCACACATAGAGCAGAAGCAAAGAAGGAAAACAGATAGGCTGCAGGAGCAGACGCACTTAAATATTACTAAAGGTATAATAAGATTTAGGCTCCCAACTGGATTCCTGCTCTCTCGCTACCAGCAGCACCTTATTAACCACGAGCCAGCTCATTACTGACCTCTGCTGAGTTTTCTCCATGGGGGCATAAGCAGGGAAACCATTTAGCTTGTATAACTAATCACACATTTTAATAAGAGGCAGGTTTTCTGTAGGGAAGTAATATTTATCTATTTGCATCCCCCTTTAGTACAATTTGGACTCAGAACTAGTGTGGATTAAAATATTTTTCTATGTAATAAACTTTTTGTTTTCACATATCTGTGAAAGTCTGAGCTGTTCCAAAAATGTAAAGAAAAAAGTTTGTGATTTAAATGGAAACAGATATTTAGAGATAGGGCATTAATTTTGCATGACTTTTAGAAAAATCACTTAGAAAAATGTTTTCCGAAATAATCCCCAAAAGTTAGCTTTTTTGACTAATTTTAGGTTTATTTATTTTTACTAAACCATTTTCCCTCAAGGGTTTGGATTTAGAATATTTATCATAAAAAACAACGTTGATTTTCTTACTCATAAATAACACATGAAGTGCATTAAATTATGATTAGTAAATGTTATTCTGCTCCTGGTAGATAAGCCTAATTTGAACTTATTTATTCCAATTTAAATGAAATATTTTTTTTTCCTCTTCCTGTGAGATGCCTTAACTGAATCTACATGGCACTGCATGAGCGATCCAATTTGTTTTTCCTCTTCAAGGCTAAATCAAGTATTCAACAGGTTACAACACAAGTCTGAGAGAGATAGGCATGTTCTTGGTGCAATATCAAAAACATCCCTGTGGATTAACAGACAAATTGAGCTAAATGAAAAGAAAAAAGAATATCTAAGTCTGGATGGAGGCAGGGACAAATGCCAAACAAGCTTATAACATTTAGTCTCTGCTATTATTCTATTGTCTAATGAAGTCATCCAACAAGAGGAACATATTCTTGGCATGAACAGAGTGAAATCATTGACAGGATTGAATCATCATTGACAGCTGATGTCTGCATGTTTGCAAATCAGTATCACCTTTAAACAATCCTCTGCAGTATTAATATTGAAAACACTGATCCAAAAACAGCTCAAGCATTAGAATAAAAAAAGTTATGTATTTGTTTTCAATTATTTCAGAAACTGAAACTATGGGTTTAAAATGATGTGTCACAGTGTCAAATGTTCCCAGGCTTTATTTCTTGTCATCTTAATTATTATGGCTTCAAGATAATGAAAAATATTGTAACTAAGTTGTAGCATATATACCTGAGAGTTGAGAGGAAGGTAAAAATGCAGCTGCTACAGGGATATGACCACAGCCCAGTGATGATGGTCAAGCCAAATCCATTAAGAAATTGTAATCGTCTTAATTTCTGGACATTTTTTCAGTTAAGTTTTTACTTTTTGGGTTCTCAAATATGCTTTGTTTTGTTCTGTGTCATCTAGATTGACATCATTTTTTTATATTCTTAGTATTGCTCTTCCTGGTTATCCTACATAATTGGTATTGTTTGTTCCCTGGTCTAGTTCATCCTTAAAGTTGTAAGGACATCATATTTAAATGTCAAATCATTCTGGCTTAAACATGTATATAAATGTACTCTTTATCAGAATTTAGAACATTTCTACTTAAAAAAAAATCCTGTCTTAAAATCTGTTTTTTTTTCTTCATTATCTCTTACAAATTTTTTCAGTCTTAGCATCTTGATTCATATGTCGGAACTAATATACGCAACGGTTGAAATAAGAATAATTTCCTTTCCCATTGAGTTCCGTCCCAGTGTTCACGGGGATGGACGTCTGTGTCTTCAGCAGGCGTAGAGCTAACAGAACTGGCAGCGTTGCGAGGCAAGGGCTCAAACATGTGCGGCTGTAAGCCTTCTACACCAAACCAAGCTTCTGCCACCCAGGCTTCCTCTTCCACAACATCTTCGTCCCCGCTTTCCTCATTTAAATAAAAAATGTATGACGGAGGAGACTCATCCACGACATTGAAATTGAAATACACTAAGTTTAAGTTACTTATAAGTCGTGGTGTCTAGCTTATCTAAAACATACACTATATTGCCAAAAGTATTTGCTCACCTGCCTTGACTCACATATGAGCTTAAGTGACATCCCGTTCCTAATCCATAGGGTTCAATATGACGTCGGTCCACCCTTTGCAGCTAGAACAGCTTCAACTCTTCTGGGAAGGCTGTCCACAAGGTTTAGGAGTGTGTTTATGGGAATTTTTGACCATTCTTCCAGAAGCGCATTTGTGAGGTCGCACACTGATGTTGGACGAGAAGGCCTGGCTCTCAGTCTCCGCTCTAATTCATCCCAAAGGTGTTCTATCGGGTTGAGGTCAGGACTCTGTGCAGGCCAGTCAAGTTCATCCACACCAGACTCTGTCATCCATGTCTTTATGGACCTTGCTTTGTGCACTGGTGCACAGTCATGTTGGAAGAGGAAGGGGCCAGCTCCAAACTGTTCCCACAAAGTTGGGAGCATGGAATTGTCCAAAATGTCTTGGTATGCTGAAGCATTCAGAGTTCCTTTCACTGGAACTAAGGGGCCAAGCCCAGCTCCTGAAAAACAACCCCACACCATAATCCCCCCTCCACCAAACTTTACACTTGGCACAATGCAGTCAGACAAGTACCGTTCTCCTGGCAACCGCCAAACCCAGACCCGTCCATCAGATTGCCAGATGGAGAAGCGCGATTCGTCACTCCAGAGAACGCGTCTCCACTGCTCTAGAGTCCAGTGGCGGCGTGCTTTACACCACCGCATCCGACGCTTTGCATTGCACTTGGTTATGTATGGCTTGGATGCAGCTGCTCGACCATGGAAACCCATTCCATGAAGCTCTCTGCGCACTGTTCTTGAGCTAATCTGAAGGCCACATGAAGTTTGGAGGTCTGTAGTGATTGACTCTGCAGAAAGTTGGCGACCTCTTCGCACTATGCGCTTCAGCATCCGCTGACCCCGCTCCGTCAGTTTACGTGGCCTACCACTTCGTGGCTGAGTTGCTGTCGTTCCCAAACACTTCCATTTTCTTATAATACAGCTGACAGTTGACTGTGGAATATTTAGGAGCGAGGAAATTTCACGACTGGATTTGTTGCACAGGTGGCATCCTATCACAGTTCCACGCTGGAATTCACTGAGCTCCTGAGAGCGACCCATTCTTTCACAAATGTTTGTAAAAACAGTCTGCATGCCTAGGTGCTTGAATTTATACACCTGTGGCCATGGAAGTGATTGGAACACCTGATTCCAATAATTTGGATGGGTGAGCAAATACTTTTGGCAATATAGTGTATGAGTAACTTGTGCATAACTTGTACGTAACTTATTAACAACTTATCTCCAACATATATCAACGTACTTGACGCGTTCCAGATGACCAGTGAACGTGTTTCTAACTCACAGCTATTGTATAATAGAGTATTGGCAGCGTTTTCGTATAAAAGGGGGTTCACAGGAGGAAACTGTCAATACTGCTCCAGACTGCATCCCCATCATAGGGTGGGCGAGAAGATGAGTGTGATGGATCCTCCCATGCCCACGGCCACGACCAACAAACTTCCTAGCAGACATGATGCTGAATCTGCTGTTACGGCAGACCCTCTTTCTTTTCTTTTTTTTTAGGTGGGCGGTAAACAGCAGCTAGGTTAATACAGCGATCAAATAAATCTTTTTATGCAGGCCGGGCGCCTCCGGGTGCATTGCTGCCCCCCTTAGTACACTGGCTTGTGACATTTCATCGGCATTATACGGCCATACGTAATGCATAAGTTGAGCTGTCGTTGGACATAAGTTCTGGACTTGTTATGAATAGTCTATGTATACACCCAAAATTTAAAAAATAAATAGAAAGTTCAGCATATGCCAGCGTTTAGGAGATTCTTCAATGTCAGGCATGCGTTGGCTAAACCGTCATGGTGTGACAGGGGCTTTAGGTATTTTTTTTCCATAGTCTTGGTTGTTAGGGTCAGTTCCTCCTCTTATCTTGTAGTTTTCCCCTTGGCCGTTCCTTATTTCTTAGTCATTAGTTTTATTCCCATTTTAGCCTTATTTAAATTCTATCTAGTTACCTTCAGATCTGATTGTATCCCCTGGTTATTCTTTACTGCCCAATAGTGTTCTTTCCTTTCCCCTTAGCTCCTTCTAGTTATTTCTTTTTACACCTGCTCCCTATCAGCTTATTAGTCCTCCCATTGTTTCCTTCTCCCATATATACACCTCCTGTTCAGTTACTGATTGGCTGTGTCCGAATGTCCGCTCTAATCAATATATAGGGCACCCTATAGCGGTTACGCCATTTTAGATGTCCGAACGTCTAGTGGATGAAAAAGTAGTGGACTCGAAATTTCCCACAATGCACTTGTAGTGATCATCAATGGTCGCTAAACAAGCAGATATATCCAGGAGCTCTCCTCGCAAAGCATTATGAGAAACAACAAATATTAAACTTTTTTATTGTATTCGAATTTTGTGGAGCTTAACTTGGGGCAATTGGGGCACATCCTGGAGCAAAATTAGGGAACAGTATATTTAATAGATAACAAATCCTACATTTACAAATATTAACCCTTCACAGCACTTGATTTTAACATGACAAAATGAAGAAACAAGGGGAAGACTTAAAAAAGTAGGCTAAGTTATTTATTCTAAGAGCTATTTAAACTCAAATGGACAGCTCCAAAACAAAACAAAGCTCTGATCTCAAGAAAAGACTTGTCATTTGGTAGCTCCATTTTCCCTAGTAAATACTTCAAAAATCTGTTTAGACAAAACTGATGCCAAAGTTTCCTGTAAAGTGATGAGAAAAGTGCTCTCTCTGGTCAAGACAGTGTAACAAAGGGCATCTACTGACTGGAATTTATGCCTGGTGTTGTAAATCTCCTTTGGCATCCATCCCTGAATGTGTTAAATGGGGATCAAGATCAGAGAAACATGGAGGTTGCTCAAAAGAAGAAGTGTTTTTCCACTGGAATTAGTTCTTTGTTAGACAGGCATATCAAAGAAAGTTTTTATTTTGCAATATCATTGGATTTAATATGTGTTTTATAAAGAACTGCTTGGGCTGTGACAAGTGTTGGTAAATCATTCGAAGACTACTGTAAGGATTCAAGAGCTTTATATACGTTAATATACATTGTTTTATACAGGTTTAGAGGTGGTGGGGTGATCCAATGATTAGCAATTTACAATTTAAAATAAGAACTTGCTTCTTTAATATAAAAAAGCAAGTTATTTGTTGTATAAAAGAGAAATATTTGATTTTTGAATCCATTATATATGCTTGCTATGAACCCATTTATCACAGGTCATATTGGAAATATCATTAAAGTTGTCATGTATCGTATCTTTTCCTGATATTTTGCGAGTCGTAGTTTCCTTCCATAGAAGCATTTCAGATTATAATGGTGACTCCACCACTGTCCAGCACAGAAACATCTTCAGCTGGATCATCTTTTTATTCCAGTATTACCTGAAGCAGTCAGGAATGCCCTGATTGGGGAATATACCCCTCTTCCACCTTGCAAAGTTTCATTTTCCGGAGCTCCCACTGAATGGGGTTCGACGTGGGAAGGGATCTGGCCTTTAGAGACATACTTTGTTTGTTAAGCTCCGCTCTCACAGATGCTGTCTGATGGTTTCCAGGCTCCAGACAGCATCAGCAAGGCTCTTGATTTGGGTGGACCTGCCTTCACAGACAGCCTGTTATATCCCCTGGCTCAGTGCAGCTATGTTTTATTTTCCTATCCACCACTTCTCTTTGTTTCCCCTTAACCTTCATGATATGCTTAGAAAATTCTGATGTCGCTGTGTCTAGCAATTAGCAGCTCAACAATCCCAAAATGAAAGCCATTTTCCTCCTGTCATCAGAGGTTAATAACGGTGTGAATCCCAAACCACCCCTACTTCCCATCTCCTTTCTCTATGTTACTTCTAACTTGCTTACAAGCCAACAGAGTGAAATGTCCTTGTTATTCCTTCCTCTGTGTTGACTTTTTGATCAAGAGTGAAATAAATAAAACAGAGAGAAATAAAAGGTGTCTAACCTCTGTCACTGCTGTGTGCTGGGGACAGACTCAGGCAACACTGCAGGAAGTTCAGGGCAGGCAGCAGGCTCTCTGTGTCAGAGGGCTTCAGCATCCCACCTATGCTGCTCACTAACACACAGACACACACACATTAACAATCGGAGCACTTATAAGGAAATAAGGGATCATTTAATTAAACAGCTAAGTTGTGGTTCACTTTATCTTCTAAATGGATTTTATAAGCATCATAATTAAAAGATAATCAAATGCATGCGCATGCTAAACAAAAGCAGCAAAATGAAGCATGTGTGAAATGTTGCATGTGGGGAAAAGAGCGGACACTGCTGTTCACGGTCACTTTGACAAGATAGAAACCCCTGAACATGTTCATGTTTTGTCAGATAACTATAAATCTTTTATGATTTATTAGGATTTCATGTGACAGGCCAAAATAAAGGAACACATTACTCTGAATGTCCATTTAATTGCAGATAAAAATCTAAAATATGATGTGTATTTGTGTTCATATTCAGGTTTTTTTTTTTAGATTTACAATCTAAAAAAAATAGCAAACTTTGAAATGTTTTTCTTTTCTTTTTTTATAGGACAAAATGTTTGTTCAGGTAAAAAGTGGTAAAAATACTCCCAGTAATTGTTTCATATAACTTCATGATCTTAATAAGGTTAAAAATAAGATACCGATGGAATTTCAGCTCAAATTTAGAAAATAGATATAATCTAAGTCTCTTCCTGTATCACAAAGAAGTGGAGAAAATAACATTTGGTTGATCATACTTCTTAGTTTATACCTTTAATTGTTTCATTCTGGGTTTTTTGTATTAGTATTGCTTATTTTTAGTATATTCCGGTATTTCCTTTCTCTCATGAGATATAGAAATTATTCTTTCTGTTCAATCCAAAAAAGGATTTCTTAAATTATAAAACTTGATGCAAACCAACCACTATGCTATCAGCTGCAGCCTGTTTAGTTTCTGGCTATTTTAATTCACAAACCTCTTTCTGGATTAATTAAAGTCAGCAGTTTAGGGTTCTATATGTTTGGACTAATTTCTGCTCCAAACATGATCTTCAGACGAGGACGGCATTGGTTAAAATGTACTGGTTTTATTAGGGACCACATTAGCCGCTGATGTCTTTAGTAATGAGCAGAGACGTAATGGAGGGGAGCCAGCAGGTCAGTCTGGTGTTTAATAGATGATGGAGGCGTCTGATGATGGACATTTTATTGGATTAGTTTGTACCTGCAGGAGAACAGAGTGTTGCAGGAATCAACGCCACACCAGTAGGCACTTTTTAATGAAGGAACAGAGACTGAAATAACAACATAATGGTGAGATTGGTGCGCCGCTAATATGTTAACAGATGTTAGCTTATCACGCCATATGTTATTTATTTGTTTACTTTATTTCTAGTGCAGCTAAAGGAAATCATTCCAAACAGCATCTCATATTTCTCTTGTTGGCTTAAGGCTTGCAAACGTCACTTCTGGATTTACTTGCCATGTTAGCAAAGTTTGATCCTTTCTGTGGTCACTGACTGATTCGATGCTCAGCCATATATCAGATGAGCCTCTACTGTGAGAAGAAGGGCTGAGAGTAAACACAATGCTGCTATGTACGGTATTTTAGCCTTATATTTTTGGTATTGATTATGTTGAACACTTTATCATCTTGACAACCTTTACTAAAATTAATAAATATCTTCTAGACCCACCTTTGTGTTTTTTGTGTTTAATAATAATAGAGATAAAGTAGAATGTGTTTTTGAGCATCCTTTTCAAGTTTTTCCATGGCTCTTAATGTTTAGGGACTAGGCTTCGACTGTAAAACTATATATATATATATATATATATATATATATGGTAGAAACCTGACCAGTATCCTCTGTTTCTATCATCCAATATGATTTTCTGTAATTAAAGTAAAATCTGATTCAGAACTGCATTCAAATCTGGGGGATGTAAGCAGAGGAAAATATTTAGCTCTTTAATTAGTCATGGCAGAGCTAAGGTTGGAGGTTTTCTAAAGGTTTACGGTTATGTTTATTCTGGTTTTTGGTTACAATTTAAATTCCAGCTTTTTTCCTTTGGTCTTTCCCTTAAAAATGTCAAGTGAAAAACTAATATATCATTATCAAAGTCGTCTGCTATAAAGGTTTGTATCCTAATACATTTTTTAGCCATATCGCGCGATCCTACTCCATATTTAGTTTAATCCTATATTTCTTTATATTAGCAAAGAAACATTCCCAGAGCATAATACAACCCCCACCCTACTTCAAAATTAAGAACTTAAAATTATTTTTCTGCAAGACAGTAAACCAAAAATTCCCCCCCAGGTCATCTGTGTCCCTTCTTAGAGTATATTTTAAACTGGTAGTTCTAATGGTTTCCTTTTTACAGATCTTGAATAGAAACTCTGAGGCTCCTCTAGACTATTTAGAGGATATGATTAATCCGCTCCTTGTCCATCCTGTCAGTGTGCAAGGGCAGTCATGTCCTAGCACTACAAACTTTCTTTTTCATTCAGGTGGAAACATTCCAGCTTTCCACTAGTAAATATATTTTTCCTTTTATTTAACAATTCCTGAGACGTTTTGTTGGCCTTGAAAGTGAAATGCAAATAAATCAATGACAAAAATCATAACCATAAGGAGGTACGATGTATGCTGTAAAAGTTAATATACTAAGTACTTATGCTAGTACATTAGCAACACAATGTTTTCATAAATTAAAGAAATAAACGCGTTGAGTGTTTCTTTTGGCATATTTATGAGAAAAAGTGTCTGAAACTTAAATGTTTTGCTGTGTTTTTTGATGCCTTACATCTGTTCGAAGTGTTCAGGCTACATAAATGTGATAAGAGGAGGTTTTTTAACGGTACATTTACATCTCACCATGGTAGAGCAGCTTGAATTGCACTCCTTCCATATTAGTGTAGATGGAGGGTGAAGGCGGGTCACTGGCCTGCGTCAGACAAAGCAGCTTCAGAACCACGGGGAGCGGGCTGGCTGTGTGACAGAGACGGGGAAAAAAAAACGAAACCACAAAGCATAAAAACTAATGGGAAAGCTGCGCATCATGTGAGAAAGACGAGAGAGCGGTGCAGCTCAAAGACTTCCAGCTCTCATCTTGAATTAGCATAAAGTCATTACTCACTCCCAGAAAGGATGTTTCCCAGAGCATCCGTCAAACTCAAAAAAAAAAAAACAACAACAAGAAAAAAAAAACTGAATATAGTTTAAACTAACACATTTAAGTTTGTAGGAAATTCATAAACAAGGCAGGGATGCTTGCATTCACTTCTGGATCTAATCGTGTTTTGGTTTGGCACCAACACAGCTCACATGAATTAAGTAAATGTAAGAAGAAGCAGCAGTAAATGAACTCCATTTTCATTTTAGCAGACTTTTTAGGAACTATACTCTGCATCCTAATCCAAGGAAGAAGACGAAAGCAAGCATGAGAACACATGAGTTAAAAGGAGATGACAGAAAAAGACTAGAAGTGCACTAAAATATCTCTCCTGGAGAAGCGGTCCCATGGGAGCGAATATGGAGCACATATTAATGCAAATTGCATTGAACTGTACTTGAACATGCACAAAGAGAGCAACTTTTAATTCCCCCAAGACGTTAAATGAGCAGAAAGCAGTCAGAGGCTAACTAACCAAACCCCAGCTGGCGTGTCGGTGTTTCGCCCTTAAGCTTGTCTCATTAACCTGGTCAAGTGTAGTTATGATAACAGCATCCAAAAAATATCACTGCAAAACCTGAATCCATAAAATGGAAACTTTATACTTTAATACAAATTGAGCTCCATAAATAAGAAATAATAGCTGTTTTTGGCTTGCGCATTCATTAGCATTTTGTAAACATCTCCAAAGGGATCATTCTGGATATAATTTCTCATTTATACCTCATTAGGATTCATACCCTATCTTGTTATTAGGTGCTCGCAGCACAAACATAAGTAGAATCCTGCTCCAGTGATGCAAGTTGCAAAGATTCTGTACTTTGCTGAAAATGTCAAGGAGGTGTGCATTAATTATAATTACCTTTTCTACAGCACTAGTTTGCTTCCATCAAATTCCTTTTCAGTGTCTGTGAATCAATAACTTAGAAAATACAAGGTTTCTGTTGAAGACGGGTTAAAAAAATGATGGAGCCGACTCATTTGGAACAGATTTGATAGGTTACACGTTTCGCATGTCTTCTACATAACGATCAGGTTATACTTTTTTAAAGAGTGAAACCTAAAGGAAATAGGAATTTAGTTTCTCTAACATACAGCCACACAAATGAAGCTCTTGGCTGGAAGCACCTTCAGGCAGAGCAATCCTAAACGTGAAGAAACTAAATCAATATGGCAGCTCTATCTAGGTAAACAAGTTTCTTACATCACTTTGCTGCCAGAGGAGAATCCATTTATTATAATTGGAATGAATAGTCTTCTGCCAAGCATTAGTCACCAAAAAGTTGAAGATAACACGTTTAACAATTTTACTTATTAACCTTTCCAGAAGGGACTTGAGTTATTTTTTTCCTTTTAACAGAAACGGCTTAGAAAAAAGCCATAAAAGCTAAAAATCAGAACCTAAACATTCATATTATACAAACTGGATTTTTGGAAGTTGATTCAGCCTCACTAAAGCATTAAGAACACGTAATGTCAGTAATGTCCAGCCTCTTTTTTTAAAGCTTTAGTTCCGGGCTGTATGGAGGAACAAGGTGAACATTCACATGATCAGAGTGACCCAGAGCTGTTGTTTGTTAGCAAGCTTGAGTGTTTTCTGACTGGAGGTATGATAATTGGCATGTGAGAACTGTGTATGGAAGTAACAAGGCTAAGGGGATTCTGCATTTTCTAAACAGAGGTGTGAAAAAAGAAGAAACATATATAAAGTATGTTTTTTTCCTACTTGCTTTGATTCTGTTTTATCTTCCTGTATTTTAATCATGTAAAGCACTTTGCATTGTCTTTGTACTGAATTGTGCTATACAAATAAATTTGCCTTGCCTTGCCTTGCCATGTAAAAGATCAAAGTAATGTTTATTCCCAGAGGGAAAAGAGACCAGTTGCCATCAGAATACAGTAGAAATGTTGGGTGTTTAATGAAGAGGGAGCTACAGCTTTATAAAACTGTGTACAAAGATTTTTGTGTCTAAGTGGGTGTTGGTGAAAAAAGTATTTTCAGCCTCATAAAGGATTAAACAGGAAATGCAAATAAGGGGTGTTTCCATTTTTTGATTTGTAGGGAACTGATTAGACAAGACAAAATGAGTTGGTGTTACATATGGCTGTAATAAACAGTAAGTAGAGGTAGCACACCTGAGAAACATAAAGAGAGGTGAATCTGAGTAGATTGTAGCTTTAATTTGCACAGATGAAACAAAAAAAAAACCCATTTGGTCCCTTTATCGGCCTACACTCAGCTATTGCTTCCAGCAATGCTTTCACAAGGCATCGGCTGATCATCTGCTGATAGCTCATCGGTCATAGAAGGGATATTGAAATTGGATGACGGGACTTTATGGGCCGTCATCTAAAATTTGTTATTTTCATGCTGATAGAAAAACTCTGATTCTGGTTAATTTTGCATCCTACAGTATAAAATAAGTAATGACAGCTGGTATAATTTGTGCTAATATCATATTGGGTCAATATCGGTATCGGACAATCCTCAGAGCTGCAATATTGGTATCAAGTCGGAAAAGAAAAAATTATATGGGGACACTCCTATCTCAGGGTAGCCTAAATGTTTGCTTTGTTGGAACTTATTGAGCAAATGTGTTGCCATCTTAACGCATTAAATCTTAAGAACAAAATAAAGCATGTGTGTGTGTTTTTTAAACCTTTTCTAATGCACTACTTTAAACTGTTTAAGCAAAAACATTGATAGAAAGACAGCCAGTTCCTAAATCTGGAGATGCGTGCTGTCTGTGACCTCCTGTCTGATGGTGGGAGCTGAAAATGGCGGCAGCTAGCCTATGTAGAGTCCTTTAAAGTCTTCTTAGCCTTGCTGAGTTAGCAGGACAATGCAGTGCTCTCAAGACAGAGAGTAATCTCTGATTTCTTTCTGCAGTGTGAAAAACATGCTGCAGGGTGTTTTTGCTGTGCAGGCTCTCATACAACACAGACAAGCAACACATCAGGATGTGCTCTACTGCAGATTAACTTTAAATAACACTGTAATTAATTACATTTCATCTTATTGCTCTTCCTAGTAACACAGAATCGATGGAAACTGCTGCCATAAATATTAAGGCTGTGAAGTTTGTGGGAAACATTCGGCCTCGAACTTCTAGCCACGACTGCAAACATTCTCTGTCAGCCTTTTAGCAAAGACACCCACCTCAGTTTCCTGCCTTTTGTCTGCTCTCCTAAAACCAAACACAACAGTGTTGTAGATGTCTACCTTCGCTTTCCAATGTCATAAGGAAACTAGATATGAAATTCAAACCAGGTTCCTTTAATATTGTCTAGGTTTCTTAATAGAAGTTGTGTGAAACGTTTCCAGCAAAAGGTTTTAAAACCTCTATTTAGAAACAACAGTCACCATCTTAATAATATCTAAGGATAGATGCAGTAGAGAATTTATGCTAAAGCTTTGAATACATCTCATGTTGTACAAGCTTTGTGAAGAGTATATTCATTAATCAATCTTTTCTAATCGGGTATTTAACAGATACGATAATCAGATGGAAGGGAAAACAAAAGTAAACATCTGAAAACACCATTTAAATGGAAAGTCTTATTGAAAACCCAATCAGCCTGAAACTGTTGCCAGGGAAAATTATCCCATAAACATAACTCAACCCAGCAGCTCTTTTAAGACTTTCTTTTCTGATTTGAAAATAATTAAACTAAGTGCTTTCCATTAAGCTTTGCAAAAACATGTCGTGCCAAACTAACCTATTAAACCTAAGAGATGACTTTATAGCTCCGCTGCTGTCTCGGCAACTCTCACTTGTGAGTTCTCTGTGTGTTGGCGTGTGTGTGTGGCTCTTTCATTTTTCTCTCCTGTAGCCGCCACTCTTCTTTTAATTAATCATGGCTGGTATAGTGCTATAAAAGAGCGGCTTAAGCTGAGGTAACATCTGATGAGTCTGAGGTTTTTCTATTTCCTCCAGACCGTATAGACATCTCTCCAGTTCTTATTCCCACATGCCCTTCACACCTTTACAAGACCCTCAAGAGTCATTTTAGAATGATTTCAGACCTTTTGCTTTTTACTTCTGTATGATAACCAGGAGGTACTTACCTCCACCTTTAGCTTCTATTCTAATTTTGTTCTTTATTTAAGTCATTTCAGTCACCTCATGTCAAATGTTGAATTGCCACTGTTTTCGGGACCCTATTGTGAGGATTTCTCTTTTTCTAACCTCTTTTTAAAGTATGAATTCATTTTACCACAATGTTTATCTTCAAAACTCACAGACTGAACGGCTGGAAAAACAGGAGGGAAAGATGGATTGGTAGGTGGACAAATGGAAGGATGGGTAAAAGGTTGTAAAATATTCGACTAGGAACATATCTAGGAAATACAAAGATATATATATATATATTTTCCTTTTTCATTCCTGGATGAGGTAGAGCAGTATGGATATATTCTAACTTAACTCATTACTCCAGCAGACTGCACAGGAACTGTGTGATTTGCAGGGTTTTTAAAAGCACTTAAAAAAAAGAATACAACCATATCCAACCTCACTGCATTGCTATTACATATTGTTTATTTCCCACTGACACTGTGTTTCTTTTTTCTGTTATGTAAAAACAATAAAATTCAAGTGGAAAAAAAGTTTTAAAAACTAAATAATTTTAAAAATGAAGAACTACTAATAAATACTATTTAAAGATAAAAAAAAAAACAATGCGGCATTCTTCTCTATTTGTGCTATCTTTTAATTTACACCTGTAGCGACATCAACCACTATTCTTACAGCTTTATTGAAGAAATGCTACTTAAAGAAGCTGATAACTTTCTGGTATGAACTGGTTACCGGCATTAAGCTAAAGTAAGGTTTTAATAAAATTGCAAGAGCTGGGAGTAGGTCTGTCATGATAACATGGGTGCCTGGGTGCCATTCCGAACTTAGTCACGCCCACAATAGTAGCGCGAGTATGCTAGCACAATATCTGGCAATCAAATTGTCAAGGCGGGCTTTATACGATGATGGACAGATGATCAACAGTAACGTAATCAACCACGTGACTAAAGCGCGCTTGGGTGACAACAACAATGGCTGCCGCTGGAGAGTTGAGGTGAGTAGATTCTGCTATTAGGTCTGTTCTAGAAGATATCGACAGCAAATTAATTTTAAAAGAGAAACAGAGAAACGCGATCAAGGCTCATCTTCTTATTCTAGGCATGCAACTGCACGCTTTGATTTTTGTTGACAACAACTATGCGTCGCTTCACATACGTCACGCACTCCGTTGCTCTTATTGGTTGTAGGTCTATCCAATTGAGTGCAGAGGCATTTTTTTTCCTGGTTCGTTCAAAACACGCCCCATAATCACAGCTCTATGGAGCAGTACCAGACTCATATTCTGACTAGAATTGAGTAGGACAACAGTACGTCAGGCTAGCGATAAATAGGGCTGGGTAAAAAAATCGATTTAATAAATTTTGAATCGATTCCTTTACATTTTTGCAAAATCGATGTCTAGGCAATGTGAGATTAGTTTTATAGTGACGCGCGTGACGTTCACGTTCATATGAACAGGAAAGATGCACTCAAGCTTACCTCAAGCCAGACAGCTGCAAATATAGCCAATAGGTTGACTGAAGACATTAACAGATAGGGCTGACCGGCAAACACCCTGTAGTTGTTATAGACAACGCTGCAAATATGGTTTGTGCAGTGGAGATAATGCAGCTCATGAATGTCTGCTGTGTCCCCGCTGCGTCACATCCGCTTGCTCGAGTGAGGCTTCACTTTTTCACTTTCCACAAACAAGTTTGCACTTATGAGACAGTTCTGTTCACATCTCTTGTTTAAACTGTCTGATTTACAAGTTTGCACTTTTTGTGTTTAATGTGACAGGAAAAATTAAAAGATGAGTATTTTGAAACACAGTTAAACCACTTTCATTATTGTAAAAACAGATTGAATCGAAATTAATCGATTTAGAACTGTAGGAATCAAAATCGAAATGGCGAAAATATCCAGCCCTAGCGATAAAAGGTATATTGTTGTTCGGTACCGTCGCTGTCCCATTCCATTTTCAAACCAAATACATTTCTGTTTGTCCTAATCTTAACCAGCATGTCTCTAATTTGCTACTGATAAGTCACACGGCTTTCATGCTACAGTCGCTATGCTAAGAAAAAAAATAAGGGGAGGGCTGAGTGGTGACTGATGCATCGGAGTGAAACGTTTTGTCATCCAGAGAGAAGGACTCACAAGGAAAACATGCAAGCAGGTAAAGGTAAACTGTTGAGCTTATTTAAATTTGTGATGTGATTAATTGATTTATGGCTTATTGTGACAAGCCTAGTTGGCTAGGAAAATGGATGGATGAGCCAAGAGTTTAAAGTAGTTTAAAAGTGATGTCAGAGAAGATTCAGGAGGTTTCTCTGATCCTGAGAATTTACCTGAGAAATAGGATCATAGACATTGATACCAAATGAAAACATGAGGAAATATTGCAGCTTGTTGAATGGTGGAGCAACACCTGCATTTCATCTACAGCAATACATTTTATCCATAGTAGAGACCACACTAATAATGGCGTCACCATGCGTATATTTAATCCGATGCTTTTTATGTGCAGTATAGATATAAAGATAAATTACAGCTTGTGTGAGTAAATGTAAAATTATCCCTCCAACTGACATCACTGATGAAAGTTAACCTAACATGGACCAGTTCTAATAGAATCATAAATGTTAAAAGTTTAACAACAAATGGAGCCAAGTGTGTTAATCAGTCACTAAAGCAGATTAGGAAAAAATAAACAAAACTTTCTTTTTGTCTATATACTGCAAACATCAACCTAATATTTGCAGAGAAGGTTACTTTTCCTTTAATCAGTTTATTTAATGTATTTAATATTTTAAAGGATTCTTTTCAATACGCTGCAAGCAGTTAATGCTTTTATTGGGCTGTCCTTTCTATTCCTATTACATCTGTATAAAGTCAGACTAGGTTTCCTACCTGGTCCAGTGGGACCTTTTCCTTGCCCGTTAGCCATGCTGTCCACACTAATCTTCTGCATTGCCTGCAGAAGAGCTGGTTTAAGACTTGTGCACAATTCTGTAACAAACTCTCTTTGTCCAAGCAACAGAGCCTTCAGCACATCCAGGACATGCTTTGCAACAGGGGCTTCTCCGCTGACAACCATGTCCTGCATTAGCATAGAGAAAACAGCGATTGTACCATCATCTTTAAGCTTATAAAATTAGAAATATATTTAGAAAAAAAACTGATAGAATTCATGTTTTTGTCTGAGGGTTTTTAAGAAACAGATATCCTGGATTGTAGTATTAGTTTAAAAATCTCACCAAGAGGCTAAGCATGACAGCTGGATACTTCTTCAGAAGAGCCAGCAGCTCCAAGGTTCCTGCGTCTGGTTCTTTATCCTGTTGCTGCTCTGTTTCTGTCTTTCCATCTGTTGTCTGCACATCTAACTGTGAGTAGTGAAATCAACCAACTTTATCATCAGTTTCGACCATAAATGTCAAATAAAAAACTTGCTAGAGATAGTTATCCATTACATCTATGTATTATACCGTGTTTCGCCTGGCCTCCATTTGTGATTTTTTGGTCAACCAGAGCTCTAAGACCGGGGCTCCAAAATGCTCTGCTAGTTCTGGATAGCGCCAGATGAAGTGGAGGAGTGCAGGGTGATGACTGTAGAGGGAAGAGAAGCTCTGGCAGGAGGAGAGTGCTTTGCTGATGTGGTTCAAACGAGCCTTGAACAGAGAAGCAAAAGCAGTTTGATGAAACCAAAGAACTTTTTTAAAAAGATAAATGTGCATAGCAGAGAGGCTGCTTTTAAACCGAGCTGCATCAGAACCTCTCAGATACAGTTGGACCTATAATTCAATATACATCACATTGATATAACATAATCTAATCTTGCAAAAAAATATTTACCTTTGAGCACATTCAGAAAAGCTGTTTAGTGCTCTGTGAGAAAAAAGCACCATGCATTTTGAGAATATATTCTTCTGCTTGGCTTTAGATAAATTATATCAAACAAGATTAATACTCTGGTGCTGTGTCATCTAAAGCACAAGAAAGCCTTTGTGTATAAAGATGGATAACGACCGTTGATCTTGGATTATGATTATTCCATGACTCCCACTTTAATGGTTTAACATTCCAGCTTTTGCTGATCTTCGGTGCACAGAAAACCCATCAGTCTGGGTACCGTCACACTGATAAGGTATTGAAACATTAAAGCAGCACCGGCTGCCATTAAAGCTTTCACGAAGAAAGCAGTGAGATTAAATATTTCCCTTAGAATCTGAGTGCTGAGTCAGTAAGGGAAAATAAAAGGGCCTTTCTAAAGCTATGGGTTAAAAATGCAATTATCAGGGTGGAATACTGGCAAAGTAGATAAAAACGCTGAAAATGCAATTAATTTAATTGCATGCAATGCAATTACTATTAATAAGGAACGTGTATTATGGAAATCTTTACTTGTCTGGTAGATACTTAATATTCTAATGTCTGGATCAATTCAAATGGACACCTTAATCCTCCCCCTGCTTTAGAAAGTATCTTATTGAATTATCTCCAACCTTAAAGGTATAGTGGAGGATGGTCTTTTTATGGATGGATCATCAAAATAAGTGGTCCTCCTGATTGTCAATCATTCTGGTGATATGTTTACGTAACATCGTCCTATGTGCTCGTCCCCATTTTCACTTACCAGTGGCTAGTCTGACATAGTGGAAACATTGCAAATCTTTTGTAAAGCAAGCTTGTATGAGTGATGTAAACAGCCACTTTTAAACAGTGTCCATGAGTCATGCATGCTCTTTTACGTGTTTAATAGGCGTTCCCACTCGGGAGTGGGTATAGAGATGTGCATGTGCATTTTTTTTTTTTTTTTTAAGTAGAGAGGTCAGGTCTTTTCAAAAATTTGTGAAAATCCTACATTATGCTTTTAGCACTTCTCTAGTTCCTAGAAAAATAAATACTGGCTCTTAATACATTCTGCTGCAGTCAGAGATCAGATTCATGTCTTTACCAGTTTTGTCCAGTTTTTGTCTAAGCCTTTGTAGGGTGAAATCATTTTGATGCTTTGTAGCCTGACTTTGGCTCAAGGACACAAATGAACAAAATTTAAAAGAAATAAAATTAATAATACTAAGTCATCAAAGCTGAATGTTTATATAATAATGGAAGAATTAAACTCATGAAGATTATATTAAAAGTTGCCAATGGTGTAAAATGTATTTACATTTATTCTAGGGTCACTTCCAGAATTTCTGAAATAATGTAAGGTTGTTTTGGCTGTTGGGCCAAGAACTTGCCCCAGTTTGCAGAGTAGAACATCAGATTTAGAGCCACGACAAACGATTCCTCTACCGTATTTCAACAGCCCTCGTCGCACACTATGTACACTCACCATTTTTTTTCTTGTTAGCTTAATTTTTGTTTACAGTGCATTTATGTATTTGCATCACATAAGCCGTCTTTACCAGCATAGTGCAGACTTTTACATATGATGTATATCCTGTCTGTAAATAAATAAAACATGTTGCTTTGTAAAAAGTCTTGAGCGGGTGTTTTTAAAAGCTATGTATTTAAAGTTATAAACAATGGTTCACTCTGCTCTCATGATGCAATTGTACACTATAGCTGTCATAGAGCTTTTGTAAGTTAATGTTTGGTGAACTGCTACCCTATCCAGACTTGGACTCTTGTCTTGGGTCACGGCCAGCAAGTAGAGGGCAGAGCGGAGAATGGAGCGGGGAAGGACACAGTTGCCCTGCTCCTGCACTGACTGCAGCAACATCACCACACTGGAGAACACTGTCTGATCTGGGAGCAGCCTGGATTAAACAAACAAAAACAGAAATGGTATAAATTGTCAGCTTAAAAGTTCAGAAATATAACAACTATTTGGACTGCTTAGACAGACAACTGGCACATTTCACTCTGCTTCTCTACAGAGATCTCTGAGGCAAAAAGACACTAAATCTTCGTGTAAATTTTATGAGAAAAAAACTCAGAAATCTGTACTACAAACAGAATTTATCTCCAGCCCCCAAAATAAAACATTAATCTCTTACTAGTAAATCTCAGTGAAAGCACACAAGGCAAGGAGAGGCCTTTATTGCCCTACCCTTGAGGTAACCCTAACTCAAAGGTCAACAGAAAGATAAAATGTTAAAAGGATAAAAAATAACAGCATTTCTGAGGGCATAAAATATCAATATGAAAACTCTGTTAGAGCTGCTGCAGCAGCCTGGCAGGAAATGTAAGAGAAATGCCAAACTAGGACATGTAACGACAGAAGGTTATATTTGTCACCCTACATTAACGTCTAGCTTTACATGAACCATGCCACAAACATCTTTCCCTGATATACAGAAAGAGATGAAACACAGTAACTGTGTGATAGAAAAAGGTAAATAAATTACCTTTCCATGTACTTTTTAATATATGGTTATGTTACAACCCCTAACTTAAATGGCTTTAAGGGAATCTCAGGGGACAGAGAATAAAGTAGAGACTGAGTGTTAGAATAAAGCTTCTTGAAATTCAAGAAGCATTCAGTAATCATGTCTGCTTCACTCTGATTGATACAAATCCATCTAATCTGTGAAGGCATCAGGGGTACATTAGAGAACATTAGCAAACAAACAGATTCATGAAGACCAAGGAATGCAGCAGATGTGGGGAAGTTTAAAATTTGCAGAACTCAGAGCTCTGTTCAGTGAGTCCTTTCACTGGAAGAGAAGAGCTTTAATCAGAAGCAACCAGAGGCTCATGGGAACTTTAGGGAACTTTAGCAGAGATCCAATCTTCAGGTGGAAGAATCTCTTGACACCTCCCTACTAGTTTTCTCCAGCAGTTTGAGGCTATTGTTTTCTATGAAAATACAACTCCATAGCATGATGATACCACCACCATACTTCAATATAAGGATGGTTTTGGTCTGTTTGTGGGTGGTGCTTGGTTTTATCCAAACAATACACCTGACATTAATACCACAAAGTTCAGTCTTTGTTTCAGCAAACCACAGAACATTGTTCTTCACAGTCTAAGAGTCCTTAAGGTGCCCTTTGGTAAACTACAGACGGGCTGCTGTGCTTCTTCTCTTAGTGAGTGGCTTTCATCTGACCAATGTGGCCACTCTACCCTAAAGGGCAGATTGATGGATTGCTGCAGCGATAGTTGTCCGTCTGTAAGTTTCTTCTCTCTTGATGAGCACTGGAGCTCAGACAGAGTGACTATGGGGTTCTAGGACATCGTTGAGTAAGGCTCCTGTGCCCTGATTGTTCAGGCTCTGGGCTGGCTAGCCGGCAAATAGCATAAATGAGCAAAGGAAAGCTGTTGGGCTACAACCAACTCTGGGACATCTATTTCCAGAGCTATATTGGCAAAACAGGACAAACACAAAAAAGAAAGTCACAGAAATGTTTCTGTACCCTTCATCGTATTGGTGCCTCAAGAAAAAAAAAATCCTGTATAGGTGGTCTAGTCAGCTTCTTAGTTTTTATGTTTGATGCTTGCAGTCTAACATGAACTGTTAATTTTGGGACTTTAGATAGAAAAGAGAACAAGTTGAATACTGTATACCAAAGCCGGGGGACTCCATAAGCCGTTAGAACATCTAATGGGGTGATAAGAGAAAAGAGTATGCCCCCTTAGCCCAACCTAAACTTTCTGTTAAAAGCTGTTAATACTTAACTAAATGAGATTTCTAGGTTTTAAATGTTTACCAAATGTATAACCATCTCAAATAACTTTTTAACATAGTCAGACTGGGGTAGTGTGTGTAGAATTTTAAGTAAAATGAATAATCTAATATCTTTTAAGACTGCAATGTGACTAAATGGGGAACGAGTGCAAGGCTGCACAGGAAATTTGTGAGTAATATTAATAATGTCACACACACACACATCTGCAATGAAAAACTTTGCCAATTTTAAAAGCAATGACAGAGTTTCTGTGAGTTATAGTTCTGACAATAAGCCTCAGCAGAGATTAGTGTTGTTCCACTGGCAGAGAGCAGAATTAAGTTTGGTGATACTGTACTTTTCCAATTGATTCCCACAGCCCAGTTAACATAGTTCTCCCCACAGAAACTCAGCCAGTAAATTACTTTCCTGATCAAAGCCCTTTTAGTTGTAGTGCAGATACACTGCGACTAGCTTTAGGGGAGCTGTCTAGGCTCCTGAAAGAACTACCATTGTTTCTCTTATTGAACTGCTAAGCACCCGGGACAATACAAGCAAAAAGATTTTTAATTCAGACAGAAATATTTCTGGGTTTGTGATTTTTAACAGAAACACTGCTATTTGTCCTGTAGATGGGATGCCTGCAGTATGTGATAAGCTGTGGAGAACTTTGATACAGCAACTGCAAAGAGACTCACGGGGAAATTCTGCAAAATGTGGTAAGAATGTCTAAAAAACCGTCAACAGGGTCTCATTCTACTCCTTAGAGACCATTTCCAAGGGGAACTGAATAACAAAGCTTTCTGATGCAAGACGAAAGATTTTTCTATGGAATGAAACCTTACTCACCCCACCCTGACACCATGGAAAAGAAGGTATTGTTCAATAGACTCCAGAACAACGTGTACTAGCTTACAATTCTCTGAAAACTTAATATTTTTTTCTTTTATTTGGTACTCAGAAGTGATAGGGAAGAAAAACAGCTTCCTAAAAATCCAATTACATATGACCAAAGTGTTGCTTGCATGTCCAAAACAGGGATGTTTGTATCTACGACTTTTACCTGTCTCCTTGCTTTATAGCCAGGTAAAGTATAATCAACAGACAATACTGAAGGGCCCTTGGTTCTTCATATTCACACAGCAGGGAGGGCCACTCAGACAGATGAGAATGCAGAGAGGAAAGGTTGGACTGCAGAAGATTTTCCACCTCCTCAAGATCTGGGGATGAAAAATGAAATACAACAAAAAGTTTGAACAACCCTGCTTATGATAAAAGGGGAGAAAATCCTGATTTATCATGTTAAACAGAATGCAGCAGAGGCCTATTTACTTCAGATTAGCATCTAAGACTGAACCCAAGCCACACCTGATGCTGTTAAACCCCTGGGTAGGAAATAAAACCCTGTGAGGTGGTGCTGATTTATCACTTTTCCAATATTCTCTGGTACAACCATACATTAAGCCAATATCTGTCTCTTTAGAGAACAATGCTGTCATGGATGTTTGTAATCAATATTTGTATTACAGGAACAATAATGTCAACAATCAGTGTGGTCCCTGGAGAGTAGATTGCCAGAGTTAAGCTTGCATCAAATACAAGGCGCTTTAATGAAGCTAATTTGGGGCTAGGAATTGCAAATTAGAGATTTTAATTAGATTCTTTAGAGCGCTTTTAAACCAACTGTTTATATAGGTGTTGTATGAGCCTCTAATATATGTCAAAACAGCTTTTTTTTTCAAGTGTCAGTGAAGGAAATCTAAGAATTTTTTTAAGACCATTAAGATTAAAACCCGACACCCTCTGTTGCTTTAAAAAATAATAATAAAAACACTTAAATGTAAACTATTAGGTAAGTAGGTTGTAAAATCTTCTGGCAGGCTGCTCCGTCGCCTGTTGTTAGGCTCTAAGCAACTACTGAAAAAAAAAAAAAAAGGTGGGGGAAAACTGACAAAACATGACTTTAAAGAAAACAACAAAAATAATGTTTTGCAAGTAAATCTCTATTAGAGTTTCATACGTTTAAACAAGGCAAAGTACTATAAATATTAACAGCTTTCAACCAGTACTTTACCAAGCCTTTACCACATCTGATTTATTTTCAGCATTCTATAGTAGGAGTCCATCATCATCATCTCACATCTTCAGCACATTTCAGTCTGAACTGAAGACATCTTTAGATGACTTCAAGGGTCTCCTATCAGTTTCAGTTACAAACTTGGCTAAATCAATTTAAATTATTAATTTACTTCTGAAAGTGCCCTTTTTTTGCTGATTTTGTCATCTGCTTTAAATCGCAGCAATAGCAGAAAATTAAATCTCTCTACATCTTTAGGTTTCTTGCCTGAGAATTTTGAAACATCAAACTTGGGGAAAAAAGCCCTCAAAGTTCAATGTGAAGAAACATAATCCCATAGCATAATGCTGCCACCACCACATATCTGTCACGACTTAAGGTTTTGTACAAAAATATCTTTTGGGAAATATATCTGTGCTCAGAAAAAAAGCTTTAGTAGAGAAATATGGGAAAAATGTATAATGGAAAATGTAACAAAATTTGAATGTTTTTTTTTTTAAATATATATGATTTTCTGACAAAGTAAGTCAGAACAAATCATGTTAATGCAACAAAAAGGTTCTAATCAGACATCCCTGCAGCTCCTTCTGTGTTGATGTCAGTCTCTTAGCAGCATCTCTGGCCAATTTCAGCCTTAGATTTTTAATTTGGAGAAAGTCTGGTACTTCCATGCAGATTAAATGTTTCTGGTGCGGTGAATCTGGAGTGGCTTTTAGAAGTTACTGCAATGCTGCATCTCTCCAACTCTATTAGTATTGCATCATATTGCAGTATTGTATGTCAAAACTGTCATTCCAGTGACTATTTTCAAAGGAAAACTAGAGCAGCCAAATAGTGATTCAATATTAAACCAGCAAAATAGCTGAGACAGAAACCAATAGGGAAAAAACAGATACCAAGACTAGATAAAAAATAAATAAATAAATGAGACAAGAAACATTTGAAAAATTAGACCTTAAAATTGGGCTTCAACTAAAGGATGCGACTGATATAGTGTCAGCAAAATCAAAATAAAACCACTGGATTTTATGCCTGGTTACTCAGCTTTTCTATACTTGAGGTCCTATGTGCACCCAGGAAGACTCAATCCTGAGTATTACTTAACAGGTTAATAATAATAATAATAATTGAACTTTATTGATCTCACACCGGAGAGATTTACCTCTGCATTTAACCCCATTGTGCGGCGCCCGGGGAGCAGTGTGGGGTTAAAGGTCTTGCTCAAAGACCAAGAGTGTAGGCTGTTGGGATCAAACCGGGTACTTGAAACCTTCTCAGAGCTCGAGCGCACTGCTCTTACCAACACTCCCCAAGCAACACAGTACATTTTGCAGTCTTAAAGTAACGCTTCAAGTGTTAAATCTAACACCAATCTGAGTGCATCCGGTCCCACTCTGAATTTGTGTTAAATTAACTCTCTACATAGCATATATCTTACTCCAGTCGCTGTACTAACTTTAAAAGAGTCAAAGAACTTTGAAACTGCATATTTAACACTGCAGAATTTACTGTGTATGTAAACTACACCACCAGAAGGTTTCAGCTTTTTTAGTTTAAACATTTTCATGGAAAAGTATTTGTGGTTTTCTGTAGAGTTGTGCATAATATGTCATATTTGATGTGGAGAAATTATAATATGGTTGGAATTTAAACATTTTAAGGGTTTGAGAAGATCATTGAGTGTTAATTGATGTAAAATAACTAATTACCCTACACAAATGAATCTTTGTATCAGTAATACAATCTCTTCTCAATTTATTAACCTGAGTTTTAAGAAAGGCATAAATAAATAACAAAACTTCAATGAAATGTATGAAATCAGTGTTTGTCCTGCTGTTCTCAACAAAATGCAATTTATGGAAAGACGTGAGGAAGTTTAGCAGAAGAAATCCTCAATAACCTATAGATAATTCATGGTTCTGACCTATTTTGCATCAATCTCAAAACAGCAACATAAACTGGATTTGGATGTAAAACAATCAATGTATGGAGAATGAAGAACTACAGAATAAAATGTCACTGCTGAATGTACCCGCCCAAAGAGATTCAGTTATTTGCTAACTTCTTATCCTTGCAGGGTTTCACGGATAAGAGTTGGTGGTTATCTTCAGGAGTCATGGGTTAGGAATACATCCGGGATAGGCAGGTGGCCAGTCCATCATAGGACCACATAGAGGTGTCAGGAGTAACAACTATGCTTGGATATCATCTTAGATCAGGCAATAGCCCCACAAAGCAGGAGCCATAGAGGTCGGCACCTGTGGTGCAGGAACCTTAGGGCTTTAAACACGAGAAGCGCCCATGGAGGGGCTTTGAAGACAAGGCACTCTCAGAGAGCTTTGATTCTGGGAAAGGTTCACCATAAAGTACAGGTGTTACGGTATAGAAAATAGCATGCTCAAAGTTTACCTAAGTATTTCTAGATGGCACAGTGTTGGCTCAGCGGTCTCTGGATTGCACAGAGCGGGCTCATTATGAGGCTCTGACTCTGGAGAGGGATCACTAAGAAGCTTTGACTGTGGACAAAAGATCTGCTGCAGGTATAACCTACAGTGATGGTCGAACACAGCCTGGAGCTGTGGAGAAGGTCTGAAGGGGCTTACGGCTGCCCAGAATATCAGACATGGCCTGCAGCTGTCCAGAAGGACAGACATACCTTGCACCTGCCAAAAAGGTCAGACATGGCTAACAGCTGCACAGAAGGGTTTAAGCCAGAAGCTGATATGTTTCCAATAAGGCTGAGTGGCAGGAATAGGTAGAGTAACAAACTTCTGGGAACCAATAGAAGCAGAATGATAAGTTTTTATTCAGGCAGCAAGTGGAGTACTGATGTAAGGCTGGAGTCAGACTGCTTAACAAGCTTTGACCTTTTTGAAGCAGAAGTGTCGCTGAGAAGTGTTTTCGAGAGCCCCCCCAGTCATGAGACTGCTTCAAATGAGGCCTCGTTATGTCAAAATTTGTGTCAAGCTTAACAGTACATTTGAATAATCTGGGCATTTCTGTACTACAGTACTGAAGTATCTAAATGGCATCAGAATCGTGGCTCAAACTGTGGGTTTTCCCGTTTATTTGAAGACAGGGAAAGAAACTTTATATTAAGTTCAAGTTTACAATTCCAATAGTTACAGCTACAACCACTTAAATCTAAAACAGACAGAAACACACACATTACAAACTCACACACCTATACTCACTAGTCCTCCACTGATTAATTGATAACAGATATTTATTCACACAGAACATCTAAACAGTTCTAGATTATAGCTTAGATTAGATTAGTTTAAAACAAAAAGAAATATATAAAAGATTATAATATAATATTCATTTGAATAATTATTATCAATACCATCATTATGGAACAAACTTGTTAATGTGGTCATTAGGATACCTGCTCAATTGTAGCTCTGATAGCATTCAAGGGGATGGGTTAAATGTATCTCTGTACTTGTGACAGTGGAATGACAATAAAGTTTAATTCTATTCTATTCTATTCATTCAAAACTGTATCAAATGTATCGAGCATGGCATTGAGATTTGGGCAATTATGTCAACTTTGTTCATTGGTTCGCAGGACTTCGAAATTCCCATCACAAGTGGAGTGTGAGGAAGTTATATAAAGGGGAACAGCTGGAAAGACTTGGGGATAATTAGTGGTACTAAGTGGTGTCTAGGAAGTGACAAAAAAAGACATGCACCATGTAGTGGGAGCAATTAGTCCAAAACTAAAACAGAACAATAACAAAAGCATGACAGATTTGATTCAGAGCCCATATAATATAGAAAATCACGATTTTCTTAAATATTTTTTAAATTAAAACACATTTTAGTAAAAATAATTAAATATTTGCACACGCAAACATAGCTAATGCTACCAATGGTCCGAGCATGCACTGCTTGACAAGTTTTTTACTCTTAGTGTATAACTTTAGAGACATTTGGGCCTGTATCAAAGACTATAGCTTTCTCTTTATACTTCAATCCAATATTATTCACATATTATTTTCTCTTGCTTCCTAAGAATGTCTTCAGAAGCCCTTCGATGCCTTAATTCTAGTCAGTTGGGCTGAGTCAAGGAAACATTCTCGCCGTTTCTGTGTTTTAAGGGATGACAATAAGCAATGACAAAGACTTTTTGTCAGGTATATTGTAATTGTCATTCAGAAACCAGATTGGAAGGAAAACAAATTAATTATTTATGAAATTTTTGGTAATGTATGCCTTTTTATTCATTTCAATTCTTATTGATCCCAAAAGTTATTTTTGTTTTCAGCAAGTGGTATGTGTTTATAGCTGTAGGCAGGAAGAATCCTCGATAGCGGCCTGTTTTGCATCTGAGCTGTAGAAGCCTTTGATTTACACACAGTCTTAATCACTTATACACCAGAGAGAATAAGCCTCTGTTATCCCTGGGTATTTGATAATACAACAAAATGGAATTTTGTAGTTTGGGTTTAGGTCAAGTATCATTAAACATTTCAATAATATTATGTATTTCAGCCCCTCGTTCCAAACACGAAATGGGAGTAACCTAACATGATATACCAATCCGACCTGGGAACCTGCTGGAGAAATTTTTAGTTGGAGGAGTACTTTTACAACCAAGATATTACTACAATAACATGGGCAGCAAGCAAGGAAGGAAGCAATTTGTTTGTTATGAAGTGATTGAGATGCAAATTGAAACATAATTCAACAATCAGCTACTTTTAAAGCGGAATGTAACTTAATAATTTAGCACGTCAATACATGCCAATATAAACTTGAACATCCACTTTCAAGGTTGAGCAGTGATTAACTTCTGCACTCGCAGCAAACTATGTATTTACTGACATAATTCTATAAATCTTAAATTGTATTTCAAAGCTCAGTCAGAAAGAGATGAAATTGTAAATTACGATCTCTGTATTTTCATGACCATTTGTTACAGAAAAATGTATAACCTCAATAAAAAACTGTGGAAAATTTGTATACATTACCAGTCACATTATACAGTATCATCCAACTGGAAGCAGATAAGCAAAAGAGAACTGCAAATGAATCACCTTTACCTTTTTGACATTTTAGAAAGTTTATTTTTTAACTGCCAAAGCTCTTTTTTTTTAGATCTGCCAAGGATTTTTTTTGGTTCATCAAGGACTGTAATGGCTCCCAGGAAATCTACAATCACCTTCATAAGTTTTTAATAAAATCAAGAGCACTGGGGTAAACAACATACTCTCTTAAAGACTTTTAAAGACCAAAAAAGTGTCTTCAATAAAAGACTTCTACAGGTCTGATGCAAGACAGGCTGTAACAAAAGACCCATCCTTCTGGACACTGGAGCATGCTACTGCTGCTGTTGGTGAGAAGTATTGCGCTCCTGTTTTGACAGCTGACATACATGGTGCTGTTCAGGCGATCTCTGTCTGAACTATTCTTTTTTTTGTGATATCTCAAAGTTAATCTAAATGTCCAGAAGCACTTTAGAACACAGCCTCTACTTCTGCACTTTTCTACTGGGCACTTGTTACATCAAACTGTTTTTATTTCTAGTGGTAAGGGGTAGCTAGCTTAGGCTAGTTAGCACTGTTATTGCCCCTCTCTGTCTCTCCCAACTCTTTTCCAAGTCTTGGCTTCAGGTTGTCAAACATGTAGGAGTTAAGAGTCACTTGTAAACAGCCCGGAGCCACTGACACCAGGGACACATCCATATAGTGGTCCCCCAACAGTGCCTGAGCAGCCAGGCGATTGGGTAATGGTACGCAGGAAGCATAGCCGTGGATCTCTGCCCACTGATCACCACCAACCTGTCCACATTTCTAACCGATTTTCCCCACTCAGTTGCACGCCCACCTGCAATCCCACTCTGGTACTTGGCAGCTCCATAGTCAGAAATGTGGCATTAGAGACACCCCTGACCATAGTCAAATGTTTGCCTGAGGCCAGAACAGGCAACATCAAATCTTACCTGAAACTGCTGGCTAAGGATAAGGTTCAATAAAGTAAAATTGCTATTCACGCTGGTGGTAATAACATCCGGTTACGATGGTCACTAAAATTAGTGTTGCTTTGGTGTACATGTTTAGCAAAATAATGTCGGACTTCGTTTTTTTTTTTTTTTGGTCTCCTTTCTGATTTGACCAGTGATGACAAGTTTAACCGCATATCATCATTCAACCGCTGGCTGTCCAGTTGGTGTCCTGAAAACAATGTGGGCTGCATTGATGATTGGAAATCTTTTTGTGAAAAACCTGGTCTCATTAGGAGAGATGGCTTCTCTCCCACTTTGGATGGTACAGCTCTTTTTTCCAGGAATATGTCCAAATCTATTAGTCCTACAAAATCCTGACTACCCAGAGTGCAGAATAAGAAGAAGTCATAGTATAACACACCTCTCTGCTTCTCTACTGTTAACCGCTCATTACTCCATCCAGACAGTGTCCTACCCATGACTGAAATTAGATAAATTAGAAAAGAATCCTAAAGGAGAAAACCATGATAATCTAATTAAAATTAAAGTAATTGGGGGAAAAGTTTAAACTATTAAATGTGGTGTATTTAACATAAGACATTTTTCTTCAAAAAGAAGAAGCTGATCTGGGAGCTGGCCGTGAGACAGACACATCGCTGATGACACAGAGCGCTGTTATCAGTCCTCTGAAACAGTTTATTGACGCATAAATTAACTTAAAAAGCAGAAATCTGCCGGCAGAATATGTTCGCTTTTATTATCCTGGTGCCTGCAGTTTGGATTATTTAGATGAAAAATACCTACTAGCTGCCGCGGTGAACTGCGAGGAGGCGACCCGGCCAGAGGCAGCTGTTGAAGGGATTCCTACTGTTGGCGCACCGCCGGTATGTGGGGGTCTGAGCGGCTCCGACAGAAATAATATTGGAAGGCAGGATGGTAATCTGGATGAACTGACTGCACTGATTAAGTTTTCAGGTGGACTTTCTCACTTAAAAACATATTAAAACTACTTTATTCCCACTAATCACAGCAAATATAGCTGCAAGGCAGAGAAAGGATAGTGAAGCTCCGCCCAACGCGCGTCAGACACATTTTTGCACCGCGCAGCCAGAGCAGCAAAGCTGATTCAGCAGCGCGTCAGAACTAACTGGTACAAGCAGCAAAAATGAAGCAGCAGACGCGATTTTGCTGCTCTTGCCGCTTCCGGTGTGAACGTAGCATTAGTTTTTTTAGAAAGATTATTTTTAAACAAAAATTCAAAATCAATATTTCATTTTACAAAATTATCATTTAGCAAGTTTTGTTTTTATTATCACTTTTGTTCAGACTTGTTTGTTTTGAATTACTAGAATTAAGTTATTATTTTCTTTATTGGGAGGGTATGCAGAATTTCAAACACAACTCTATATCAAAACAATTAGATATTGGCTAAAAATATATATATATTTAATATTGTTTGTTCATTTCCAAAAGTAAAATGTTTATTTTATAGAGATTTATGAGATATAGGTGAAATGATTTAATCTTTCATTTATTATAATATTGGTAATTATGGCTTAAATGTAAATAAATACAAAATTCAGTCTCACAAGAAATTCAAATATCAAATTAGACTGATCATATATGGATGATTTAAGTTAAAATTTCAGTCTTAAAAAAAAGATACTTTGTACACCTTTTGCAAAGAGGTCATCCATCTGTACCACTGCTTATGTGTAATGGAAGTCCTGATTGCTTTGATACCTGCCCTCAGGTTCTCTGCCTTTATCTTCCAAGTGGAAGATGAGACACACCAGGTCAGGTCAGAGGGGTTTCCTTGGCCAATCAAAAGCAGGAAAACCATCATATTTGAATCAGCTTTTGATGCCTTTGGCAAAATGGGCTTATGCCAAGCCCTGCTAGAAAATAAAATAAGCAATTCCATACAGTTTGCCAGCAAAAGCAAGAATTTTTTTCTCTTAAATTTACTGCTAGATGGCTGCGTTAACTGTGGACTCCAGAAAACCCAGAGAACCAACACCAGCCGATATGTCAATCCAAAACAACATTGTCAGTACAAACCTGACACACAATTTTGTCAGAGTAATTACGGATAAAGTCTAATAAATCCTTTTTCAGGTCAGCTTTGTTTAAATACACACGCATATACACTAATAAGGTCTCTGGTTCGCAATAACTTTTCTGTTTCAGGAAGCTGGGAATAAAACAATGACTGTTTTTAATATTTAAAAGTATGATTGAGGGTATTTGTCAAGAATGTAAAGATTCTTATGATGATTATGTGTTGAATGATGATAAATGAAAGTCACTTTTCAGTTGAGTAAAATGAAGAAATGAGAGGCACTTGGCCCAGAAGAAGAGGAAGTGACTTTGTGCACAGCAGGATACATACCATTGGGGAGTTTGGGTTTAGCCTAACTAAGAACATTTGCATCTTGGGGTAGTCCAGTTACCATGACAACACTCAGAAGCTGGGGTATATGTGATGCTAAAAAAGGAAGAGAGTTTGAGACTTTTGGGAAAAAGAGGAGGCCACTTTCTGAAGAGGGAGCATTTACCATGGTAGAATTAAAAAGCAATCATGGGGGTTCCGGAGCAGTACATGTGAGTATGTGAAAAGCATGACAGTGAGCTAAAAGTTCTGTCAGAGAGAAAGTCATCACACCCTGATGAAGCTTCTCACCGCTGGATTGGTTAAAAGAGAGAGAGGCAGTGGGTTGAGGAGTAGGATAAATATGTAAATAGCCATTCCTTAAGCGCTCAGTTCTTCATACTAGGAAGGAAAAACAGACCATTGTAAGAACCATCAGCAATAAAAAAGACATTCCCTAAGATGAGCGAGAGCTGAAAACAAAGTTCTAGCTGTTGTTGCTATTTATGTCATGATCTTGGCAATGATGACTGGATTATGGGTGCATTTCATCCACCTGCCTAGCTCTGCCCAGTTTTCATTCTTACTCATCAGATCCATCTGTTCCAGTTCCTATCTAAACTGCTTGTTCCCAGCCATCAGTGCCAGATTATTCGAGCCATGTCTGAGAATTCTCTAGCGTTTTTGATTACCTGATCCTGACTACTCTCTGCCCCTGGACTTTTGAGTTTTGCTTGCCCCTGCTTTGATCTATTTGGCCTGAACTGTCTTCGGACTGCTTTTTGGATTCTGCCTACTAACGACCTTGAATCTGTCTCCTGATCCCGACTTGGATTTCCACTCAGTACCTTTTCAAATCTCTGATCTTCTGGCCTGGAAATCTGCTCCTGCATTGACTCTGACTTTGGATTTTCCCTCCAGATACCTCTTCTCTTCCGCGTCTGCTGGCTGCTCATCAGTCTGCTCTGCTTCACTCCTAGAACTCTCTGGACCGCTACTGCCACATGCTGTGGAGAAATCATCCAGCTGGATTCCCTTCCTTCCTTTGGGCTCGGACTGAACTTATAAACCAGGTTAGTGACTCACATGCTTGCTATCATGCCCCATCAGAGTTTTGTGGTCAGAATTTCCACCTCTACAGAGATTCAAGTAATCCTGCCCGAACGGATGAACCACAGAGTTCTGAGCAGTTAATTAATGCTTTTTTTTTTTAAATCACTCTGATCTGTCTGTTTGAATCCTGAGTGCTACATTCCAAGTTCTGACAATTTAGTCCAAAAGCCAATATCTGATGGATCAAGACAACATTGTACTTTAGTGTAGTTTTAAACCTGATCAGAGGATTTGAAGACTGAATAGGGGCCGACCAGGGGCTGAAGAAACTTGTTTTTAGGAAAGTCCTGTAGAAATGAAGACAGTTTTCCAACAATTCTGGCCAACCAGGGTTTGTTTCTTAGGAAAGTCTTACAAAAAAGAAGAGAGTTTTCCAAAAAGCCGTCCAGGTGCTGAAGAAATTTGTTTCTTAGGGTTGAGAGTAAGATTTTTTACTCCGTTCAAACTTTAAAATACACCTGGCAATTTCATCTTAAACAGAAGAACATGCTGTTCGTTCTTCAGTTTTGGGTTAGAGTGCCTCTCTGTCAGCCTATATTGTCCTAGAGTGGTGTAATGATTATTGATTTTGTAACTTTGCCTAAGTGCTGCTGTATTAATTCCCGCCAAAGCCAACTAATAAAGCATGATAAATTATATAGTAGTGTGGAGAATGGATGTTTGAGTTACATTTGTAAAGGTAAGTTATTCAATGGTGTAAAATACATTGTGGTCCTTAAGTATAGCCAAACCTTTTAAAACAACATTCTTGGGACTAGGCTAGTCATTATAATGAATGACCTAAAGGATACAACTATTGCAAGTCAGAAAATTGTCATTAACCAAAGCGACAGGTGAAAGCAGGAAGTCCCTGGCTGCTAGACTATTCAACTCACTTGTTGAAAAAGCATGTATCTTTGGGAAGGAGACAATTAGCATAGTTCAGCAAATTCTGTCCATCAAACAACACTAACATAGAGTAATAATTGGGAGGTTCAAAGTCTGCGAACCCGGGCTGGTTTCCAGAGGAATTGAGAAGTGAGAGGGGCTCAACTCTTTCCCAGTCACCTCAAGCCAACGTATATTTTGTTCCTGTCTGCTCCTCAGCCAGACTCTGGGTGCTAAATTTTCAAATAAATGCAGATTTTTCTTTTTTAGTTAAAACAGGACTTTGGGTTATTAAGCAACAGTCCAGTTCTTTTACTCTTTAGGCCAGGTTTGATTGGGTTACCATCGCGGCACTGCAAAGCAGCAGCCAAAAACAGCTCCTCTAGACAATTTCAAAGATTATGCCACTTAAAACGATACAAACTAGACTTCAAACCCGCATCTATGATAGCAAACGCCTGCTGGAGCTACGGTCACAAAATGTTTTAAATACATTTTTGACCGTTTAAAAACCTGCAGAGGGCTAAGGATGGATCTCAACAACATAATGGCGGAACGTAACTGCCGAAGGAAGAGATGCGCAAGACGGAGAAAGGAAGGCTGCACAGGGGGGCTAACGGCAAAGCTAAGGAGAAATCCTCACAGACCTCTGCTTCCATCAATCCTGTTCTCCAACGTACGCTCGCTGGAAAACAAAATGGATAATCTTCGACTGGAACTCTCATCAAACAAAGAACTAAGCAGTAAGACTCGGGGTGGTGGGCTCTGTGTTAACATCAACCACAGCTATTGCAAGAATGCTAGATCGGTCGCCAGCTTCTGCTCTCCAGACATCTAGTTTCTGTCAACTGCAGACCTTTCTATCTGCCAAGAGAGTTTAGTGTGGTTAGCATCACTGCTGTTTATGTGCCCCCCAGTGCTAACACTAAAGAGACCATGAAGACTCTATACCAGTCTATCTTAGCTCCAATCTGCACACAGAGGGTGTTTTCATCATTGCTGGGGATTTTAACCAGGCTAACTTAAAGACTGTTCTCCCTCATTTTTACCAACATGTGGACTTTGCAACTCGGGGTGAAAACCTGGTTTACTCTAACATCAAAGATGCATTCAGATCAGCCCCCCCGCCCCCACCTCGGGTCATCAGATCATCTCTTAGTCATGCTTATCCCTGCATATCCCTTTTGAATGCTCTGCTAAAACATCTGCAACGCTGCAGCAACATATGACAACTTATTAAATATTTATGAGTATGCTATGACTGTGTCAGCCTACATCAACAAATGCATTGAGGACGTCAGCATAAAAAATAACATCACCACCCGGGACAACCAACCACCCTTGATAAATGGAGAGTTCAGAAATCGCTAAAAGCACAGAACTCAGCTTTCAAGTCTATGTGCCAACTTAAACCATCTTAAATCAGATCAGCGAAGCAGAACCAAAGCCAGCAAATGCAGGATATTTTCCACAACGACAGCAACACCAGGAGGATGTGGAAAGGCATTCGGATGATCACGGACTACAACACACCCTCCCCCCAGTAGATGCAGCATACACTGACTTCCTAAATTATCTGAACCACTTCTTCGGAAGGTTTTAGGCAGTAAACAGCACTCCATGCAGTGAAAGACGTTCCACACCAGGGGGAGGAGACACTAAACCTGGACGTAGCTGAAGTGAGGAAAAATCTGAGGGGAGTCAATCCAAGGAAGGCCCCAGGGCCTGATAACATACCTGGGTGGGTGTATAAGGAGTGTGCAGATCAGCTGCCTCCAATCATGATGAAGTACTTCAAAATGCTGGTTAAAGAACACATCGTCTCCAGTCTGCCGCCAACATTCGACCCGTTCCAGTACAGAACCGCTCCACTGAGGACACCATCTCTGCTGCTCTCTACCTGAGCCTGGCACAACGCAAGAAGAAGGACACCCACATGCGGAAGCTGTTCCTGGACTTCGGTTCAACTTTCAACACCATCATCCCACAGCATCTGATGGGCAAACTGGAACACCTGGGCTTCTATAGAAATTTTTTCACGACAACCGGAAGCTGTGTCTGAAGGGCTGGGTCACTTCCTGTTTTACTCTGAAATATGTCTCTCTTCCTCTGGTCCTTTTCATCATCCTTACTTAATTTGCCAGCACTTTCTTTCGTGGATACGGAGGAAATTGCAGCGCCAAATCCCCCCACCAACAACTCTGTGAAAGGATACAAGTTCTTCCACGAAAAATATGTCCACAGCTATCAAGGTAAGAAAAGACGTAGCTTAGCAAGCTAACCGCCAGCTGCAAGATATAAACGACAAAAACATTGTACTGAAGCCTAACTTCGTTTGCTAAATTACATGGAATATTGGAGAAAGACACAGCTTAAACTTTTCAGTTATATTTTGACATTCTGAAATGTATTTACCACTACAGTTTGTGAAAAATAGCATGCTAGAATGTTATGTTAGTTCTGAGATACTATATGATGCTTGACGTTGCAACTATGCTTTACTTTTGCATGCCTGTAGTGTCAAATATTATCGAGGGACAGGTAGTTGTCAGAGCTAGATGCTTCAGATCCATGAAGAAAAATGAGGAACCACACAAGCTGCAGGTTTGAAACAGTCAGAAAGGCGGTTTGCTCTTGTTGGTTTGAGTTCCAGTTTATATTTGATGGCTGAAGAACTTTCACGTATGCCCTCGGACTACTCAGGGCTTATTTTAACATTTTCCTGTTCAGTGGTTACTATATGTTTTGTTTCTGTTGCAGTTGCAACATAATCTGTTTTCTTTCTCTATTAGGTGTTTAAAGCTAAACATGCTATATGGATTGATGAATTAATTTGTTGTTAAAACACTTTTCTGTTTTAGATTTCACTGGGTGTTGGAAAAGAAAAGGCAGAACTGTTGGATTATTCATGTAGTTGTGCAGCTGGTAAAGGTTTTTTCAATCATGTAGTTGCACTTCTTTACCAGACTGCACCCTACTCCCAACTCCAGCTGCCAACTGTTCCTGCTGCACTGGCCTGCACCAGTGATTTACAAAGATGGCACAGACCAAGAACACAGGTAAGAAAAAAAAAAAACATTGTCCTATGGTACGTCAAATCCTACAATATACTAAATATATTACATAAACTAAATTAAATATACTGATATATATATATATATATATATGATCTTAAAATAACAGTAATATAGTTATGTAAACAATTTATTCCCTCTTGATTGTGTCACGCAGCCATTTAGGTTCCTTTACCACCTGTATTTTATGTGCCATATAAGATTTGTTGTAATCTCAATATTATTTGTGTCAAATACAATTTCTCACAATTTTTTTTGGTAGTGAAAAAAATATAGGCTCAACTTCTATCATTTAGTTTTATTTGCATGCTGGGTAAAACTAAACTGTGCAAAATCAGTCCCATTGTGTCCTAAGAAATGCTCACACATCCCTTTATTTCTTCTTTAATTTGACTTATCTTTCTGTCTATTTCTTGTAAGGGGAGACATCCTGAAGCTGTCAGTGAAGTTGTGGTGCGGAATCCTCAAGATATCTGCACTCCACACTTTACAGAGTTTACACAGGTACAACTTTTGGTTTAGTTTTTTTTTTTTTACCTATGTTTCCTTTGTCAAAAGTTATTATGATTATTATTATTTTGTTTCTGATGTTTGTAGGACCACTTCCAGATCCTGACATTCTGGCATCAGGAGAAAAACTACTCCAGCTGGAGTCCCAACCACTTATCGCTCTTGTCCTAGATGGTCTTTCAAATTTAGAGCTGGTTCCATCCAAATATGGGCCTGTGCCACGGGGCTCACCTATGTTTTATCAGTGCCCACCTGAGAAGTCCTCTGGTATTATTCTGCATCACATGGCTCCAGACTTCCCTTCTCTTCCTTTGATGCAGCATAGTGATCCGAATATGTGTTTTGTGCCCACACTCGGGCAACTTATGCATCTTCAGTCTCTGCAAGTGTCACTGGAAATTTCCTATGTAATAGAGGCCACAACTAGACAGCAGTCCAGATGTCTTGCATGGGTACATCTTCGACAGCCAAAACTTACTACTAGCCGTTTCCATGATGCTTGCAGAGGAAGTGCAGAGGAGGAGTCTGCTGCCATGGCACAGGCATCTCGGACACGCTAACAATAAGTCTTGAGCGGGTGTGGCGTGATCAGTCTCAAATTAAATCTAAACTTGACTTATTTTACTTCAACACCTTCATTGATGTGTTCATGTCAATGCAACAAGAATGATAAAATGAGTAACTTAACCTTTTGTTCCTTTGCATTTCAAATACTCAATCTCAAGCTGTGTGAATCCCTGTAAATAGTTGGTATCAATGATACATACACAGATGTGCAAATTTCTTAAAATTCTCCCAAGCCCGTAACATCATAGATGACCCCTCAGACCCCCACCATTCGATGCAGGTCCAGCAGATTCCATAACAGTTTCTTCCCCACTGCCATTAGACTGCTGAATGTTGTGTAAAATGGGTTATTTTATTTATAAAAAAATATATATATATGTTTGTTAGAACTGGTAATATACAGTCATATGTATATTACTATTTTATGTATGTATTTATTACTGTTTTTCAAGGCTGCACTTTAAAAAATGAAATTGTCTAGAGCTGTAAACGAAATTTCTTTTTGTATAAACTCGTGTATACAAAATAAATCTGTCTACATCTAAGGTTAGAGCCTTCAGGCATCTCTGAAGTGTCTTAATACAAGGAATCAAACATTTCTTGTCGACGCATAGTCTTACTCTAGAGGTGCTGACCCAGCCTCAGTTCTAACTGTTGCTGATCCAACTTATGTTACCACATGTCTTTTTTTCATTCACCTGTCATGTCAACAGTCTTCCCTATGACTGAGTCGCTTACTGACCCATAGTGATTTTCAAAATGGATTAGCCATAAAAATTATGGGAAACAAAGAGCTGAAATACTGTACATGACTATATGTTTAATGCTTCTTTTTTTTTATAAAATAGGAATTTGACTTTCCAAAATGAATGCCATTTTTGTTGGGATTGTTCCACCTTTTCCCCAGCAGAGTGCGCCGTGGGTTCTCTGGGCTGGAGCTCACCAGCACACCTGTAGCTCGTCAGCCCATTAGAGGACCCCTCTACTTAAGCAGATGCCAGACCTTTCTTCGACGCCGCAGTGTTAGCTAAGTTTGGTTAGCGAACCTGAGCCTCCTTGTCTTTGAATTTTGTCCCCTTGAGAAAACTGAATTCTAACCAGCCTTTGTCTTGTCGCTCCTAGGAAAACCTGTCTCTCGTGTGAAGCTCTGGGAGAGCTGAATCTGAATCTGCCTGCCTGCCCTAGAGAGCCAAACCTGAAGATCTCACTTTGGAATCCACCTGCTGCTCTCTGAAGGAGAGCAAACCCCTCAATCCAAGGTCTGATCCAACAGTCAGAAGTTAGACGCTGCACCTGCTGAGCACTCTGTCAAACCAACAGTCTCTGGACCCAACCGGTTCCCCCCCTCTGAGAAGAAAGCCAGAAACTCTCCAAGGTATTGTCTGCTATAATCTGAAAACTCAACAACGCTTCCTATCCATCTGGTTAACCAAACTGTCATCTCTGCAGATGCCTGAGAATCCAGCCCGGACCTGTTTCCTGAACGCAGTCTTATTTTGTGCAAACATTTAATAAACTCTGTTAAACTTTTCATCTGTCTCCTGGTAGTGTTCTGCATGTGGGTTTGATTCAGAACCAATCATGACAACTTTTATATGGGTTTTTTTTTTTTTTTTTTCGTTTTAGGTGTAATTGTATATTTCTTTTAAAATATACAATATTTTTAACAAAACAACCATTCACGAAAGATAGGCAAGAAAACGTTTGGGCACATATGCAAATATATGGTGGTTGCAGCATGGGAGCCAATGGGAGGATGGATGGTGATAGCAAGCCCCGACAGCAGACAGTAAGCTAAAAAAAAAAAATTTATGCTGATACTCTGACTTTGTGTGTTTTGTTTATCTTGGAAGAGGTAACATGAAAACATTTTAGTTGCATTTTTAATTAAAAAAGAGGAATTAAACATTTTCTGGACTTAAATTACTTATAACTAGAAAGTTTAGGCAAATATTTTGGACACCACTAGTTTACATCAAAACATTTACATGTGTTAGGATAGCGCAAAGTGCAGACATAAATCTAAGATTTTGAAGCAACACTTGAAGATGTTTATAGATTCTCTGACTAATTTTAACGGGATTCAACTTCTTTGCCAATAACATGTAAAAAATTTAGTCTTCACACATCCACAAAGCTAGTAGAGATACATTAAGGCCTGCTGCTGTAAATACAAACAAAAAATTTATTGAAAATTTGTAAGTAATATTTCAAAATTATTTTTTATTTTTCTTCCACGTTAAGGTGAGAAGCACCTTTGTGTTGATTTCGCGAATAAAATCTCAATAGAGACATTGAAATCCTGTGGTTGTAAACTGGCACAGTGGGAAAAAGTTCAAGTCGTGTGAATATATTTTGCCAGCCACAACAAAACATCAGGAGCCACATCGGTGACTTATAAATGCAAATTATTCCCAATAACTGCATAGAGGCAAAGATAAATAAGAATTTACTGTTGCTGCTTTCAGCAACTGTATGAGGCGTAAACCATGTACTTTATGTAAGTTTTATATACCAGAACAAGAGTCCGAAGGAGGGTCTGACTGGAAGAGCAGACACATGCTCAGTTTCTGCAGAAAACCGCAGCACAATGCATTCAGGCTCGGGTTCCTGCAACAATTCATAAAAGGGAGAGATTCTCACAAAGGACAGAATATAACAATGAAAAACGGAAGCAGAGAATAAAGGAAAGAAAATGCAGAGGAGAGATACATGAAAGGTTTGTACATGGAAAAGTGTACTTTGAGACACAGGACAGGATGTGTTTCACACACACACTCCTTTTTAAAATGAAACAAACCAACCAAGTATAGTTCACTTTCATTACAGCTCAGAGCAGGGGGCCTACAACCTGCTCCAACCGTAGCCATATCAGCTACACTGTCATACACAGCAGCACAAAAACCAACAAATAACAGCCAATGTGCTTTCATATAAGTCAGTGTGTGTTTAGACTGCAGTCGCATCACACTGAGACCAACACATTACTGAAATCATTCAGTTTTTCTCAGCCAGATTGTTTTTTTCCTGTCTGACTGAGCGATTCATGTGTCACTGAAGCGGATTTTCTAGCTGAAGACACAGAACACATGCACCTCCAAGTCTTAACCAGTCAATACAGTTTGTTAATTACTGTTTATGACTGTTTCTGTCTTTGTGTATTCTGTTAGCAGGGCTCCTACAGCATAAGGCAAGTTAAATTCAAGACATTTTAAGACTTTCTAATGCCACTTGAATAAAAGATTTAAGACCAAATTCACAAGAAACACAAGAAAAACCCGCTTGTGACAACTTAACCCAAAGGTTTATTTTAACATAAACCACTGCACTAAGGTTTAAAATTTTGAAAAGCTTCCCATACAGGAAGAAAGCTAAAAACACACAAATGACAGATATATTTTAACCATTATTTAACTGAATTCACAAACTTTGTTTTAGCAGGGAACAAAACAAATCAGCTTTAAAGCCACAACATAACCAGTGCCAAGTATTTTTTGCAGCTATTTTTCTTTGTATCGTTTTCTTATGCTACGTTCACACCAGACGCAGCAAAAGCAGCAAAATCGCGTCTGCTTCTTCATTTTTGCTGCTTGTACCAGTTAGTTCTGACGCGCGTCTGAAGCAGCTTTGCTGCTCTGGCTGCGCGGTGCAAAAGTGGGTCTGACGCGTGTTGGGCGGAGCTTCACTATCCTTTCTCTGCCTTGCAGCTATATTTGCTGTGATCAGTGGGAATAAAGTAGTTTTAATATGTTTTTAAGTGAGAAAATACACCTGAAAACTTAATCAGTGCAGTCAGTTCATTCAGATTATCATCCTGCCTTCCAATATTTTTTCTGTCGGAGCCGCTCAGACCCCCACATACCGACAGTAGGAATCCCTTCATCGGCAGCCTCTGGCCGGGTCGCCTCCTCGCGGTTCACCGCGGCAGCTGGTAGGTGTTTTTCATCTAAATAATCCAAACTGCAGGCACCAGGATAATAAAAGCGAACATATTCTGCCGGCAGATTTCTGCATTTTAAGTTAATTTAGGCGTCAATAAACTGTTTAATAGGAGTGATCATAGCAGTCTGTTTCATCAGCGCTGTGTCTCTCTCCCTGCCAGCTCCCAGATCAGCTTATCTGATTGGTTGACGCGGCGCGTCGAGCAGCAAAAATTCTATTTTTCCATCTCGAGCAGCAGCGTGTTTGCGGCGCGTCACGAGCGTCAGATGCTTAATGCTACGTTCACACCGGATGCAGCAAAAGCAGCAAAATCGCGTCTGCTGCTTCATTTTTACTGCTTGTACCAGTTAGTTCTGACGCGCGTCTGAAGCAGCTTTGCTACTCTGGCTGCACGGTGCAAAAGTGTGTCTGACGCGTGTTGGGCGGAGCTTCACTATCCTTTCTCTGCCTTGCAGCTATATTGGCTGTGATCAGTTGGAATAAAGTAGTTTTAATATGTTTTTAAGTGAGAAAATACACCTGAAAACGTAATCAGTGCAGTCAGTTCATTCAGATTATTCTCCTGCCTTGCAATATTTTTTCTGTCGGAGCCGCTCAGACCCCCACATACCAGCGGTGCGCCGACAGTAGGAATCCCTTCATCAGCAGCCTCTGGCCGGGTCGCCTCCTCGCGGTTCACCGCGGCGGCTGGTAGGTGTTTTTCATCTAAATAATCCAAACTGCAGGCAGCAGGATAATAAAAGCGAACATATTCTGCCGGCAGATTTCTGCATTTTAAGTTAATTTATGCATCAATAAACTGTTTCAGAGGAGTGATCACAGCGCTCTGATCATCAGCGCTGTGTCTCTCTCCCTGCCAGCTCCCAGATCAGCTTCTCTGATTGGTTGACGCAGCTCATCGAGCAGCAAAAATTCAATTTTTCCATCTCGAGCAGCAGCGCGTTTGCGGCGCGTCACGCGCGTCAGATGCTTAAACGCGCCCGACGCGCTGCTTCAGCTGCTCAGACGCGCTGCACCTGCTGCTCAAAACGCACCGCGGGACCTTTTGCTGCGCCTTGACGCGCGTCAACCATTGACTTTGCATGTAAACTCGCTGCTTCTGTCGTGCCAGCTGCGTCCGGTGTGAACGCAGCATTATAACACGCCCGACGAGCTGCTTCAGCTGATCACTTCTTGCACAAAATCCACTGTGCCTCATGTATGTTCCCTGGTACTGGTTTTAGTCATGGAGAGAACTCTTGGCTGGATAGCCGATTTTCGTTAAATTTACACTTGCTCATATTTTCCAGACAAAAAGTTAATGGTGCATCTCCCAACTGTCCCGGCCGCAACAACGCTTTTATTGGTTCCGCTATCGGGACGGAACCAATAATGGCGAGCCATTATTTTTTTTAATAAAAAAAAATTAAAAATTGTCAATTTTAACGTTTTATTTAGATTACAAAAATAAATCGTAACAAAAATAGCCCTACTTATGATGTTTTAAAAATTAAGACCTACAAAAGACTGATTTAAGACATTTTAATACCAATTAAGGCCTTAGTTTTATTTGGAAGAATTCAATGCCTTTTAAGACTTTTTAAGGATTAGTGGTTAGTTTACCTTTTTCCTGTGCAGAGGAGGGCTTTATGTTCCACAGCCAGTCGATAAAAACCAGAAGACACTAGATGGGGTAGGGCAAGGAGAACAATTATAAGACTGTAAGAAAGATGTAATTACAACCACTCATTTAAAATAGATAAACTACAAATTTAATACTTCCAAACTTCTTTAACAGCTTATCTTAAATTTATTTCAAAATTCAAGCAGGAAAAAAACGTATTCAGTTAAATGGGTTTGAAGCTGTGGTATTTGACTGCACTTCTTTATTAATCAAACTTTCCAATATCTGTGGGTGTTTCCCTGTTTGGAGCCAAACCTTGTTCAATAAGTACCTTACTACAACACAGTAACCCCTCACAGATACCCAACAGGAAAATTTTGATTTAACTCCTCTAAAAAGAAAAACATCGGATTATATGTCATACTGCTATACTAGGAAGTTCGTTCTAAAATTGGTCTGAAAGAAACCTTTATTTTACTTTCAAGAACAGATCTTTAGCAAAAGCAAGTAGTGGATCCTGCATATATCCTACAGCTGGTTTTCACAAACATTATACAACAGCTACTTTAAAATGAGATACATGTGTGAAAAATTATTGTTGTGTTATAACATTTTAAAATAAATCAGTGTCTTATAAAGCTCACCAAGTTTACTTGCAAACCATGGCATTAAAGATGGAAGAAGGACAAACTGCGAACAGAGGATGAAGTAGAGGGGCTCCAGCATCTGGGCACTGGGTAGACCATTACATGTTTTCTGTAGATTAAGATAAAAATTTGTTATTGTGTTCATTTCGAAAAACATAATTTAAACAAATAATTTCTAAAAAACAAAACAAAAACAGTCATAGGTCTCTGTTTTCAAAGAACATGTGTTTTGGCTATACATGTTAACATCATCATGGGGAGAAACTCACCTGTTTATTAAAAATGAGAGCACAGTAAGGAAAAGCAAGATGTTGACGATTTCAATTTATATTATAAAATATCTATTATAAAGTAACTTGCTTCTTAAATTTAACCCCCAAAAAAGAGCCTACTCCCTGAATTAGCTGTAGTTTTCCTTCTCTATTTTATCAGATTTGTTTGATGCCATCTTTTAAATTGTCAGCTTGATGTGAAGTAGTTTAAACAAAGCTTTAGCTGTCCACTTAAATTTAAAAAAACACTGACATATACTTACAAGGGTTCTTTGTAGATATAATCCAAACCAAAAGCATCACCCCTCAATATTAAAGGCCCCATATTATGCATAATTTAGTTTATAAACATTTTGTAATAGTCTGTGTCCTGAAGCCTGTAAATGAGATTCTCCAAAAAAAAAAAAAAAAAATGTTCCCCTCTCACTGCTCTACCTCTTAGCTAATGTGTGCTCAAAATGCTCTTTTTCAAATCCCTCCCTAGGTAACATCAATAGCAAAAAAAAAAAAAAAAAACTCCCCTGGTAGCATCTGCTGTCTTTCTGCTCAACAACACCAAGCATCCCAAAAGACATGGCTAACCTAAGAGCTAAGCTAAGCACAGCAGATTCTCGGTTAATGTCTGCATCAAAGACATAAAAGTATTTTTTCCTGCTTTTATCTGAGCCCCTGAAGACTGAATGAATGGGTTTTATTTTAAATGGAAATCTACCTGCAAAAGTTCTGGATGTTTTTCACCTGTGTACTGAGCATTTCAAAGAGGACGGCTTTGTTGACTAGCACCGGTCAATCGGCCAAAGTCGGCTATCAGCTGGTTTATTATGAAGACAACAGATTTAAAGCGCCGGCCATTGAGGCTCTGAGTGTTTTTTCTCTGAGCGGACATGCAACCCTGGTGCATGTTTGTTTTGGTCAGAGTTCCCAAAGCAGGGGTACAAAACAACCAGACAAAAGAGGTAAGGGGAGACAGCATTCTGAGCTCAGACAGAAGCGGCGGGGAATCAGTGTGACCACATCAGGATAAAGAGCTCCATAAATGGGACAAGGAGGCCAGATTAGCCCTCCTCTGGAGCTACAGAAACTCAGTGGTAGATTGAAGGAGCCTGCCATGGAAACAGTGCGCCAAGCAGGAAAATAAGGCACCTCAAGACGAAAGCGGAGGATTGGATAGGTAGGCCAGGAAATCAGGTTACTGCTGTGCGGGAGTATTACAGCGGTAATTTCGTGAAGCCCGACAGGGAGAATGAGCAGTTAAGGCAAGCCAAAGCTAGCCTCGAGAAGCTAACTGCTAGAGGTGGAGGAATGACAGACGAGCCTGCCAGGCAGACAGTGCAGGGAGCAGAGGGGGATTGTCTGTCTGTGCTGTCTGTGCTGTAGGTAGAACAACAAAACAGTCCTTCTAGGGCTAAATTAAAGCAACTTCTTTAAAAGTCTCCTAAAAACCTCTTAAGAGCAGTCTTGCTTCATCCTTTGTCAACCTTATTTTCTCAATCTTCCATTTAGATAAAAAAAAAATCTCTTCTTCATTAAAATAGTGGTCAATTAATGATACTTTCTCCTCTCCTACATGTTTTATTCAAGTTTACTGTGTCAGATTGCTTAGCCTGATAGCCTGTAAACAGTTAGCACAGCAGCTAACATTTGTATCCTCGGCTGTTTTGATCAGAGGTTGGTTTTTATAAGATGGATCATCTTCTCTATGCTTCAAAAACAGTCTTATCTTAACAGGATATCTGCAGTCATATTGATTGTGTTTAATTACTCAGCTCAGGCCAACTTGCTACTGGGTATGCTTATTTGTTTATTGAAAGGTTGTTTACACTCTAGGGTTTCCAGCCATCCCTAGAAAAACAAGATTCCATGCCCTGGGTTGAGATGAATAAAGGGAGATTTGTCTGTATTTCTGGTGGAATAAGAAAAATGTATTATTGTTAACAAAATAAATGAATGGCAAAGCGTTCATCTAGTCAACATGCTCCTGTTGTGTGTTGTTGTCAATTATAAACTGCTCATAGTTGTCTGTAGCAGCCCATCGGTTAAGGTTGGCCAGTTTCTTCTTTATTATTATACTCTTCTAGCTGCCATCAATATGAACTCTGACTGGTTGCAATGGTTACAGGTTGCGGTGGTGCAGCTTTGGGAGGCTGAGGGCGATGAAAGCCAAAACACCTAATTTAGAAGAGGGCTGAATGAGAAGCTTTTTGGTAGGTACTAACTATTCTGAGAGGATTTTTTTCCTGCCTAAACAGCAAAAACATGCTCTGGGGGACCTCATTTTTAAAAGTAAAATATGGGACCTTTAATATTTTTAATAGATTGATAGTTTAAAAGATTGTCTGCTGTTGGTTGATGTTGGTCATCTTCTTCAACATTTCGCCTATTGTGAGCAGGCGCAGCAGAAGCAGCGAGTTTACATGCAAAGTCAATGGTTGACACGCGTATAGGCGCAGCAAAAGGTCCCGCAGCGCGTTTTGAGCAGCAGGCGCAGCGCGTCGGGAGCGTTTATTTAAGCATTTGGCGCGCCGCCAACGCGCTGCTGCTGCTCCTCGAGATGGAAAAATTTAAGGTTTGCTGCTGGAAGCGCCACATCAACCAATCAGAGAAGCTGATCTGGGAGCTGACAGCGAGACAGACGCATCGCTCTGATGACACATGATATTAAGGCAAATGAAAAGGGCTGGATGGATGAGGAGATGATGAAAGCGTGGCTGAGGCAGGTGTATGTGAGGAGACCAGGTGTTTTTTTCCACGCATCACCATCGCTCTGTGACTCCATGAGTGCCCATCTCATAGCCGGAGACCACAGTTTCACGAAAAGTGGAAGGCAGCGCCGGGCAAATAACGCCACCGTTTGCGGATGGATTGTAGATGCTTGGACTAACGTATCTGCTGGCTCTGTTGTTCGAGCTTTCGCAAAAGCCGGCATTATTTCTGAGGAGCCGCCCGGCACGGAAAGTGACTCTGACAGCAAAGAAGAGGAAATTGGCATGTCTGATTTAGCGCAGCTGTTTAATTCAGAAACAGAGGATGATGACTTTGATGGGTTCGATTAATACTTTGTAATAAATACATGAATAAAGCACAATCATACTCAGTTTTGCTCCCGCTCTATTTTTCTACTGAAAACTTAATTCAACAGCAGCCTCTGGGCCGGGTCTCCTCCGGTTTCACCGCGGCGGCTGGCAGGTGTTTTTCATCTAAATAATCTAAATCTTGCAGCTATATTTGCTGTGATCAGTGGGAATAAAGTAGTTTTAATATGTTTTTAAGTGAGAAAGTCCAACTGAAAACTTAATCATTGCAGTCAGTTCATCCAGATTACAATCCTGCCTATACTTTTTCTGTCGGAGCCGCTCAGACCCCCACATACCAGCGGTGCGCCGACAGTAGGAATCCCTTCAACAGCAGCCTCTAGGCCGGGTAGCCTGGCTGGCAGGTGTTTTTCATCTAAATAATTTAAACTACAGGCACCAGGATACCGGTAATAAAAGCGAACATATTCTGTCGGCAGGTTTCAGGATTTTAAGTTTATTTAGGAGTGATCACAGTGCTCCGTCATCAGCGATGTGTCTGTCTCACGGCCAGCTCCCAGGTTTGATTAATACTTTGTAATAAATACATGAATAAAGCACAGTCATACTCAGTTTTGCTCCCGCTGTATTTTTTAAATACGCAGTAGAGGTATTTAAACGTAGTAGAGGACATGTACCTGTATATAAAAAACGCGCCCTATAGTCCGGTGCGCCTTATGTGTGTGTTAAATACAGAAATGGCACACAAAACTGAGACTGCGCCTTTTAGTACGGTGCGCCTCATGGTCGTGAAAATACGGTAGCAGATTGCGGTCCGGATCCGGACCCACCTGCTGGCTAATCCAGACTAAACCTGATTTAAAACATTTATAAATTACCGCATGTTGTCTGATGGCCTATTTAAGGCTACGTTCATACTGCAGGCCTTGATGCTTAATTCCGATTTGTTTGTGAAATCTGATTTTTTTGCGTTGCTGTTCACATTTCCAAATATATGCAACTTGTTTGTGATCTCCTGTATGAACTGCATTCATACAACCTAAGTGTCCCGCATGCGCAGTAGAGGACGCAATGACGTCACAAGCAAGCATGCTCTGTGTTTACGGAAGTAAACATGGATGTAGTGCTGGAGAACATCTAGCGATCTTTCCCAGCCTTAAAAACTCAAAATTTCCAAGATGGTTAAACCTAAATACTACTCTCCGTATCATTGTCCACCATTGTTATTGTTTTTCTTGCCACTTCTGCATAGCAAGAAGCAGAAGAGTGACCACTGTCGGGTATTAATCACATCCAGGTCGGATGGATGCGACCTGGCTGTTAAGACACAGGTCGCATTTGAAAAGATCAGATTAGTTTCGGATTCAGGACCACATAGCCAGGCGGCCTGGGTTGCGTTGGAAAAAAATCAGGTCTGTGTTGTTCAGACTACCATAAAAAGATCAGATCCAGGCTGAATATGGGCAAGAAAATCGGATTTGGGTCACTTCAGGCTGCAGTATGAACATAGCCTTACACTACGTTCATACTGCAGGCCTTAATGCTCAATTCCGATTGATATGTGCTTGAGAATGTCTTTGCCTCCATTTAAACCCAGGTTTAAAGCCTTGCAGGGCAGCCTAAAGCCCACTGCTCTCATTAAGCCATAAAAAAGAAAGAAAACAAAGAAACAAACGGTCCGGCGGATATTAAAGCCAATCAGTGGCCATCTCTAAGATATGGTGTTGTTGTCTTTAATGAGGTCCTTGTGATTTGTCTTTTAAGCTTAACATTTTTATTTTTTGTTGCAGAAATCCTGCCTTCTTAGAAGCATCTCTAATAATAAAAATGACTAATTTATAGATCTTGAACCATTAAAATGAAAGTGTACACTTTTTATCTTAACTTTGTTTTTACCAGCTAATGCCACACAGCATGGATGTGAGTACATAACTGCGTTTAGCCCTTACAAGCACAGCTGGTATCCAAACAGAATCACAGCAGCGCAGCAGACAGTGACAAACAGATTCCAGTGAATCAGGAGCATCACTGTTTTTATAAGGGGCTGTAAATGGGTTCTTCATCAGAGCTGGCTCTGACGCACACTCCTCAGCAAGCCTAGAACATAAACAGCACCTTTTCAAACACACAAATCCAGGTAAAAAACAATTACAATTTTACTTACAAAAACAACCATGTTACTTTCATTAAGCCTATTTGTTTATAGTTTAATACACTAACTAAAATCAAACTGATTATCTCTTAACAATTAAAAACAAGCTATATAGGAAACACTAATTAGATGATCATGTTATAACAAAACGGCTGCTTCCTACATACCGTGAGAGGTCATTACTGATTCTAACTCAGATTGTTACCTGCAGGCTGCCTGAAAACAGATCATAGCCTGGAGCAGAAATCCTTTGGAACGTAACGTCAGGCTGCTAGAATCTGAACTTCGTCTGTTGCCCTGTAACATAACAGCAGCGGGTTGATAAAGCTAAGGGAGAGACACCGTGACTTGATAAAGACAGACTCATAAATAATATTAACACCAATCATCATATCTGCTCTTGCTGTTTACAAGCAAAGAATGTTGACAGTTTCGACTGAAAATCACGGTGTGTACTGTCAGGTATGAGTTTATCAATTCCAAGTTCCAATTTATCAAATTAGCAAGTATGAAACCTTGGAGAGCACTGAAATATTTCCAGATAAGTTATAGATTTTTTTTTTCATGGACACTGATGTAAAAATACATAAAAATGAAAAAGAAATGATTAATTTCCACAAAATAACAGCTTTAATTACAACATCATGATTATTAAATATTTTAAAATACCTTTATTATTTTATATTTAAATTATTTTCTTCCAGTCGTTATGAAAATATTAATATTTCATTATTACTTTAGATTACTGGTCCTTACGTTAGGGGATTAGGTGTCCTAAATTGTTGCATGTGTGTTTCACCAGACAGGTTGATTTGAGTATTTCAGAAATGACTACTGCTGAGAATTTTAAAGAAAACAAGTCATCAGGTTTGCAGAAAATATTCTGAAAGGAGGAAAAACATGTGGTGGTTGGTTGGAGCTGAATACACTGTTGGTGTAAAGGACAGTGGGCAGACTGGTTCAAGGTTGACATAAATTCAGCAGTCACTCAAATAACCAGTCATTACAAGCCAATAATGAGCAATGTAGTTAATGAATACATAACAGGTCCAACCTTGAAGCAGATGAGCTACGGGTGAAAGGAACTGGTAAATTAAGCTACAACTCACACAGCCTCACGTGAACTAAACAAAACAGATAGGAAAAATGTTCCTTGGTCCAATGAGTATTGATTTCAGTTTGATATGTTAGGGACTGAATCTCTTTCTGAACATACTTGTTTTGCAGAATCACTTGTATCACTTCTCACAGCCACCAGACGTCCTCGTTGCCTGTCTTTGAGCCTGCCCCACCCACCTCACCTGCTTCCAGCTCCCTGATGAGGACTTTCTGACATTTTTTTGTTATTTCAGTGTCCTCATTTTTATCTAATCTAATTTGTTCCAGAATGAGATAAACTGTAACTACAGAAGTGTAAAAATATCTGAATGCATTTTTTTCCATAATAACATTAGTGTCCTATTAGAAAAAATATGAGCAATTCTACTCTGAATTGATCTTTTTAACCAAATTAAACAAACATAGTTTTAGGTAAGTAATTGTTATACAGTTAAAAATGCATGTTCCCAGCCTGAGAAAGGTATTTAATTTATACCATTTTATCTATTCAGTATTATCCTTGAAAATAAGGAAATATGTTTCTAAGCCCTAAGACATTTACTCAATAAGACTGTCTATATGAAACATGTTTTTTCAAAACAGGATTGGCATTAAAACAATGGATTTAAACAACTATCTCATTGCCTTACATGCTGAGTAGCCATGGTAACTGGTATTCATCCTTTAAGCCTTTTGCCAAGCAACTGGTAAAATGCTATTTATTTCCACTTCTCTGATAGACTTAAAAAAGACACATAAGCCATGTAGATATCAACAACTATGAAGAACAAAAAAATTCAAGATGTTGCCATGATCAATTATAAAACAGCCCACATAAAAGTAAATCAAGACTGTGGGCTAAAGACTTTTCTGGGTGCTTTAAAATTGTTTTTTATCTCATTAGAAGAGCGATGATAAGGTTGTAAAATAAAATAAAAAAGACTATTATTACACAATATGTTACGAAACATTTATTTGGCAGACTCTTTAAAAAGAGTGAAGTCATTTTAAGAAGGAAATGAAGTGTTGCATTTAGTTGATAGAATCACACGTTTTCTGGGGCTTAAATTTAAACATTATGAATACTTTACAAGCAGAACTTCCTGACACACCACATCAATCATTTTATAACCTACTGTGATCTTGTCTGTTAATACTTTATTGCTTAGAATAATTATGTTGAGCTTTATAAACCATAGGGTATGGACCTTCTTTATGCATTTTGTTCATCTAAGAAAGACTACTAAAACTTTGAATCTGCTTGGAAAACATACATTTTACTTTGCTTTTATTACTAGATTAATTTTTTAAGAGACGAATATTAGCATATAGATCACAGATAACGGTTTGTGCAATTCTTTTCCAAATATATATATATATATATATATTCTCTATTTTCATATGTTTTCTTTAAAAATAGTGTAACTTGCCATGGTTTGTTGATGAGAAGTAGAAGAGAGCATTAGGTCTGAGAATCTGCCGGTGATAGCCTCTATCAGGTTCTGTATCTCTGGGTACTGAACTGGTCTGGACTGATGGTGGATTCTAAAAAGGAGAAAAACACAATTTAATTAAGGTTGTTGGAAAAAAATAAAAAATTAGTACTCTACAGCCAAAGAATGAACAGCATCTTGAACCCACAATAGTTATGACTCATGTGTACTAATGTATGTAACATGGTATAAAAATAAATAACAATGGCACAACTTACTGATAGCAGTTATTCTGCATTCTGATCTTCTGCTTAAATGTAGAGATTAAGCTCCCATAAATTATAAAGATGATGTGCTTTTTCTAAAATGCTCTCTTAGATAAAACAGATGCAGAGCTTCCAAATGGTTCCACTTTAGGCCTGTCACAATAACAAATTTTGCTAGACAGTAAATTCTAGCAGACATTAATGCAATAAACAAAAATCTTTTCATTTGGTTTGAATCCAAAATGCTTTCACACTGCAGCTGTCACAGTCTGCTTTAAAGCCAATTCTATCTCTGTTTTTTTAAATCTCAACAATCTTTTTTTTTTTGGCTTACTACACATGAATCATGAGGCTATCATGCAACATTTTTTACGCTAAAAAAACAATTGCCCCATTTACACTACCCTTTTCGCACGGTAATCGTGATAACTGTTGAGTTTGAATAGCATCCTGAACCGGACCGTGCCAGACACAACCGAAGCACAATAACCTGTACTAGTTCGTCAGTAGGGCTCACTGCGGTTGAATTCTGGCTCAGTTCTCAGATAACAAAGTGCGCATGAGCAGACAGCGTCATCTCCTTACAGTCAGCCTCCGTAATCATGAAATTTCAGACATTCATAAAATTGCTAGCTTGTCTACCGTGCCACACGATTTCCAGTGATAATTTTGCTCATTGTGATGAACCTTAACATCTGTCATCGTTTCCTGTGTTTGTAAGCCCTGATCAGACAATTATTTGTCGTGCCCAATTCCAAAAAGCCGACTCTGTCAAGTAAATTAACCAAGGGCTTCCTTCTTCGCCTTACTCTCCTCAACCAACGAAATATCACAATTATAAGCACACATAACTTCCTGAATGTTACTGCCGCCGCTTGATTTGCTTGATTCCCTCCTTTAATCCTAGAGAGCAGTAGTACCGTAGATCGTCACTAGGAGGCGAGGAACCATGCTAGCATCATGTGTAAACGGTTGTAAGGAACCGAGCTTGGCACAGTTAACTGATCCAAGCTCGAATCGAACTCGATACAGATCGATTTCAAAGGGTAGGGTAAATGGGGCTTACAGGGGGAGGGCTGGATGGAGACAGATGCACCAAACTAAACCTTTGTCTTTCAGACTCTTTAGTAGAAAGAAGCAGACACAAGGAAAACAAACAACTGGAAATTATTGAGCTTATTTGTGCAATTACTTTTCCTTATACCATTAACTGATTGTTTATTGTGACAAGCCTGTGTTGCGTTTAGGCTAAGAAATGCTAAGCTTCAGCTAAACTGCCACCAAGTTTTCTTCTCCTTTGACATTAGGAGAGAAATTGTCAACAAAGGAAAGGGTGGAAATACATAAAGGGGTATATGATATGTACTTCTATTCTAAATAGGGAATGAAACCTTAACGCTTTCAGATGAGGATGCTAAATTAACTATTGCATTTACATTTTACCGAATCAAAGCAATCCGTTTTCAGGTCAGAAATTTCAGAAATCTTTTAAGGCATAAAAAGACATACTGTGGCGCTCCAAACTTAAAAAAAAAAAAAAAACAGTGGTGGTGAGAGAATGCAGTACTTTAAAGAAAATAGTCAAGAACTGAATTAAGCAAAGTAGCATGAATTTTATTGTTCATATATATGTTTAACTTTAAACTAGTTCGAACTTTGAAAAAAAACAAAACAACATAAAGCATGTATTGGTATTTCCTGGATGCATTTAGCAGCACACATCTCCTCAGTTTGAGTGTTTGTGTATACCTGAACAAAGCAGCTGCAGCTCTGACGGCCTGTGCAGCGACCAGCAGGCAGGAGGCGGAGACACCACCTTTCACAGCCTCTGACACCGCCATGAACCCTGAACCGCTGGGGAACAGGTGTATGCTTTGAGGCTGCCTGGTCAAACACATAAAACACCCATAAGACCATTACCAATTAGGTGCAAGTTACACAGATAAACAAATCCCTATTTAATATCAGGTCATCTTCCAAGGTGCTGTGTTTGTTTTGATATAACAGAATGCTAAAAGAAGAAAGCTAACAAACAGCAGAAATGTTTCCTCTGCCAATTTATGTGTTACTCAAAGGCTTGCTGTGTGGACATGAGCACCATTCTCCTACGTCACTTATAGCCATGCACTCATGTTCACAGTGTTTTTCTTTCCTTGACGGTAAGCAGAGCACACATAATAAATAAATGGCATTGACCTCTTAGCATTACAAATATCATCCAGGTTTGCCTTTACTGTACGATGCACAACCATAACAGCTTTGGAAGGGGGTCGCTGTTGACACAATACTTTCTCCAGAGAACATCCTAAATAACACAGGCATGCACAATGTCATGCGTGCAAATATTTCAGATCGTGCTGTTAAACTGTCAAACTCCAAAACAAATAAAACCTCATCACTCATCAAAATGCAGAACCACAGTATTTTATCGGCAAACTCTGGTTAGAAAAAAAAACCTCCCCCACACACCCTCATCCACCCACATACACACTCCTTCTGGCTTGTTCAGCACTTCAGTGCTTAAGCGCAGCTCTTAAAGGACAAATTTCTCTGTTAGATTATTAAATCTTTTATCCCTGCTATCATTACCATGTGACCGCTGGCATTCCATTAAAATCATGTCAACCTTGCAAAAATAGGGCGGTGTTTTATTAGCTGGCAATATATTTTCAATCATGCAGACACCAGACAGTTCATTTGGATCCAATTAAACTCCCCAGTGCACTGTACTTAACGTGTTTTACAAGAAGTCACTTCTCTCTGCAAGTGTAGCTGGAGTTGCAGTTTGAGGTCAGTTTTTGGGCAAGTAATCAAAATGTAATTTACATATACTGTCAGATATGTAAAATCTAATTAAGTCTGTAATAAATCACTAAAACTGTGACATTATGTAAGGAATATCTTAATGTTCTTCAAAACATCAGAACAGAAAGACACATGAATAAGTAAGGGGCGGCTTTCTTCCAACTGACCAATTAACATAGAGGACAAGACAGAACGTTATGCTAATGTCAACAAAGGGTGCATATTAGGACTTGCCAGTGCCAAATGCAGGTAAAAGCATGAAGATGCAGGGAAATTTTATTAAACTGAAGCCATAGCAGTGGGTTTGCAATTTAGAAAATAGAGCCAGAAATACTTGATGACTTAAAGATCCCTCAGCTGCTGCCAGTCTGAGTTAAATTCAACTATTAGTAGAGGAGGAAATTATCAGTCATCTGGTGTAACATGTTGCATTAAAATGATTGGCAAATACCACCAAACTTTTTTTCACTTAGGTAAATTCTCTGGCTTTTTTTTTTTTTTTTTGGAGAGATAACAGTTAGTGAGAAATGACTAGCTAAATTTGGACGTTTCGTAACCCTTTTAATAATAGACGATTCCAGGTAAGTAGCTTTTAAAAACAAGCCCAAGGCCTGAAGTAATAAAAAGAAATCCATCACACAAACAAACCAATATCATTCAGGGTTTCCCCAGAAAACTGGCTTAAACCACTGGTAGGTGTTCATCAGGTAGAGCCATCAGCAATCAAAGAGTTAAATTTTAGAATATGAGTATTTAGTTACATGATATTGTACGATATTATTGAAAAAACAAAACCATAGAATCCTAAAACACCATACTTGTAAAACACTTAATAACAAAAACTATTCAAATAAATATTGTTTAGTAGACACAGTAACCTGTGTAATGCTGACAAAATGTACAAGTAAAATAACTAAAAGTTAACATAAAGTGGAACCAACAAACCGATCACTTCAAGGTCAAGGCAACTGACAAAGGCTCAAAGGCTTCAGTCACTGACAAATATAGAGCTTTAAATGGCTTATATATATTTTAAAATGTTACGGTATTTATTGTTTGATACTGGTATGAAATATTTTTACATCTCAAATACCAATGCACATTTTAGCTATAAGTTTTACAAGGAACTTTAATGAAGAATTGGGATCCTTAGAGAAAAACACTAAAATTATAAAACAAAGTGTATCTAATTTGAATTTAATAACTTTAACTTAACGTTTTCATACCATACTAAAAAAGCTTACCATGCTGCGTCTAGTCATCTAATCATGTGCAAGTTTAAATGGATGGATTAAAGCATGAGGTATCATTTAAAAATCCCAGCCCTCACAAAGTACTGGCAACGCTCCTACTGTAGATGGCTCTGCCTCGTTTAACATTAACGAGCTACACTCAGGTTCGATGCGCACCGACTTGTCACCAGGTAAACCACATCTTGTTTTAGAAAAACAAGGTGTCCAACCCTTTCTTTGTGACATGGGTTATTTTGAAGACGTTGGTGTCAACAGTTAGAGAACCGCCAGCTGTCTTCAGGGCTATTTTTTTCCTTTCATCTGTCCTTGGAGCAGTGGTCAACAACATCTCCATCCTAGTTGTAAAATTAGTTTGACTGCTGACACATTGGCCCGCTCCAGTAAATGAAGCAAATAGGGCATTTCAGATGGATCTGGCAGACCTACTGGGACACTGCCAGTCAAACATAAGCTGAGCAATTCTAACTCTGGGATCTGGATAAATTAGTTGGGCTTTTCAAACTCCAGTTCAATGAAGCTGAGCAGGCAAATGTTAATATGCAATTTGGCAATTTTTTTCCCCTGAAAGAGATTAAAATATTTAAAGTACTGACTACAATAAATAAGGTTAAAAGCAGATATGTTTTATATTAGGTTTAGATATAAATCCATTGACTTTATTTTTAGGTTTCCTTACCTTTTTTTCACTCTAAAACCTTTTATTTGTGTGTGTTCAAGAGCTTAAGCAGAACAGCTATAGACAATTACTTTCTCTAGAAATGGCACTCAGGGATCAATTATATAGAAAAGGTTAAAATTAAAGGATAAATAAAAAAACAACAACTTTGAATTGCCTTAAGGTAAAATTGAGATAATTAAAAACATTAAAAAATTCAGCCTAATGAATTGCGAAGGAGACTGGACCTTTTTAGTTGCTTTTACACAATTAGCCATTTTTTCAAAGTATAATTTTTGTACTTCATACTTAAGGACATGAATAAACTAAAATAGACTTAAAAAAACATTTCACTGAATTTGACACATCCTTTTTCTTCTAATTTATTCTCCAAATAGCTTAATTCATCATGTGACTTAAAACATAAATCTTTAGAGCTTATTTAAAAGCCTTTCTATTGCATCTCTATCAACAGTAAACCGAACCATTTCGCTAGAATATTTTTGGACTGTAAAAGACAGACAAAAACACATAATTCAAATCTAACTGTAATTGCAGCCGGTTTGCTGTTCACCTGTTACAGGATTGTCTAAATAACTCACAGACATAGTTGAGAGCAATATTTTTACACCAAGGAGGCGTGACTCTATTACTCCCATTTTGTGCAGCCTTCAGTGGCTCCCTGTTGTCATTTTGGTGAAATTTAAGGTTTTATTGATTGATTTTAAGTGTCTAGACTCTATGGGACTATCTTACTTAACTGAGCTCTTGCAGCCCTTCCCTCCATTCAGAGTCCTGAGGTCAGCCGACCAGCTTTGCTGGCTTTCCCTAAAGACAGGTTAAACCCAGACAGTGGAACAGTCACCCCCTGCCTGTTATGCTCTCTCATTCAGCACCGTAGTTTAAAACCAGGCTTAAAACGCATCCTTCCAGGGCCTTTAACAACAGTTCAAATAAAGAAAGACAAAAAGGAAAAATTAGCACTTAATTTATCCAAGTTTTTTGGAAAATTGACAAAAAATGAAATAAAGTATGTCCTGGTTTTTACGCATATATCGGCATTTTAATAGCAATTGTTATTATTGTTTAAATTATTTTTGGATCCAGCATAGTTTTATTTCAGGGTTTATACAGGAATGAGTACCTCAAATTTAATGCTTTTTAATGCTCTTAAAATAATTTGAATGCCATCAACAAGTACACATGAATTTTGCAGTTTTTTTAATAAAGCATTTAAATGCCATGATGATCATATTCAATGAAATTTAATGCCAATTAAGGCCTTAATTACAAAAATAATAATTAATGACATTTTATGATTTTTAATGACCCGCAGAAACCCTGTATTTATATTTTAACCCTTTATCTACCTGTGATGTGATTGCTGTGAAGCACTTTGATAAGCTAAGGTTTTTCAGGGCCTGAAATTATTATTGTCTGATCCATCCCCGCAAATATGGTTTTAATGTCAGATTTTCCCTCTACAAAAATCAAAGCAATGTGTAGCTACTAAAGCGAACGTTTTTGGATTTAGACGAAGAAGAAGGTCTCCGCCATTCATTGTTGCGCACTCTTCTTCTTCTTTCCTTTTTTCTTCTTTTCTTAGAGCACAGTTCAGTTTTTGGCTAGCAAACCAGTGTTTTTTATATTGAATTTTTATATGTTATATGTTATTTGATCTGTATTTCATTTTATTTTTGTCTTCAACATTTAAAATATTCCAAATATGGATCGCAAATCTATCAAAACCTGTCCATCTGTGAAATGTACTGTCTGGGACCCCTTACCAGCCAAAACTGTAAGACATCAACTTTGCACCCCCACTCTGGCGGCGTTTCTCCTACTGCAGCAGTGAAAAGGAAACTTGAGGCAGGCACAATGTCAAAAGCTATCCACGATGCGGAAGTGCAGCCCAAAGATGAAATAAAGGGGCTTCTTAAAACTGCTCACTTTGTTGCAGAAAACAAAATGACCAAAGCAAAATGCATATTTTTTTGCATTGATCTGAGGTAAGAATATATTAAGCTGCGTAGTTAACCTTCAAAGTTTTTTTCACTGGAAGGTTTTCCATCCTAAAAAATAAGTTCTTCCTTAACCCCACCATTAAGTGGGGGAGAAAAAAAGAAATCATGCAAGGGAAAACAGCAAGAAAGGGGTGCAGAAACAACAGCTAGGAAGACAAAAGATTGAAAATGAAAACAACATATTAATCTGAGGTATGATTAGCACAACATAAGACATGTAGTCATTAACTATTAATCCTCCCCAAAATGTATAAATGTCCCCCACTCTTAAGCATATGAATTTCAATTTCAAAAGAGAATTTCAGGTACTGTGGTTTTAGTAAATTTGCAAGTAAACCTCGACTTGAAACCTTGGCTTGACTAATTTAACAGATAAATAAATATTACATCACAACAACTTATAAAAGTACTTTTTTAAGGGGAAAAAAAATCACCTTTCAAGTATTTTAGTGAGAAGTAGAAAACCTTGTTTTGGCACTTCCAGGTTGGTCAGCTGCAAAGCCTCCTTCAGACTGCGCACCAGGTGCTCGATACCTAGCACACACGACAAATACACAACTGGTGAACAGAAGCAGCCACAAACACTCGTCTCATCTTGCACAAGTGTTCTGACATCCTACATATTATAAAAGATCAACTAAAACCTTCTTTTCTTTACATACATCAGATTGTATGCACTTAGGAACTCTCATTTTCATTTATTTTGTACGGCGGAAATGATCCGTGTTTCTAATTTACTGCTACATGGACGCTGTTATAATGAGCTCCTTTTCATACGGATCTAGCAACAGAATCCAGTATCAACATAGTAACAAGCAGCAGATATTGTCCCTGCTTGCATATTTATTCTGTACTGGCAGCAATGTTCAGTCAGATTTCAAGGGTTCTTGTTCAAAAACATTTATAAGAAAGGCATATGGAAAACATGAAGGACCACCAGAATAAAGACATTTATCTAAGGTTTCAAGGACACTATAAAGATGGCATATTGCTTTAAAAATGGCATTGACAGAAAGCAGGATTTGAATTGAAATCCTGAGACCCCTGACATAACACAAAATCAACAATCATATCTCATGGGGTAATGGGAGTCCTGGTCCCCATTAAAATGACTGTTAGTTTAATTGGCTTGTCTAAATTCTCCTTAGGTGTGAATGTGTGTGCGTGAATGGTTGGTTGCCCTGCGATAGGCGGGCGACCTGTCCAGGATGAACCCCACCTCTCTCCAATTGACAGCTGGATATAGGCATCAGCAACCCTTGCGACCCCAGCAGGGATAAGCGTGACAGAAAAAGGATGGATGGATGGAAGTTGCATGTATGCACGTGTTAATGTGTATATGCGTGCTCACTTAATATGCATAAACTAATTTCTTTGCTCACTTAATGAACTTTTTGAGTTGCAAGGACTCATAAATTAAATATGAACCAGGAAGACTGTTGGTTTTAAGGACTACAGGAAGGTGAAGGGTTAGATTTCAATTTCACTTGCTAACACCCCTTCCCTGAACCCTGCACTGTATTGCACTTCTAAGATTAAATATATTTTCATGATGTATAACTCTTATTATTTCATGCAACTTAGGCTCTGAAAATTGACTAAAATGGACAGATGAAAATATATTGATTGTATTGATTGGTTTATAGTAGGGCTGAAACAATTAATCTTGATTAATCAATTATTGAAATAATGGTCAAAAAATGTAGTAATAGATTAATCGTTAACTGGAGTGTAGAGACTCTAAAATATGACTTAAGCTCACAGAGGAACAACCTTGAGCAGCAATTATACCAAAACATTTTGCATTTAATATAAAAATCTTTTTTGTCTGTCAATATGCTCTAACCAAATTCCTCAAGTAGAAAAGTTTTAGTTTCCCCTGGTTTAATTTCGCAACAAGTCTTCTTTAAGAAACCTTTTGCTATCCAATTATTAATCGATTAATCAAAAAAAATAATAAACTGATTAATCGACATGCAAAGTAATAGTTAGTTCCAGCCCTAGTTTATAGCACTGCCTCTTTCTACCTTGAGAATCTGTTAACTAAAACCAGTGCTGTTCACCGATTTCTTCCTCTCCTGAAAATATATCCTTGAACCAAAAAAAACACAGTTATATAAATTAATATTCATGATGACCTTTTACTGAATCTAATCGTATTTATTGTAAACAAAGTATCTTAATGAAAGAAAAGTACTATGTTGGATGAAGTTAGGAGGAACAAAACCTCCCGCTTGCTGGACAGCTGCAGCTCTTGGCAGGACATACCAAACCTTTCATGATTTAATCAATCACTAGTCTGCGTACTGTGTTACATAAAGACGATCCAACAGCAACAATAACTTGAAGCACTATATACAAGAAAGGACTGATCATGGCAGAAAAACTCTCCTTGATGGAAACCTTTTCCATGTCAGGATAAAGCATTTCCAAATCAAAACATTAACGAATTCAGTCTAACAGCACAGCTTTAAACAAGTGAAATGATGACCAACAGTCTCAATCCAAGACTGAGGTTTAAGGATTAGTTATTGATTATTGTAAATGCTTTAACTTTAACTCTGATCCTTTTTATTTTGCATAATATATAGCTTAACGCAAATAGCGGTTATACAGTAAGCATTTCAGTGCGTATGTGTGTCTTATGACATATTCAACTTTGCTTCATGGAGTAGTGATCTGCCCTGTTACTATTTTTCAAGGCTGCACTTTTAAAAGATGAAATTGTCCAGTGAGCTGTTTCCAAACAAAATTTATTTTTGTTTTACACTTGTGTAAACAAAATGATAAATAAAATATGTCTAAAGTTGAATGGAAGAAATTAAGTTATTGTGCTTTTAGCCAAATATAATGCCATGAAAAGTGAAAGTCTTTTAACTCCCCATAACTGTAAAGTAAATTTTAAAGACTGAGCAGAGGCAGCTGTGTTGATTGACTGATAATATTGATAAAAATGACAACACAGATAAAACAAAAAGGGGAAAAGGAAAGATAGGACGAACTCAATAAAAAGGTCTTGAAAAAAATTAATTTAATCCAAAAAATCCGCTGCAAAAACTCTTTTTGGCCATACAGGTGCTGGTCATAAAATTAGAATATCATGAAAAAGTAGATTGATTTCAGTAATTCCATTTAAAAAGTGAAACTTGTATATTATATTCATACATTACATACAAACTTATATATTTCAGATGTTTATTTTGTTTAATTTTGATGATTACAAATGACAACAAATGAAAATCTCAAATTCATCATATCAGAAAATTAGAATATTACTGAAGACCAATAAAAACAAAGGATTTATAGAAATGTTGGCCAACTGAAAAGTATGAACATGAAAAGTATGAGCATGTACAGCACTCAGTATTTAGTTGGGCCTCCTTTGGCCTGTATTACTGCAGCAATGCGGCGTGGCATGGAGTCGATCAGTCTGTGGCACTGCTCAGGTGTTATGATAGCCCAGGTTGCTCTAATAGTGGCTTTTAGCTCTTCTGAATTGTTGGGTCTGGTGTATTGCATCTTCTTCTTCACAATACCCCATAGATTTTCTATGGGGTTAAGGTCAGGAGAGTTTGCTGGCCAATTAAGAACAGGGATACCATGGTCCTTCAACCAGGTACTGGTAGCTTTGGCACTGTGTGCAGGTGCCAAGTCCTGTTGGAAAATGAAATCTGCATCTCCAAAAAGTTGGTCAGCTGCAGGAAGCATGAAGTGCTCTAAAACTTCCTGGTATGTGGCTGCGTTGACCCTGGACCTCAGAAAACACAATGGACCAACACCAGCAGATGACATGGCACCCCAAACCATCACTGACTGTGGAAACTTTACACTGGACTTCAAGCAACGTGGATGAAGTGCCTCTCTTCTTTTCCTCCAGACTCTGGGACCTTGATTTCCAAAGGAAACGCAAAATTTACTTTCATCAGAGAACATGACTTTGGACCACTCACCAGCAGTCCAGTCCTGTTTCTCTTTAGCCCAGGCAAGACGCTTCTGACGCTGTCTGTGGTTCAAGAGTGGCTTGACACAAGGAATGCGACAGTAGAAACCCATGTCTTTCATACGTCTGTGTGTGGTGGTTCTTGAAGCACTCACTCCAGCTGCAGTCCACTCTTTGTGAATCTCCCCCACATTTTTGAATGGGTTTTGTTTCACAATCCTCTCCAGGGTGCGGTTATCTCTCTTGCTTGTACACTTTTTTCGACCACATCTTTTCCTTCCCTTCGCCTCTCTATTAATGTGCTTGGACACTGAGCTCTGTGAACAGCCAGCCTCTTTAGCGATGACCTTTTGTGTCTTGCCCTCCTTGTGCAAGGTGTCGATGGTCGTCTTTTGGACAACTGTCAAGTCAGCAGTCTTCCCCATGATTGTGTAGCCTATAGAACTAGACTGAAAGACCATTTAAAGGCTTTTGCAGGTGGTTTGAGTTAATTAGCTGATTAGAGTGTGGCACCAGGGGCCATCAATTTTGAACCTTTTCACAATATTCTAATTTTCTGATATGATGAATTTGAGATTTTCATTTGTTGTCATTTGTAATCATCAAAATTAAACAAAATAAACATCTGAAATATATGAGTTTGTATGTAATGTATGAATATAATATACAAGTTTCACTTTTTAAATGGAATTACTGAAATCAATCTACTTTTTCATGATATTCTAATTTTATGACCAGCACCTGTAAAGCCAAAAAAAAATACAAAGATGAAATCGTTGAAATAAAATTAAAGTCACACTAAAGGTTGTATAAATATTAAATGTCAAATATTATGATGACTCATGGCTGTTTGGTTTTCTTTTCCCCTTGTGTGTTTTCATTATTAGTGGGGTGTTTCCATATCATTTCATTCCTTTGTGTTTTGTTTCTATGTCTCTTTGTCTTAGCACAACAGTAACTTTGTGTGTCACAAGGTGCAGCAATATACCAAAAATCAATGCTAGAAGTTCCTAGCTGTTCCCCTATATTTTTGTTTTTACACCATTTTCAACCTTTCTGTTTGATGCAAATGGCCCCTAAATGTTTTTTTTAATTATGCTCTGTATGATTTTCTTTGCTTATTTGATCATGTTTGATGTTGCCAATATTCTGGAATGCCCCAAAAGAACCCAACATGTCCGACACTAAGTTAAGCTAATGTCAGCCTAGCGGAAAACAGCCTTTATGATATAGTATTTATTTATTATGTTAAAGCTACAGTGTGTAATTTTCAGCGACATCTAGCGTCCAGACTGCAGACCGCAGCAACATGAACATCTCCCCCCCACCGCTTTCCCCCCCCAACAGTACGGCGAGCGTTACGGGACAAAATGTCTTCCACGACGTCAGCATCACCTACCTTCTCAAGTGATGAGGTTTGTTTACATAGATAATTTTAATACTGCCATCTATTGTTCAGTACCGTCTCAGTTCATCTCTCTCAACTTGCCGTAGTTACTTTCGAGCGTAATGGGCGATCTCGCAATCGCTAGTTTGTTGGCTCTGCGCTGCCGTAGCGCAAAGATGTCTGCCTCCATGGCTGCGAGACCTGCTCCGATGTAATTATAAATAATGAATTCTAAGGCAACACAAATATTAAGGTTAAGAGGCTGAGCTCGTAGATGATGATAAATAACATAGTTATGTATAATATAATACATTTCTGACTGTATATCCCTGTAATTATTACACACTGTAGCTTTAATAAAACAACATTCATCTTAGAGACTGCCAAACACTCATTTGATGACAGTTAAAAAGGATACTAGTTCCTAAGTCTGTCTGTATATATACTGTGCTTATTCCAGTTGGTAAGGAGTAAGCAATACATCACATGACAAAGAAATAGCCCATGTGGCCGTGCCCTGTGACTGCAGATAGGTTCCTCTACCTCTTCCTGCTACCTTTGTATTATTTAGTGCCCAGTCCCAAGTTTCCCAACTTTCCTTCTCCTAATTCTATTCAACATCTCCTCTGGCTAAGTCATTCTTTTTCATTTTCCTCCCCAATGACTGAGCAAAGAAACCGAAACAGACTCAGTGGGGGGTTATTATGGAGGAAATATTCTTGTTTTAAAAAATGACATATTGTCTGTGACTGCGAACAGGAAAAGTTAGACAACTATAGAGGAAATTGACTCAATAGAAACACTTTGTTTCTACTTGCTTGTGGCACCCCTCGTGCTATATTATATATTTTTTCTTTTCTTTTCTGTTTTTTTGGGGGGTTCTTCTATCAAAATACACAGAAGACAGATGAGGAATCTTGTTTGTATTATAAAAGCAAATCTGATAAATATGAGATAAAGACCTTCATAGACCTTAAAAAATAAAACAAATAATTAAATCAAACAATTATTTATGAGCTACACAATTACAATTTAATCCTTTATAATTTGTTTAACTGTAATAGAGAACAATAATCTGATGCTGAGGCTAAAATAAGAAAATCCCTGATCATCTTATAATGAAACTTCTGCTTTGAAAACAGATCTATTTTCAAGATTTTCTTATCTCCAGATCTTTTGCAGGACATATTTTTATACAGAATCATCAAATGTAAATTTTAGGGTCTCACCATATACAGAGTGACACTGGGAGAAGAAAAGCGGTTCTTCAGTCAATAACACCAAGCAACTGTAGACGGACCACAGCAACATCTCATTAGTGCTGCTGGCCAGACGATCAAACAGGAAACCTAAGAGAGATGGAGACACAATAAACAGACTTAAATCTCATAAGTATCTTCACCTCGCTGATTTTCAAACAGGAGAATGGTATTAGACACTTTTATACAAGCTACACAAAAGTAATTAAAAAAAATGCAATCAAAGCAAAACTCTAAAACTTGAAAATTCTGCAGGAGAGGAGTTGATTTATAAACTTGTAATCAATTCATAATTGTTGTATAAACAAAAGTGAACCTGTAAAATGCAATTTTGGCACCTAGAAAAAATAGGTCAGGTCAGGGCAACTGCAGCAAAAAGCTGCAGGTGTACTCCCATCAGGTGGAGATGATAGGATAGGAAACACATTTCTCAGCAGGTCAGCCCTGCCACAAAAATACCTTGACAATCATTTTTTTCATTGCTTTTGATAGCAGAAGCGAGATTGAGTAATACTGGAGATCAAGAAAACTGGCGGAGGTGTTCAGAAAGAAAATGTTAATGTTGTGATCTTATAAGGTGAGTGGTTTACTTTGTAATTTCAAATGAGAATAAAACGAGCAGGATACTAAAACATCTGGCAACATGTGTAGGATATGCATGGAAGTAAATCTGTGCCACTGGAATTTAAATAAAAAATGTCACTGAAATATAAATGTTGTATGTTTGTGCTTACTCTTTCTATGTTAAAATAAATTTGGCGTCTAAATTCAATGTAAAAATGGAAGGGTTATTTCAGGTCACAGACATTAGCAGTGGATTGTGGTGTCCAACACGCAGCCAGTCCCGTTACAATACTTGCTTGCAATTGCAACTTGCTGCAATACTACAGAAAAATGAAAGCAATAAACTCACCGATGCGTTAGCTTGCCTGACCGCCACCGTGATGCTGGTTTTCCTTCAGTACGGGCGCCAAAAATGTCCCGTCACATGACTAAGAAACTGTAACGGGATTGGCTGGGTTTTGAACACAATCCATTGCTAATGTCTGTGACCTGAAGTAACCCTTCCCTTTTTACACTGAATTTAGACGCCGAATTTAACACAGTGAAATTGAGCCAGTTGAATCTCAGTTGCTGAAAATATGGAGTTTGAATTTTGAAAGGCTGAATTTTTTATATGCTGCTTTTTTTGAAACACTGAAAAGTCAAACTGAAAAAAAACAGGTATTGAAAATGTATTAACTGTAAAATAGTAGTGTAAATTTTTACCTTGAAGTGAAAATAAATAAAAATTCAACTATATACATATTGTGACAATGTTTTTTTTTTCCAGTTGAAATGTTTTCTGAATATATTTTATCACAGAAAGAGTAAGTACAAACATACAACATCTATATTTCAGTGACATTTTTAATTTAAATCCTAGTGGCACAGATTTACTTCCATAGATAGGCCAAGCAAGCAAGCAAGCTTTTCCAAAAAAGCAACTCATGATCCTGAAGAATATTTTTGGTTCTGCTTAGATTTCACTTTGGGTTTTCAGTTAGGCTTTGATTTGTTATTCTGATGTTACTATTAAAAATTATATAATTTTTTAATTAATTCTTAGCTTTACTATTCCTGTTTGGTGGTTTCTCAATCATCTACAGTGCTTTCCCCTAAACTCTAGTTTTACCCTTGGTCATTCATTATTTTGGAGACATTGGTCTTATTACTGTTTTGCTTCCTTTTAAGTTCTCTTTCAGTTTTAGTTAAGCCCTGTTTAGTCCTTGTTTCCCGTCTCCTTTCCCCTTAGCTGCCGCTGACCACACCTGCTCTTAATTAGCTATTCACTCCACTCTTGTCTCACATATACAGTGGGGCAAAAAAGTATTTAGTCAGCCACCAATAGTGCAAGTTCTCCCACTCAAAAAGATGAGAGAGGCCGGTAATTTTCATCATAGATATATCTCAACTATGAGAGACAAAATGAGAAAAAAAAATACAAAAAATCACATTGTCTGATTTTTAAAGAATTTATTTGCAAAATATGGTGGAAAATAAGTATTTGGTCAGTTACAAACAAGCAAGATTTCTGGCTCTTATAGACCTGTAACTTCTTCTGTAGGAGGCTCCTCTGTCCTCCACTCATTACCTTCATTAATGGCACCTGTTTGAACCCGTTATCAGTATAAAAGACACCTGTCCACAACCTCAAACAGTCACACTCTAAACTCCACCATGGCCAAAACTAGAGAGCTGTCAAAGGACACCCGAAACAAAATTATAGACCTGCACCAGGCTGGGAAGTCTGAATCTGCAATAGGTAAACAGCTTGGTGTGAAGAAATCAACTGTGGGATCAATTATTAGAAAATGGAAAACATACAAGACCACTGATAATCTTCCTCGATCTGGGGCTCCACGCAAGATCTCACCCCGTGGGGTCAAAATGATCACAAGAACGGTGAGTAAAAATCCCAGAACCACACGGGGGGACCTAGTGAATGACCTGCAGAGAGCTGGGACCAAAGTAACAAAGGCTACCATCAGTAACAAACTACGCCACCAGGGACTCAAATCCTGCAGTGCCAGACGTGTGCCCCTGCTTAAGCCAGTACATGTCAAGGACCGTCTCAAGTTTGCTAGAGAGCATTTGGATGATCCAGACGATGACTGGGAGAATATCATATGGTCAGATGAAACCAAAATAGAACTTTTTGGTAAAAACTCTACTCGTCGTGTTTGGAGGAGAGAGAATGCCGAGTTGCATCCAAAGAACACCATACCTACAGTGAAGCATGGGGGTGGAAACATCATGTTTTTGGGGCTGTTTTTCTGCTAAGGGACCAGGACGACTCATCCGTGTGAAGGAAAGAATGAATGGGGCCATGTATCGTCAAATTTTGAGTGAAAACCTCCTTCCATCAGCAAGGGCATTGAAGATGAAACGTGGCTGAGTCTTTCAGCATGACAATGATCCCAAACACACCGCCCCGGGTAACGAAGGAGTGGCTTCGTAAGAAGCATTTCAAGGTCCTGGAGTGGCCTAGCCAGTCTCCAGATCTCAACCCCATAGAAAATCTTTGGAGGGAGTTGAAAGTCCGTGTTGCCCAGCGACAGCTCCAGAACATCACTGCTCTAGAGGAGATCGGCATGGAGGAATGGGCCAAAATACCAGCAACAGTGTGTGAAAACCTTGTGAAGACTCACAGAAAACGTTTGATCTCTGTCATTGTCAACAAAGAGTATATAACAAAGTATTGAGATGAACTTTTGTTATTGACCAAATACTTATTTTCCACCATATTTTGCAAATAAATTCTTTAAAAATCAGACAATGTGATTTTCTGGATTTTTTTTTTCTAATTTTGTCTCTCATAGTTGAGGTATATCTATGATGAAAATTACCGGCCTCTCTCATGTTTTTAAGTGGGAGAACTTGCACTATTGGTGGCTGACTAAATACTTTTTTGCCCCACTGTATACTCCTCTGCCGTTCCTCATTGCTGCATCCCCTTCACTCCTCAGCTGAATCCCAACCCCCCCCTTAACACAAACCCTAAAAACGAACCCTCTGTTTGCAAGTTCTCACAGAGGGTCTGCCGCATTAAGTGCCGTCCCAAACCACGAAGTGGGTAGGGGGGAATGGACCGTTCCCCCCTTAAATAGCGGGTCTTCATTAGAGTAAGCTCACTGGAATTTCGTCCCTTAACTTTTATACCCCCCTATGTACAATCCAGTGTGACTTTATTGCGAGTGAGACATTATAGTTAAGGGTTAGTGGATAGAGGGCAGTTTGGGATTCAGCCCTTATCAATGTTTCTCCCTGGTGTCTCCTAGTTTTGGATCCTGAGTTCCCTATTATTTCTGGATTTATTTTTCTGTTGCCATCTACTTCTACATTTGCTGCTGTTTATATGATTGTTAAGAGGATCTGGACCTTGCAATATGACCCTGGAATGGTAAAAACAGATTTGGTTCCACATGCAAAAAAAAACCTAAAGAAAAAAAACATCTCACAGGTAAAGATAATTAGTGAGGCAAACCTTCCACAGCATGAGTAGTAATACATCTGTAACACACCCCATTGAAATTATTTCAACAAAAACAAGGGCATGACCTATGTTTTCCTCACTTATAGCATGGTTTTTAAGTAAGTAAATCAAACAGAGGCATTTTTTCCCCAAAATGCAATTTGATTTATCTAACAGACAAGAAATAAAAATAAGATTAGACATCGTTATCTGACATTTCTTCAAAAAGGACTCTAGTGTGCTACCTGATAAATCAGCCTTGATGCAGACAGAGCAGTACTGACTCGGGGAATGAACCAAAACAGCAGCGATACACTTCGCACTGATCACATGAAGCGTCTCATCACCACTCAGCAGCAACTAAAAGAAAAGAAAAAAGCAGAAAACTTTTATTAGGATCCATTAGAAAATGAACTTTTAAATTAAATTTGAAATTTAAGATGCTTGGCACCAAAATACCTGTTACTGGCAAAGCAGCTCTGTTCACCACAACCTCACTTTGCTGCCCTTTCAATAAATCTCAGCTGGCTTCCACTCCAAAAAAAGGGGATTAGCAGCTATAAATACATAAATTCCTACATTTATAGTTCAATTTACTACATCTAAGACTGCTACATAAAACAGAATTTAGTGTTTTATTCCAACTGTTATGCAGTGAATAAGAGGGAAAAACATGTCCAGCTGCAGAGGAATTGATCACCTCCTCCAGATGATACGTTGTATTACTAGACCTCTGCTTTTTTTTCTTTTTTATGTACATTTCATTAATAGAAGTTGTTCAGCTGATATAACTTAGTTTTGAGATGGAGTACACGTGAAAGAAAACAGCATTCTGTTGGCAGCAACCGAAAACAGCATTTCTATAAAACTATTGTGATCATGCAGTTTACTTTATATCCTTTGGTAGTATCGCACAAAAAAAAAAAAATTGTACTTGTTTTAAATTTTCTGAAACTTTATGTCTCTGAATGAATCAATCATTTAAGATGACCCCAGAAAACAATCAATTTTAATAATTCCCCTTTTCGTTTTTTCAACTTTTTTCAGAGCCGTTTAAAGCTACAGTGTGTCATTTTCAGCGACATCTAACGTCCAGACTGCAGACCGCTGCAACATGAACATCCCCCCCCCCCCCCCCCCCCCCCCCCCCCCCCCCCCCCCCCCCCCCCCCCCCCCCCCCCCCCCCCCCCCCCCCATGATAAATAACATAGTTATGTATAATATATTACGTTTCTGACTGTATATCCCTGAAATTATTACACACTGTAGCTTTAAATTAAGGCATCAAAACCCGAGTCTATTATCCCATGGGGAGAATTAGGCAGGGTTCATCAACTCCGAATTACAGTTGACATAGGCACAGGCAGACGAAATCACTGTTTGTTTGGTAGGATCACTTGTGTTTAAAAAATATATATATTATTTTCAGCTTATTATGCTTATTAATCATATTGAAAGAAATACATTCAGATAAACAAACCTAATAGTTGCAATCCAAACAAACCACCTGACGTCATCAGCTGAGAGTGACCACTGAGAAAATCCAACCAAATCTAATCAACACATTGATTTCCCAGACATGAAGCATAAATATTTGTAAAGGCTAAAATCCTCAATGAATCCCTGTTCAAAGGAACATTAATCCAGGATTAGAGCTTTTGTTATGATTCGAGTCAGAGTTAGAATTCGGGTCTTGGGAGAGGGAGCAGGATGTTTAGACAGAGACCTTTTTCAACAAAAGAGGCAGAAGGCTGTGGTCAGCAGGCTGTTGCTCTTGGATGAGGGTCTGGCTGTTGTTGGCGAGGTAGTCCTCATAATCATCGCACATGAGCTGACTGCCGGAGCTGCTCATCAGAACTGACACCGCTTCTTCCAACTTGACCAGCTGCCAGAGCAGGCCTAGCAAGATAGAAATTTAACAGACACTCACTCACTGCTTCAAAAGTGTAAAAACAAGGAAAATCACTATCAGATCTCATTGGGGTTACACAATAATAATGTATCTAATATAGAATTACTATTTCTTAATCCAAAACTAGAACTGATATAGACTTATATAGACAATAGTAGCTCTTATCAAACCCCCAGCCATTCACACTAAGCTGCTGGAGGTTTTATCCTGTTTAAAGGAAGTTTTTCCTCCCCACTGTTGCTGCGTGAATGCTTGTTATTAAGGATCACTGCAAAGTGAACCACACCATGCAAGTGAAAGTCCTGTGTCCACATCCTCATCTAGGAAGAGGGAACGCTACAAAGTCCATGACGTGATGCAATCTGCTCATTTTCCAAAGACAGAAAGCTTTTTTACTTTAATTAGTTCACTGTAATCAGCCTAGAGATGACAAGTTGTGAACTTTTACTTCATCAATCAGTCAGATTAATGATAAACTCTGCTGCTACAGAGGAACTGTGATGCTGGAATTATATTTACACTTTAAACTTTTTACATGTTCGGTTCAAACCAGAACCTAAAACAGGTCAAGCTTTATTCGTTTTACATGTAAATTTTGACTTTTCAACCAAACAAAAAAGTGTCATATCTTCCTTTGATGTGCCCTCAACATAAATTGAAGGAACAAGTTCAAAGCTACTGCAAATGTCATCTAATCTCTACACAAAAAAGAAAATCACATATCTTTTATCACAAAGTCAAATTAAATTCATCAAATGATAACGTAATGAGGCCTGGATAAAAAGCAGGTATTAGTGGTGTTTTTTTCTGTTTGATGTAATATTCTGATCTTAATCATTGACTTTAAGGGGAAAATCATAACTACCAGAAAAAAAGGCAGGGATTCATCTGTCAGAGGGTAATTCATCAACATAATATTATTCACTTAGTGAGCTCAGTTACTAAATTAGATTCTACTTTATCAAATATGACCTGAATTAAAGTCAATCATCAGGTTCCACTTGAACTTGTAGTTTTTGTCTTCTTTAAGAAGATCTTTTTCAATGAATATTGATCCCTCTTTGTTTCATAGATGGGGGATTTCAATGTAATCTGTTAACTTGCTTTCCATGAAACGATTTTTAAGCAAAATCTTCAATGTAATTATGAGGCTGAGGTTGTTGCATTTTAGAAGTTTATTTCAGACATTTAATGTTAGCTTTAACTGTTGTAAAATCTGCGTTGGATCAATCTTATTAAAATGATCTAGCTGTTGATTTTCACCGAAGACCACAGCAGCACCCCCATACTCTCGCCCCCATCTAACCATCCCATCAAGACCACAGCAGGTCTCTCCTTCAGTGCCTCACTGTTCGCTTTTGTGGTGATAATAAAGCCCTCTTTGTATAATGTTATAAATCTCCTTATTACTTCCATCATGTCTGGCTGCCCCCTCCAACAACCCACCTGCAGATCCTTTAAAAGCTGTCAGATCTACACACTATACATCTTCAGTGATTATCACTAGAAAACTCACCTGCTTGTTCTAAAAGTCAACTTTCTCTCAAATTTAGATGTTTAAACCCAGGTTTACGCTTTTAGAAATGAGAATGAATGCTAACTTTAAGTTTTATTTGATCCCATTTTTAAAGCATGAATCTTAATAATATGTAATTTGGTTATGGAATTGCCTATGACTATGCCTAAACCTGGACTCATCCTCACAAAACAACTAACTCAGATTAATCTACCATGTCGCTCAACTTAGCAAGAAGCTGGAAGCTTGATGTCTACAAAAAAAAAAAAAAAAAAATCACAATAGATTTACATTTTCTGTATCTATTTGTTGTTTGTGAAAATATTTAAATCAATAAATTTAAAAAATTTTCATGTTAATCTAACATAAAAAAACAACTGTAGATCCCACGCTACTGGCAAAAAAAGAAGGCAAAAAGTGTCATTATCTTCTCACCGGCACAGTTTTTAATGAGCTGAGCAGAGCTAGCATTGTTAAGAGTCTGCAACAGCAGGCTGCATAGTCGGTCCCTGGTGGCAATAGGAAGGTACTGCACTCCAGTGTCTCCAGATGTACGTAGCAGCTGCAGCCAAACGTTCACCACCGAGGTCTTCAGCGTTTCATCAGGATAAACCAAAGCTGAGCATAGGTGGTCCAGCAACGGAACTGAGAAACAAAAAAAAGAATATTTTTAAAACGATGACAGAATAATAGCAGCAAAATAAATGTTAAGATGTAGAAAAGTAAAGGTTAAATCTTATGGTAATATGTCCAATTTATTGAACATTACACTTCAAGCTTCTAAGTGGAGGGGCGTGATCTGTAGAACAAGCTGCCTTTGCACCAAAGTTTAAACAATTGTGAAATTTCCATTGGTTTTCATTACGTTTTTACTGTTAATCTTCCATTTAATTTAGTTTTAATCTATTTAGAGTATATTTTAGCTTGTTTAATTTTTATTTTTTTCCCTAGTTTCAGTTTAGTTTTTTTTGTTTCCAGTTCTCGTTTTAGTGTTTTATGTAATATGAGCATTACATTAAACAGCAGTAGGGGCCTAAGTAAAAAAAAAAAAAAAACCCAGATGACATACTACTGCAGCAACACAAGTTACCTAACTGCTGTACCTGCTATCTGTTGGCTTAATGCAGTGAGCAGCAAAACAAAAACTAGACCACATATTTATGCATTATGATAAACACAAGCGAAAACTTTGGGTTAAGGAATTAACCCCAGTTCTCTGAAATATGACGTATCTCACAATGGGGACATGCCCCCAGCCCTGTCTCCACAAGCATTTTATTACTAAATTTTTATTTCAGTAAGTGAAAATGTTTTTCAATTCTAATTTTTTCGTTATTTCATTAGTTTATGATAACCTTGTTTTACAAATCAGAAGTAAATCAAACTATTAATCAAACTCCTAAACTTGTTCTAGTATGTTGTAGTTAAACAAGCTTTTGTCATGCTAATTGTAATTATACCTTTACATTTTTTTCTGATTTCTTTACACCAAGAGAGTTTATATATACTGGGGATTTTATGGGTATTACAGCATTTTTTTGCCTACTTTCATTGTTTGGAAATAATTTTTAACTAGCATTTCTATGAAAAATCTGACTTTAAATAGAAATTCACTGATCAGTCTTTTCCTGGCAAAAATTATTTTTGTGATTTGATCGAAGCCTGACCTTCTTCTTGGCGTTGACTTTCAGTCAAATGACTAAGCTGATTGAAGATAAAATGTTCAACAGATTGGTTGAGGAGATTTAATCTAACAAAAAATGAAAAAAATTACAATAGTCTGCGCACCAGAGCAATATGATTCTTACCTTTGTCCTTTCTATTCTACTAAAAAAAGGGAAATTTATGAAAAAAGGTAAAAAACCTTGAGCAAGCATTAAACACTATGTCTAATATTTAGTCAGTTGATTTGATTTTGGTGTTTCCATCAAACTACTCTAATGTGATATTTGAAAATGTGATATAAAAAATAAAAATAAAAACACTGAAGGAAATGTGTATTGATTTGTACCAGACTTGGAAAGCACCCAGGGGGATGGGTAGCCTGGGTGCCATTCCGAACTTAGTCCCGCCCACAATGTTTGAGGTCGGGAAGTTCGGTCTGGCAATGCTCCATAGTAGCGCGAGTATGATCGCCCACTCTCTGGCGATCCAATCAAATTGTCAGGGCGGGCTTTATACGATGATGGACAGATGATCAACAGTAACGTAATCAACCACGTGACCAAAGCGCGCTTGGGTGACAACAACAATGGCTGCCACTGGAGAGTTGAGGTGTGTAGATTCTGCTATTAGGTCTGTTCTAGAAGATATCGACAGCAAATTAATTTTAAAAGAGGAACAGAGCAACGCGATCAAGGCTCATCTTCTTATTCTAGGCGTGCAACTGCACGCTTTGATTTTTGTTGACAACAACTATGCGTCGCTTAACATACGTCACGCACTCCGTTGCTCTTATTGGTGGTAGGTCTATCCAATTGAGTGCAGAGGCATTTTTTTTCCTGGTTCGTTCAAAACACGCCCCATAATCACAGCTCTATGGAGCAGTATCAGACTCATATTCTGACTAGAATTGAGTAGGACTACGTCAGGCTAGGGGATGGGGCCCCAATTTACTTAAAAACATCAGCCCTCCAACTACTACCCCATTTACACTACCCTTGAAAAAACGTGGCAAGACCGGTCCGAGCTCAGTAACTGAGATAACTTATCGTGTGTAAATGAAAGCAAACTGAACTGAACCGAGCTAAACACAACCGGACCACGCTAACTGCAGACCAGTTCCAGAGGTGGCCTCGGCTCGGTTTTTCCCTGGCACGGTTATCTGATAACAAGAGCGCATGAGCAGAACGCGCCATCTCCGTCTGAATTCACACTCCATTCCAGTAGTTGGCGGTAATGCCCCTCCGGAAGTTGCAGAAAAAACAGAAAAAGAAACAGAAAAAGAACAACTATAAACAACAACCGAAATCTTCTCCACGTGACATTTTGATTTGCTTGATTCCCTCCTTCTTCGTCTTCTTCTTCTTCTTGTGTTTAATGGCGGCTGGCAAACAACTTTTGTTGCATTACCGCCACCAACTGCTTGATTTCCTCCTTCAATACTGGCTTTAATACCGCAGATCGTCACTAGGAGGCGAGGAGTCGAGGAACCGAGATAGCGTGATGTGTAAACGGTCGTCAGAACCAAGCTCGGTCTGGTTAACTGATCCGAGCTCGGATCGGTCTCGGCATGGATCGGTTTTTCAAGGGTGGTGTAAATGGGGTATAAAGGTGACTCTAGTGAGAGCTACCAGAATTGACAAAGACTCTATGATAGAAGTAAACATTTACAGAGAAATTGAGCAAAAGTCTCTGATTAAGGCTCGCTTTGTGTTTAAGAAATTTGTTTCTTATTTTAGAGAACATACAAAGAACATGCAAGAGCTGTAGTTTATAAACACTGGTTCACAGAAACGAATCAGGGATCTATGAGTCAGGAGCTTGTATATATGCTTAAGAGTGGGCTGGTATTATTGGGTTATTGATCTCGCAATCTCTCCCAGTTAGCACACAAGGCACCTGCTTTAGAACTCTTTCCTTTAGCAATCCAAGGTTTCTAATGAGCTTAATGATAGTGCTGAGAAAGTGTGCGGCTGTGACTGCAGACTCTCTTCTCGCCTCTCTAACATTTAAACACTCTGTTTTGGGTCCCACTGACTGCAGTTGACTGGCTACAGTGCATAGCTTCTAAAATGCTGTTTTCTATTCCAGCTTCATTTGACTCCAGCTTCAATATGTAAGTCTTGACATCTATCTTTGGACTTATGCTAAGACTTCAGCACAGTGGTGAAGAAAACTACAAAACTACACTGTTTACCAGTTGGAATGGTCCATTCTTTTTTCTTTTTGTTGCAATGAGCATTTTAGAGTGATGTAGATATGAGTAGAAGAATGTTCTCAAAGCAGAGATTCCAGGTAAACAGGCTGCCATGAAAGGGATGATTCAGGGCCCGAAGCGAGAGGACAGCCATGCAGAACGATAAAGTGCATAGTGAGGTGGAAAACAGAAACAAGGGCTCTGTAAGGAGCAACCGAGATGACAATTTGAGCACGGGAGCTGAACGGAAAGACAGCTGCTCTGTCAAGAAGATCAAAATCTATGAGAGGCAGAAGAGGACATGTTTAATTAGACTAAAAATATGAGGCATCCAAGATGAGAGCCAAGGATTAAGGCTTTAAGTGGGAATGAGAGGGCGAAAAGAGAGGGGAGAGTAAAAACCTTCAGAAAGAGGACAGATATTGTTCAGGAGCACAATTTAAATCAAATACACACAGGTGGTGGCATAACACAAAACCAAACAGTCACTTTTGCCTTTTTCAACAGAGAAAGCAAAGGTTGATTTCTATGTTTTGCTGCCAAACTGTGATGCTGCGTGCGCTGAAATATCATTCAATTACCCTGGAGAGCTCCTTTCAAAATGTTCCTTAGTTGTTGGGTACACATCTCTGCAGAATATCTAATTGGACCTTTCTCTGACTTGTTTTGGAGCTTTTAAGCTCACAGCTTCTAGTGTAAATATCAACTATTCCCAACCTGGCAGGCTTGCTCTTTTGGAGGGAGCCCTGATGATCTGAGGGTACGGGACGGAGGGGTTAATGAGAGCAGATCTTCAAAGTAAACTCATGTTAAAACTCTGAATCAATAGGATCAAACAGAGCTGCTAAGCCGTTATATATCAATGGGAGAAAAAACCTCAAAGCTATCATTAACAGCTAAAAACATCTCAACATCTCATTGTTGCACACAGGCACAAAGGATCAACATGGCTTTTAGTTTCAATGAAAAAATAAACTACCTGAAAAATCCTTTTTCCTCTCCAATATTAATCACAGTTTTTTTTTTATTGTAACTTAGTATAATAAAGAAAATATTTTTGTGTTTTATTCGTTATTTAATCAAATGCATAACCTGGAGGATGATAATGTGACATAATTGGGATGTCTTTCTAACATAGATTTATTTCATGGTTAAAAAAATATATATTTGTTAAGATTGGTCAATTAATTGGCTTATATTTCCAAGAGAGAAATTGAAATTAGCTAATTAGCTAATTTAAAGATAAAAGCTTCAGAAGATTCATGATGGGTTCATCTCTACTGCTGGATTCACTGGTTTTTCACTGGATAAACCACATATTGAAATAGATCAACTTGAAAGATTGTTTCTTTTTTTCACCTTTTTAGTCGAAATAGATACTTTTTCAACATAATTTTAGTCATTACTGGCCTATTTTTTTGGGGGATGGATGGATGGATGGATGCATGGATGGATGGATGGATGGATGGATGGATGGATGGATGGATGGATGGACAATTTAGAAAGATTTAGAAAATGAGAAATAAAACTAAGGATAAAACATACAAATCTTATGCAGACGTTACAGTAACGCTTTATTTTCTCACATATTTCTGACACAGTGAAACAGCCACAGCATAAAAAATTGTAAAATCCAAATGAATGCAAGAAAAAAAAAATGTGAGAGCAAGTAGAAAGAGCCAGGGGTTAATTTTAAAAATGGGCATGTAGAAAGGGAGTCTGAGAAAGACTGAAATCTGCTGGGAGCTCTGGGCTTCTGTTGTCATTGCTTTGCTGTTGTCATTAGTCCAAACAGGCCCACAGAGACTTGTTGAGTGACAGGCCGCAGACAGACACACACAGTCAATAATGGCAGCCCACATCTTACATCAGCAACTTAGAAAACCATTCCTACCTGGGTCGGCTTAGGAATATAGACAGAAGGTAGTCACAAAAAGGACAACACAATGGTTTTAATGCCAGTGTTTTTGGTTTAGGTCTTACTTTTGTTCATAAGTGGAAAAACAAGCAGTCACTCATGACGAAACACCTTGCAACAATCACAAGCTTGACCCCGACTGACAATGCCCACTAACAGAGCAAACAACTGATCCATTAGCAGACAGGCGTTGCGTAACTGGCCGAGTCAGAGATTTAATCCTTGCTGTGTAACGGTGGGGTGGCCAGCTGGACTCTGGTACTAGATCTAAATCTAGTTAAGTGTGAAATATGGAGACATTTAGTTTAACAAACATGTTTATATTTGGAGGCACGAATTGATTCAAAATAACATACAATATAAATATGTATCTCTGATTGCTGTACAGCTACTAGTGATGAAATAAGTAATGTTTTTTTTTTATTACAAAGCCAAATATTTTACAAATAAAAATTGTGTTACCATTAAAATCATCCTGAAAGTGTAACTCATCTTTAAATCTACCTTTTTCCATTTTAACCTTATAAACTGGGTCTATAGGGGTATTTTAATGCATGTGTGCATTCATTTTATTTTGTCATCTTAGAGTTTTAAGTTTCATAGTATTTGTTTAAAAACAAATGTTTGTTTTTGGACAAATGATTGCTATTCCAATTGAATCCTTTTGTTCAAACAGTCTATTATGGAGTCAGGACTCTGCCAAAAGTGCACACAAGCATTAAATACTCTTAATTCATACATTCGCTAATAAACCACTTCTGACAAGCATTTTTAACATGTTTAGAGTTCCACGCACGCACAGCCTCCTTCCTCCTCACGTATGAACCTCTTCCTGCCTGCTCCTATTAACTTTTGTCACTTTGAAGGTGTTACCCGCCTCACGAAGCAACCCACCTGTGAATGGCTGATTTTCAAGAAATTCCGCATTTTGTGATGCTTTGCTAATATAACCAGTGTAAACTGTCTTCCCGTTTACAGCTAGCATCTGAGCTAGCAGAAACTATCGGCCTATTTGATCCTAACTTTTTTTCTAGGTGTCCTAAAACACTTCTTAACGGACACCCTACAGTCAATCAGAATTGTCTATTCACCCAGATCAGCGTATAAAAAAATTGATGCATTTGCTTACGAACCTCCAACTCTTAAAGAGAAGCAGTTATCCTGACTTTGCTTTGCTAATAGGATGAAGAGTACAGCCCCAAGAGGTTGAATTTCCCGAAAAAGTAGCCAATCAGAGGGGGGTTGCTTTGTCTGATGTAATGCCTTCAAAGTCACAGAAGCTGACAGGAGTGCAGAGAAACAGGTCCACACACGAGTGGGAGAATGTATAGGCGCATAAAAAGCAGACCATCAGCACAGAAAAGGAGAATGTACTAATGATTTTGAGATATAGTATTAAATCTGCACTCATAGAACATCCAAAATGTGCATGAATAGTAGTTTACATACATGTGTTTTAAATAAAACTGCTCATGACTTGTGGTAGAATTTTGACACAATACTCCATGCTGCTACAGGCTTTCATCATGATAGCCCAGAGTTCTACTTACTCACATTCATTCCTCCATAGTGAATCATAGGCTGCATCCAAATGTCTGCCCTAATCACTATATAGGGCACTATATAGTAGGGTTGTCACAATACTAAACTTTTCAACTCGATACCGATACTAAGGAAAATATTCGATACTCTATACCATTTTCGATACCACAAGGAAAGACTCCAAGAATCTACAGAAATATTTTCATTAATAAATAAAATACAATAAATAAATACAATAAACAATAAGAACAATATTTTGAGGTTGTATGCTGTGCACAATATTAGGCAAGCCTGATAACGACTTATAAAATTTAAATTAAATGTTCCTTCCTTGGCTATGCTTTGCACACATAACAATGACACTAGCCAAACAAAAATAATTCTCAGCAGCTGCACCTGTTACAAAAAAAGTCTGAAACTGAAAAGTGCACAGAATATTCAATCACACAGTGTTCTGATAGTGCATTGTCCTCTATTCTGCACTTTAGGTGCCACTGGTGGTAGCACTGTATCGATACTTTTGGAGATGAGTATTGTATCCGGATACGTTTCAGTATCGATACTTTTTTGAGTATCGATACTTTTGACAACCCTACTATATAGTGATTAGACCATTTTCAATGAGTGTCCGAACGTCTAGTGGATGAATAAGTAGTGGACTCGAAATTTCCCACAATTCACCTTGAAAAGCAGTGAACATCCATGGTCACTAAACGAGCAGATATATCCCAAAATGTTTGCGAGAGCTCTCCTCGCAAAGTGTTATGGGATTTGTTGTCACAGCGGCCTATTACCTGACAAATAGCAATGATGGCGCAGGCACCGTGGGGGAGGCGGAGTACTGTGACCGAATGGGCGCGAAAAGTAGTAAGCATCAGTCCGAACGGTAAGTTAAATTAGTTCACTGTGAAGTTCACTATATAGTTCCCGCTCTATATAGTGATTGAGAACTCAGCAGAACCGGCTTTAGCTATCGCTAAGTCAGTGTCTTGAAGTAAGTGGCTTAAAATATAAGGCTCCAGCCCACAGCGACTTTCCGTCAGTGGCCTAACTACCACCACTTTGCTGGTAACTCTCCATGCCTCAATAAAGCTATGCTAATCAAAGTGAGGCTACGCTAGCTGCCATTTTCTCTTATCTATGTTGCACCCACAATTAGCCCCACTGCTCATCCCTACATCAACTGCTGCCCCTCAGGGTCTTTTGATACCAACTACGTTAGTCCACCCAAAAAACAGCATCTCATGTAGGACTCCTAAACATGGTACCTAATTAATACCATCCTCTAAAACTGTATTTAAATGAAATTTTAACACTTTTTATGTAATTTTTTTTTTTTTAAACAGACTGAGTAATATTGGAGCCCTTTTTATAACCTGTTTTTTCTTGCAAGGGTACACATGATAATTTGTCTTATGACTATGTGTGTTAATTTGGATGTAGCATTAGTAACATTAGAAGTTTGCAATAATTCACCTCCTATGTATTCCCAGTCTATCAAGACCCTTTCATACATAAGTACCAGTACAATACTAGGACTACATTACCGGGTCAAAAAACAATTAGCACATTTTACACCTGAAAATACAGTGGGGCAAAAAAGTATTTAGTCAGCCACCAATAGTGCAAGTTCTCCCACTCAAAAAGATGAGAGAGGCCGGTAATTTTCATCATAGATATACCTCAACTATGAGAGACAAAATGAGAAAAAAAAAATCCAGAAAATCACATTGTCTGATTTTTAAAGAATTTATTTGCAAAATATGGTGGAAAATAAGTATTTGGTCAATAACAAAAGTTCATCTTAATACTTTGTTATATACCCTTTGTTGGCAATGACAGAGATCAAACATTTTCTGTAAGTCTTCACAAGGTTTTCACACTCTGTTGCTGGTATTTTGGCCCATTCCTCCATGCAGATCTCCTCTAGAGCAGTGATGTTCTGGGGCTGTCGCTGGGCAACACGGACTTTCAACTCCCTCCAAAGATTTTCTATGGGGTTGAGATCTGGAGACTGGCTAGGCCACTCCAGGACCTTGAAATGCTTCTTACGAAGCCACTCCTTCGTTACCCGGGCGGTGTGTTTGGGATCATTGTCATGCTGAAAGACCCAGCCACGTTTCATCTTCAATGCCCTTGCTGATGGAAGGAGGTTTTCACTCAAAATTTGACGATACATGGCCCCATTCATTCTTTCCTTCACACGGATCAGTCGTCCTGGTCCCTTAGCAGAAAAACAGCCCCAAAGCATGATGTTTCCACCCCCATGCTTCACTGTAGGTATGGTGTTCTTTGGATGCAACTCAGCATTCTCTCTCCTCCAAACACGACGAGTATTTACCAAAAAGTTCTATTTTGGTTTCATCTGACCATATGATATTCTCCCAGTCATCGTCTGGATCATCCAAATGCTCTCTAGCAAACTTGAGACGGGCCTTGACATGTACTGGCTTAAGCAGGGGGACACGTCTGGCACTGCAGGATTTGAGTCCCTGGCGGCGTAGTGTGTTACTGATGGTAGCCTTTGTTACTTTGGTCCCAGCTCTCTGCAGGTCATTCACTAGGTCCCCCCGTGTGGTTCTGGGATTTTTACTCACTGTTCTTGTGATCATTTTGACCCCACGGGGTGAGATCTTGCGTGGAGCCCCAGATCGAGGAAGATTATCAGTGGTCTTGTATGTTTTCCATTTTCTAATAATTGATCCCACAGTTAATTTCTTCACACCAAGCTGTTTACCTATTGCAGATTCAGACTTCCCAGCCTGGTGCAGGTCTATAATTTTGTTTCGGGTGTCCTTTGACAGCTCTCTAGTTTTGGCCATGGTGGAGTTTAGAGTGTGACTGTTTGAGGTTGTGGACAGGTGTCTTTTATACTGATAACGGGTTCAAACAGGTGCCATTAATGAAGGTAACGAGTGGAGGACAGAGGAGCCTCTTACAGAAGAAGTTACAGGTCTGTGAGAGCCAGAAATCTTGCTTGTTTGTAACTGACCAAATACTTATTTTCCACCATATTTTGCAAATAAATTCTTTAAAAATCAGACAATGTGATTTTCTGGATTTTTTTTCTCATTTTGTCTCTCATAGTTGAGGTATATCTATGATGAAAATTACCGGCCTCTCTCATCTTTTTAAGTGGGAGAACTTGCACTATTGGTGGCTGACTAAATACTTTTTTGCCCCACTGTAAGTCCCAACCTGGCAACAGTGCAATTGATGTACCTAATTTCACCTCCAGGTGGCAGTAATATGAGGGATGTTGCTTTAACTGATCAGGCCAACATCTAAAGAAGAAATTCAGCCGGAAAATGATGCCTGTTAAACAGCGGATTAGCAATGACAAAAAGGTGCTTTGGGAGCTGGTGGTTCCAACAGTTTTTAGTAGTGCTATGAAAACCAGCCAAAAAAATTAAGCTTCACTGCATTTCAGTCAGAGCAGCTTGTTTGAAAAAATGCTTGGTAGCATGTTGCCAGGCCATCTGTCAGTGATGCTGTTGTTGGGGAGGTCAAAAACATGTAGCTGGAGTCCAGATTGTTGTTAGGCAACTTGTCACAACTAATGTTTTATAAAAATATGCAAATGCACGCCTTTCGCTGTGATGAAATGGCTTTGTCCACACTAGAGGGTTCCCAGATCTGCTCTGGCTTTATTTACACATTACCCTGAGCCAATAAAAAACCTGTAAATTACTGGGTAGAGTTGTTAATGTAAAAGAGGCCAACAGACTAGCTGCAGGTGAGTCCCTGATTTGAAGCATGGCGATAGCAAGGCAGGTTAATGTAAGCACCTTTCCATGTACGACATATAAAGTTACACTCTCTGCACCCTAATAAGCTTTTCTATTTTAAAATAAAATGCCTGCACACAAAAACAATACACTCCAGATTGTTCAGCAGATTTTAACTGAGGCTTAACACCAACACAGCAGTTTCAACATGAAAACGATTTCAAGGTTAATTGTAGCTACAATCTGAACTTGAAACATACTCATTAAAACTGCCTAACAATTACTAATATTAATAATATAGATTATTAATAAAACATATAGATTAAAACAACATTGAAAAAAAGTAATTCCCTTGAGGACATTTTCACTTATTGGCCGATTAAACCGACCTTTAATATAAACAAATATAAACCTTTAATATAAACAAATCCATGTTTATCAAAGTGTAAATTATTAAAATAATAAAAACAGTAATAATAACAGTAAATTGCTTTTCTTCTCTAAGCATTATTTGGAGCAAAATAACATAATGAGTCCCTATAGCAATTTTTAATTAACACTGCAACTGGAAGGCTTGAAATCAATCTTTGGTGAGCTTTTTATATTTTAGGTGTCGTGCGTTTGGATCATTTAATACTTTATTTGACCAATCAGATGAATCTGAACACTTTTAATATCTGATTATCAATAACTGTCATTGATGTTAAAAGGTCAAGAAGGTGATTTTAAGATTAAAAAGACAGAGATGAGAACAAAAAATTTGCATTATCGACCTCATACAATAAGACTTTAAAATAAATAGTTCATTTAACTCTGTCAATCTGGATAGGAACAAATCTAGAAAATTCTATTAAAACAAAACCTCTAAATCCCTAAATGTAGAATATAACTGGCCAGAGTAGTCTTACCATACTGAGTTAGAAGGTTGAGGGCTATGTTGGGCACTGACTTCAAAAGGTTCCCCAGGAAGCTGTAGGTAGGTAGAAAACTCTTCATGCTGAGCTGGGCGTTCAGCTACGTAAAAGAATAAAAGCAATCAAAAAACATAAAATATTACAGTAAAGTCAGATAGCTTGTTTAAATGTTTGGCACAGACACAAACATAATTAAGACAGGTTGTCTACACAGACATTTTTCAATATCAGCAGTACTAGCAGCAGTGAATTTGATTTTAATAAAACTGCAGGGTTGAAATGATACTAAAATGACTACAAATGTTTTCATCAAGATGTGTGATTTCATCTTTTGTTTAATTTAAATTAACATGGAAGACTAACAAGTAAAAAAAAAAAGCAACATAATGTGGGACTCAATGAAACAAAGAAAGTGTGACAAAGCAGGTCATCAACAAAAACTATAACATTCTGCACACTTTATCATTCTGCAAACAACTTTAACATTGGATTTAGCCTAAACTCAAACAAGCATTTTAAAGACCTTTAATTAATGATTTGCCCTTGTGATGCAATAGCCTGATAACTCTTAGATTTGCAACAATCTCTCTGTGCAATATATCAAAAATGCATCTCATATGCAAAATCTGCGGGTACAATAATGCATAAATTGCAATAACTGTTAGATAATATATTCCAAGTAAACATGAATTTGAATTTTACATGCTAATGTGATATTTAGGTAGGTGGAGTCTCAGGTCAGCATATGCTCCTGTCAGTCACAAATTCCCTGAAATGCTAAAGCTCACAGAGTGTAGGAAGCATTGAAAAAGAAAGGAAAGAGAAAATTAAGTATGTATCACACATCTGTTTTTTTTTATTGCAATCACAAGACACTCTAATAAAAAGCCTTATTAATTCAATTAAACTCAAAAGTATTTTGTTAATCCCAAAGGTAAAATACCGTATTTTCCAGACTATGAGGGGCTGTTTTTTCCCATGCTTTGAACCATGCGGCTTAAACGAAGGTTTGGCTTTTCCTTGGATTTTTTTTCAGAAGTCAAAGTTAGAAATCCAAGAAGAAATGACTAGTTTTCATTTAGCACAAGCACATATTAGCAGCAGGCGCAACGGAGAACAAATTCACACATTTTAACATTTATTTGCTCTATTTTTAACTGTGGAATCAGTGAAGAGACTGTGCGCAACTCCTGCAGAGTTGAAATTAAAAGCTGGCAACATCTGTCATTAGAACCTCTAACAGGTGCTAGCCATCAATCTAACATTAGCTAGCGTTCTTCTTTTTCCCTACTCTAGGTGCAATATGTACAGCTCCTACTATGGGTTTCGCCAGCGACAGTTCAGTAGATATTAGCAGCTTAAAGCTTGGTGCGGCTTTTAACTTTCCAGTTTTTTAACTTAACACTGGTAAAATCTCTAGGAAATAATAATAATGGAAACTTAACGCAGCCATATCTCAGTGAAACACATAATACTTAATTTCTGATTTTTTTATCTGCGTCCTTGCTGGGGTTTATAGTATAATTAACTAACAATTTGAAGGCCTGACTGATACCTGATATCTGTTGAAACAATTAACTGCATAAATAAAACCTTAAAGATCTCAAAAACAGCAAACAGTAACGCATCATACCCTGATCTAGAGAAATTTAACAGAAAATGATACCAAGTCTCTGGCATCTATCGGTCTGTGAGGGTTTACAAAGCTGTAGGGTGGGAGAGACATTGTACATGGAATAACGGGAGGAACCTTACAAGCTGTGGCCAGCTTACAACAGACCCAGGATGCCACAACAGAACCCAGAACATCAGAAGTGCTGCAGCCCTCCTGCCTCAGCTGAGATCAGCTTTCACAACGTAACTATATAGAAGAGATCTTTTACTAAAAGGCATCCATAGGAGAATCACAGAGCCAGAACTAGAGCTGACCTAAAAAGAACCCAAAGGCTCATCTCACATTTTCCAAACAGCATTTTAATGATCCCTAGGACCTTTTGAGAAAATATTATTTCACCTGATGATTCAGTTGATGGTTGTTTTATGGATTTCAGCTGGTTTGACCTTTCAGGACCTGGAAGACTTGCTAATAAAGAATGGAACCATAAATGAAAATCCAAAAGGAAAATGTCTAAACATCAGTTTGAGACCTTTAGCTCAAGCACATCTGGTTATACAGCAGCCCGATGATCCGAAGCACAGAAGCAGTTCAACCTCTGAATGGCTCAAGAGTAACGAAACGAGATTAAGGCTTCGAAGTGGCCTTTATCAAAACCCTGACTGAATCCAATTGAGATGTGTCAGTGTGACCTTAAACAGGTCAGTCATGCTCAAAACCCCACCAATAAGGCTAAATTAAATAAACCTGCAAGAAAATTGATCAAAGGTTCCTCCACAGAGATGAAAAAAGAAAGACTCACAGCCATCAGAAACGTCTGATGGAAGTTTTTGCGCAAAGGGTTGAAATAGCAATTTCTTGGCAGACAATTATTTGCTTCACATGGCGGTGGTTAGTTGGATAGCTTTTTCTCTCTGTGAAAACTGATTTTTTTATTTATGCAGATTACTTTTTGTCTTATATCAAAATTCAATTAACACTGATGTGTGGCAAAATTTAGCAATCTGCAAAAGGACTGATTCTCCCTCAGCTTCTTACATCCCATTAACAGATCAAATGGGAGATTAAAGTAGGTGGAAATATTCAATATAAGCATCTGCTTTATTAAAAGTGTGATTAAATTCCTATAAAACTGTATTTAAGGTTGTAAAATAAGAGCAGGATTACATTAACAAATGCATTAAGTGGATAAAATCGAAAGAAGTCATGAAAGACAGTTGTCCATTTTGTCTTCCCGCAAAAAAACTGCTTTCTAGTCCAAACGGAGTTCTTATCCAACCCTTCTATGTGATAGGTTTTATAACAAGATGTATTCTAGTAAGATATATGAGACCTGTCAACACAGGCAGGTGTTAAACCCTTCCTGTCATCATCAGCAGCACAAACAACTTAACTCTATTTAACTGAAACTGCTCAGCTATCTCCTCACCCTGAGGGTGAAACAACAGCAGCAAGAGGAAGACAAGCGCTCTGTCTGTTTACTAAACAGCCTTTGAGGGATGCGATGTTGGTTCCAGGACTGTTGTTTAAAATATTAAAATGTGCATTCCCATTCCTGCATATTTTACTCTGATAGCAGGAACGCACCTCTGGACGTATGCTAATGTGTTTACCCTACCTGTTTGTGTAGCTCGTCCAAAACGAAGTGGAACGGCAGCTCCTTCTGGAGCTCCAGAAGCAGCTGAACCAGCACTGATACAAACACACACAGAGATATCACACAGAAAACATTATTAAGAAAACAGCAAAGACAAGATTGTTACACATTTTAAACCATATTCAGCTACAGTATCAGCAGGAAACTAAAACATTTAATTAACAGCTTGTCTGATATTATCCATGACAACCAGACCGCTGTAACTGCAATTTCAGTCGTCTTAAATTAGTTTTAAAAGACATTTAAAATGTTGGAGCAAAAAGAAAATGAACATCAAATTATTACCATTCTATTAACTTTTACAATAAAGCGCTCCCTGAGGCTTTCTGGGACAGCAGCCATGAAATTATTCCCGGATTAGTTCTTACAGAAACATTTTTGTTACCATAAAAAGTCTGCTGAGACAAAGTCTGAATGTTTGAGAGTGTAGCTTGAAAAAAGGTTTTAGAGAAATATTGGTGATAACATAATTAATTAAATATGAAAGGCATATTTCAAATCACTAGAAATGCAAAATCAACTATTTTCTTCAGATATGACAAGCAGTAAAAATGCTGTTTAAAAGTATAAAAATGGATGCCTTCTTAACTAGTGGTGACCCTGCATCATTCAACTATCCTCTGTCCCTGTGTTTGTATGTGTGATGTGGGTAGAACGTGTACACATGTACAGCTGATGTGTTTGTATGTAACAATAAGCAGAAAAACACACAAACAGGTTAACCAAAGCATAACAAGAATCCCTTCACCTTGGTCAACCTTTTCCACCGTGACCGGGTCCTCCTCAGATTGAAGCATACCTGGGAAACAGGAGGGGGACAAAAACAGTAAAAAGGTTTGAATTACTAAATTTATCAGCATTCTACTCTTTTGAAAGCTCTAATTATCGTATGCACATTGGATTAGGGTTGGATTAGTTGATCTTCTTAGACTTGAGCTGTAACAAATCGATAGTCAGCTGTATGCTAATACACAAACGCAGCAATTTGGTATATATTAAAGAAGAAGTCCAATCAAGCCAGTGTTCTCGCCAGCGTATTTCAGTATAACAGGCTCTTATGCTCAAAGTCACAGTTTGCTAAAATGAGGCCGATATGCTAATCTTTTATGAGTGTTAGCAGCCCTTTGACTGACATTTGGGATTCCTACCCAGCACATTGCAGCACAGAGCTGGAGCTGAAACTCTCAGAATAACAATGGAATTATGCTGATACCGTGACGTTTAATGAGAGTATAGACTTAAAACTGTGTTTTTAAACACATTTACCTTCTAATTTGAAGACAAGGAATGAAAACGTGACCCCCCCCCCCAATGCCGTTAAGACAGCACAGAGCAAGCTTTAAAAAAGAACAATCACTCGTTTGTATGCATACCGTGAATGCTGATTGACCCTGCTATTTTCACTGTGTTTTACGTTGGGTAGGGGGACTTTGTTTAACCCAATACACTTATTGTCTTTAGCCGCAACTCAGACTGAAAACTGTAACATCTCATACTTTCCCTTCTGCACACCAGCAAGCGCTGGTTGCAGCCCCCATAGAAAACTTGTCTATAGAACTAGGAAAACCATAAACAACAATGGTCAAACTGTCTGCTGCGAGTTCAAAACAGGTTCCTTTCAGTTATTTCCAAATATGAGTGAAACAAAAACAAATTTACCTTGTTATTATCAGTAATGACTAATAATGGCTTTAATAAATATGAGCGAAGTTTAAAGCTATATGACTTACAGGAAAAACTTTGATAAGCTAATTGGACAATGTCTCTAACTTATTAATATGGCATTAGATGCTTATTATCATTGGATTATTATTGTATTGGAGTTATGTCATTGAGTTAAAATTACACAAACTATTTTAACAGAACAAGTGCATTTATTATGAAAAAGACATAAATATAGGAAAACCTTGAGATGTGTTTGATTTTTAGGACAGATTTTTTGAGTAAAGACAGGTTTTCCTGCAGATACTAACCTTGCATCAAAATATAAATGTCTCTTCTAATTCCCTTTCATGCCAAACAGACTCGGCTTCAAACAGAAAACAAATCTCCTTTATTGCCTGCTTTGGGGAGTGGCAAACCTAGTGGTTAGGGCATAGAGCTTGGGAATACTGAAGTTCTGAGTTCAAGCTGCACACCCACAGACTGCCACTCTGGGTCCCTGAGCAAGACCCTTAACCCCCTCACTGCTTCCCGGGCGCCGCACAATGGCAGCCAAGGGGATGGGTTAAATGCAGAGAGTTAATTTCATTGCTCTGTACTTGTAATTGTGACCATAAAATGCTGGGGAAAAAAAAAGATTAAGTGATGCTGCCTATTAGCAGAACTGGTCATAATACTTAACGGTTACAAATATTTAGAAAAAATTCAGCTGAACTCATTACTTTAGTCCATGCACCCTGTGATCTGAGACCTAAATGCAGCTATAGAGCTGGAGACACCAGTGACAGCCTAACTGTGCAGACTGTAGATCTCCAGTACAATGATGCCTTCCTGGTTCATACAAGTTAATGCCGCTAATTTCAGTATCCAGAATCAGTATCCATCAAAAGATTGAATAATTCATCCCAAGAAGTTACTTAAAACAGCTAAATGTTTTATTTAGTTTGTAAGAGAATTCTAAGTTTTGTACAAACAACAAAATCTTGTTAATGTAGATCACAATAAAAATAAATACATTAATTATTTTTTGTGTTTTTGCTTAACCCCATAAAGTAAGGATGTCTCCATACAAACTTTTGCATTTCCGATATGATGCCGATATTGCAGCTCTGAGTACTAATCAATACTGATATTGACCCGATACAATATCTTCAATAACTTTTATTAATCATTTTGCACGGTGGACTGTTAAAAAAAAGGCTTGATGGAGTGATATTAATTAAACAGAGAACAAAAGCAGTTGGTATGAGAACAATTAAACCATTTATTAAAGGTATAGTGGAGGATGTTCTTTTCCCGGGTGGATCATCAAAATAAGCGGTCCTCCTAATTGTCAATCATTCTAGTGATATGTTTACTTAAGGCCGTCCTACGTGGTCGTCCCCACTTTCACTTACCGGTGGTAAGTCTGACATAGTGGAAAAATTGAAAATCTTCTTTTGCAAAGTAAGCTTGTATGAGTGATGCAAACAGCAACTTTAAACAGAGTGTGCACAAGGAGAAATGGGCTCGTGCACGCTCTTGCAAATGTTTAAGAGGCGTTCCCTCTCAGGAGTAGGCACAGGGTTGTGCATGTGCATTTTTTTTTAAGTGGCGAGGGTGGGTCTTTTAAAAATCCTCCACAATACCTTTAAGTGATGCAGTTAACAATAAGACGCAGAGTGTTTCTATCAGCATTGGACCAATATTAAGATCGGATTGGAAGATCCCTCTGGACAGGGATCAAGATGTTTCAGGAAATGCCTCAAAGGATGCTAGGTGACAACTTCACCTGGACAAATGCAGTCCAGGCAGCTAAACATTTAGGAAAAACTGTCACCTCAATTAGTTTAGACCTATGCTTCCCTTTGTACTGCTCCATGCGTCTTCAGTTCCCTATTAGTGTACATATTTAAACTTTTCACAGTGCTACCCAAGATGCTCAATAACAGCATATCGGACCGTTACTCAATTCAAGAATGAAGTTACATGCAAGTTCATAAACAGGAACTTCATCAGTTCCTGTTGACAAAAATTTTTTCTCAACTATTTCACTCCACTGCCATCAACTTCTTAATGTTAGAAGAAAAACATTCATTTTTTCGTAACAATAAAAGCTATCATGATGTTACAAGATATTGCTTTTGACTTCTAAGAAGCTGCTCATTCACTGTATAAGCTGTATAAACAAAATTTCATTTTGTATACACTCTGTGTATACAAAATGTTTGTGTAAGACATGAAAGCTTTATTTGATCCAATAAGATAATTTTCTAATTTGCTCATAAGATTGTTTTTATTGTAAACTGCTTTCAAACTATGAAATTTTAAAGTTATAAAAATCATGTATCATTATTTTACATTTCTGCTGTGCAGTACTTTTAGACCTCTTTTGTTTTGCAGTTATACCGTCAAACCTTTCAATAAAAACAAGCTATAATCAACAAGATTTAAAGATTGTCCCTTTATCAATTTGATTTTAACACTAATACATAAAATTAAAACAGACAGGAACCAATTTGTGTAATTTTAAAAAAGGTTATACTAAGGGATGGTGATCATTTCTAGAGACACAGGCCAAAACAAGCGGCTTTGCAAACTGATGGGAAGAGGAGGCTATACACAGAGCCCACACACAGTCACTGTTTATGCTTACAGCGCATTGATCTTTTTTTTTCTACATCTCCCATAGGGGAAGCTGTGGGGGAAAATGCAGGGTTTTCTCATTTTTCTACAAATCTGGAATGGGTGACGTATATTTGGATTTCGCCTCTGTGAGTCAAAACTTTATAGAACCATCTTGTACGGTTTTATAGGTGTCTGTGAAGAATCGTTTTAACATCCTGCAACAGATTCTAAGTTTAATTCAGGTCTGGGTTAAATTAAGATTTAAATTCAGCACAACAGCGATTCGGAAACACATTAACATACCTTCTCAAAATTCAACTTCTTGTGGCTTTTCCTCAACATAAAATATATTTTTGCCACTAATACACTTTTAGGTTTGTAATGTGCACAACTAATAGTTGTCCTGTAAACATGCTTGGGATGTGGGTTGCAGGGGTTCCTGGACCCCCTGGCTGTTTCTCCCACTAATGATCACATCCTTACAGTTATAGGATGACCATCTCCTGGTTGGTTTGAAGTTGGAGAGCCTTTTCTTTCATTTTAAACTCACAAAGCAAATACTCTGCTCTAAACTTCATCTCAACATTATTCCCAGAGTGTCCAGGTGCGCTCCTTCTGTCTTTATTCACTATTTTTCCATCAGACTCTCAGATTTAGCTCTATTGCAGCAAATAAAATCAGACACTCATCTGATTATTTGTTAAAAACTAGAATAAAAACCCTTTTAATTCCCCCTTCACATTTATCTCCTGGTGTATGACAAGCAAAACAAAAGAAAAATTTAATCAGTTGAAGCGTTAAGCTGTTTTCTAAGGTTTAAAAGGCATATGCCTGAGCAAGCTACTCCAATTAAATACTCCCACAATAAAAAATAATAAACGTAAAAAGTTTCCTGATTACATCTCCAAGGCTTTTCTTCCCTTTCTAATGTACTGATGCATATTTCCCTCACCTACTAATGTGGTAATAAAATGCAGAGTGACTCTGTGGTCCTGTCGAAATAGCTCCATCAAAGCCCCCGCAGAGCTCTTCAGGATGCCACTCATACTTGACAAGGCAAAACATTTCCTCACCGACTGCAACAAACACAGCGCACAAAAACACAGTCATAAAAGATTCAAAACCACTGTGTGCCAATAAAAATGCAACTTAACAGTTTCAATGCAACATATTGGCACAAAGTTCAGTGTAAAATCCGTGAGGAAGAGAACTTCCATCATTTCCATAATAGTAGTGTTATACTTGCAGGCATTTTTTCGGCTTCCATCATTTCAATGGCGCAGGCGAAACAGAGCTGGAAGACGCCGCAGCCGCTCTCCGCAGGCCGCAGGCGGACGCTCCACTTTGGGTCATGTCTGAAATGGACCTGCTCATAAATAATATCCGCGCTTTCCATCGGCTCGCCTATAATATGAACACAACAACGTCCATGATTTTGTTATAAGAAGGAAGTGGAATGCCACCCTTTCCTTATAAACTTTATGCTAAGTAACATAAAATTATGTTTAAAGTGTTCCGAAGACGTTACCTCCGTTTAATTTCCTTTAAATAAAACGCAGATGTGTCAAACAGCGACCTGTAGCTGTTGAACCAGTAAATTAATGGTTATATTTTTAGCTAGCTAGCATCTAGCGTACTAGCTTAAGCCTGACGTCATAGCGGCGGGAAAAGGAAAACTTTATTAGTAAAAGAAGATAAAGCAAGACACACTTTGTAAAAAAGACTTTACTATATTCTCCTGATGATTTGAGATATATTATTATTAGTAGTAGTAGTTGTATTAGTAGCAGTAATAGTATTAATATTAGTGTCTATATATTTATTTATTATTTACTATCACTATAATATATTTCTTACAAATCTTTAGAGTTATTTCAAAGCTTTTTAGGCCTCATGAAACATTAATTAAAAATGTTTTATTAACTGATTCAATTCAATTCAGTTTTTTATATAGCGCCAATTCACACATGTCATCTCAAATCATTACACATGTCATCTCAAGGCACTTTACAGTTCACCAGATCATGCAGTCAAATTGATTGACATTTTCTATCTAAGGAAAACCAGCTGATTGCATTGAATCATTGACTGGGATGCAATGCCTCACAATAAGCAAACTTGTAGCGACAGTGGAGAGGAAAATCTCCCTTTTAACAGGAAGAAACCTCCAGAAGAACCAGGCTCTGTGTGAGCGGCCATCTGCTGAGGCCGTCTGGGGTTCAAGGAGACAGAAGCAGAGACACAAAAAGCAACAGTAAAAGGCAACCCCGTCCAGGAAACACACAGCCAGGCAGACGAGCTCTGAGCCAACTCCCATGTCAGAGGATGAAGAGAGCACATCCAGCCAGTCACAGTCAGAGAAACAGGAAAACACTGGAAAAAAAGGCTGATCTCCAACATCTATAAACAAAGGTTTTGATGGCAGCAGCAGAGCTGATATTTTTCTCCAGGGTGGTGTCACAGCCAAACAGGAACAGATGAGGCAAAGCTACTATGAGAAAAGGCAGAGAGAGCAATAATAATATAATAGTGAAGAGTTAAAAGATAAACAATAAAATACTGTACTGTAAAGTGTTTTAGCAATATAAAACTGTGCAGAATAAATACCCAATATACAGCTATGGACATTTTTACAGCAATGGATATTTGAATAGCAGCAACATCAGAGATGTGCAAAATGACATCATATTTAACTGACTAAGATAGAAACTGTGCTAAATCAGCATGAATGTAACAACTTATTGAGGTTGCTGGGAACAGTTATGGTTATAAAGTCTTACAGCTGCTGAGAGGAAGGATTTGTGATAATGCTCCCTGATGCATTTAGGGTGGAGCAGTCACTGAAGGAGCTATCCATTTTTGCAACATCTTCATGCATGGGCTGGAAGACATTGTCCAACAGCGATGTTACTTTAGTTAGGATCCTTTTGTTTCCCACCTCCTGCACCAAGTCCAGAGGGCATCCAATCACAGGGCTTGCCTGCCTGATCAGGTTATGCAGCCGCTTTCTCTCGGCTACAGATAAAATACCCAAAGTCTGCTTTTTTTTTTGGTTTGTTTGGTTATGAAGATCCCTGTTTGCTTTTGCAAAGCAGCACTTATTCTTCTTGAGGTCTTCAGTTTTCACAGCATACACCACATACAAAGAACAAATATGAGTAATTCTGACACATACATACTAAAACCATAACAACCCCACGCAAGGGCATACTCTTACATTGAATCTACATTAAAGTGAAAAATAAATAAAAACACTAATGAATAAATGTCACTCTGAAAAATGTCAGTACCCACAACAAGCCGATAGTAATCTTTATGACTTAGAATAACATCCTAAGAGTCAAAATTACATGCAAAGTAATTTAATTTGAAAACTATATATTACTACTATATTTATCTTCTTTGATAAGGAAGAGCATCTCTGAGCATTCCATTCATTTAATACTTTAGATATTACTGTACATTGAGCAGCTGTGTTGGTTATGGTAAGGTAAAATAACCTCTACTTGTGTGTCTTGTGCTATATGTCTGCAAATCTGAAATAAAGGACAATTTACCATATATTTAAATTCACTAAATACCTACATTTGTATCGTTATTCTTTGTTTGCTTTTTAACTTTTCCATATTTTAAAGGTACAATGTGTAATTTTCAGCGACATCTAACGTCCAGACTGCAGACTGCAGCAACATGAACATCTCCCCCCACCGCTTCTCCCCCCCAACAGTACGGCGAGCGTTACGGGACAAAATGTCTTCCACGACGTCAGCATCACCTACCTTCTCAAGTGATGAGGTGTGTTTACATAGATAATTTTACAGATAGTATTTCATTAGTCTGTGTGTTCAGTACCGTCTCAGTTCATCTCTCTCAACTTGCCGTAGTTACTTTTGAGCGTAATGGGCGATCTCGCAATCGCTAGTTTGTTGGCTCTGCGCTGCCGTAGCGCAAAGATGTCTGCCTCCATGGCTGCAAGATCCGCTCCTATGTAATTATAAATAATGAATTCTAAGGCAACGCAAATATTAAGGTTAAGAGGCTGAGCTCGTATATGATGATAAATAACATAGTTATGTATAATATATTACATTTCAGACTGTATATCCCTGTAATTATTACACACTGTAGCTTTAAATATTGTAACTTTTGATTTCTGTAAAGTTTAAATCTGTGCCAAGTGGTCTCTGCTGTAAATGATCATTTATATCTCATTAAAGCTACCAGCATAAATAAAGGTTAAATCATAATGATAATAATGATGATAATGAAAATGTATGGAATGCTTTCTCTGTTGGTACACCATCCAGCATCACCTCATGCAGGTTAGTAAACATAAACACACTTCTTACACAAGGAAAAAGGGGATAAAATGATTAACGAAAGAATTTGTTTTTCTTTAAGAGCTACAGGATTAAAATTGTCCCAGTACAAGGTTGAATATAGGAGAGCTGAATGTTAGGGTATTTTATGCCCAAGGTGGGACAACATATTTTCTCAGAAGTTCAAATTGTACCTCTGCAGCTTAAAAAGCACTGGAGATATTTAGAAGTGAATCTCCTCACCTTTGTGCAGCCGCAGCTTTGTGGTTGGTCTATCAGGGTCTGTCCTCAAGTGATGCAACTTATTCAGAACCGGGCGGAAACACCATGTGTTAAATAATGTAAAAATAAAACTACATTGTCTAACACATCTGCAACTGTGGAGCTCTTTAGGTTCAGTCCAGACAACTTCAAGATCTCTTATTATGCTGTTTCTATTTGTTTAACAATATAAAAATGTAAACTACTAGCCAATGACCAGGGGTGTTGCTGTTTAGAATGGGGGGGTCTGTGTCCCAGAGATTACAGTGGAAAAACAATCTAGAAATAGGTAAAAATTTCTGAAATTAAGTGTATTTAACTTTAATTTGAGTTGGTGAATGAGATAGTTTTCCAATGGGATGAGTAGTTTTACTCTTAAAATAAGATAATTAGATAATGTACACTTGAAATATAACAATGCATTTGTGTTTTCTAATTTTAAGTGTAAATCATCTTGTTCCACTGGCAAAATGTCTCTTTTACCTCCTCAATCCAGGAACTACTGTACTTATTTTAAGAAAAAATGACTTATTTAGATTCGATATTTTTGCATTGTAATGTTTGATATGTGCATATAAACCCCATGGCAAAGGCATAGACCTTACAAGGAAATTGCATTAAGTTTGTAATAAAATATCGATGGCTCTAATTTTAAGGGTGCAGGAAGTGGGACGCTTCACAAACTTGGGTGACCTCATGAAGAAAGAAAATTATGTGCTAGACATCGAACCATGTCCTAAAGATATTAGTAAGTAAGTTAAAGCTTAATGAATCTTATAATATCCACTAAGTTTCAAAGTAGCTTAAATACAACAGTTGTTAAGATTTTCAACTAAGAAACATAAAGCCGTGATCTCATTCCCATCGTGAATTTGTGTTCAATCATTAAAAAAGTGTGTGAGCAATGCAGCCTAAATTGATGAAATCCCAGTTCTTATGACTGCAGAAATTTTCCCAAATTCCAATAAAACGGTTGTAAAAAGCATGTACAAGGATATCTAAAATATTTGATTTAACTTATTTAGTCTGAGAAAGGAAGAGAACTTCCATCATTTCCATAATAGTAGTGTTATACATGCAGGCATTTTTTCGGCTTCCATCATTTCAATGGCGCAGGCGAAACAGAGCTGGAAGACGCCGCAGCCGCTCTCCGCAGGCCGCAGGCGGACGCTCCACTTTGGGTCATGTCTGAAATGGACCTGCTCATAAATAATATCCGCGCTTTCCATTGGCTCGCCTATAATATGAACACAACAACGTCCATGATTTTGTTATAAGAAGGAAGTGGAATGCCACCCTTTCCTTATAAACTTTATGCTAAGTAACATAAAATTATGTTTAAAGTGTTCCGAAGACGTTACCTCCGTTTAATTTCCTTTAAATAAAACGCAGATGTGTCAAACAGCGACCTGTAGCTGTTGAACCAGTAAATTAATGGTTATATTTTTAGCTAGCTAGCATCTAGCGTACTAGCTTAAGCCTGACGTCATAGCGGCGGGAAAAGGAAAACTTTATTAGTAAAAGAAGATAAAGCAAGACACACTTTGTAAAAAAGACTTTACTATATTCTCCTGATGATTTGAGATATATTATTATTAGTAGTAGTAGTTGTATTAGTAGCAGTAATAGTATTAATATTAGTGTCTATATATTTATTTATTATTTACTATCACTATAATATATTTCTTACAAATCTTTAGAGTTATTTCAAAGCTTTTTAGGCCTCATGAAACATTAATTAAAAATGTTTTATTAACTGATTCAATTCAATTCAGTTTTTTATATAGCGCCAATTCACACATGTCATCTCAAGTCATTACACATGTCATCTCAAGGCACTTTACAGTTCACCAGATCATGCAGTCAAATTGATTGACATTTTCTATCTAAGGAAAACCAGCTGATTGCATTGAATCATTGACTGGGATGCAATGCCTCACAATAAGCAAACTTGTAGCGACAGTGGAGAGGAAAATCTCCCTTTTAACAGGAAGAAACCTCCAGAAGAACCAGGCTCTGTGTGAGCGGCCATCTGCTGAGGCCGTCTGGGGTTCAAGGAGACAGAAGCAGAGACACAAAAAGCAACAGTAAAAGGCGACCCCGTCCAGGAAACACACAGCCAGGCAGACGAGCTCTGAGCCAACTCCCATGTCAGAGGATGAAGAGAGCACATCCAGCCAGTCACAGTCAGAGAAACAGGAAAACACTGGAAAAAAAGGCTGATCTCCAACATCTATAAACAAAGGTGTTGATGGCAGCAGCAGAGCTGATATTTTTCTCCAGGGTGGTGTCACAGCCAAACAGGAACAGATGAGGCAAAGCTACTATGAGAAAAGGCAGAGAGAGCAATAATAATATAATAGTGAAGAGTTAAAAGATAAACAATAAAATACTGTACTGTAAAGTGTTTTAGCAATATAAAACTGTGCAGAATAAATACCCAATATACAGCTATGGACATTTTTACAGCAATGGATATTTGAATAGCAGCAACATCAGAGATGTGCAAAATGACATCATATTTAACTGACTAAGATAGAAACTGTGCTAAATCAGCATGAATGTAACAACTTATTGAGGTTGCTGGGAACAGTTATGGTTATAAAGTCTTACAGCTGCTGAGAGGAAGGATTTGTGATAATGCTCCCTGATGCATTTAGGGTGGAGCAGTCACTGAAGGAGCTATCCATTTTTGCAACATCTTCATGCATGGGCTGGAAGACATTGTCCAACAGCGATGTTACTTTAGTTAGGATCCTTTTGTTTCCCACCTCCTGCACCAAGTCCAGAGGGCATCCAATCACAGGGCTTGCCTGCCTGATCAGCTTATGCAGCCGCTTTCTCTCGGCTACAGATAAAATACCCAAAGTCTGCTTTTTTTTTGGTTTGTTTGGTTATGAAGATCCCTGTTTGCTTTTGCAAAGCAGCACTTATTCTTCTTGAGGTCTTCAGTTTTCACAGCATACACCACATACAAAGAACAAATATGAGACTAATTCTGACACATACATACTAAAACCATAACAAACACACGCAAGGGCATACTCTTACATTGAATCTACATTAAAGTGAAAAATAAATAAAAACACTAATGAATAAATGTCACTCTGAAAAATGTCAGTACCCACAACAAGCCGATAGTAATCTTTATGACTTAGAATAACATCCTAAGAGTCAAAATTACATGCAAAGTAATTTAATTTGAAAACTATATATTACTACTATATTTATCTTCTTTGATAAGGAAGAGCATCTCTGAGCATTCCATTCATTTAATACTTTAGATATTACTGTACATTGAGCAGCTGTGTTGGTTATGGTAAGGTAAAATAACCTCTACTTGTGTGTCTTGTGCTATATGTCTGCAAATCTGAAATAAAGGACAATTTACCATATATTTAAATTCACTAAATACCTACATTTGTATCGTTATTCTTTGTTTGCTTTTTAACTTTTCCATATTTTAAAGGTACAATGTGTAATTTTCAGCGACATCTAACGTCCAGACTGCAGACCGCAGCAACATGAACATCTCCCCCCACCGCTTCTCCCCCCCAACAGTACGGCGAGCGTTACGGGACAAAATGTCTTCCACGACGTCAGCATCACCTACCTTCTCAAGTGATGAGGTGTGTTTACATAGATAATTTTACAGATAGTATTTCATTAGTCTGTGTGTTCAGTACCGTCTCAGTTCATCTCTCTCAACTTGCCGTAGTTACTTTTGAGCGTAATGGGCGATCTCGCAATCGCTAGTTTGTTGGCTCTGCGCTGCCGTAGCGCAAAGATGTCTGCCTCCATGGCTGCAAGATCCGCTCCTATGTAATTATAAATAATGAATTCTAAGGCAACGCAAATATTAAGGTTAAGAGGCTGAGCTCGTATATGATGATAAATAACATAGTTATGTATAATATATTACATTTCTGACTGTATATCCCTGTAATTATTACACACTGTAGCTTTAAATATTGTAACTTTTGATTTCTGTAAAGTTTAAATCTGTGCCAAGTGGTCTCTGCTGTAAATGATCATTTATATCTCATTAAAGCTACCAGCATAAATAAAGGTTAAATCATAATGATAATAATGATGATAATGAAAATGTATGGAATGCTTTCTCTGTTGGTACACCATCCAGCATCACCTCATGCAGGTTAGTAAACATAAACACACTTCTTACACAAGGAAAAAGGGGATAAAATGATTAACGAAAGAATTTGTTTTTCTTTAAGAGCTACAGGATTAAAATTGTCCCAGTACAAGGTTGAATATAGGAGAGCTGAATGTTAGGGTATTTTATGCCCAAGGTGGGACAACATATTTTCTCAGAAGTTCAAATTGTACCTCTGCAGCTTAAAAAGCACTGGAGATATTTAGAAGTGAATCTCCTCACCTTTGTGCAGCCGCAGCTTTGTGGTTGGTCTATCAGGGTCTGTCCTCAAGTGATGCAACTTATTCAGAACCGGGCGGAAACACCATGTGTTAAATAATGTAAAAATAAAACTACATTGTCTAACACATCTGCAACTGTGGAGCTCTTTAGGTTCAGTCCAGACAACTTCAAGATCTCTTATTATGCTGTTTCTATTTGTTTAACAATATAAAAATGTAAACTACTAGCCAATGACCAGGGGTGTTGCTGTTTAGAATGGGGGGGTCTGTGTCCCAGAGATTACAGTGGAAAAACAATCTAGAAATAGGTAAAAATTTCTGAAATTAAGTGTATTTAACTTTAATTTGAGTTGGTGAATGAGATAGTTTTCCAATGGGATGAGTAGTTTTACTCTTAAAATAATTAGATAATGTACACTTGAAATATAACAATGCATTTGTGTTTTCTAATTTTAAGTGTAAATCATCTTGTTCCACTGGCAAAATGTCTCTTTTACCTCCTCAATCCAGGAACTACTGTACTTATTTTAAGAAAAAATGACTTATTTAGATTCGATATTTTTGCATTGTAATGTTTGATATGTGCATATAAACCCCATGGCAAAGGCATAGACCTTACAAGGAAATTGCATTAAGTTTGTAATAAAATATCGATGGCTCTAATTTTAAGGGTGCAGGAAGTGGGACGCTTCACAAACTTGGTGACCTCATGAAGAAAGAAAATTATGTGCTAGACATCGAACCATGTCCTAAAGATATTAGTAAGTAAGTTAAAGCTTAATGAATCTTATAATATCCACTAAGTTTCAAAGTAGCTTAAATACAACAGTTGTTAAGATTTTCAACTAAGAAACATAAAGCCGTGATCTCATTCCCATCGTGAATTTGTGTTCAATCATTAAAAAAGTGTGTGAGCAATGCAGCCTAAATTGATGAAATCACAGTTCTTATGTCTGCAGAAATTTTCCCAAATTCCAATAAAACGGTTGTAAAAAGCATGTACAAGGATATCTAAAATATTATAATATGAGAAATTTCTACAAAATGCTTTGGAAATCAATGTAAAGTTCTGAATTTCAATAATTTATTAAAATGCCTTTTGCTTTTGCATCTAGGACTAGAAATAATGCAGGTGTTAAAATCTGGCCCAAAAGAAGAAATCTTTATTCTGATTTTTGACGTGTCTTTTTTTGTTATCTGTATGTTAAGCTGTAGTAATTGAGTGCAGGAAGAATTTCTCTTTGAGAAGTAATGACATGTTAAATATAAACATAAATTTAGACTATGGGCTTGAAGAAAGGGATTCTTTTCTTAGCCTTTCCTTTTAACTTTATTTTTTGCATTCCGATAAAGCTTTTAAGTGTTAACAGGAAGTAAACTTGTGTGTTAAAATAAAAAGCATTTAGAAGAAGAACTAGGCCACTGTTTTAAAGCATGGTTCTAAGGTACAAGTACCACTGGTGGAAGTTGCACCTTTGCTGGTACATAAATACAAGTTCATCAACTGCACCAAAAGATGAAAATATGAACTGTTCAACCAAAAAGATCCTCTGATTTGATGGTTTCTTGTGGAATGAAAATGAGTCAGAACTTGGATCTGAGAATGAATCAAACCTTACTTGATCCTTTTCCTGTTCAGAAAAGATATATGATATTTATTTGTTTCTCAGCCACATCAAAATATAAGTTATGAACTTTCTCTAGTATCTACAAGGATGTTAGATGTGGTAAAGACTGAGGATAAACCTCAGAATTTCGCACTTAGACTTTCATCTTCTCTGAACTTTTTGGTAAATCTGTCAAAACACAAACCTCACTTTTCTAATCTGTATATAATAATGTAACTCATACATATGCTAAGTCTTTAACTCAGTCACACAGTTTCAGTAAACGCCAATTTTTATTTTTTCCTCCTTATTTTTTACAACACCCTCTGTCTTGAAGCTACAGTATTAAGGATGCCAAAGGTTTAGATAACTTTTTGTGAACTTTTACACCCTTAAAATAGTAACTATAACATTACTATAACATAGTTTTATAAAATATTAAATTATTTAAAATAAGGACGAAAGTATCACTGATGTAGTATATCGAAAATATGAACAAAAATCCACTATGCACCCCTTCTTGTTTGCAGCTGTCAAACAGAAGGTAACAGTTGACATTTAGGCCAGGAGTCATCACGATCATATTGTTTGCAGATGATACTGTGATTTGCTATGGGAGTTCAGAGCATAAGCAGGAGAGTCTGGAGAGGATAATGTTTGCTCTTGAAAGAAAAATAAAAGCAAGACAAATTAATTGGACATTAAAGAAAGTAAGACAGGGGGGATCATGCAGCTGCAAGGAGAAGATTCACTAAAGGTGAATAAGTTTGTGTTCCTGAAGTCAATTATCCAAAGCAACTGGCTTTCAATTAAATTCAATTCAGTTTATTTATATAGCGCCAATTCACAGCAAGTAATCTCAAGGCACTTTACAGAGACAAGTTAAATAGATCATACAATCAAATTGATTCAAAGTTTTCTATCTAAGGAAAACCAGCTCATTGACTCAAAGGCAGAGAAGAGGCAAATAGAGTGCAACAAAGATGAGGTGGTTGGACACAATTCTGGATGAGATAAATTTTGACAAAAGACGTAAAGTGAAGGTTAATAAGATGGTAGTCAGTCTACTTATGATGTATGGCATGGGATGGTGGCATCGGAAAGAAATAGGGCAGAACTTTGCAGACTGGTTTTCATCTTAACAGGATATATAAAGGCTCAGCGAAAATACATATTCAAATATTTACCGTCATTGTGGAGCATTCAAACGTTATTGACTAAAGTATTTTTTTAGATTTCAATTCATTCTAAGGAAAGTTTCTGTGTAAAATTTTAAACATAAAAAAAAACATATTGTTTCCATTACTGTTTGAATGCCCCTCCAGGAAGTGAAGAAAATAAAGAAAATTACTCTTCTACATATTTTCCATAGAAGGAACTTTCCAAATGACGTAGGATCGGCAAAAAAGCCTAAAGGAGTAACTTTAAGTTCATACATCATCGTTGATTTCTCATTTTTTTCTTCTAAGGAATGCCATTGTTAAATACCACGCTTTGAGTTTCATGTAATGAGTTGTGAGGGTTTTATTTTTCCTTGCCCACGAAGGCCACAGTTTGGCCATCACCATGACAACTGATTCCTCTTAGCAGCTAAGCAGCAAAGTGCTGCTAGGTGTGTGGGGGCGATGATCAGCAACTTCCAACTCAGTCTATCTCTCCATGAACAGACTGCTCTGCACAAGTGTAGGGAAGCACGTAGCCCAGAGAGTCTTTCTGAGTAAGCATTTGAGCATGCACTTATTGCCTGCAGGGAGCTCACTCCTAATTGTTTCTCAGTCTGTTGAATTTAGTAAATGTGATTTGCTCCAGCAAATATTTTGGAAGCAAAAAGTGGGCTGGGCTGGGATTCAATTTAAATTGTGTAGTCAAATAACCAAAGAAATGCATGACTGAGAGGAGCATTAAACTGACAGGAAGTTAGTAAGTAATTGGTTTTAAAAACCTCCACTTAAGCCTGGAGCTGCGCGATCTGTCAACATGTGGAGTTCTTGATGATGAACATCTGTAAACTTCATTTGGCTACAGTTTCTCATGGCCTTCAGAGAAAAGGAAGTAAAGAAAAACAAATGCAATATATTTTAATACATGTCTTAAAATAGAAACCAGTGTCAACATTGTTGACCTTTGTCTCTAAAAACAATTTCTTCTTCTTCTTCCTTTGAGCCCACAAGCACCCACACACCTCAGTCTAGCGTGAATAAGTCATAGTGTGGCATGCTTTATCGCTTTTTACTGGTGTTATTCCACCAGCCACGCAGAAGACCAGATGCGGGGCTGCTGTGAAAAATAAGAACAACTAAAAATAGCCCGTTTAACATTTTCCATTAAATAGATTCTTTTCACACAATTACTGAACTCATGCAGCTTTCTGTGACAGTTACCATAAAACATTCATTGAAACCACAGCAGAGCAGTAAATAGTACTACACGAGTTTCACATTTTTTGATAGATAAAAAATATAAAAGTGTATGAACCCACATTGCTTTCATACCCCAAAATAAAATCAAGGGCAAACTACCCTTAATCCCCTTATTTAGTTTAATCCCCTAATTGGTACTAACCCGTGTTGAAATAAATTTCAAACGCAACTTATGCCTTAAGACCTACAAAACATCAGCGAACATAAGGAACGCATGGTTGAGGTTCAAAATTGTGGATCTGGACACTAAGCTGAATACAACATACCTTGCATAAGTGGTGGTGGAAGCATCATGCTCCGGGGATTCTTTTTTAAAGCTGGTCACAGTTGATCAGAAAAGTGTTAGATGCTTCAAAAGATGCTGTGGGGAATGACTCTACAGGTATAATGGGAAATTTGTTCCAATATTACTGTAAAGAAATATGCTTATTTTTGTTTTTGGGTTAAATACATTTTCTTTCATTCAATTGTAATTGACAAGAATACCTTAAAAAGATCATATAGGTAGCGTATGACCCAGAGTAAAAAAAATAATAATATTACTTAACTTCTTTTTTGGAAATGTTATGTATATATATTAATAAAAAAGTAAAAAATTTTAATTCACTTTTACACTTTATAGCTGCTAAGTCCATTAGCCATTTTGGACACAGTTAATAAAAGCCACAGTGGAGGGTGTAACATCTGGAGCTAGCAAACCTCCAGATGTGTTTAGAGTACCAAACAATTTGACTCAAGTAAAAGTAGCTCTACTTTGACGTGTTTTTACTCATGTAAAAATCTAAAGCAGTTGTCCAAGTAATAACTCCAGTAAAAAAAACAAAAAAAACAGCAATGGGTAAAATAGCTACTAAAGTAGTGAGTAAATGTTGGCTTGTAACATCAACTTTAATGTTTAAAATTGTGTAATCGAACAGACAGTTATGAACAAATTAAGGTATTTCAAAGCATAAAATCAGAATTAAAAAATATGATTAAATAACAGGATTACAAAAGAACACAATTGAGCAGAAGAGAAACATTTTTCAAGTCACAATTTTCAACATAAACTTAGAAAACTTTTTTTTTTTTTAAAGGCAATACAAATGGCTAACAGCTGCAATATCTACTGTTTAGTGTGTATCTGAAGAGCTTGAGTTACCTGCGATGGGTAGAACAGGCAGAAATTTTACCCCAATAAGAGCAATGATGCTGTAACAAATATAGTGCTTAAAGGTATGCTGGAGAAAAAAAAAAGCACATACACAACCCTGTACCCTAGACCGAGAGGGAATGCCTATGCAGAAGCACATTTTTCCTTGTGCACGGTCTGTTTAAAAGTTGCTGCTTGCATCGCTCATACAAGCTTACTTTCCAAAAGATTTGCAATTTTTCCACTATGTCAGACTCACCAGCGGTAAGTGAAAATGCAGACGAGCACATAAACATACCACCTGAATGATTGACAATTAGGAGGACCACTTATTTTGACGATCCACCCAGAAAAAGAACATTCTTCAATATACCTTTCAGTCAAAGTAAAAAGTTTGGTGAAATAAAACTACACCTAAAAAACATTGCTTTTTAGGGTAAAAGTTACTCAAGTAAGCATTTATTACCAGTTTCTGGTGCAGGCGTAAGTAAATTCAATCAGAGGCTTAGCCAGAACATTTTTGTAATGGTGGCCAGGCAATAACCAATGTACATTGAGGGGTGGCCAAAAGCGGATAGGCACCAGAACCTCAGGGTCAGTCTACACTGTTCCAACAGGAAAATTAACAAGCAAAACATCCATATTTTCTAAATAAAGACAAACCATACTTTCTTACAGCCTTTCTAACAAATGGATGCATTTACTTAACCATCTGTGCTTTCTAAATAAAAGGTATAGTGGATAAAATTCTTTAAGTTTTGAGATCTGGGGCGTAAATCTTTTCCATTGTCATTACTTACCTACTTGTATCAATAAACATTCTGCATAAAATTTATATTTACATGTACTAATATCTACATAAATTGGTTATTTGGTAAGTTTTTATTAAAAGTGTTATTTATCTATGATTTCATTGAAGACTCCCAGGTGACGTGCATAAATACATTTTTTCTTTAACCCATGTAACACAAAATCTAGTTCTGAAAAGAGCATGAAATCTCTATTTATCATCTTTGGTGTTAGTATATTGATGTGTATAATTAACCACAAAAATGTTTTCAATATTCAACTTGAGTGTATTACTGGTGCCACCATCTGTATTAGAGGGAAAAAATGGTAGTGGTGGCCACAGGGGTGGCCAATGATTGGGTGAGGGTGGCCATAGCCACCTCTGGCCCCCCATCTAGCTCTGCCCCTGAATTCAAATAGGCCTGCTACAGAAGAGGATTAGGGCCACTGAAAAATTTAAGAAGTTAACTGATTTTTACATTTTATATATAGCATGAGAAGAAAGTCAGAATTCTGACTTTAATCTTAGAATTCTGACTGAATTCTGACAGCTAACAAACATGTTAGCATCAAGCTGTAGTCATGTCAGTTTTAGAGACTAAAGTAGCTCTCTTTTTTTAATTACCTTCTCCTCTTCCATTAATGAAATAGCATCACAGAGGACTCCTCTGGCACGTAAAAAGATTAAAATCAGAATTTTGAGGTAAAAAAGTCAGAATTCTGAGAAAAGAAATCAGAATTCTGAGAAAAAAAGTCAGAATTCTGAGAAAAGAAATCAGAATTCTGAGAAAAAAAAGTCAGAATTCTGAGATTAAAGTCAGAATTCTGAGAATAAAGTCAGAATTCTGAGATTTAAGTTGGAATTCTTAGAAAAAAGTCTGAATTCTGAGATTAAAGTCAGAAGTCTGAGAAAAAAGTCTGAATTCTGAGATTAAAGTGAGAATTTTTAGATTAAAGTCAGAATTCTGAGAAAAAGGTCAAAATTCTGAGATTAAAGGCAGATTTCTGAGAAAAAAGTCAGAATTATGAGAAAAAAAGTCAGAATTATGAGATTAAAGGCATAATTCTGAGATTAAAGTCAGAATTATGAGATTAAAGTAAGAATTCTGAGAAAAAAGTCAGAATTATGAGAAAAAAAGTCAGAATTATGAGATTAAAGGCATAATTCTGAGATTAAAGTCAGAATTATGAGATTAAAGTCAGAATTCTGAGAAAAAAGTCAGAATTCTGATATTAAAGTCAGAATTCCGAGAAAAAGATTCAGAATTCTGACTTTTTTCCCCATATTAAACTGAAATAATATTTAATATTGTTTGTTTAAAGTGGCCCTAATCCTCGTAGCCTACAGCTTAATTTGGGCTATAATAACTACACTTATACGACATTGTTTCATTTTATTTATTTGTCCTTTTCAAGCCCTTTTCCTGGCATTTCAAACATATAAAACCTTTGGTTTTGTCTCGGTAGGTTTTACTATAAATAGTGGATATAGACACACCGCCCACACCCACACCCTGGTGGATAATAATAAACTAATCAACATTATCCCTCCCATCGCATCAGCTGATCAAATAAAAAAAAAAAGTAACGATCTAGTGCAACACAAACAAATAATAAAAGGGATTTACTAAATGATTTTAAAGGAAATATTGCCTAACTATTTGAAAGAGAAGTTGAGGAAGTGGGCGGAACAAGGGAAACGTGTGTGCTTGAGTGGGTGTCGGATAATCTTCGGTCTCCCACTCGGGTGTAACGGTCAGGTGGGTCTATCAGTCTGTGGAGCAACGTTTGTGAAACGATGGATTATAACCGATCAGCTGGCGGACTTCTCTGAACAAAAGCAACTATGTGGAAGCGTCTCCGGAGGGACAGACGGAAGCCCGAATAGAGCAAAATTACCGAGTTTACGGTAAGAGACGCAAAGGTGTTTGACAGGATGGTGACAGAAGGGAGAGGCTCCTTTAGTACAGGAGAGCGCTGACCTTCTTGGCTTTAGAGTTGCATTAAAGTTTCTAAACATTTTTATGTTTATTTTAGCTTCTGGAATAATCAATGATGTAAGGAAGAAAAATAACAAGAAAAAAAAACAGTATGCTTTTTCGTAAGTTTTTGTTTATCAAATAGAAACTTAGACGTTACTGTTGACCTGAAGAAAGAAAAATTATTGAGGAAGATATTCACGATCAGGGTCTTGAAGAAAAAAATAGGTTACAGTTTTACGAGAGAAAAAGATATCAAAGAACTTCCAAAAAAGTTAGTCTTTGATTTAAAAGTGATCCAAAAATTATTTATAATATAAAAACTACATTTTTACCTAAATTTATGAAATAAAATGACTTTGTTTATCCTTCATAACAGTTTACATTATTGCATGTTGCAGAATATATGGAACTGAAGCAGCAGTGCACAAAGAAATGAACTCCTTTCTAAGAAAAGCAAGAGAACATGTGGTCTGTAGCTGAATATGACCTAAATCATGAGATTTAAAAAAACAAAAAAACGCTTTTGCACTTAAAATGAAGGGTTAATGTTAAGAGGTAGAAGCTGTTCAGAGCCTCATTTAATCCCAGAAAGTTGTATAATAACATGTTATTGTGCATTTTGAACCAGAACATCCTGCTCTCATTAGTGGAACAATTACCTCTTGATCCATTTTAGTGTATTCTACAGAAAAATAGCCTTCATGTGAGCTCAGTCTCTTTCCTAGAATTAACCAGTGTTTGTAAAACAAATATCCGTCATGGCTTTGTCTGGAGTGACAAGTATGAATAGTTTAAAGAAAGACGATAGAGGTCCAAAGTGCTGACTGTGTTGTTTAATGTACCTCAAAGTGACCAGTCATCTTGTATTGTCATAAGGAGAGTAATTGATTAAAAAACCTGCTGACAGATGTTAAAGGCTTCAGTTTGATATGCATTTTGACCCTTTGGTACCAATACATTACGTTTTAATCCCATCCTAAGTCTATTTTGTTCCTGTAAACAAACCATTTCCCACCAACATGCTTAAATCATAGCATATCATTGGTTGTAATTAAGTGTTATCATGAGTTTCCATGATATACTGAAAGCTTTGGCATTCACAATCACGTCACAATATCAATATTTACAATATGTCAATTGCAATTGAATGTTTGGATAACCAGTCAGTTATACTTTAATTGCCGTACACTGTGCATCCCAATGATATATCCGCACAGCTTAACTCAATTCCCATCCACTCTTGATGCCTAATGTCTCTGTATATCGTGGTGGCTAAGAGGCTACAATTTTGATTACATTGTGGAGACATTGTAATGATAGAAAATAAAGACAGAAGTCAGGAAAAAGAAAGTTAACAATCACAATATTTAGCAATACCCTCGCACGTGCATTTTTTTTTTTCGTAACACTGTGCAGCCATAGCCACTAAATATTGACTGCAGTCATAAAACCACATTTACCCAAAGTGGGCAACAAAGCACAGAAAATCACTTTCAGTCAGTGGTGATCTAATCAGGTCTAACTGGTCCTACAATTAGACATGAAATTCTTCATGTTCATTGTGAACATCTCATTAGCTCACCAGTTTCCTCCCAAAAACTATGCTAAACAACCTAAAATGCAAGCTTACCAAATAGTTCAGGAGTATAATGACCAGCATTTTTTTTTGGTTACATTGCCTTAATTAATAAGTTGATTTAATTTATTCATAAAAATAAAATTATGAAAATTCCAAAACAACAAAAAAGTCTAAACTGATTTTGTTTTATTTAGAGTGCTAAAGTAAGAATGTTTTTTTTTTTTTTTATTAACTAAGAATTTCATATGCCTTGAAACGAAACTAGCTGAATTTTGGAGGGTTTTGGATTATGATCCAGAACACAGATAAAACTTTGCTGTTAAGTCATAGCATTATGGACCCCTATATAACCCTGGATGGGTCTCTTACTGTTAGAATCAGCAACTCTTCTCTATTGGCTTCAGGATTTAAGACCCACCCTCATGGGAACTGAGATGCTAGGTGCCTAATGATGGCGAGTGTGACTGTCTATAAAAGCAAACACCCTTTTCCCTGTAAAATAGGGGGTTATAGGACTGATTTACTATAGAGTTACTATATATGTCTAGTTTTCATGTTTTGGCTGATTGCTTTTGCATCAACTCACTCTGTTGGCTGATTTTAAAATTAAAAACAGATGTTGATAAGATGAAAGTGAAAAAATATTTAAGATACAATTATAAATCCCCATTTTTTTTTAAATTAGTTTCACAAACGCAACCTGTAGCCTATATTTAGAGCTGCCATTCACTGTTCTGTTTAACTGAAACATCCTTAGTTTAATTTTGCCCAAACTCTCTTTTTATGCAATGCTATGAACTTTCCTCTGTGTGCTTTTCTTCTCCTATGTCCTAATCATACAACATTTTGAATTGTGTTGTTACTGAAATCTACTAAACTAATAAACTTGCCTTGCTTTTTAAATATTCAGTATAAAAGCTACTGTTGATATTTGATAGATTTATATATATTTTAAAATGTAGTCTCAATTTAAGGATAGTCTTTATGCAAATAAAATCACTGGCTTCTTTTTGTGATGTCACAAAAAATAGGCTGAATGATTTTTTTAAGAACCTATATTATTCAGTTTAAACTGTTCAAATGTTGCTAGGCACCAAATTTCTTTGCCATATTTTCTTCACTGTGTACAAAGGGGATTCCCAATACATTTAGGACGGAAATTAAAATAAGCAACCTCAAACTGGTTCATGACATGCAAATAATCTATTTATAGATTTTAAGTTTAAGTACTTGTGCCACCCCCTGATAATTGGGCACTGGGTGGTGTACCATATTAAAAAACCCTACTGTGGATTCGTTTGAATGTTGTTTACTAAACTCTAAAGTTAACCTAATATTGAATCCAGAAACCTACTTTTTTAGGTATCAGTAAATCAATTACAACTCAGCCCTTTGACGTCTCAGGCCACTCTGTGGTTTATTCTCACAGTTGACTGTGCAGCATCACTTCCTGTGGGATTGACATTATTCATCACATGTTTCCATGCATTGCTGAACTTTAGAACCGCTGCATTTTCGCAGACTAACAAACCGGAAAGACCGCTTGCACACATGCGGCACTCTCATGTCTGCATCAGACAGCTTCGCAAAGGTTAAAGAAAAAAAAAAGAAAATAGCCTCAAGTTGAGAGTCTGACAAAAACCACAGTGAATCTGTGGTGTATTTCTCCTCTCGGGTCAGTGTTTCATACCCTCCTGCTCACGTATTCTCTAAAGTGCATCCTCCAGTTTCTGAGAAGCCTGTCTGATCTTGTTTTATCTGAAAGACAAACACTAAACAGGAGCTTATCTCCTCTAGCAAATGTCTCATCAGCACTTTAAGGGGGCTCTGTAGGACAATATAAACAAACAGTGGAAAGATCTTTCTTTTAGTAACACTGATACTGCCCTTATAGTCCTGTACCCAGACTTATTGACAATGCATGCACTGTGCAAACTACTGACTCACTTAACAGGCATGGTGGTGATGTGGTATCATTATGGCCAAATTAGAACTCACCATGGGAGTATTTGATTTCTCCCAAGGACAGTTTACCACTTAGTGCATAAAGACCTGGTTCCTCAGGGAGATGAGATGGTGACGGTGACAGACCCAGTTATTCACATCTGACATCCTGTGAATGTCCGCCTTTAGAAAGAGGGATACTTTTTTGAAATGAAGTTGAGGCGACAGGAAAATGACTCAAAGCTATGGAGGGGATGAAAAGAAAAAAAACAGTGTCACAAAATGAGACATGTTGACTGAAAGGCAGAGAGAGAGAAGTAATTCAGAGCCCGATTATAATAACATGGTTTGAAATCCTGAGCCATCATTACTGATTTTCTTTCAGGATTTAAATAGATTCGCACCCATTAAACCTTTTCACATCTAGACAAATCACTAAGCAAACTTTGGTGTGTGTCATTTGGGTTAAACGTCACAGTTCAAAATGACAATAGTATGTAATTGTTAAGTAAACAGGAAATAGTAGTTTCAAAAACTTTTGTAAATAATGGAAATATTTTCTTTCCCGTTTAATAATGATTGAACTTTATTAATCTCACATTGGAGAAATGTACCTCTGCATTTAACCCATCCTCTTGGCGAGCAGTGGGCTGCCATCATGGGGCACCTGGGGAGCAATCCCTGATTAAGGTTCTTGCTCAAAGAAACAGAGTGGCAGTCTGTGGGAGTGGGTTTTGGACTCACAACCTCAGTATTCCAAGCTCTATGCATAAGCACTAGGCCACCACTCCCGTCATGGTAAAACAGCTCAAGCTCATTCGTTGATGGACATTATCTAGGCCGTTCTAAGCATATGAACATATGTTGATTTAAACCAGTGTTTCCCAACCTTTTTTGACTTTTCGTACCCCTTTGGGCATTTTTACTTACCATGAGTAACCCTCTCAGTCCAAATTACTGATGATTGTGCAAAAATGAGATGTACAATAACTGATTTTAAAACAAAAACTATTTTACTCAATCTTTTAACCTGAGCATTTAATTCTTAGGCATTTTTCATTCTTTCCATCTCAAATAAGAAGTAAATAAGTAAGGAATCGAAAAAAATTAGTATAAAATCATAATATAAACCTCTATTTTTAAAGCTGAAGCTACTCTTAAACTTTATCAATTGGGGGGAAAAACCTATAGACAGACTGACTTAATTAGTTTTACTTTGTTTTCATCAAGACACCTGAGTTGCTTTGATGAGCTCTGATAGCTCAGTGTGGAAAACAGCTGATCCCAGGCTGTTCTCTACATCCAGTCTGTTCCTCTGCCTGGTTTTAATGTGGGTCACAGCTGAAGGTGAACTCAAAGACAAACATACTTTTTGGTTGGTAAAAGCTTGTTTTATTTTTCAGTTTGGTCTTCACAAAGCAAAACACATCCCAGCTCTATTTTATTTTAATACCTAAGAAATAAAATATTTTCATGTACCCCGTGCAATGCACTTTGGGTATGCTTATCCCCGGTTGGGAATCACTTAATTAAACCATTCAGTGTAGTGCTGGAGTTGAACCTCTACCCAAGTGTCTTTTTGATTTTAATTAGTTCCCTCCATCCTTCCTGGCCCTTTATTTTTTTAGCAGACAGAAGGGAAAAAGGGAAACACACTGCAAAAGATTTCAGATTAGAATTCAAATCCTGGACCACTGCCTTTGCTGTTTTGACTAATGTTCTCCAAAAAGGATGACCAGGGGTGAAATAAATATGCAGGAATAAAGTATTTAAAAAAACAACTTCTAAGACCTTCAGCGAATTGCTGAATCACACTCAAGGGGACTCTTTGCTCGTTAAGTTAACTAATTAAGACAATTTTTGGCTCTGAAAACTTTCAAGGGAGATCTAAGTAAATAGGGCTGAATGATAAAAAAGAAATATTTATCAGGGGAGTGTCGGCCTAGTGGTTAGGGCATAGAGCTTGGAGGTTCTGAGTTTGAGCCCCACGCCCACAGACTACCACTCTGGGTCCCTGAGCAAAGACCCTTAACCCCACACTGCTTAGGTTAAATCTAGAGACTTCATTTCGTTGCTCTGTACTTGTGACAGTGTAATGACAAAAAAAACTAGAAGGGAAAAAAAAAGAAAATGATTTCTTCTAGTTAGTGTTGATCTATAGGAAAAAACCTCAATTGATATAACTAAAAATTTGTTTTTGTAATGTGACAAAAATATGGATCAATTTAGGAGAGATTTTCACTTCAGATCCTTAGAAGATGGTTAAGTTCATAATAAAAAGATGGAGTTGTGTGAGTTTGTAAATCTTTCTTAATTAGAACGATGGGTCTCCTCCTTTGTTTGTCGCAAGATTGCATTCAGAGGGCAGAAAACCCATGGCACATAACAGCAGGTAAGAGAAGAAGCAAAAGAGCAAGCCATTTTCAAGCCATTTTCATCAGCTTTGAACAGACATTACTGGCGTCCATTTATCCACTGACAGCTCTCAGCCAATACTCAGCACTCAACTTAGAAGTAAATTGTCTTCAATGAAAAAAAAAAAATCAGTTAGCCTCACTCACTTTTCTGTTTCCTTTTTTTTGGGGGAGGGGTTCCCTTTTCTCAACCTTTCATTTCTCAATTTTCCTGGCTTTTATCAATCTCCCCTTTGTTCCTCTCAGAGTTCTAATCCTTCCTTCAATTTTCAAACAACTCACATCTCTCCCCTGCAACATTTTTGACCTCTAAGCTCTATTCCCTCTGCTTAAATCTTTTCCTGTCCCCCAACCCCTGCCCTTTCCTCTTTTCCATCTCTTTGCCCTCTCTGTCCTCATGTCCGTATCTATGAGGAACCCACCCCAACGCCGGCGCTCTCTGGGTCCAGTCTCACCCAAACGAATCTACAGGAACCTCTCCGTCAGACTGAGGGGAGGAGAGTCCTCGGTAGCAGCGGAGGTGGATCCACCCAAGCACACCACCAAGCCTGCAGAAGCTGTAAGATGTTAGCATTCTCCTCATGCTTCACCTCCTGTTCCCCTACATTCATATTTAGCATCAACAAACAGCTCAAGCTGAGCTAGTTTTATATCCTATTATTTGTATTTTCTCAGAAAATGTGCAACTTTTCTCATAAACAGGCCCATGTGAAAAAAGCAATTGGCCTTTAAACCTAATGGTTGGTTGACCCATGATCTCTCAGTTAGGGTGTGTAATAACAAAAAAAATGTATTTTATTCTCTGTTCAGGAATTCTGGTCTGATTTCCTGTGCAGAATGATTTGAATTTAACCGTAATGAAGGATTTTCAAGAATGAGCTGATGCATCACCTCTTAATAAGATTTAAGGCCAGACTTTTAGATAGATTATTTTAGACAATCGTTTAGATTAGTTTTGAAGCATTTGAAGGTGGCGTTACTTATGAGCTCGGCTTAAAATTAAGCAAACAGTAGCTGGATATTCTTCAAGAGAGATGGTCTAAAATAGTCTAATTTATAATTTGATCAGTTATGTTAAGTCATCCAGGTTCCACAGACCATCACAGTACCTCCAACATGTTTGACTGTTAATAATGGGTTTGTTTTCTGACAGATTGAAAAGGACAAACGCCTTCCAAACCGCACATATAATTTCACTAAATATTTTCGTAAATAGTTTTCTGAGCATTCAGATTATTCCAAAAAAAAAAAAAAGAAAATTAAAAACAATCCACTGGACTTTGTTTCCAAGTTTGAAGACGTTTCGCTTCCCATCCAGGAAGTTGTTTCAATTTAAAATATCAGGAATGGTCATAAAAAATGTCAAGATTATTTTTCTTGTACAAATGTAGCACGATCATATCCTGTTTGTTGTTTGGTCACCAGCAGTTTTTGAAATTCTACAATAGATTTGATTTTTCACCTAGTGTCTCTTTCTTATAGATTCTAGCTGATACCAGTAAAGCCTGAAGTACTTAAGTTATTGTTCTTGGTCATTTTATCACCTCCAGGGTGAGTTGCTAATGTGCTCTTGGAGTAATTTTGCTTGTTCTCCTACTCTTGGAAGGTTTTTGTACCATCTTACCTTGTTTTTTCCATTTATTAATGATGGTTCTTACTATATTGCAGTTTACGGGAGTCCCCCTGTCCTAAAAATGACTTTTTAATCCATATCCAACTGACTGATGCTAATGACTCTCACCTGTTCCTGAATTTCCTTAAACCAGGAACATGTATTTATTTTTTAGTATTGGTCCAACTCATGTTGTCAAAAGGTTCTTTTTAAGTAGGTACTTGGCGCTATAGGTTTGTCAGTGATGGAAATTTAACTCTGAAATCTAACAAAAGGAATTGAGTTATTTTTCCTACTGCAGCAGGCCGCATGTCCTTCAACATTTGTGTTCAATTCAGTTCAAAAATACTTTATTAATCCCAAAGGGAAATTAAATGTTGCAGTAACTCATAGATATTTTTTTTCAAGCACAAAGCTAAGCCTTGACAAAGATCATTTGTGCTTTCACTAAACAGAGTATGTGTAAATTAGCACGATGTCCTGTGGTTTTGATCTGTTTTATGGTGAAGAGCTAAAACTACATCTGCTGCATCTGTGAAAGTTTGGCTGCTTTGTAGACTATAGCTGGGTTTCTGTTCAAACTGAGGGCCAAACTATCCAAATACACACATAATACAGTATAAAGCATGAACACCCCCATAAAGAGCTAAACGAAAAAAGAAAGAAAACTGTCAACACGTTTCTTTCATCTTCAGTAACCTTTTTATTCTTTAATAACTCAAATTCCCAAGCTTTTGTTATCTCATGATGCTAGAGTATGAGTTTGTTGTCCTTGGCTGCTTTGATTTATGGATCTTGTGGGTGTTTTTTTTTTCTTTCATTTTCTTTTAATGCAGCTCCCTCCCCGCCACCTTGCTAAATAAATCTCTTGGACATCTAAAACCTTCTTTTTCTTCTAACGCTCTCTTTGGTGGTGCACCCTTCCTCCTTCTCCCCATTAGTACAAGACCCTGTGGGAGGCAGTGGAAAATGAGGACACTTTGGCTGTGCAGAGCCTTTTGTCCAAAGATCATGGCAGCTCTGGAGGAGGAGGAACAAGCTTGTGGGAGAGAGGAGAGAAGAAAGAGAAGGACTGGGAGAAAGATAAAGAAAAAGGGGTGAACAGAGTGAGCGAACAGGGTTTGGTTCCATTGGATGTGGCAGCACTTACCCACAACTCCCCTCTTCTACATGTGCTGACAAAGGCAGGAGCCAGACATAACCCTATTTGTAAGTACTATGATTTAAATAATCCAAAAAGAGCATGAAAACAGTTGAGGGGTTGATTTCACATGGTGAATTATGTACATCGACTGTCTACCTCTCAGTGTGCCGGCCAGTAGACTGGGGGCTCAAGCTGGATTCCCTGGTGGATCTGGCAAGTAAACGAGTGGAGGAGAGGAAGCTGGAGTTGACCAGAAAAACAGGAGCAGGCCCCCAGGCACAGGCTGAGGTCCAGAGACAGGCTCGCCTCTGGAGACTCCGGCTGCAGCTGTACTGCCGGATGAGAGAGAACTTCCAGAACACAGGTGAGTGCTGTTGGGTCAGACTGTGGTTCCTCATAAACTGTGAAGTATTCATACCCCTTGAACTTTTTCACGCTTTGTCCGCCTACGATCACACACATCGATGCAATTATCTAGGAGATTTTGTGAAAGACCAACAAAACGCTTTCACTTTCAATTGGTTTCCAGAATTTTTGGTTCATAAAAATCTGCTTTTAGCTCCAAGTATCAATAGTTTTGAGAAGGCTTGAACAGGAACATCAAGACAGCCTGAACTCAGTCAGATTAAATGAATGGGGTCTTTGAATACACATTTTCAAATCTCGCAGTTATGAAATTTAAATTTGTTTCGGACTTTGACTTGGCCATTGAAACACTAAAAAGTGAAAAAGCAGAATATGTGTTAGACACAGGTTTTGAAAATTTTTCTTTTCCCTCGATTTCAAAATTTTGCAGAACTTGGTTTTGGTCCATGAAAACAAATCACATCAAATGTGCGTTCTAAACATGATAGAGTGGTAATAATGCTATGAACTGCTGATTGCATAGTGTATAAAACACCAAATTTATATTTAATATAAAATATCAGTATTATGGGCTGTTGGTCCTTGTCTTACAAGGGAACTGGAGGCCTATTGGTTGATGCAGAGCTCTTGTTTTCTGGAAAGGCTGTTAGTACCTGGTTCTAGTCCCATGGAGGTTACCCTTGGTTGCTAAAAAATCTCTGGCCCTAATTCTCATGCATTTTACTTTCTTCTGCAAATAAAAGTCTTTCAGGACACTGGTTTGTTGGCAGTGTGGCATGATGGGCAGCTCTCCTTCGTCAGCCATCAGCAATAAACTATTTTTGATGGATAAAAGAGCAAAACGCAACAATTTCCAGAAACCTGATGACAGTAAAATAGACTTAATCTCAATATAAGAGAGGTCTAGAGTGAGGATTGTCACATGGACACATTTTAGGAAGAATAACAGAGCGGACATGGAACGTAGTCAGTTCTGCAGGCACTGCAAGCTGCTTTCTGCTCCCTCTGGGTGTTGGGTTAAATTCAGGCCACATCTCTCATTGGAATATATGTTATGGATGTTTGTTATGACAAATTCATTTGTATTAGATTGTGGTTAAAACTTCACAAACTTAACTGAACCAATGGGGGTGTGAATACTTTCGTAAAGCAGTAAAAGCTGAAATTCCTTACCCAAACACTTTTTTTATTTCCTAAAACGGTTTGGTAGCTTTGAAGCTCTCAACGTAAAACTTATTCTGTAAACATTTAGAACATACTTTGTTTTGCTCTTCCCTTTTTAGAGCTTTTTTATTGCATTTACAACAAACCTGCCATATATTTTAAGTAGTCATTTTTTTACTAACACAACCCCTTCATGCCTTATAATAGATGCAACTTTAAACTCTTCCTCCATTCAGTGTCACTTTTTTAGGGTGCTTTTTCTGCACTTGTGAGAGACGATACACACCGAGTCCCTCACCAGTAATCCTGCTGCATGATGCCATGCCAGGGAACACTGCTTATGCTCATGTTTCTTTAAACAGGATGATAAAACACTGTGCTTAATCTGCAAATGAAGATGTCTCAGAACAAACTACAGCTCTGATTAGGGAAAATAAAAGCCCATGTTTTCAACCTAATCTGTTTAAATTTAGATGATCTTTACAAGGGATTTTACGCTGCTTCTGCAGGTTTTTCCACAGGACTTGACTAACCAGCCAAGGGCCAGACAAAAGGCCCATAGAAACTCTGGAGGTTATAATGGGCAAAACAAGACAACTATAGGTCTATGGCTGTAGTCATTTGGCTTTCCTCAAAAGGGTAACAAAAATAAATCATTTAGAAGGTTTTTTCTTCTTTTTTTTGCAGTTTGTCACAAACCGTTTAGTTGGTACAGCAAACAGATGGTTAGAGGAGTCAAAATTAAACTAACATGTAAGATGTTGATTGAGTCAGAAAGCTGTTAATGCATATGGAGGTGGTTAAAGTTTCTTTGATTTTGATTTGTAATAATAAAAAACTAAGCTCCACTCTACCTCACAGCTACGCTGTACTTTCTGAAGACCTGTCATATGAAAACCAAATGACATGTATTAAGGTTACAACATGGCAAGATATGAAAAAGCTGAAGAGGTATGAAATGTCGGCACTCTAATTGTGATTACACTTCTATTCTAGTGAGCTACAGCAATGTGAGGGGATAACCTTCGCTAATGCAATTAACCTTTCATTTGCTTGCCATTCATTTACTGTCGACTTGCATGGGTCGATATCAAGACGCTTTTTTTATATGTGACGCCATCTGTTGAATGCAGAAGCACAATCTCTGTGACAGGTATGCATACGGAAAATAGTACTGAAACAGACATGCTCTCCCACGTAGCAGTAGAGAATCTAGGTAATATATTCTACTCTGCTGGATTAGTTTGCATGGCTTGACTAGAAAGGGATGAATTCATATAAAAAAAATCACACTGGCTGCATATTTTACCAAGCCTCAGAATATTAGTTTTAGATTGTTTTTACAGCTTAGTAACAGCTATCGAGATGCTTTTACTTCATGTCTGATCTACAAAGCCCTCTGTGAGTGCTGACTAAACCACTGAGATCAATTAGTCATCCTCCTATCTTTTTTAGGTTTCACTGACTAATTGTTTCATCTCTTTTGTTCAGTTTTTACTTAAAGTCTCCCTTTAGCCATCCCAGTGTCTCATCATTAGCCTGTCCAAATCCTCATTGCCATTCCTCCACTGGCTGTCTAGATCAAATAAAATCCTTGATGCTGGCAGATTTATGAGCAGGACTCTGCAAACGGCAGGTTCTCAGGGCTACTGTGCTTTTCACTTCTCACACAAACTCGTTTGTGTCTCCATTCTTGGTCCCTTCAGTGGTTTAATGGGTTGTTTTAGTTGTTATGTTATTATGTGCATTTATTACTAACTGTAATGCTTTTAGTTAGAACTCTATTCATTTCTGCTTCAAGGATCTTCACATCTCTTTGCTGGCTGTTTTATCTGCTCACTTGCAAAGAGAACAAGGCCTCAGGTTTTCTTTTTATGTGCTGTGAAACTAAGCATACTCTTATTACAAATCTCCGGGGGATGAGAACGTTGGCTGAATGTTCAACATCTAAAATATACATGAATTGTGGTCTTAGGTGCTCGGCTTATTGGGAATCCATTCAATTCCAGGTCACCGCAGATCGCGGCTAAACTATAAATCCCTTTGTCTAGACTTGGTGGGCAGAGCACAGTTACTTTTGATCACAAAGGAGAAAGTTTGAGCCACTATTATAGGCGAGACAGTAAAGAGAAACTCCCTGCAGTGTGTTAGAGATACAGGAGGCTTCAAAAGAAGATTTATTTTTGGTTTACTTAGAGGTAATTATTGCAGTTAGAGACACATTGAACTGCTAGTTGCATGACATGATAAATGGAGGATGTCTGAAAAATTTTCAGAAGACTCTAAATTGGGTTTCAGGTTGTACTTTGATTGAGCAGCTCTATTAGACATTTAAATACTCTGATCGACAACAGAGTGCTGCTTTTGTAGATATTGCCTCACCATTAGGCCACCCTTCTCCCTGTTTCATTAATTTTCTGCTGTCTTTCTTCCATGATTGGCCTGTATTTATTTTCCTATAAACTATGCAGCTCCATGTTCCTGCTGAATAAATGCATTGTTTTTGTTTCTGGCGGGGATGGTGTGTTTGGAGGATAAGCCTTTTTGAACAAAGGTTAAAAAGTGCCTTTATTTGGTCTCAAATCTTGTCTTTTGCTTTCAGAATAATGGGCTTCCAAACAGCTGTCTTCTTTCCATTCTATCATAAATACCACATTTTTTAAAATAGTCCTGCAAATAGGTTGTCCTATTTAAACTGCAGCTCCCTACTTCTCCTGCAGCACAAAGAGGGAACTTTATCTTATCCTTTTTAATATAATAACTTGTCATAATTATTTCTGTAGATAATTTTATATGTTGCTTTGTGTAAATTGTAAAATTTTGTCTTTAACTTTTCTACGTAGAGCTCCCAGGCCCTCCCAGTCATGTGTCTTTATTGGTAACCAGCAGTTCATCTCTATGCGTGGTGATCAAGGAGCCAGAGGGTAACAACACCATGGGGCTTATCACCCGTTATAAAGGTAGGTGGTGCTTAAGATTTTTTTAATGCGGAGCAAATGAAATTTGAACAAATTTGAACAGCACAAAGAAACGGTGTGCAAAGCAAGAGACACCCAATGATTCAGTAGCTTGTTGACCACTTTGATAAGCCTGTTGCAGCCTAATCCAGTTTGACTAATCATTTAGTTGACAGACAGATGGTCTCATATTTGAAGCTAATATGGCTTGATATGCAGAGAAGCTGCATTGATGGTTGAGTCAATAACTGCAGGTCACCCAACTCTTGTTATGTAACATTGTTTTTTTTTTGGTTTGTTTGTTTTTTTTGGAACATCAAATGCATTATCATTGGAGTTGATCATTTAAATCAAAATGAAGATAGGGAGCTACCTGATTATCTAGTAACAAAATACTTCAAAATCCAGTTAAAATTCTATTGTCAAAACAGTCTGTAAATAGGCTAGAGAAATTTAAATATGCCACTAAATGAAATAACACAGACAACTTCAGAAAATAAATAGTAAAAGTTAAAGGAAGTACAGACAGGGATAAAAACTCATGGTGGTCACAGAAAAAACATGAATCTGAACATTATAATGAAAAAAAAATCAAAGAAAATAACCAAATGAAAGGCTGACATTGCCTTTCAACCATTATTTAACAGAATGGTTAAAATATGTTAGTGAAGATTCTCACTCATCCACGTCATAGTCATTCCAAAGAAAAGTTAAAAACAATCCACTGGACTTTGTTTCCAAGTTTGAAGACGTTTTGCTTTCCATCCAGGAAGCTTTTTAAATTTAAAATGTCAGGAATAGCACTGAGTTCGAGATTTTATACTGTAGGTGTCAAATTACATTACCCGTCAACATCCCCTTTAAAACCCCCCTTTCAGACACTTAGATGGGTATGGGGCATTGCAGTCTAACAAAAGCAGCCAAACGACTCCCATTCCAAAAGCGTGGACCCGTTCATCCGTTCCAATTTGCATGTTTTCAAAACAAAAACGAGGCTTTGTTGGGCTACTGTATAAAAACTCAATGCTTTTTCTGGCATTTTGAATTGAAAAAGCTTCCTGGATGGGAAGCGAAACATCTTCAAACTTGGAAACAAAGTCCAGTGGATTGTTTTTACCTTTTTTTTGGAATGGTTAAAATAAACAAACTAGTTAAACAGACCAAACGGTGGTACCCTTTACTTAATATGTTCTTCACAACCTTTTGAGGCAACCACTGCAAATAAACAAGTCCTGTTACTGTCAGTGAGATTTCAGCTCCTCTCAGCAGGTATTTTTCTCCACTCTTCGTGAACAAACTACTCCAGTTGTCTCAGGGTTGCTGGCTGCTTTTTCCAGACGGCATGTTTCAGCTGCTTCCAAAGATGCTTAATAGGATTTAAGTCAGGACTCGTAGAAGGCCACTTCTGAATAGTCCAGTGTTTTCCTCTTAGCCTTTTTTGGCTGTTTTTAACTGTATTTTGGCTTTTTATCCTGTTGAAGACCAATGACATGTGACTGAGACTTGGCTTTCTGACAATGGGTAGCAGCTTTCTCTCTAGAACCCTTTGATTGTCTGGACATTGCATTATGGCCTGCAGAGATTCAAGACTCTGTTCCAGATGAAGGAAAGCAGCCCAGATCATGACAGAATGTTCATATGCTTCATATTTCCTTATGTGATCAAAGAGCTGATCTTTGGCAAATTCCATTCCAACTTTTTTATATGTTTTCAACAATCGTATCCTCCTTGGTAATCTTTTATTAAATTCACTTTTGCTCAAACAACAACAGACAGTGCGACCTGACACTAATGTTCCTTGAGTTTAAAGTTGACCTTTATTCTCTTTAGAAGTTTTTCTGGGCTATTTTTTTAACCATTTCTGTCTTCCATCTCTTTCATTAATCATAATTTTCCACCTGCAGTCACATCCAAGAAAGTTATTTACTGTCCCATGTCCTTAAATGTTTGAATAATTAGTTCAACTGTAGTTACAGTGGTGTTAATTTCATCAGCCTTTTTTAATTTAGTCTTAGTCACAATGACAAAAATCAATGATAGTCTTTATTTAAGTCATTTTATTCAACACTGTAAACAATAGAACTTCTCCAAATACTGCTTCTTTTTTAACATATATCACACTGTACAGAATAAAAATTCTGTGGTGTCACTGTGTCAGGAATCTAGTTGGAAGGAAGAAATTTTAACGATTAATATCTAGTGTATCAGTAGAATATCTTAATTCTATGACAGAGATACAGACAGATACAGGCACAGGAAGACACACACACACACACACATTTACATGCATGCGCCCACACACCCCTGTTCCTACTACTACAGGCCCACCCGTTCCTTACCTTCTTCCATATGGCAGCATGTTGGCACCTCAGATGTCACTTGAGATTCGCTGTGTTTTTCCCTGCCATTTTGAAGCTGCCGACTCTTTGGTGGCGTCCTTCCTCCAGTGTTTTCCATCGCGTTGTAAACGGAATGGCTCCATACATCCAGGCGTTGTTTTCGCCCAGCTCCTCCAACAAACGGTACACCGGTATCAGAGCCCCACGCAATGACTGCCACGGTTAACAACTACCAGTGACCACTATAAGCCCTGTGCTGCTACTGACTGAGCGGCGCGAAGCACTGTGGGACAGGCGCCGTGTAAGGACAAACAGGGCAACAACGTGTAATCTTCTATGAAGGTTAAGAAACACTTGTATTAACAATTACAAATTAATTATAAACATTTACATTTCTTAATGTCCATTCGTCCATGGCTTGTAAATTTCATCTGGTTTTAGTCTCGTTAACGAAAATCATTTTTTATTTTCGTCGTATTTTTATTTTCTGGAAACAATTTTTGTGCGTCATCTTCTTGTCATCGGCACGGGTAAAAGGGCCGTTAGCGAAATATTTTCGTCCTCGTCCTGGTTGACGAAATTAACACTGAGTCACAGGAACATCAAGCTGTTTAGAGATTGTCTTTCCTTTCTAAGCTACTGAGACAGCTCTTTTCTTTGCTCCCTATGGTCCATGTTGACTGTGGTACACACCAGGTCACCAAACCTCACAGTGATGACCGATTACAAGACTGTAGACACCTATGATGCTAATTAATGGACGGGCCTTGATTTAACATGTCCTTTTGGCCTTTCAGTCTTTTCTAGGGGACCATCAGTTTTGGCCAGGCCTGTTTCATGAGTTTACTTTCTTAATAATTCTGTTGATGCATGGTTGAAAAGTAATGTATGTGTCATGATGGGTTTCAGAAAAGCCCAGTATGCAGAACACCACGGAAACAGATGAAAAGTTTAACAAGTTTTATTGAGCACAAGCACATGGAATAAACACAGGAACTGGTTCAGGCCTGGGGGCAGGTTCACTGGAGTCTGTGAGGATGACAGTTCAGTTAGCTTGGGAGCAGATGAGTCTGAGTTTGAGAGTTTCAGATTTATACCTTGAGGTGTCCGGGTTTGGCTTTGAGAGAGGAACTGTTGGGTCCGGAGACTGTTTAGTTCAGCAGAGTCCAATAACCGCTTCAGCGTCTTACTTCTAGCGTGAGGGCAGACCTTGGCTTTGGGTTTCCAACTCTTAGTCCAGAGCTGCATGAGAATCCAGAGAAGGGTCTTCAGGTTTGGCTCAGAGGGCTGGCTCGGCAGGTTAAGCTCATCCAGAGCTTACAAGGAAAAACTGGATTCCTGAAAGCAGAGACAAAGAGGGATTAGAATCCAATCAGGAATCAGGAGCAACAAAGGTTCTCAGAAGAAGCTAGGCTCAGGTGCTAACCAAACTGGATAAACACTGCGACGTTGAGGCAAGGTCTGAAGGCAGGTTATATACTGTGGATCCTCTGATGATGAGATGCGCCTCAGGTGTGTCGAAGGCTCAGCTCAGGAGGATCCACGGCGGACTCTGCTGGAGAAAGGTGGAACTTCTCCAGATCCCAACAGTATGACTTTCTTTGCTCATTTTCCTAGAAGATTAATTTTTTCTTTCTTTTGTCAGGTTCAAATTATTTCATTGTTGGTGTTTCTTTCATTAAATGAGGGGTATTAACAGTTTTGACCAAACCTTTGTCCGCAGGTTTAAGAAAAAAGTATTATCTTCAGGAATTGGAAATTAGCCCAGATTACCTCTTAAAGCTAACGAAGAACAATAACTTGGGAGAGTTGATTTTTCATATTGCATTAAGCAGCCATCACAGTTATGGACTGAATAACGTCATATAGATGGCACATTTGGACTCCCAATATGGACTTAGTTTATGACTGCAAATGGAGGTAGGATAGATGGGTGATGATGTCACATGTAAGTTAAGTGCTGCAGCTAACACCAAAGAAAATTGCAGTGGCACTATTTAGCAACCCCTCCCAGTCCAATGTGTAACTCTAAGTATTACTAAGACAAATATTGTTGTGTGTATTAGTTCTAGCGGCGTGCTACAGATGATCTTATGATCAGAAAGAGCTCTGCTGTAAACACAACATAACTTATAGTGACTATCATCCTAGCATTACCTGTTGGAATAATGGAGCACAATTTAGCAAGCTTAGTATTAATTGGAAATATTGTATGAAGGTAAATAAAGGGACAAAATGGAATCCAGTGTTTAAACTGTAACATGTAGCCCCCCATGTGGCCTACTATATATGGGTAGTTTAGCACTACAAAGCAAAGCACAAGGAAAATGAAAACAAACACATTTTATCTGCCTGGACAGAACCTCTTGTTGCAATGTCGTCTGATGAGAGGAGATGTTGAGTTCAGCAGATCTGATCAAGAGAGAAGATGTGGCAGCCACTCTAGGTCTAGCGGCGTCTCTTTTTAGAGAACCTTTGGCTCAAAGTATTCATGCTGAAGCTCAGGCAGCCAGATTGAGGTAGCCATTCTTATTAATGGTCAGGGTACAGTCACTGGATACACAAACACCAGACTGTACTTTACTTTAGCGCCAGGGTTTACTTTGAAGATGCAGTGTGATACTCAGTTGATAGATGAAAAGGCTTACACGGATATCCTCCCCAATGTACCCATTGGAGAGCGGTGAAGAGCTACTGACATTTGCAGCTTTATAGCAACACAAGGAACTCCTTCTTCCTGGGAACAGTGATAAAAGTGGTTCACTGATGTTTACTGATGGTCATACTATGATGGACGATAGACCAAGTTGATTTTAATGGCAGAATCTGGCCTTAAACTTAGTATCCTAAACTTACTTGAATCCCTGCTTTGATCAGCACAGTGCTGACAATGGACTTGATGACTTAATAGTGCCGAAGGTTGTGTGTTTCCAAAACAACCCCTATCATCAACACATAGTGCTTGACAGGTGGAATAAGGTGTTTGATCTGTGCCAAATGTCTAACTGACTCACAGCCAAACATCTTTCCTTTATTCTTTTTGTTCATTTAGATGTAAATTTTCTCTTTGAGAAGAGTTCAATTCAGATTAAACTTTTCCAGCCATGTAATGATTAAAGAGCCTGGCAAGACTTCAAAACAAGTTGTACCTCTTTAGGATTTGTTTAATAACTTGAAGATTCCTTATTATGATAAAGGCCAGTGTTATCTGGGGCTGAATGATGTCCGCTCCAGTGAAAATTTGCAGTTGTTTTGATTGTCTTCTGGTGATGAATAATCTGTCTCATTGTAAAGTGGTTGTAGCAGCTCCACAGCACTTGAATTACTCAGCCAGTTACGACAGGTAAATTAAGAGTTTTATTTTATTTGATGAAGATCCTCACCACAGTCAACACATTTACATCAGTCACCATGAAAACTAGAACACATACAAATATTAAAATACAAAACATAAATTTACTACACAAACAACAAAACAAAACATACCTCGCTGTTTTCACTGGGGAACACAAAGTGTTGATTTCTTGATGACAAACAGCTTGACAGTTCAAGTCATTCATTAGTACAATGATTCTACCAACTTTTATATGGCGTGCCCTCATTTGCTACGGCAGCCCGTGAGGTATGAAAAAATAACAAAAAACCCTTAAAAGTACAAATACCATTAAACAAACCACAAACAATGTTAATCAAAACTGGACTGTTGCAAATATCCATAAGCAATCTGCAGCATTTACAAAATTCCCTTCCTATAATTTACATTAGTCTACAGAAAAATAAATTAGACAATTAATTTTCAATAGCTCAGTATCCATTACAGTGGTGAATTTCAAATGGGCTGAAAACAGGATAATTACTCCTCCCAGATTAATGGACACCAGCAGTTTCAACCCACTGAGAAAAGATTGGTTGAAAAAACATTGAGAAGACAACACCATTTATGTCCATAAGACTACATCTGGTTGAAAAGTGAAAGGCGAAAAAGCTGTAATTTTAAGATTTTGAATCTTAAGTCTATGATTGGACTAAAATTGGACAAAATCAGACCAACCAAACAGTCTGGACTAAATCAAGACTATCACTAACCGTCCAGATTTAACCTAAAAACCAACATCTAAATGACGTCTGGGGTTTGGGGGGCTTTCTTTGATCATGGCTTAAATCTTTCTGCAGTGGTACTGAGTTAATAAACAGCTGTATATGATGAAGCAACTCACTAATAAAAGTGATTCTATAGAGGCGGTAAGGCTCACTGATGATTCATTAAATATAGTATATTTGATTAAATATTTTCCTTCCTAAATCCTGTGTTCACACCACATTTGGTCTTAGTGGCTTCCCCCTTTCTTAATAATCAGGGATAATATGAAATTTGTTTTTGTGCTTTTGCATAAACTCAGTTTGATTTGAAGAAAAATAACAGATTGGTTGAATTATTCCTTCTTTTTTGACCATGACTGAATACAACAGATGGATGGGTTGTGAGAGAAATTATAAATTATTTGGAATATGAAAGAAACCAAAGGGCGTTTGATGGAGTCTTGTATGAGTTCAATTAGAATCACAATCCCACACATTAGCAAGCTGGCATGAAAAAAAAACAAACAAAAAAAACACAATCCTTTTATTTGTGCATCTAAAGTAGGCTTTCCTTTTGCAGCTGCATTATATTCCTCTGCCAAGAGTAGATTAAGCCAATGTTCTTTGAACTGTAAATACTCAAATCCTTTGTTCTTGCTTATTGGAGCTCTGAGCAAAGCCAGAGAGAATTTTGTCACTGAGACAGTTGTTTTTTTTTATTTTTTATTTCTATTCCAGTGGAGTGGAGCACCTCGGCCGGCTTCAAACGCATCCTGGGTACAGCACAGGTTACAGAGACAAGGAATCCCTCCTATATCATCAACGGCGTGACAGCAGTGAGTTCTGCAGCCCAAACATATACATAGAAATGCTGCAGACAAGAATACACATTGCTTTAATCATACATTGCAAATGCTGCAAGTCTAGAGCCACACATGGGTTGAATTTATTGCCTATTGAACCACGTTCCACAGGGGACCCCTTATCCCACAGCTTCACACTGTTCAGTGGAATGAATTAATAATAGGAAAGCTTTCTCTTTTCTTTGTCCTGTGAAGGCTGATTCACGAGATTAATTCACAGTGATAATTTGGCACTCTGGTGCTTCTTCCATACAGGGAGTGCATTACTACGTGAGAGCAAGCGCCTATAATGTGAAGGGATGGGGCCCGCCTCAGTGCTCCACTCCGGTCAGCGCTGCCCCCTCTAGTAAGTATGCTGAACTGCACTGCAAGACAAGAAGTTCATCATCATTCCTATCCTTGGAGCCATGTTTTAAATTTTAGATTTAGCTGACTTCAAGCGTCACGCGAAACAAGTGAAGGTTGGCAGATTGTGTGAATAATTAAAACGTAGAGAATCTGGGATGCCATTGTGAATCATTGGGCCTTATAGCCACGCTCGCTTCAGTTTAAACTGGGCTCATAATCTTCCCACTTTCTTGCTGCCTTTCTTAGCTTTTTCCTTTCAAATTTTTTTCTTCTCCAGTCATGCTGCATAATGCTCATCAGAACAGCTTTTTTAATGAAGTAGAAAAGTATTTAACAATGCCGAGCTATTCATTAGATAACTTTCATTCACATTCAACTTACAGTTTAGCTCAGAATGAAGCAGCGCTGAAACTTTCAGACCATGCAGGTTTGTCATGCAAACACACACGCCTCCTTATCTTTCAGAGAAAGCAGCACTCAGAACTTGGCAGCAAATTAATTCTTGCCTTTTGAATGATTTTTTTTTCCACCTAACTGCATGAAAGAGATGATTTGTTTCTCTCCTGTGCAGGCTGGAGAGAGTGCGTTGGTGTAAAGTCGCTGCTCAGGAACCATGAGAGCCTTGTGAGGAAACTGCTGGAAGACGCCAAAGAATCCCACTACAAAGGATATTATATTGGTAAAAACTGACGCTTAGTGATTTAAGTTATTATAGCTGCTTTTACACATGCTTCTGTCTACATTGCCATGCAAACCTTTGAACTCTATCATCATTTAGTGTAATAGACCAGGTAGGTGATACAATAAACGTGAAAAAAAAGGATATTTTTGCCTCAATGCAAAGCGCTGTGTGGTAGAAAACTAAGAGTTCACATTAACCCAAACATTATTCTCTCAGTGACACATGTTGGTGGTAGCAATATGCTGTGGGGAGGATTTTCTACAGAAAGGGGCAGAGTTGATTTAAACATGAATGTTATTAGATAGAGGGCAGACAGATTTAGGTGTTTGTTTCCCCTTCTGGGCGACCATTATAATGGTGCTTTCCATTTGTCTTTTAGGAAGTTGGAAATTTCAACTTCCAAGTCATTTATTTCAACTTAAACTCTCCCAAAAGTCTTAATTATTAATTAGAAAGTCGGTGCAACAAAATGGTACTCAACTTCTGCATTCAAGATGGATGCTACTCCTTATTTTGGCATACTTAAGGCAGTTATGCAGGTGTGTGACTTGTAACTGTTTAGAGGATGATATGCTTCCACATATATGCGCAGAATACAATGTGAAAAAGTGTTTTCTCAATGTTGTGGTTGGACTAATGGCCATGGTTGCCATGGAGAAAATGAGTCTACAAGTTGAACGTTGGGAGGCTTTTTACCTCGGAAAATACGTCTCTTTAACAACTTAAATTCCAATTCGAAGGATAATGGAACACTGCATAAACATACAGCCAAAGCTTTAGATCAAAAAATAACCATGGTTTTAATGATTCAGTCATAGAGATTGCCTAACTCCAACTGAGAATATTTGGCAGGATCTAAAAACCAATGCTCACTTTTTCAACTCTCTATACAATCTGACCAAGCCTTAAGAGTAACTTAATCCCACATAAATTTCCTAAAAACTGGATAAATTAAGCCTTAAGGCTGCTATCTTGATGAATTGGGCAATGTTTTTTTCACATTTTCTTGTAAACTTGTCAAATTCTGCAATATTTGGCCTAAGTGCTGCCCTCTATATTTTGAAACGGTACATGTCTCTGTAGCATGGTACACGTCTTCATCACATACATGCATTTCTGAAAATCTGGGCATTTAATTTACCTGGAATTGGAAAGTCAAAGGGAAATAATGTCCAAAGTGACAATGTTTCCTGCATGTGGATGCATTTTATTTTCCAGTGTTCAAATATGGCCTCTACAGTCACTTTTCAAACCCCTATAGAGGATGAAATATTTTACAGTTTGTCTTTTAATACAATGGGAGGATAAAGAAAAGCTATCCTTGGGGCAATGTTTTAAATGTTTAAATGATTTTAAGCTTCATATGAAACAACTGAAGGTTGATAGATTGTTTGAATAATTAAAGCCTGGAGAATTCTGTTTAAAAACTGCTTAATACACATCCACGAGGTAATAGTAAAAAAAAAAAAAAAAAAAAAAAAAAAGAATCTAACCTGGATGTTTTCCATCTGGGAACCACTCATATTCCAGTGAAGATTCTTCCTGTGAACCTTTTTAAACCTGTTCTGTTCAGAAGCTGTAATGCTCCTGATAAAGCTATTCATGCTTAGAGTTCAGTAATTTTTTCTGTGTTGATGGTCTTCAACAATATTCATCCTCTTTTTAAGAAATCTTCTCTTGGTCCTGATACTATTTAAAATTACAGGCTATATTCATACTGCCTTTTATCTCAAAAGTTCTTGATAAGGTGGATTGATATCAACTAATGACATTTTTGCTGTTATTTTGCTTCTTGATTACATGTTTGTAACATTTTAATTTCCCATTTGGAGCATTGTATGGGTGAAAGTGTTGCATGTATTATTTGGCAGAGCGATCTGTCCTAGTTAAACTGGGTGACTTTGTACAGAATCCTCTGCTGGTGCTGTTAACTGTGGGGTCCCACATGGGTCAGGATTGGGCCCCTTCTCCTTGTACTGTACCTGCTTCTACTTGGTTCTGTTTTTAGAAAATATAGGGGATCCTACCACTCCAAGGTTTTATCTCCCTTTTAAAAAAACAAGGGCTTCTTATTAGATCTATATTTAAACAAACAAAAGACAGAGGAGATGGTATTTGGTTGCACATCTGACATCTCCAACATAGATTTTGGCTTTCAGGGACAATATATGAGACCAGTTATCACAAATCTGGGATTTAAGATGGATGATGAGCCTAAACTTGAGAGCCAGATTAGAGTGTTTTTCATTTGAGGCAACTAGTTAAGTAAAGCCATTTATATCTAGGTAGCTCTTTGAAACAGTGAGTCATGCATTTGTAACATCTAGGCTGGATTACTGTAACTCTATCTTGGGGTTTGTGATACAGGTGATCAGGTGCCTGCAGGTTGTGCAAAATGCTGCAGCCCTAGTTTCAACTAAAACAAAAAGGTCTGACCTAGGGCTGGGTAAAAACATCGATTTAATTGATTTTGAATCGGTTCCTTTACATTTTTGCAAAATCGATGTCTAGGGAATGAGATCGAATAGTTTTATAGTGACGCTCGTGACGTTCACATTCAAATGAACAGGAAAGATGCTCTCAAGCTTACCTCAAGCTGAAGCTGACTGAAGACATTAACAGATGGGGGCTGACCGGCAAACACTCTGTAGTTGTTATAGACAACACTGCAAATATGGTTTTTGCACTGAAAGTAATGCAGCTCATGAATGTCTGCTGTGTCCCCGCTGTGTCATGTCCGCTTGCTCGAATGAGGCTTCATTTTCTCCTTTTCACAAACAAGTTTGCACTTATGAGACAGTTTTGGTCATATCTCAAGTTTAAACTGTCTGATTTACAAGTTTGCACTTTGTGTTTAATGTGACAGGAAAAATTAAAAGACGAGTATTTTGAAACACAGTTGAACCACTTTCATTATTGTAAAAACAGATCGAAATCAATCAATTTAGAACTGTATTAATCAAAATCGAATCAATTCAGGACTTTGGCGAAAACACCCAGCCCTAGTCTGACCACATTACTCTTATTTTAAATCTTCATTGGTTGCCTGTACCTTTAGGATCTGTTTTAAAGTTGGATTTTTTAATCTTTCAATACCTATCCTTTTTTTCTATCTAAGCTTATCGATGTATGACTTTTTGACTTATTTTAATTTCACTGTTATGTTCAGTTCTATGTACAACACTTTGATGACACTTGTTATTAGAAAGTGTTTATAAAAAAATAAGGTTATTTTGGTTTGGTGTGACATCTCCTGTATTTGTTAAATTCACTAACTGGCTTGATGTAATGTACCTATAGTTTGCTTCAATTAGTATTAAAGTTTGAGAGCATAACAGTTATGACCTAATGCCAGAATGAAATGAAACTATCTGCATGGTTTAAGTTTGTAAAATGTCCTGCACCAGATGTGAGCAAAGAGATGTTTGACCATAACGTTCAGCGGCACCTATAGATAAAATCAAACACAGCCTATAAGAACAAACACCTGGGAATAATGACTCATCGTAAGCATTTATCAACTATGAATTAGGCCTTCTGTTCAACATCTTAAAGCTTTCTCAAATCATAAAAGCAACACTCTAAAGACTGCTGGGCCAATACATCTTCCACAACAATGTCAGCAACTGATGAAGCTGGAACCTGAATACTTAAAGGTATTGCTGTTTACGTCGGTTCTACAAGCATTTAAGCGAGAGGCTGTACATCTGTACATGCTGTTTTCTCATTAAGAAATGTCTTAAAGGGGACAAATGTGTTTTCCAGAATGGTAATGAGTACAGTGTGTGTGAGAGTGATTCCGCAGTGCAGTAATCGCAGCCTGGTTAAACATCTATTTCCTGTGAAGCAGATGGATTTTTGCTAGATTGTAAGATTTTCCTCCATTCTTGTCATATTCAACAGATAGCTCGAAGTCTCTGAGCCCCAGCAAGCGCCTGTCAATGTCTCGAGGCATCAAACAACTTTTCCATTCTGCCACCAAGTTTGTTCGCCTTCTTCAAAGGTAGGTCCAATCTTTCACACACATCCCACCGTGCGCTGAGAGCAAAGAGACGGAGCAGTTACATGGGAGGTCATTAGAGCTGTGCAGATTACACAGGGTAGATTCGAGTAGCTGTCATTTTTGCAGTGACTGAAAAGTGCATATGTCAAATTAAACGTGCATAGTTTAAAAGTTAGTAAAAAAAAAAAAAAGAAAAGCTGAATATGCAAGGCTCCTGGGAATGCCAGGCTTCTTAAGGCCTCAGAAAACCACAAAAATCAAAGGTATTGCTAATTGGTTGAGGTCTCACTGGGTTAGTTTAATTTATTTTACTGTTTTACTGTCTTCCATACCACCAGGGGTGTGTACTTGGCAACTATTTTCTACCACAAAGACAAAGTCCTGGTAACCGCTGAGGATCAGATCCCACTGGTGGAGATCCAGTGCTGCTCTACCTCCATACCTCAAGACTTCCTTTGGTTTGCCAAGGTGAACGCATCACGAGCTCAGTGTTGTAAAGGAATTTTCTAGCAGATTTTTTCTAATCCACTCAAAGCCAAAATTATACCTAACAGGCTGGGATATAAACCTCCATCCCAATCATACCACCCCCACTAGTTAGAAAATAAGAAGCCTCCTGGATGAGAAGCGAAACGTCTTCTGGAAAACTTCACATCCAGTTCACTAAACTAAACCTTTTCAAGCTTTACCAGGACCTGAATGACTGAGAATCTTCGGATATACATCCCCACTAACACATGTTTCATTTTCTCTTTGTACATGACAGTTTAAACCATTCTTTATAATAAGAAGTAAAATTTCAATTATTTTTAACTAATATTAAAATCGTAATTTTATTTCGATTGGGAAAGGAAAACGGCTAGGTGGTTTACTGAAATGGGTGATTATCAGAAAACCAACCAAGTACAGAAGCTGAGAGCGGTCGTGTACCTCAGATACTTATTCACGGTGGTGTTCTCGAGAAAACAAGTTAATTTTCTCATTATCTAAAGATACCGAAAGCCGTTTTCTCGAGATAACGAGGTGATCGGTGTGTGTTAAAACTGATTGCATTATTCAACACCACAACAGCAGGAGAGGATTTGTAAGTCATGGCAGCCTTTGTGTAATTCTGTAAATAATCATGTGTTTAACTTTTAGATAACGTGATGGTTTGATGATTTGCTTCCACTTCTGATTCATTAGCAATTAGACCTATGCCTCGACTGGCTTAGCGCCGGGTGTTTTCTGAACAGCCCCGGTGTTACGCCTGTAACAGGTATAAGATGCAGTCCAGATTAAAGACTTTCATTGAAAAACAGTCATTTTTGTTTTTACTGCATTTCATGCAATCCAATCATCCACCATGATCTGACAATCAGTGAAAGGAAATAGGAAACTAAAAAAAATATTATTTGCGCACACATGGTACCGCGACTGCATAACCACAGGCACAGCAGGCATGGATGGACTGGGTATCCAGGGCTGTTGGCCAGCCTCATTCATTACCCATACAGGATAATAATCTAGTTAACTTGAGAAATAAATAAATGTTTTCTCGTGATAGCGAGATAATTATCTCGAGAACACAAAGGTAAAAAAAAAAAGTTGGGTATGACCGCTCTCGGCTTCCGTAGATAAGAACATAGTCAGATATCCAGGAAGAATTATGCCATAAATGCAGCTATGATTTTAAACCTGTGTAATTTTATTGTTGGACGAATCTATTAAAACTGATCGCTATACCTTATATCCATTCTGACAGAAAAAAAGGTGAAAAAACTCCTAAAAAGTAATAAAAGCTTCAATGACTTCATGGCTGTTTATAAACCTCTAATTGAAGCTGTACCACTTATTTTATAATGAACTCAATCTAAATCCTCCATCTGTCCCTTTGTTGTAGCTGTCCTGCGCATGGCAGCAGGTGCCCTGGCTTCAGCAGGGCCTCTCTTCTGCACACTCCTCTCCCTCCTCCCTCCTTCAGAACCGGCACAACATCTTAAGAGCTGTGTCTCAGCTGCAGGTAGGAAGTTAAGCCTCTTACTCCCCAGATAAGAACCATCGTGTTGGTTTAATTGTGATTTTTAATTACCTCCCTAGATCACCTCATTCCCCTTCTCCCGTTCTTCTTTCTGCCAAGTTTATTCAATCTACACACATGGAGGCTGTATTTTAATGCAATAATCCTCAATTATTTTTAGTCTCATGGTTCATATTTTACCTTTTCTGTTATGTTTGCTGTCAGTCTTGTCTAGGAACGATGGACCTGGGCCAGGTGTATTATGAACCGCTGAAAGACAGGCAGGGCAATGTTCTGATAGTGACGCTGAGGGAGTTCCCAAATCCCCCATCAGGGTGAGTCTGTTCTCTCAGCCTTTATGGACTGTCATACATTTGTTAAATGTTTTATATTATGAACCAAAAAAATTATCTATTTTTTTACTGTATTTGTCTGTCTCAGTCCCCCTGACCCTCCTTTCCACTGGATTCCCCTGGACCGACTGGAGAAGAACCGCAGCAGAACGCCTCTGCTGCCTGAGCCCACTGCCATGGATACGCTCTATGAGCAGCTGAAGGTGAGTTTGTGTTTGGCTAAAAGAGGGACAAACAGTGTTATATTACAAACAAGGGTATCCTGGCTATCATGTATGTCCGTCTGCTTTCCAGGACAAACTTTCCTTCCACAGGCACAGCATTCAGTGGACCCAGCCTGGTCTGTATGTGGGCATCCTAAAACTGTGCAGCTCTGTGGACCAGATCAGGGTCTTGGTGCCTCAGAGGCTGCCCAATCTGCTCTGCCACACAAGAGTCCGACACAATCCCCATGTAACCAGGTAACGCAGGTCATCCTGATATTGTTCTCCGCAAAACAATACCCAGAAGTTCTGTTATCATTGTTTTTTTTCTCTCTCTTTCTCCTTTTTACTGCATCATCACTTGGTCACAGAGAGGAGTGGACTTGGCTCCAGAGTCATGTTTACTCTGCACACAGCGGCGGCGCTCAGAACCTGAGCAGTGAGGATGAGAGCTCGGCAGAGAGCAGCGGTGTGGTGGAGTTTGTCAGGGCTCTGAGAGCTGCAGTCACACAGCTCCTGACAAAGCTCAACATTCCCCTCTACAGGGTAAAAATGGACCATCTTTAAAAATGTCTTTCTCAAAGCATTGCAGTGCCTTGGACCAGCATTCTTTCAATGTTTGGAGTTTTATGTGATTAACCAACATAAAGTCCTTACTCATAAAACAAACTATTTTCAGCTGCAACTTTTCTCATTTTTGAGCCAATCTCTTCTTATTGAGACTAAATAGAGGGCATCATTCTCAAGACTCACTATAGATTCCTGGTGGGATTTACACTGACCAAAATAATGCAACTGTTTTTGCCATTTTCTTAATCCTATTTAGGTACTTTAACACAATTGTTTCATGTTAGCAGGGTAGGACAAAAAATGTAATAAGTAATTAAATATGACTAATTATATGCCAAAAAGGGTTTGTATATTTTTTTTTTTCAGAGTAGATTTAGACTTAGACTAGGCCATTGTTGCAACACTATAACTGAATGGAGGGGATTTCTTTTTTCATTTAGTTACAAGCATAGAGGACGTTTTGGAAATGGAAATTTGAAAAATGCAATCCAGTAGTGAAACATTGAAAAATGTGGAAAAAAAATTTTTTGAGTAACTTTGCTGTTTTCTCTGTTTTAGCTCTTTGAAATGTTTCTTTTTTTATTGATTTGTAATATTTTTCTTCAAATATGTTTTATTGAGAGGTTAATGATCATTGATCAGCTACCGAATTCTTAATTTGACAAAAATAAGAAACAAAAGGCAAAATACAGAGACATCTAAGAGTGTACAGACAAAGACCATGTGGCACAAACAAATAACATGACTAACATACCTAAAAGATATAGGCAACAAATAAGGAAAAGAAAAACAATACTAAAAAAAATGATAAAATAACAATAATAAAAACGTCCTCCCTCCCCTCCACCGTGCCCTGTAGTGCTCTGTCAGTCCAATTATGTTGCAGATCCAAGGAATCCAGGTATAAAATGAAAGGCTTCCAAACACAGTCAAAATCTTCCCGTCTTTATTGAAGTTGTAATGGATTCTTTTTAAATGTAGAGCATCTATTATGACTGATATCCAGGACTTTAACGAGGGGACCTCCTTCCCTTTCCATAATAGGACAATCAGTCTGTTAGCAGACACAAGACCATATGACATGAAATGGGCTTGTTTTTGATTTGCAGTCAAAAAACTTTTTTATATTTTGTAATTATTTTTTTTTCAAATGTCTGATTTTCAGATTGCTTTTTACAAACTGTGTTCTTTAAATTTATAGACACATCTCTCTTTACTTCTGAGGGTGGGCTTTCCTCTGGAATGAGGAATGAATATGCATTTCTATTAGTCTGCATGAAGGTTAACTGCCACATGGTGTTGATCAAGAGCAGCATTTATATTGGGCTTCAGTTAAAGGGAATGTGGTCTGTAGAATACAATTTATAAAACTCAACCTGAAAAACAGAGGTTTGAGAAAAATATTAATTGAAAATATAAAATCTTAAAAAGAAAAACCATGTTCTTCGCTTGTAACAAATGTTCTGTGGCTGTAATTGTTTGTTTAGGGTTGTACTTCAAGAAAGTTAACATCCTGAACAGGCTCAGCTTTACCCATCTTTCCATGAGTGTTTGAGAATTGCACCCCCTTAGCATGATACTGCCACCACTGTGCATCACCACAGGGCTATGCAGTTCTAGTTTTCCATATTGGCACAAACGGTCTGGTCGGTTTCCTACTACTAGAGCACCATCAATTTTGAATTCTGCATTTATGTTTGTAGTAAACAATCAATAGGATATTTTTTCATCTTTAAACTTGAAAAAAATGTTGTTTTTTTTATCTTTTTAAGGTTAATGACTTATTGTTAGTCAAGAGATTCTTCCTAAGCTCTCTGCAGCTCCCTTAAAGGTATAGTGGAGGATGTCGTTTTTCCATGATCATTAAAAATAGTGGTCCTCCTATTTGTCAGTCATTCTGGTGATATATTTATGTAAGGCTGTCCTACATGCTCATCCCCATTTTCACTTACCAGTGGTGAGCCTGACATATTTGGAAAATTGTAAATCTTCTTTTAGAAATTAAGCATGTATGATCGATGTATACAGCAACTCTTAAACAGAGCATGCACGAGGAGAAATGAGCTTGTGCACGCTCTGGCACACATTTTATAGGCGTTCCCTCTCGGGAGCAGGTACAGGGTTGTGCATGTGCACAAGGGCGGGTCTTTTAAAAAAATTTGTGAAAATCCTCCACTATGTCTTTAAAGTCGCACTGATGCTTTTATTTGCTTCTGTTGTGAATGCTGTCATTGCTCAGTCTGCTGAATGTTTGTTGTTTTATCCTCTGTCTGTTTCCTAAATGATAAATCAAGCAGAACTCTGTGAGATTTTCAAAGGTTGGGATGTTGTTTTATATCAAAAACCTCCTTTGGATCTCTCCCTGATATTCCCCCTGGGCTATCTGCTGTGTTCCTTGGTCTTTATGATGCTGTTTGATATTTTTTTGGTTCCCTAACAAACCTTTTAGCCTTCAAAGAAAATCTGTATTCATACAACAACATCTGGACTTTTTCTATGGTTTTTCAACAGAGCTGGTTGCTCTGTATTTATTTAGGGCTAATGGCTATGATTTTTATTTTCAAAGCAGTTAGATTTTCCTGTCGCTTTTATTAAAGAGTAACTTAAGGCTGTGCTTTTGGTTATATATAATTTTTACTCAAACTTTAAAAGGATTGTAAAAGGAAAGGAAAGAAGCTAAAATTACAGCATATGTGATTATGATTTATGCAGGCCTACCAATATGGCATGTACACGCGGGAGCTGCTGCAGTTTGGTGGAAAGGTGTCCATGCTGTTGCTTCTGCCTCCCAGTGAGGACTTCAGCTCCAGTTACTGGCCTCTGGTGGGAACCAAAGAGCTGGGCCTCACCATGCCTCTGCAGATCTTTGAGCTTGGTGAGTCACAAGCTGCAGTCTGGTTGGATGATTACTGGAGGAATGATTATTTTTTTGTTCTGTAGTGATGGGGTAGACCAAGTATATTATGTAGGTGCATAATGGCAATAAGGAAAAATGTAACTCTGATAAAATGGGACTTCTTTGGACCTACAAAAGAACTATAGTCATCTTTATTCTGAGGGCTAAGATCAATATCTTCCATATTGAAAGGAGCTAAAGAACAGAAGTAAAATCTGATTATTATTATTATTTTTTAGAGTACAATAAGTTCTGAAGCTAACTGGGTTTGCTTTGATGTCTTTATTTGTCCCGGTCTCCTTTGTGAATGGTCAACCAGTTCACTTCTGGACATATGAGCGGGACTTTGTGTGTCAGTACTGCCAGGCGTGGGTAAGGCTGGAGCTGGACACCCATCTGGCCCAGCAGGCTCTGCGTGAGGCACTGGACACCAAGGAGGTGCAGGAGGCCCGGGAGCGGCTCAACAACATCACTGACCTTTCTCGTGTAAGAACATGACACCTGCTGTTTTTTTTAGTGCAAGAAAAAGGAATCTTTTCTTAAAGTCTAATAAAGGAAATATTCTCCCTTTACGTTAGCAAAACTGCGTCAAATGTTTTCCTGGACTGCTTCTTTTAGCGTTTGGAGATGTTGTGGAGGGACGCCCGTTGGATAATGGACTGCCTGCAGTGTGTGCGCTCCAAGCAGTGGGTGGGAGCGGTGCCATTAGGCCTGGTGATGGGTGGAGACCCACCCCCTCGTCCTGAAGGGGAGGAGGAGGAAGACAGTCTGACTGCCAGGTTAAAATGGCCAACACGAATCCAAACACAGAGATCTATGGCAGGTAATCCAGCGTTGCAGGTGGTTATTGAATCGATTTTGATCTTTGGTGCACAATTCAATTTTAAGGATTAAAGCTTCAAAATGTTACAAATAGTTTTGAATATTGTTAAACAGTGCAAATAGTCCATAAAGGTTGCATTAAAATATCCTTAACAATGCTTTGAAGTGAGGTGTGGCAGTTTGCTGCACTATGAGGATGAATCAAAATGTCAGAATGACTAGGATGTGAGTCCTTTTGACAACTGTCTAATATCTAATAAGTTTGTTTACTTATGTTTCTAACAAGAAATCAGAGGTGATTACAGTTATTATTATTATTATTATTATTATTATATATTATAGATTTTTTACAGTTCAGTGTAAATGTGTCAGGATGGAAGCCAGAAAAACAAATATAAGCAAATAATCCATTTTGTTTGGACCCAGTGATTAAAATCTACTGGATTTTAGCTCAATTATCGACATGCTGCTTGAAGGAGCAGAAAATACAAAGGGGAAGAAAGGCTGAGTGTTAAAACAGGAACAAGAGTAAAGGCTTCAAAACGGTGTGACACGGAGCTTGGAGGCTAGAGAGAATGAAGGTTTGGAAGCAACACTAGCTGCAGAGCTGCAAGGCTGCAACCAGCAGGCTGTAGCATGATGAGTAAAAGCATGAAGAGATTGATTAAACTAGATCAAATATCTCAGTTTTTGTTTCAGTCTAGATATTAATCCTGCATTGCTGGTCAGACATTTTCCTCTAGTTTCCTTGGTTCTTCTGGTTGATTCTTAAACTCATTCAGACGGCCATGTTATGCTTCCCTTAAAGTATTTTTTTTATCAAATTACTTTTGGTGACACAGAATTGTTAAGGAAAGATATTTTAAAGCCGACGAACTTTCCTATCAAAAAGGCAACAGAGAGACTAAAGCCAACTCTAGAAAAAACAAAAAACAGTACAGTGTCAATATGGAGGAAGGGACAACAAGGAAGTTGGATGTAAAGAAACTGAGTAGCTTTTAAACTAGTGATATTTCATGGGTTTCTTGCTCATAGTGCTTTCAGTTCACTAATGTTCTCTAAGGTCTTCAAAGGACAGCTGTACTTATATGCTGCAAAATAGACCTAGAAATAAGTAAAGATTTCTTAAATTAAGTGTATTAATTTGAGTAGGCAAATATGGTGATTTGCCAATGGAATGAGTATTTTTCTCTTAAAATAAGATAATTAGATAATATGCACTTGAAATAAGACAATGTAATTGTTTTTTTTTCTTATTTTAAATGTTAATTATCTTGTTCCAATGCCAACGTGTCTCGCTTACCTCCTAAATCCAAGCAGAAAAAAATGACTTAATTAGATTTCATTTTCTGCAGTGACTGATTATAAGGCACTCAGATGGAGTTTATTTACTAACTTTAGGTGTTTTAAAGTAATTAATGTTGGTTATTAATTCTTATCTCTTGCCTTACTTTTGAGGTTGGAAATGTTTGTGATCATTTATTCTTTTTCTTCTTTGTGTTGGTATGTCACAAATACCAATATCATGCATTAAGGCTTGTGTCTGTATCAAAACAGAATGTGAAAAAGTAAAAAAAGTATTTAATCTCCTAGAAAAGTCTCTCCTAACTTCTCTCTAAATCTTGTTTTCTCTTTCAGGTTCGGCCAATGTTCCCTTACCGGTTACCGCCACGGTCTCCCCTCCACAGGGAATCCCAGCTGCCCCTCGGGATGCTTCGCTCATGTTGATGGAAGGTGTCGTGAAGGGCGGTTACCCCGTTGACATCACCTCTCAGTCGACAGTTGACCTGCCCAGCATCGGGCTGCCGGAGGACGGATACACCGCCGCTTTAACGGAGTCTGAACTCCACTCTGCAGCTGTGGCACAGCTGGAAGCCACGGTGTTGGACAACATGGACTTCCCTCCAAGCATAACAGACGTCCTCAGGCCGATGGAGATGGCAGAGCTGGTGGACATCTTGCCTACGCTGAGTTTGATTGAGGAGGAGAACACCAGCGCTCCATCCACGCCATCTGTCATGGACATGTTAGAGAACTTTGCTCTCGGTGTCGGGGAGGAAAACACCCACTTTATCTTTGAGGCCTCCAGCCTGCTGAGCGAGGGTGGAGCGGCATCAGAGCCAGATGATGTGAATGAGACTTACTGTGAGGACGTTGTACTAAACGGAGGGGAAGTTGCATCTTCTTGTTCCACTGAAAGGGCTTCAGAAATCCACACCCCACTGTGTGACTTACCTCTAAATGATGCAAAGACGAAGGAGGCTCCAAGTAGGGGGGGATCCCTTCCAGTGAGGAGCCTGGTAGAGTGGGACAGACCCTCCACCAGTTCTTCATGACATTAAACTGTCATTTCCAACTTTCTGTCACACTTCAGCACTCAGCAAAGCAGTGGAAAATACCCACTTCTTTTCACTGTATTCATTCGTAGTATATAATAAATGGAGGATGTCTTGTGAGAAGAATATCCAGCCTCATCGGTGATACTCCAGAAGCTCTAAAACCCTCTAAACCCTTCATTTCTAGTTTTTTAGCATATAGATTAGTGCTCATGAGTTTCCATTCTGAATATGGAAATTATAAAATATTACAAAAACTTCCCACTAGCTTTGGGTTGATCAATTAATTTAGTATCAAGCAGTTGTGTTTGAAACTCCCTGGGTGCCCCTGATAAGGTGTAACTCACCTTATGCAGCGTGTTTCCCCATTTTCAACACGAACGGAACCAGAAGCAGCTTGAACTTCTGCTCTGGGTTCTATCAGCTGCATTAAATCCCAAAGACATCCTCTGATGTTTTTCTCTGTGGTGTAAGCGGGCTTTATTCATGCAAAGCCTTTTTTCTTGGTATTCAAATCAGCGGCCATTTTTACCAGAACTGCCTCCTCAATGTGCATCTTGAAACAGCCACACTACAGTTTGGCTGTGTGAAGATGCACTCCTTAATTAGAAATCAGAGTCTAAATCGCTTTTTTTGAATATATTTGATATATCTTTCCTGTTTTATACGGAAAAAAATAATGCAACCACTTTTGGCATTTACTTAATCACATTTTGTTATTTTAACACAGTTGTTTGTAACTATGATTAAGTAAATGCCAAAAGTAGTTCCGTTTTGCTTCTAATAATCATTATCTACACCAGAGCATCATTGGATACAACCATAGGTGACAGAAAAGGTTTAGCTTTTTAATTTATGGTAATTCATGGTATGTTAACTTATGAGCACTAGTCCTAAATGTCAAATGTAAAAAGTTAATAATAATAAGTTATTGTTGTAGTAATGACTTGAATATAACTTGCTCACTACAAGACAAAGCCCTATTGGTGCTTTTCTGAGCTGTGTACAAACTCTTCAGATTCAGTCAAATAAATGAGTTTCTTTTTGTTTATATGAGAAATGCTGTTACATGTTTTTGTTTCATTAAATTAAAAATGGAAAATCTTTTTATTCCTGTGGCAGAGATATTTGAAATTCTCAAATTAAGCCTCCTCAGGGTCATTTCAAGTTCTTTCATGATTGCTGATGTTAACCCAAGATCACATTTAGCCATATTTTATAGGTTTACTAACTCCATTCATCTTCTGACACACTGAATCCCAAGTGGGGTCAGGAGGGGTGCTGGAGCCGGGTACAGGTCATTAGTCTATCAAAGGGCAACACAGAGACAAACAATCATTCACCCACACCCCTAAGGAGAATTTAGAAAAGCCAATTAACCTAACTGTTTCTGGGAGGAAGCTGGAGTACCCGGAGAGAACCCACGCATGCACAGGGAGAACATGCAAACTCCATGCAGAAAGACTCCGGGCCGAGAATCAAACTCGCAAGCTTCTTGCAGCAAGGCAGCAATGCTACCCACTGTACCACTGACCAGCCCACGTTTACTATCAATATGGCAAGCCATTTTAACATTAATTTGGTTGTACCGCCTTAACATTCAACATATCTCAAATTGTTTTATGACTAGACGTTTTAGCGATTTAAGATATCTGTAATTATATTTTGACTAGTCAAAATACCTATTCGGAATATCTCTAATTACATTCTGAAGAGTCGAAAAGATGTCATATTTACCATTAACTTGGATGGAGACGTCAATCTAAGATATCTAGAATACACATTTCAGATATCTACGTTTAAATTACGACTAGTCATAAAGTAATTTCAAGATATCTCGATTTTAGTTTTGACTTGTCATAATTCTAATTAAAGTCAGTTTAATCCAAAGGAGGAAAAGTTAAATCGCTTTAAATCACAAATCTGGTGTCGTAATTTGAGATATCTTGAAAGGAACTTTGACTAGGCAAAATGTAATTTAAGATATCTTGAATTATTATTCTTCCTAATCAGAATGCAAATACAGATATCTTAAATTACCATTTCGGATAGTCAAAATGTGGTTTTGTCAGGTCAAAATGTATTTTAAGTTATCTGAAACGTAATTATGGATGGTCAGACGAAACCGAATTTATGTTAAAAAGGCTTGCCATACTATCTCGACCCAGAGAATTCTGGCCATGGGCCTTCACTGCCATCTTGTGGTCAAATATGTGAACTAAAACGCCCCTTTACAGTTAATGCAAAGGATTTTAAACCTTTTTTTTGTATGGTCATTTTTGGCAATTTTAATAACCCTTGCTGAGCTGGGATGTAGGCTTTTTCTTCAATAGCAATTTAACATTTAAAATAAGTCTCGGTTTAAATTGGAGTGCAGAGCTCAGCACTGCTCCTCCTGGCTGCAGCTGCGCCCTGACGCATAATGAAAATATAATAAATCCAAGAGGATATATTAACCACAGCAAGAGAGACCGCAGCCTGTATGGATTTAATTTATCCTAAACTGAATTATCACCACAATCAAGGCTTTGTTTCATTTTCCTGGTAGGATGTCGTCTGAAAGTGCTGCGTCATCCAAAGGTATGTCCTGATGTCTACTGCAGGAAGGCTGGAAGCTTCCTTTAGCTGGTTTCCATTGGAAGTTTGGTTCAGAAGGAGACTTTAAATGCACTAGAGATACAGAATATAACTCTGATTAATACTTCATTTAAAACAGTCCTCTCTGAATGCAGTCATCTTTAGGGATGTGTTTAGGTAATTTATTAATAAAATAAAGATCAAATAAATTAAGGTTAAAATGATTAAAAGTAAAATAACACAGATATTGCTGTTTAAGCGATGAGGTCAAATATTTCACCTTATATTTTTTTCCAATATTACTCAATAAAATTCATTGCTTAAATGGAAATATTTACCCTTCAGCAATTTCACCAACCAAAAAACTAAAAAAAATATTATTTTCATAAATCTAAAGTAATAGGAAATGAGAAAAAAAAAGTCTAAATACAGTAATCTCTTGGTAAATCAGAAACAGGGAAACACATTAAAACAGGTCATTTCTAAACCTCAGCATATTTTATTAATTTTTTCTATAAATATATATATGTTTTTAGTTTTCTATACAGTAATAAAGCTCTAGCGGAAGTTCAACTGAAGAAACTATGGCTTACCTCCATCCAATCAGAAGCTGATCCGTCTCTGACGCGAGCCACTCAGCTTATTTAGGGTGTGTTGTCCATGACGTAGAACCACAGGTACAATCTTGAGTAGAACACGATTGCCGACCCCATGTCGATCTAAGTAGAGGGAACCTGACGCTGAGTTAGTAAGGCAACTTTCTTCCTTTGCAGAGACGCCCATGTCGTATCTTTCAGTTGTGACATTTACCTCATGAAGAGCCAGCAGGTGTTTTCCCTGGCAAATACTGCAGGGTTTATTTAGTGTACATTGAGCAGCTAGATGATTTCGGGCACAACGCCAGCATCGTTTGTTGACTTGAATCCAGTTCTTTATTTCGTCTTTGGAGAGCTTAGCCACACCATCACATTGACTGAAATAGTGTTCTGTGCTCTCACAATAGGCACAATAAGCTTTGCTCTTAGTTTTCCCTCTAGCTCGACTCTCCTTTGTTAGCAAGGAAGTCTGTTCTGAGGATCCTTTCACATTATGCAGGACCGTTACAGTCTGTTTGAAGGGGTGGGCATCCGCCTTTCTGCAGGTCTGCTCTCTGTTACCCTTCTCGCCAGCTTGGCTATCAAACCCTTGACACCATGACTCTCGACGAAGCCATTCAGATAAGTCATGGAGGGTGTAGGTGGTGCCAGGCTGTTTGAACTGATGTCGACGAAAGTCAGCTCTTTGCTCTGGAGGGAGCTTGCTTATCAGGCGGGCAACGTGAGAGCCGCAATTCAGTTCCACTTCTCCCTCAGGTCCCAATGTTTGCAACAGACCAACTAGTGACTGCACCTGGAGAGAGAACCTCTGGAAAGCTACTATATCACCTCTCCTTATTTCTGGGCCATCTAGGACACTTGCAATTTTCCTTAAAGCAAGCTGATGAGGTTGTTTAAATTTATCATGGAGGGCAGCCATGGTATCAGTATAAGGCTTTGGTGAATTCAGGTAAGCGTCCGCAATTAGTCGAGCTTCATCAAACTTAAGATGATCCACAAGGATTTGATACTTAAAGAGTTCGGTTGCGTTAGGAGGGAGTAGGTTCTCCAGGGCCATTCGGAGCCTGGCAAACTCAGTAGGATCTGAATGGATAAACTTGGGGATTGTGGGTTTAGGCCCCCTATATACCATCTCAGATGAAAGAGGTGGGGCTGAATCATACCAGTTCGACATCTCACGCGCTGCCCCTGTGACTGATGTAGGGGGTTTAACCTGAACAGGGTTTGGTTGCATCAGACCTGCATTTCTTGGTGTCCACTTTGAGGATGGCTCAGGATGTTGTGGAGGAGCGTAGAACGCGTTTCCTCTATGCTCCTGAGCCTGAGGCATGCGTGTCGGCAGAGAGGATCTAAGGGGCGAAGAGGCTGTATTAGGCGGAGGGTAGTACTGTAAGCCATAACCTGAATACTGTTCTTCAACTTTTAGTTTGGAGAATCCTGTGAGCAGCTCCTCTCCAGGTTCAGGCCACGGAGGTGGATCAGGCCACTCCTCCTCATCTTCATCTTTGATTGGCCCTGTGTTAGTGGTGGTGGTGTACACCCTTTCTGAGCTACTCAGACGGGGCTGATACATGGTATATTTTGAAGCAGCCAGCTGAGCCATATCATTTCTCAGTGAGTGGGCAGCTTCAATCAGCGCTTTGATATCACTCCTCGCTTCATTAAGTTCTCTCAGGCCCTCCTGTAGAACTTCCTGTGATTGAAGTAGCTTCTCTTTTTCTGCCTGCAAAGCTCTAAATCTTGTTTGAGGGGGTTGGATGGGGAACTCCCACAGGTTGTAGGGGGAAAGTTCAGGTGTGAGATGCCCATAGTTCCTCTCTTGTTCACTTCTCTCCAGCCAAGGAGAAGTAGGAGGGCAGGTTACATCACTATCACCGTAGAAACGTGGTGCGTTGCTATACTCAGGTTGGTGTTCCACATGTCTTGGGATAGGCGGGGGGATTTCCCAACGTGGCGTTTCCCGGATGGAATGATGTGCATACTCAACTTCAAAGTCATCAAATCGGCTTGGTCGGCGTGACTGCCGTTTAGGCATCAGGAAATGTCGCTCTGTCTGGCTCCATCCTGATAGCTTCGATCCGGCTCGAAGGACCAATATTAATTAGGATAGGTTCTCAGGTATTTTGTAGCCAACAGGATGGTGTATCGGTCAGGATACAGGAAAGAGGACACGAGATCAAACTTCACTTTGGATGTGAGCTGGTTTATTTGTCGTGATGCTCAGTGTTGCAAGCAGTAGAACTTCACCAAGAATACGGTCTCACGTGTCGAGAATGCAGCGAACTGAAACTGAAAGTATATTAAAACTACTTTCCTGAGCGGTGGCGCGGCACTAAACTGGAGCTTACGTCACTTCCTACAGTAAACTAAACCAATATTACAAAATAAAATACAGGAATGTCAGAGCCTTTTATACAGTAATACCAAATCCATTAACCTGATGATTATGTAATTCCAATAAATAAGCTTTATTTTACAAATTAATATGCATCCTGGAACAGTCATTGTGTAAAAATTATTTTTAAGTTAGTGTGAATTATGTAATAAATGTTTCTGAGTGTTGATCCTTTAAATGTATCCTATGTGTAATTAAGATTATTTACATGACACAGATTCTATACAAATCCATCCAATCAAACTTTGCAATTAATGCAAAACTTTCCGTTTTGAAACTAATGCTGTTTTAGTAATCTAAGACGGATGACTTGCATTCAGTGAAATTCTTGGCAATCTGAGACTTGGAGACTTAGATTTATTTTATAATTTTGTATACACAAGTGTATACAAACAGAAATTTCATTTAAAACAGCTCTAGACAATTTCAATAGTTTAAAGTGCAGCCTTTAAAAACAGTAATAAATACATTAAAAAAATAGTAATATATTGAAAATAACTTTATATTTACAGTTCTAACATTATTATTTTAATTTTTTTAATAAATAACCAATTTTACATAACATTCAGCAGTCTAATGGCTGTGGAGAAGAAACTGTTCTGGAATCTGCTGTACCTGCATCGGATGCTACGAAGCGTCTTCCCAGAGGGTAGCAGGGAGAATGGTCCATGGTGGGGGTGTGAGGGGTCACTGATAATGTTACGGGCTCGGGACAAGCAGCGCTGGGATCAAATGTCTTTAATGGAGGGAAGAGGAGCCCCGATGATCCTCTCTGCTGTTCTCACCACTCTTCTCACTCTCTTCCAGTCTGAGGGACTGCAGCCTCCACGCCACACAGTGAGACAGCTGGTCAGAACGCTCTCTATGGTGCTTCTGTATAAGGTGGTGAGGATGGGTGGGGGCAGGTGGGCTCTCCTCATCCTCCGCAAGAAGTACATGCGCTTCTGTTATGTTGACCGTGCATGTGGCAACAGTGGAACAGAAAAAAACTTTTCAGTGAACCAGACTCAATGTTTGCAACCATCAGCAGTGTCTTACAGGAAGTTTGGAAGAACAGAACAGATGAAAATAAATATAATGAACGACTTCCTTCTCCACTCTATAGCTTAATATGATAAGACGCCACACTAAAAACAAACAAAAACAACTTTGTAATGCCTGAAAAAGCATAAATTAAATCAGCTCCTGATCTCAGAGGGTCTAACCTGCCCTGATGACCTTGGTGATGGCAGTGATGACAGTGGCCTTATTCTGGCAGGATTAGGCTGCAAATTTGCAGGCATCACGCATGCACCATGGACATGACACTACAAGTTTAAAAGTCACAATTTATAACTCTCATAAATAAAAATAATTTCTTACACTAAAATAGAAAATTAATTTGAGGAAAATAACAGTATCAGTAATGATATGACTCATTTGAAACACAACTAGAGATGCATGATGTCCATCTGATGGTGGGTGGGCATTTATTGGATCATTTATTATCTTGATAAATTGATAAGATGATGAAAACAATCACAACATGGGTGAATAGCCCATTTTGTAATATTTTTCACTTCTTTCCCATTGGGGCATTGGTAAATATAAAGAATATGATTAAATGCGGTGACTACAGGATGTTCAGGGATATAAATCAAATGTATCTAGAATCAAGAATTGTTTGCGGCTCAATTAGTTTTATTTAAAAAAAAAATCAATTCACAAAAAAATAGTCTACAACAGAAATATATATTTTTTAAAATCTTTTTTGTGGGTTTTTTATGCAATTTTCCAAAATTATTAGCAACCCATCAATTCTCTTTTTTCCTTCATTTTAAAATCAAAAATTTGAGAGGGCGGAGTGCTTGTTTAAACAATCCAAATCTGCGGTAGATATTTATCAAACATGTTTTCTTTTTGTAAATAAATTTCATGTAAAAACAAGTTATAACAGAAACATATATATATTTATGATTGGGAATCTTTTTTTCACGATTTTCCAAAAATATCAGCAACCTGAGATGGATATCTGTTAAATATATCTTTTTTATATATATTTGTTTAAGTTCATGCAATGTTTGAGGCTCTAAGCAAGTTTAAGATTTTATTTTATTATTTTTAGCTAAACTATCAGGAGCAGTTATAGGAGATCCAGTATGCAGGTTGAAGAAGAGTCTGATAAAATGGAGAATATAAAATAACATTTGGTTAATAAAAGGGTGTAACTTTGTGATGAAAGTTGATGAGGACACTCGGGTGGAGGCTGATGGACCTACAGTAACTGGGCTTTCAGAAGGTTTTTGTATTTTCCAAAAATGAGCTCAAACACATATCTATCGAATGCTTTCCTATTGTTCAGAACACAAGAGAACTATAATACACTAATATTTATATTTATAGATGTTTAGAGAGATGCCTTTTAGTGCATTACATATATATAGGGCCCAAAAACCTCAATGTATAAAAAAATAACGAATAACAGCCGATTCCGATGCCAAAATCGATATCATGCATCCCTAGAAGTACAATTTAAATTCTATCCATCCAGAAAAAAATGGATATGCTTCATTTTAAATATAGCATAGTATATTTTTTTCTTGTAAACTTTCTGGTAAACTTGGAGATCTATTTTATTGCATGTTGGATATCCCAGTAAATCTGTTTCACCTTTAAATCTGCAGTTCTCCCTACTTCTCTCTCTCTGCTCTGTTTAAAAAGGTTTACAAACCTATTTACTAATATAATAAGGGCAGAAACACAAATTCAAGATATGTAGAAGCTCCGCAGTCTGATTCTGTCTGTACAAAAAGAAAAGGTGTTCATTTTAGCCTGTAACTGGGAGTCATGGTGCTCTGAGAAGTCAAGCTTTTTTAACAAGTAATTAAGAACAATGTTTTCTAAAGCTTCTTGCATTATAATACTAACGTGTATAAACTTACAATCTGTTGCCATTTTTAGCTGAAAAAACTCAAACAAACAGAGTTTTCAGTGTTATGATCTCTAATTTTTTTTAACCAACCTGTCTCCTAACTTTTACTTAAACATCAAAGTAGCTGCTGGTTAATATTCACCGAGTGCTGCTGTGTCTCTCCTCCAACCACGTAGCTACTTTGTACCCAGAGAAATGTGACAGCAAATCAGATGTCTCAAAGCGACAGAGCCGATGATGTTACAACTAGAGGCGGGACACGGGAGTGGCGCGAAAAGAAAAACAAAGTGGACTCAAAACGCTCTGAACATAGATAGCTGCACCCAACCTCTGTTACCTTTGACTAAAGTAAATGAGTGGAAAGGGGTGGAAAAAAGCGGAAATTAAGGTCAACATTTTGTGTTTTGCTGTCGTTTCAGCTCCTGCACCATCTTTAATATCAAAGAGCGATCCTTTGAGGATCGTTCTGCTGGGCAGGACCGGGTCGGGCAGAAGCTCCTCTGGAAATACTATGCTGGGTAGAGCAGCCTTCTGGGTGGAGTTGTCCCCCTCCTCCATAACCGCAAGGTGCAGGAGACAAACCGGGACAGCAGGCGGTCGGAGTGTCTCAGTCATCGACACCCCGGGGTTCTTCCACACAAACCTGTCTCCAGAGGACGTCGTGGCAGAGGTGGGTCAGAGCGTTCGTTTATACTCTCCAGGACCCCATGTGTTCCTGGTGACCCTGCGGCTCGGCAGGTTCACCCAGGAGGAGAGAGAGTCCTTGGAGTGGATGAAGGTCATTTTTGGGCCGGAGGTGTCCAGGTTTACCATGGTCCTGTTCACCTGGGGGGACCAGCTGAGGGGCAAAAGTGTGGAATCCTTCCTGGAAGACAGTCCAGAGCTGTCCCTGTTTGTCAGCAGTTGCCATGGTTATCACGTCTTTGATAACAGCAACCAGGAAGAGAACTCAGCAGGATCTGAGCAAGTCAGGCAACTTCTGGAGAAGATTGACCAGATTGTTTCAAACAACCAAGGTGGTTGTTACAGCAATGATATGTATATGGAGGCTGAGAGCGCCATAAGGGAGGCACGGGAGCGGCTGCAGGAGGAGAGGGGACATCGACTTCAGGTGGAGACAGAAGGAGAGGAGGAGAAGGTAGCAGATGGGGAGCGGAAGGAGGAAGAAGAGGCCAGGAAGAGAGCTGAGAGGCTTTTCTGGTGTGAGCTCCTGACCGCAGTGGGCAGAGGAGCCGCCGAGGGGGCGGGCATCGTGACCAAGGACAAAAGCAAACCAGTCAAGAAGGTAAAAGTGGTAGAAAAGGCGATGGGTCTGGCGGCATCACCTCTATCCATCAAATCAGCCGCAAAGGTGCTGGAAGGAGCCGTGAAAGAAGGGAGCAAGGTGCTGCAGAAACACAAAAAGACTCTGCTGCACTGAGACAGTTGATGTTTATTACAAAGAAGTGATTTGTGAAATCTCTGCACATCCTAAGGGCACTTTAAGACTGTGGAATAATGTTTTGAATGTTTCACCTTAATCTGACAGCAAAATATAATATCTTTGAGACAAGAAAATTAGTTGGCTGATAAACAAATAAAAGTGGATCTGTGAACACTTTTCTTACTTCTGAAATAAAAACAGAAATTAGACTTCATGGCTATGGATAGAAACAACACTGCAGCTTCTTTGGCTTTTCATTATAAGAAAATGATATTTAGCCCTTTTTTCACTTATAATAATAAAAAAAAAAAATACAAAAGACACAGTAAACAAGACGAGAAAAAGTAACATAAATGGCAAAAGTAAATACAGTAAGTTACTCAGGGAGTGCCTATCATTACAAATTGAAGGTGTGTTTTTGGTCATTGGGTGATCAGGTTTAGTGTAGGAACTTCTAAAAAAAACTAAAGCTGTTAAAAAAATTAACACATGAGCTGAAACCACCTTCAGGTTCATTTTCATGGATTCAACACTCAAAACTGTTAGCATGACAACAAAACTGGCTCACTGAATTATCTTCAGAGTCAGAAGCGTTTTACAAAAAAAGGAAATGTAGGACAAAAAAAAACAAAAACTCTCCCGGCTGTGATTTACAGAGAGCATGGTGCTCATCACTGACACGCATCCTCTGTCACATTTCCATCCCTACAGCATCGTTGTACACAAATTAAAACAAAATTATGCACAAACACAGACTTACGGAAACAATCACATGATAAAATATCTATGTAATGCTGGTATTCAGATGCAAGAGTCCCATTGCTACGTACAGCTTCAGGGACTGCGCCCCGATGCTGAACCGTGGCAGGCGGGTACATCAAATCTAAACTGGCATCGGCAGGCTCATCTTTCCTTTCCCTCGGATCACTGCAAAAAGAATAGACAAGCTTTGAGAAGGGACTCCTTTTCCTCAGGAGGGGATTTTACTCCGTTTCACTTGAGCTCACCCCTCGTGACGTAAAGGTAAAAAAAGTCGCAGTAGAAAATGGTCTGAACCACTCCGGACACGACGGCGATCTGGTCAAAGAAGCCCTCCGTGTGGTAGCGCCACACCCAGTTGGCGATGTAGAGGGCCCTGTAGAGGCCGAGGAAGAACAGGTAGTGGGTGGTGATGGACTCCGCTTCGCCCGTCTTGGTGATCATGAAGAGCTGGGGCATTATGGCGACGGATTCAAGGAAGATGGAGAAGGTCCACAAGATCTAAATGAGGAGGTGGACATAGTCAGGGCTTTGCAAAAATATTTATTACCCTTGAAGGTTTCAAGTGCAACAGACCAACACAGATTAGTCCTGGTTTACCAAAATACACAATTGGTCTCTATTTGAGGCAGTTGGATTTTATTTAGTGGCATCAGAATAAATGAGGTTGAATACCAATTTACATTTGGGATTTCGGCCAATAGAAAAATAGGCTATAATCATGGATCAATTCCAACTTTAAAAAAAAGAAAGAAAAAAGCATAGAGCCTCCTTCTTTGTGTTGTGTTGCGATATTAAAGTGGCTGTAGGATGTAAAGTCTGTTTCACACTTACCTCCAGTGGAGTAAAAGCATAGTTCTCCAGGAAGGACAGCCCAATGACTGGAACCAACAAGAACTCCACTCTGAACGTGTCGTTCTCTGAATTGTAGGAGTTCTTGAAGCGCATGTAGATCAGGTACACGGTAGCATAGGACAGAGCCAGAAACACCACCTGGGAACAGTCAGCACTTTGAGCTTAGACTTTGCTGTTTTGCACGAGGCTGCCTACTTTGCATCATCACTACAGACTAAAGCAGCTCTACACTTTCAGCTGCTTGCCAGAAATTCATTTGGCTACTCTAGTGAATACTTTAGGGACACTCGAACGCGAGAAAAACAATAGGAAACCGTTGCAGTTAACTATTAATTGTAATATTTCGTAACAATATTGCAGTGTCATGCTTTCCTAATGTCACAAAGCCTCAGTCTTAGGCAATCACATTTTCTGAGGAACTGAATTTGGGGATTTAATTAGCGGTTTGATGTAAATGATGCCGCCTGGACATCCATATGTATGCAGTGCATCTCCCCCCAAACCTAAAGGGCAAATTATACTTCTGCAACCGCACACATCAAATGTCGCTTGGGTCTGGTCGTGAACCAGTTTTGCTGGTATGCTTCTGCACCGTTGGTCTGGAATTTCTAGGGATGCACAGCAGTTTCCCGCCAAAGCGCAAGGGGGAGCCTATTCGAGAACTTCACGTATTTATCTCTCAGTCTCTTCCGCCTTTGTAAACACCCCTTTGGATCCCGCTCAAGGATCTGGTTGTTCTCCCTCCAAGAGATGGCAGAGACCTTGGGATCTTTATATAATTTGTCTGAGGCATCGTACAAGAAGTTGTACTTCCGAAACTCCTCGATTAACCTTTCGTCGTAGTTGTCCATTGTAGTTATTCCTCGTAGTTGGTCTTTGGTTTTTAAAAACTGAATCGAGAACGACGACCACACAGACAGTCGGAAAGGCATACCAAGCACCAATCACAGCTGCTTTTTGTCTGCGCACTTCCATTTGAGGCCTGCGAGGGTTTGCGACCGTCCGACGCGTAGTCAGGATTTTTTTTGACGGTTGCAGAGGCTATGCGTCAGAAGCATAAATTGGGCTTAACTCTCAAATCTGCAGTTATTCCTATTGATGTTTACTTTCCTAACTACATTTTTTCCTTCCACTTAACTTTACATACTTTAATACGGTCTGCAAACTGCCAGATTGTTTAGCAAAGATCTTTTTAGTCTCATTTTGAGACAATCATCTCTCTCTTTTTTCTCACATTACATTTAACTTCTATTGGTATCCTTTTATAAGAGTTAGTAACATTTTTTGCCAATGCATTCTAGGTTTTTATTGACTGTAAGCCAAAAATAAAAAAAAACGAAAGCAAATAAGCACTTAAAAGAAGAAGATGCACCTGTTGATGCGGGCAAATGGGAACTTTTTAATAGCTCACCTTAAAAGAGAACAACACTGACTTTTGAAGCGGTATCATTGCACAATCAAGTGGTTCATTACCCAACAGGGGCGCAAGAAGCATGTTGAAAAAAGAAGATGCAAAATAACTCCCCTTGAATTAGGAAGGATCAAGCGTGAAGCTGCCAGGAAGCCATTAGCCACCAGTTGTGTCATATTTCAGAGCTGCAACATGTCTGGAATGCTGAGAACCACAAGGTGCTCAATACTCAGGGACCTGGACATAGCAAGGAAAGCCGAAAAAAGGCCACCTTTGAACAAGACACACAAGACAAAACGTCAAGATTGGGCCAAGAAATATCTAAAGACTTATTTCTCCAAGGAGTTTTGGTCTGATGAAATGAGAGTGAGTCTTGATGGGCCAGATGGATGGATGGGCACCAGGCTGGATCAGTAAAGGGCAGCAAGTTCCTTATCGACTCAGACGCCAGCAAGGTGGAGGTGGGGTACTGGTATGGGCTGGTATCATCAAAGATGAGCTTGTGGGACCTTTTCGGGTTAATAATGGAGTCGAGATCAACTCCCAGACCTACTGCCAGTTTCTTGAAGACACTTTCTTCAAACAGTGGTACAAGAAGAAGTCGCCATCATTCAAGAAAAACATGATATTCATGCAGGAAATGCTCCGTCACATGCATCAAAATACACCACAGCGTGGCTGGCCAGAAAAAGTCTAAAAGGAGAAATGACATGGCCTCCTTGTTCGCCTGATCTGAACCACAAGGAGTACCTGTGGTCCTTCATGAAATGTGAGATCTACAGGGAGGGAAAACAGTCCACCTCTCTGAACAGTGTCTGGGAGGCTGTGGTGGCTGCTGCATTGTGGATGGCGAATGGATCAAGACACTGACAGAATCTATGGATGGAAGGCTTTTGAGCATCATGGTGAAGAAAGGTGGCTATATTGGTCACTGATTTGTTGTTTTTTTGTTTTTGAATGTTGCAAATGTTTATTTCTGAATTTTTAGTTGTTATATTGGTTTACCTGGTGAAAATAAACAAGTGAGATGGGTATATATTTTTCCTTTATTACGTTGCCTAATAATTCTGCACAGTAATATTTACCTGCACACACAGACATCCTCATAAAATGGCCAAATCTTTGGGTTGATTGAGAACACAATTGTGGCCCAATAATAAAAATAATCCTCAGAAATACAACATGCCTAATAATTCTGCACACAGTATATTATATAGGCAGCTTTCTGATAGAAATAATAACTCCAAACATACCTTCATGATTGTGTTGTAGGCTGAAATGTAGACTGTGAAAAGGTCAAGGTACCTGGTGGTAAAAACAAGTGCAAACAGGACCTGAGATTTCCCAGAGATGCCTGTGAAAGGAGTGGGGAGAATGGTTGAAGGAAAACTTATTATTATTCCCATCAGCAGCAGATAACAGCAACAGCAATTAAGCAAACGATGCATCAAATCATAAGCAGTGTGTTTCATGATAACTAGTGATGTTATGAGATGCTACAAGGCCGAGGCTTCAAGGTGTGTGTTGAATATTGGAGGGGGTTTTAGACGCGTATCAAGGCTTGCTTCATTCGGGGGAGGAGCCAAAATAGATGAGCCTCGCTGCCCGCCATACCACATGACCGCTTCTAGAAGTGGTTCAGCTCGCCAAGAACTTCAGCAGGCATTTAAACATCCTTAGTATTCAGTCAAGATGTAGGAGTTTGTAGGAGAGTTTGGATATATTCTAAGAATAGATTGGTGTTTTTTCCAACCATTCTAGTCAGGTAAAACTAGTCTGGTTGGATTAAACAATGTAATAATCAAAATCTGAGCAAGCCACTGATAAAAATGTAAATCTATAGCATAACTGTGTCAAATACTTAGTGGCGTCAGCTGTAAGAGATGGATTTCCAATCTTTGGGTTCTTGGTTCAAGACCCACCTCAGACTTTTAAAAGTTTTGATAAAACACATCTAGTATTTCGGCTAATGTGACTAATTCGCATTTTTTGCCCAAATATAAATATAAACACAAAAAAATAGATTGGTAGGTTTAACCAAAAGACTGGTTGAACAGATGACTTCCAACCCGATTAAAAACACAAACTGTGGGAAAACTATTATGTTTAAATAAAAAGGACTAACACCTTTCATTTTCTCATCATTGCCCAATTTCCACAAACACTTTCACTGTCTGCTTGAGCTTATTTCACTAAAATGGCAGAAAAACTGTGTACCTACAATTATTCAGGGTTTATACAGGAATGGGTAACTCTAACTTAATGCTTATTAATGCTCTTTTAATGCTCTTAGAAATAATTTTAATGCCACAAACAGGTACTCGTCGAAAGGCTGCAGCCATGTCCCCAATTCCTCGTTTTCCAGCCACTTTTGTTGAAATTTGCTTTCCCCCTCATTCTCTAGCTTTTCCTCCAACTCAAGCTTCTTTTCTGAACATACAGCTTTGCGATCAATGGGAAGCAGTTCCACGCAAATATATGGTGATATATGTCTGACAAAATTGTTTTTATAAACATTTTTTTTTAATAAAGCATTTTAAATGCAACAATAAAACACATTTAATGAATTGTAATGCCAATTAAGACCTTAATTTGAAAAAATAATAATTTAATGACTTAATGAATTTTAATGACTATCGGAAACCCTGCTATTGTTCACTTCTAAGACATTTTCCACACAAATAAACTTTAAGATTTTTATTATACAGACCAAACATTAACAATTTCAGATGAACTTATATGGGGGGAAAAAACAAGATTGCAAAAAAATAAAAAACACAATTATATTACTAGCTGTAGTTCTGCACTCCACCAGTAGGTGGTGCCATGCTCACATGAAGCTTCATGAACTGTGGGGATCACTGAAGCAATTCGACCAAACGGTTCAATGCCTCATGAGGCTTCGTCTCATCATCACTAGTGATAACCCATGAAGTAGGTGGAGCACCGGGTTTTGTTGACACTGCCACGTAGCCTTTAAACATACATGTAACTATAGCTTTGCAAATTGGATTCATAAAACTCTTCTAAATTATAACTTCAAGAAGGTCGGGGGGTGGGGGGGGATATGTGAAGCATTTATTCCCCTACATCCATGCACACAGAGTTAAACAACAGGAAAGCAGTTGGTTCAGAGTTAGCTTACCAGCGCAGGATTTGGAGCTCCATATCTTCATTAGCAGAATGAGAATAGCCACTAAATGCGACACGTCACCTGTCAGCCGAAAGATATTCATAGTGTTCAACTTCAGAGAACTCCTCACAGGCCTTAAAAACTCCTGCACCACTGACTTCTGAGTTTATGACCCAGAAAGGAGGAGAGCGAAGAAAAATAAGCCGAGATTATAAAAAGGGAAAAAACGAGCGGGTTGTTTAGCAGTTAACAGCAGGCGGACCCGTTGGCTTCTTTTTGTCCAAAGAGTGTAAACAGGTGAAATGTCAGCAGATTCCTGGATAGATTTAGGTATGAGTGAGCAGTGATGGTCCTGGAGGTAAACCAAGGGAGGAGGTGACGTGGCTGTCAAGCTAGCCCGACTAGGATCTGACGGGGACGCTGCTTTCAAAATAAAACTCCTTACGTCGGTTTGGGTAAAGATACTAGATAACCGGTATAAACAGGAATATTTTCAAGAAAGACAAAATTATATAAGTTTGTTATTCTTTTTTATAAGTTCTTTGTAGAGTGTATTCGTATTTTCTTTTTTGACTCAGGCTCTTATTTTGAAAGTTTATATTTTATATTGATTTCCGGTGCCGGTTTTCCTAATGTCGTGGAACTTGACAATCTCGAAGAATTGTAACTTGTAAATCCTTGATTTAACAGCAGGTGGCGACAAACAAGCAGAAAGTGCGAGCACCCATTAAAAAGCATTGCGAACTTTTCTTTTTGTTGTTATTGATTAAAAGTCAATAAAGTTTTTGTAATCTTTTTTTTATGTGTTAAAATATTGGTGGAATATAAATCCAAAGGCTTGAAAAAGGATGTAAAACTTTAAATTTGGTTGCCAACTTGGTGTCTAAATCCTTTATATTTGTTTAATCTATTCCCTGAGATTTTACCAAATGACTTAATAATTTCTAATAATTTGGCTTTGGACTTTTCTATTTAAAAAAAACTAACAATGCAGTTTGAGTTCTTATGGTTATTGCTAATGGTTAAATAGCTTTAATAAACATGGATACTTTTTTAAAATTTTTATATTTGTTTTAGAAATATTACAATCAGTCTAAATTTGACTATAATAGAATTTTTCATTTGATAAAATATTCACCAAAACCACAACACTTAAAAACCTCAAACAGAAATAAATGCTCCACTCTGTAAATGTCCTTTCAGCATCTGATGACAGTAGAACCACTGTATCCATTTCCTGTTTTTTATTCGTCATTTTTAGAAGTCTAACATTATGAAAACTTAACAAATCTTTAAGGATTCAATTTGCGAATATTTAAAACATTGATTGAAAATACAAAAATATTTTATACCTCTCTTTAAGTTAGATTTGTACGGAGCCCCTCTGATGACATGGTCAAAAAACATTTTTAATTGTGGCCACGAAGTAGTATTTCGTGCGCACGAAGTAGTATTTCGTGGCCACGCAATAAGTATAACGTGCGCACGAAATACTACTTCGTGGCCACGCAATAAGTTTAACGTGCGCACGAAATACTTATTAATAATATTAATATCATTCCTGGACAACTGGGTAAGCAAATCGAGCGCGCCTTCTCTAAGGTCTAAGGCGCGCTCGATTTGCTTACCCAGTCGGTCTCCGCCAGTCACGTGACGTTTGTTGCTAGGACGCCATTTTAGGTGGAAAAGGCGTAGTGTAAACAACCGCAGCATAGCTAAACGAAGGACTAAAGGCCCGTTTACATAGCTGCCTGTCCAAGATAAGTCATTACAGTTAGCATATGCCTGAAAACAGGGGCGGATTTATTTATATTATTAATAAGTATTTCGTGCGCACGTTATACTACTTCGTGGCCACAATTAAACATTTTTTTTGACCATGTCATCAGAGGGGCTCCGTAGATTTGTTATCAATTAATTAAAAAAAAAAAAAAATGACCTTTATGATCTTAGTTTGACTTCCTGTGTTTTTGTCCGCAGCAGTGATGTCCAGCTGTTGCCTCGGTTTGATTTGCCTCCTTGTGCTTTGCCTGTTTTTTAATTAACTTTTTTTGTCTTTTTATTTATTTTTTCCCATTTGCTTCCATTCTGTGTTTCTTCTTGTAAAACCTCGTTCTTAAATCAACCCTTGGATTATTTGGTTTGCTGAACTGAAATCCAGGAACAGTTCCGCACGTGAGTGTTCTACTCAGGTGTGCCAGGCTCAGGTGGAGAGCAGCAGAGATGGCGTCCTCAGTGGAGTGGTTGCGTTGGTAGGCAAACTTGAATGGATCGAATGTTGGCGGCATATGATGGCCAACCAGCATTGACATACTGCTCAATTTAATGCTGCTGTGCTAAAAGATTTAATTATTTGTAAAACCAAAGCCAAATGCTTGACATTCCTCATTTTAGCAAAGAAAGTGCTTCTTGTACAGTTGTCATAAAATACAGCTTTATATCTTATATGTCTGAGTTAACCAAGACGAGGCAGAAAAATAGACTGGATGTAGAGAACAGCCTGGGATCAGCTCTTTTTCACACTGAGCATTCGGAGCTCATCAAAGCAGCTCAGGTGTCTGATGAAAATAAGTAATTAAGTCATTCTGACAATGATTATTGTTCTGAATTTTGTTCCAAGTTCATCAAGTTTAAATGTGATTTTAGGGGAGTTACTCAGAGGAGCTCATTTTAAAAATACAGGGTTTTAATATGATTTTATTTCATATTTATTTTCGATTGCCTGCTTCTAACTTCTAGGCAACATATTTATGTTGTTTTCTTATTTGAGATGGAACTGATCAAATATATAATTACATTTTCAGGTTAAAAGATGAAGTAAAATATTTTTTATCTTATCAGTTATTGTACCTTCCACTTTGGACAATCATCAGTACTTTTGACTGAGAGGGGGACTCATGGTACGACAAAATGCCTAAAGAGGTACACAAGTCAAAAAAGGTTGTGAAACCCTGCCACAACAAACCAAATAGCCTTTCCTCAAAACAAAAAGTGTAATACTGGTTGCTCCATTATAGTTAAGGCTTTTTCTTCAATTAAAGTCTATGAAACATTTTGGCTTCTCATGAGAGAAAGCCATCAAGTAAGGAGGGGCCCAACTTCTCAACTTTAAATTAGCAATGACCAATTTTCATCAATATCTGTTGTGAATAATGCTGCTTCCTTACCTGCAATTTTGCTTTTTGACCAGCAGAGTGCAGCAGAGAGCGATTTTAACTGATGACCCTTATTTTAATCTTTAATAAGATATCTTCACCTTCCTGTGAACAAACAGTTGAAGTAAAGGCAGATCTTTGCCAGGAATAATTCTCCAGAGTTCTTCGGAGAACGGACAGGCAGACCACCGGCAGAGAAACTCCTCAGGGTTTTAGGTTTCAGGCAGGTTCAATCTAGGAAGCAGAGAGGATAAAACAGATCAGGTTCAGGTTTTCAGGGAGTCAGAGGTTTAGACAGGCTGGTTGGCTCAGGCTTGCTAACCATAACTGGCAAAAACTCTGGCACTGGAGAGAAGTCCTCTGCCTCCTTAAATATGGATCTCCAAATGAGCAGATGAGCGACAGGTGGTGCAATCAGCTCCGGTTCCAGGAGATCTCGTACGCCCTCTGGTGGAGAAAGTGGACAGACCTCCAGATCCCATCTTTGTTTATTGGCAGAGGTGGGTAGTAACTAGTTGCATTTACTTTAGTAAGTTTTTGAAGAAATGTACATTAGGAGAAGTTTTACAGCTTTGGATTCTTAGTTGAATAACATTTCTGGCTACTTCATTCATTGTTAGTGACTTTACTTAATCAAAACAAGCTTGTTTTAAAAAAATATGTGCCATTAAAAGGCACACTTACTTGTTTTTACTGAAGGCTTATTGGTTAATTGCCTGTGTAAATTTTCCATCATCTGGCTCAAAAAACCACAAAACAGACTTTAAATGGACTCCTGGGATAGGTGTCAAAAAGTCTTCAGTAAAACTAAGCAAACTTCAATTTGCTTTCCAATCAAAGACTGTTTTGTAGTTTTTGGTTAAATGCAATTTTACATCTGCAGTCATTTGAAGGTTGAGTGAAAATACAGTATACTGTTATTTAACATATTCTTACATACATGTACTGTTACTATTGATTTGTAAGTTTTATATGTATTTTGAAGAGTGTTCATTCCACTCTAGGCCGGGAAACAAACCCTGAACCTTTGTGCTGCAAGGCAACCCACTGCAACACCATGCAGCCCCTTCGTTGTTCTCATGGAGGCTAACTTCTAATCTTATATATCATCACAGCTGGGGGGGGGGTAAGACACTACAGCAGAGGGGCTCTTGCCTCTTGAAGATCAGGCCCTGTGTAGTAGCTTTTTTCTTTATGTTAAATGAAAAATAAAACATCCCAGAACAAAGAATCAGGATGCAAAGAACACTTACATAGATTTTTTTAGATACTCATCAAGAATCATGGCGTGTTTTTCATGGACAATAAAGGCCAGGCTGCAGACGGAGAGCAGAGATGTAGAGGACATCCCCGAGACAGAGCTGAGCCATGGGAAGGCTATCATAATAAGTGTGATTAAAAGGTTATGGGAACTAATCTGACACCCAGGCCTGATTAGAAGCTATTAATACGTACACACCTCATACTGTAGTGAGTCTATGATGGACTGTGGAAATGACAGCCTATCATATCTTCTAATGTGCAAGGAAGTTGTTTAGCTGTCAGACATTTAAACTGTCTTTTTTCAGCTTTAACTCTTTCTCCAGTGAGGTGCAAAGCTTTGCAGGAAACATTAGCAAGTTTTATTCCACATTTTTAATAATAATAGCAATGTATAGATATAATAGCTGCATGTAATAGATCAAACTGCCTCATTAAACATTGAGAAGAACAATTTCAATGCAACACAGAACCGTTTATATGTTGGTATCATCTGGCCAGAGCAACAACTTTAACATGGTCACTGCATTGCCTTCATAAGGATTATGGAAAACTGCTAATTGGACTTTTTACATTTGCTTTTGACAGTGACTTTCCTCTTCCCGTTTTTTCAAAAGAAGGGGATTTTTTTTTTGAAGTTTCCTTGTCTACAGGTTCCCCCACCTGAGTTGTGAGCTGCAGTTGTGCCTGCCTTTATCCCTTTTTAAATGAAGGCACGCCTAGAACTCTTGGTAATCTGAAATTGACTTAGCTACTGATGTGCACAAATGCTGACAATCCATTCTCGCCAAGCTTGAGCTATTTTACAAAGGAGAAATTTAGTCTCTAGATGTGAAAAGCTGGTAGAAATTTACACTAAGAATTGCAACTTTATTTACAATGCAATAACATTAAAACATGCCATTCAAAGAATTTTCTGTTGCATGTGTACAATTTAAATCAGAGTGTTTCAGAGCTAAATCCCTTTATCTGAAATTGTTTCTGTTAAATCTTAAAGTTGAGTCAGAGTAAACTCTGTCTGCTAAAACAGGATTAACTCCTACGTAAGGAACCCTCTACATGTATTGGGGCTTTTAGTGCAAAATCCTTGAAATACATGGTTGTCATGGAGACCTGATGACGCCAGGCAGCCAATCTTTCCTGTAGTTATAGGGTTTTTGGGTTAGAGAGCTTTTTGAGCTTCCCTTACTGCTCCTCTGCCTGAGAATGCAGGACAAACTTAAGCTATCGTCCAGCTTTTATTTTTTCCCAACAGCTCAACGTATTTGATACTTTTTAAATTATTTCCTTGATTTGAATCTAAGTGGTCAAGATTTGGTGCACATTTCAGTGATTACCTTATTTATAAAGATCAGAAGATATATAACTTAAGTTTTTTTTCTTAAATTTACCATTTTTAAGCGAAGCAAAGAGCCATGCATTTGTAAATAAATGTTGGTCAGCATGAAAGTTATCTCAAAAAGCAAAGTGCAGACTCTAAAAAAATCTCCTGTTGTTTATTTTAGAGGAATAATTAAAAGTGATACAGTGACACTTGTCAATTAAGGTTAAAAATAGAGTTTTACTCTTGTTTTAAAACCAGTATTTCAAATATATATGTTAGCCAATAAGTGTGTTTAACATGGATGCTTAGACAGCGAGGCAGCTCCTAATAGTCTCCTTTCCTCCTCCCAACATCCTGTGCAGAGGAGAGATTGACACAGCACTTTCAGTCTGTTCTATGAGTCCGCACAGTAGAGTAGACAGGATTATAATCAGTGAAGGAGGCAAAGCAGGACAGAAAAGGATTAAAAGAGAAACAACTAGGATAGAAATGATAACTAAGAAATGATGGTGAAATTAAAAGAAGAGAAAAAAGAAGGACCAGAGGAATAGAAAGGTTTGCATAATGAAGAATATGGGATTTAAAGAGTGAAGGTCTATCAAAGGAATATACATTGTACCCAAGCAACACAACAATCACCAAACAGCAGGGTAAGTACAGTTTTTGATGAATTCACAGCTTTTTTTTGAGTAATCAGAAGATGCACATGTTGGTTTATTTTCGGCAAATTTAGTTGTTAGAAAGTGCACAAACTGTCAGAAAACTAATCAAACTACGCATCAAATCAGGTAACTGGTATCTCAGCTATCATGGACACTTCTGTCATCTGCATGTTTTACTTGATCCAGGATCAGTTTATAAGCACAAAGACAAGCTCAGCATTAAGTTTATTTGGAGGACTAACTTTGTGGGTCTGAAAGGTTTTAGTTCATGCTTGATCAAATCAGAAAGACCCCAGCGCCTGTAACCTCAGTGTTTGATTCCTCTTCAAAAGCTAGAAAATGCAAAAACAAATAACTTTTCTTCTCTAAATGTTTTTTTCCCCTCATTAATCCATAAAAGGGCTAAAATCAAGTCCTCAAAACAAAGATGTGTTAGGGTTATTATTTATTGTGTTTGACCTTCTGCTGTAATTCATTTGAAAATAGAGCAGAGTAAAAATAAAGTTATATTAAATAAAGCCAAAAGGAAGAGGTCTGGGATCAGGATAGCGTGGGAATTAGTCTCTCTTTGGCTGAGCTCTCCCCTGTAGGTTGAGTCGTGAACAAAAACAAAAATTCTGAATTTTCCATGAAGAGTTTTACATAATACAAGAGCACAGAATAGTTGTGGAGCCATTTCACTAAATTTTAGAACATTGCCATATTGTGAATTGCAATACAAATAAAAGGTTGCAACTGCAAGTCAGATATAAAGGTAGTTTCTATTTGAAACTATCCAGGAAACCTTGCTCTATTACTCCCTCCTGAATGCGTCAGGTAATTATGAAAACCTTTTACCAGGCAGTAACTTAATTTCCTCCTTTTAATGACCAGCCTAAAGACTACTTTGCATAATTGCTTCTCTAAAAGCCATCTAGCAATGCCCTACCTGGGAAAGAAAAAGCTGCTCTCCACATCGTGGAATAGATTTCAACTTTTGGCACTAAGAATTTTTCTTCTTTTGTCTATTTTTAGGAAAAAAGCCAAATAAGTATTTAATGTAAATGTGGTTCTATGTTTCTTTCCCTTAAACAGGGGTCAAATAAACAGTATTAAAGATGCTGGATTATCGTAAATGTGCCTATATGTGTGTAGTGGAGCTGATCATGTTTACAATGGTTGAACAAATTTGTTACTCAATGACTCTATTACAGGCATGTCCAAAGCTGTCCCTTGAGGGCTGCTGTTCTACAGGTTTCCAGTGCTTCTCAGCTTCATCAAAGCTGATTCTGACTGATGCAGTTCAGCAAAAGCCTGTTGAGCTAACAATGGAAATCCGCTCTACCGAAGCAGGGCAACCTCTAAAACCTGCAGGACAGCGGCAGTCGAGGACAAACTTTGGACAAGCCTGCACAAATATGATGAAACAGTCCAATTAAGATGTAAGAATCTGATTGTCCAAGTCTGTGTGGAAGTTTGCCTGTTTAAATGTGTTGCCTCCTCTGTTCCTTCTTCCTGCCATCAATGCAGCTACAAAAGCTGCCTCATTACACAATCTTTGAGGTACAGTGATATTTTGGTCTATTCATTTGGGGCGGAAAAAACAGACAAAAGCATGAGAAAAAAGCTCTATGACTCCAGCGTTTGTAGCTCAGACCAAATGTTCTTCTCAGTCTGTTTTTTAAATCATCATAACCCATTTAAATATTTCAAAATGAATTGTAGATGTTGTGTTGCTGCCCCTCCTGCCCACACTCTCTCTTCCCATCTCCAACTCCTAAGACTCATGAGAGCTCTTAATATTGCATGCAACCCCCCACCACCGCTATTTTAAAACCAACTTCTTTGTCTCTCTTGAGGGAACCAGCTTTAGAAAAGCAACACAGATTTACCTGATGACCATTAATTGGCTTATATTACCCACGTCTCATCTGTGCCACCTCTTTGTTTATGAGAAAGCCTGCAAATTAAACTTTTTACTGCTTTATAGATGACAGATCGCTACCTGATCTCTACTTCCTTTAACAGATCAGGTTGATTCCTGATCTGTATGTGTGGAAACAAACATAAAATGTAAAAACTTTTTGCCTTGCAAACAGTTACCTATATAAAACTGTATTCATCCTTCATTTAAAGACTCTATATAGAGGATGTTTTGTTGTGAATACATTCCTTGTTCGAATTGTTTTTTATGTTTTTCTATTGAAATTCACAAAGGCAAATATCAAACCAGAACTTTGATTTTCTGTTAATGTGTCGGTGTTGACAAAATATGCCTAGAAAAAATGGAAAGGTGGTTTGTGTGACAAACAAAAAGATGCCCACATTATAAGGTGTTGAGAACAGTGCCACTGTTCTCAACATCACTGTGATGTCATAATCATGAAGCTTCTGAGAATTATTTTAATCCACAAAACCACATTGCACTATTCTATAATACTGCTATCTATTAAAAATAAAACCAAAGCAGAAGAGTAAGTTAAAAAGGCTGATTATGTTCCAGAAAACACTTGATTGAACAATGATTGTAAAAGCCTTCAAATATTTGCTGTAATTATTCCCATTATATCATCAAATGATAATATATAACAATTTTGTGACATTTGGTTTACAGCAACATTTTTATCTATCTGTTCAAATCTTCAAAAAAGGATACAGAGGACAGTCTGTTCTAACATTTTCCACATTAATTAATATAGAATTACACTGAAAAAAACCCCCCAACATTACTTGGTGTAACTGTTGAATACAATGCCAGTTTAGAGTTCCTGATGTACCTGATGGGAAGAGACCAGAGGTGAGGGCAGGGGTGGTATTTCTGGTTCTGTTCCTGCCGTTCTGGGCCGAGGTAGAACAGGTCTTCCCAGCACCCATCTTTGTGCAGCTGTTGTGTTGTGTCAGATGTAGTCCCACATTGGTCTTTATTGTCAAAGCAGTATATTGGCCTTTGAATATTCCCCATTTGTCATGTTAAAACTACAAACTTCCAATGTATTTCGGGGGGGGGGGGGTTATATCTAGATTAACACGGATTAGTGCATATTCTAACTGGATGGAAAATAAAGAATAAAAATCAAAGGTCCTGTGCAACCAAATAACTCAGAAGTTAATTAGTTGCTAAGTCCATCCATGTGGAATTGATCTCCAGTAAAGATGATGCTGTGTGCCCTGACAGCAATAATCAGAAAAACAGGCAATCTATTGATGAAGTTGAAGGCATTAATGAAAGAGTGGAGGGAAGAAAGCCATCGTTAAAAGAGTTGTTTTGTGCTTACAGTGAAACAAAGATATGGTAGCATGATGTTGTGGGACTCTTTAGCAGGAACAGAGAAGTTGGTCTGATTGTGTTGGATGATGGGTGGAGCTTAAAACAGGGCAGGGTTGGAAAACTGCCCAAAATATTTAAGGTTTTAAAAAAACTAGAAATTTTAATGAAGCCTCACTTTCTACAGGATGACGATTCAAAAAAGGAGTTTGGATCAAAACACAATTCGGTGTGAAATGGGCCGAATCATATCAACAATCTGAGAAAAGGCTTGAAATTTCATGCTAGTTTCCTATCTGTACTTTTATAGAAGGAAAAAGGACAAAACTTGAAGCCTTTAGAAACCGATAAACTGCTGCGTGACTTCTGCATCTTGAACCAAAGCAAAAGGTTGTTCTAAAGTGTGTTTGTGTACCAGAGGTTCCAGTTTTTCATTTGTAAGGAAAATAAAGCAGTTAATCATGTTTCCTTTTATTACAGCTACAAAAAAAAAAAAAAGAAAAAAGAAAAAGCTGGAAGCATTATGTGCCTTTTGCATTGGTCTGGTTGGTCATTACTCCTACATAAATGTGTATTTGCAGTATAAAAATATATGTAAAAAGGGGCAATCTGCAACATGCTTGCAAGGCTCTGTAAGTTGTATTTAAGGTTTTTTTTTTTTTAATCTAAGTACAAAATTACCCGGATTTGATGGAAGAATATTAAAAGTACACGTCCAGCAATAATACGTCATTTAACAAACCACAGAGAGACGTCCCACAGAGTCAAATAATACAACATGATGAGATAATCCAGTCTTTATTTATTGAAGAGAAGCTTAAACAGGTCTACAGAGTTTTGCACGTAATATTTTACATGATTGGATCAAAACAAATCCAAACTCAGATATTTATTTCACTGATTAAAATGCAGCCAGTGTTAAACCTACAAGATCAAGCCATGCATTAAAACCAGACAACAGGACATCTTTGTTTGCTTTCTTTAGGTTTTACCATTTTTTTCTAATTCATAAAACTTTATATAGTAAAATATAAATACGAACAAACTCATTTAAGATGTAGTGTTTGAATATGTTTTCATTTGTAATTTGGAGCAGAATAATAAAAACAACAGATTCATTGCAACTAAGCTGATTGAGTCTAAACCTGTCTTGCAACCTTGACATAGAAAATCCCCAATGCCAGTTACAAAGCTGTTCCTGTAATTCTAATCTATTGCTTTTGCTTAGGTTCACGAAACTTTTTGGTGGCTCTTCAGATGCACCTTCTCAGTCATGGAGAGCTAATGTCTGGGGGCCCGGCGCAGCCTGTCGTCCCACCGAGGCCCGTTCACAGCAATGACAGGTGCCATGGGAACAAGATCCAACAGGTGGGTGATTTCCTTCCTGAACCACTTTTGTTTTAAAGATTTGTTTGACTGATTAAAGGTTGTTGCTAGTTTTCATAAACCCTTGCACTGTAGTTGTGACGGCCTCACATCCCACTGTGAGAATATACAATGCGTGTTAATATGGCTTGCCGGGGTGAGTCAGCCCCCAGCTCAGGGGTATTTACAGCAAGAAGATCTTCAGAAAGGCCACCCTACACTGCCCTGCATGTAGGCAGGCAGAAATCTAGAGCAGTTACTTATCTGAACCAGCTTCATAATGTTAACAAAAAGGTTTAGTCTGTGGGTCAGCGTAACTCAGCTAAAAATATTCTACGGATGTGCGGTTCTCGTTTTTTATTTCTTTGTGAGTGAGACATCTGAGTGACCGTCTGTCCATCTATGTTTGTACCTATTCATTAGTCGTGCATAAAAAGGAGCATCTCTCAATCACATCAGTTATGTATCTGTGGGTGAATGGATGGTTAACTGGGATTTTTACAATCTACCTGCATACTAAAATTACATAAACATGCCGCACTCTCAAAATAGGCTGTCAGACTGACACTGATTATAATCTAATCCTATAATCTGATGACAGAAATCCTGCTCAGATTGCTAAACTGAACTCACCTTCCCCGCAGGTAATCCTTCCAGGAGAGACAGGTTACTTTGGATGAGCCATTATGTTCAACTGTAATTTAGAAAATCTGACTAGATTATTTCTGAGCGAGAGATGAAGAAATTCTTGATCGCTTCATTTAACATAGAGTGACGTGCAGCAAGGTCCCACTTATATGTTGCTAATAGAGGGCTCCGATTCTCTGTATGCCCTGAAACTGAAGCAAAATATCACAATAAAAAGTGTTTGCCTTAATCGTTTACTATTTTTTGCTGTCCTGATCATTAAAATCAAGAAGCCAAAGATATGATATGGAAGTTTAGATACAGACATTAATCTGCAGTATATACACTGTGGGAGAAATATTTACATGCATTACCATAAGAAATAGTTTCCATATCAGTTCCAGGCCTTTAATGATGTTTTTGAACCTTTTTTTAATGAAATTATCATATGGCCATTACAGTTTTAAAGTTTTCAGGTAAAATATAATGAAAAATATTTATCAATAGGGGATTTTCTCTAGTCCTCTACAGGGTCCATCTATACTTACAGACTCAAATGTTAAGATAAAACTCCCTGAAACATTTTGAATGTCTTCTAGCACAGTGCTTTTCATAGTGGGTGCCACTAGGGGGCGCTAGAGATTAGCTTTTTATTCTTTGTTCATATGCAATTTGAAATTTAAAAAAAGAGAATATGGGAACTCCAACATGATAAAACAAACAAACAAACAAACAAACATACAAAAAAACAAAACTAAATAATTAAAATCCGAACAATCAATATAATGTGAAATTGAAAGACGAACAAACAACATAGCCTCTGGGAGTTTCCGGCCTGCTTACGCCTTATTTTTGTTTTATACGAAATCCATTTTTCAAATTATTCTTAAAATTCTTCTTTCATGTTCATCTTGTGTGTGTTTGCATTGTTAGAATATCTTCTCCAATGCACATCTGTTGTCCATATGTTGGTGTTTCAGTCTTAAACCGGGTTTCGGATGTGTATTTTATTGCTTTTTTTTTTACCTGAAAACTTTTTTACACTATAAAGGCCTGACTTCTCAGTTTCCTTATATATAAAACAAAGTGGAATGTGGCAAAGTCATAGTAGATCCTTTCTGTCTACAGAATCATGACAAATTTTATTCTGTTGGGATCAAAGAGATATTTTTTGTAGGTGGGATTAAGTTACAAATATGTGCCCTTAGAAACATTCAGCAGGCATTTAGCAACTTGTGCAAAGTATTACTATCTCAAGCAGACCCTGTGGCAACATGCTGCCACCACCATGCTTGTCAGTTAGTACAGCGTTATTAGTTTTGAAAGCTTCATATTACCTCACACATTTGAGGCGAGTGTCTGATCTTTTAAAATTACCCCCATGTTGTGTCCCTGCTTCTCCTTATACTTTTTCTGAAATACTTTTATTTCACTGCTTTTCACCAAACTACTCAATTTTGACCATAAAACGTTATGCCAGAATTGTGTTCCAATTTTTGTAAGCCTTAGAGATGGGTGTTACTAAACATCCCAGTAGATCCACCTGTCTGGTACAACCTGTAATCCAATGTTAACAGTCACCTGAATACCCTTCCCATTTTGACATTTGTTTTGAACAGTGAATTATCCTCACCATGTAAGTTTGAATCGCCATCAATGGTTGCTTTTTGTGTGTTAACAAGTAAAAAGACAATTGTGTTCGATATAGTGGCCATATTTGATCATGAAAACCTACAATAAATCCAAACTCCTCTTTTATTTCTTTGACCCTCATGAAAAAAACTCTCAAATGTGTCCTTAATGACCTCAAATTAATTTGAAATCCATGCAGATGCTTGGTGTATTTTAGCTTTTTATCACTATTGCTATGTTTTTTATCAATATGTATTAAAGGTTTAACCTTAATCCTGCCATTTCACAGGTACAGCATCGTGTCAGACGTCATACCAGAGGAGGAGCTGCAGAAGATTTCTAGTTTAGCCCTCAACAACGGTAACAGTGCTACCAAAGTCAAGAAGCAGATAGACACAGAAAGAGAGGACAGCAGAAGGAGGCCTGGGGCCACTGCTGTTGTGCCTGGCAATAGTGGACAGAGAGGTATGAACAGCTACAACGGGAAGGCCCTGACAAGGGGCTCCAACCAAGTCCGAAGCCGTTTTGTGAAGAAGAACGGACAATGCAATGTAGTATTCACAAACATGGAGGACCGGAGTCAGCGCTACCTCGCAGACATCTTCACCACCTGCGTGGACAGCAGTTGGCGATATCTACTACTTCTGTTTTGCACAAGCTTCCTCATCTCATGGCTGATATTTGGGTTAATCTTTTACAGTGTCGCACTTGCACATGGAGACTTCGAGGAACCCCCTAAACAGAAAGCTAACGAGGTGGTGGCAGGGATGCATGAAGCCTCCTCTGGGCTGTCAGCTGGGGGGCAGAAACAAAGGATGCCCTGCATACTGCATGTCCAGGGCTTTGTCGGGGCGCTCCTTTTCTCTATGGAGACCCAGACTACTATTGGCTACGGCTGGCGCTGTGTTACTGAGGAGTGTCCTCTGGCTGTGTTGACAGTGGTCATTCAGTCCATTGTTGGTTGCATCATTGACTCCTTCATGATTGGAACCATCATGGCTAAGATGGCGCGGCCAAAGAAGAGGAATCAGACCCTGATTTTCTCCAAAAATGCTGTCATTTCTTTACGTGACGGCAAACTGTGCCTCATGTGGAGGGTGGGCAACCTGCGGAGGAGCCATATTGTAGAAGCCCATGTCCGTGCACAGCTCATACGATCATATGTCACTGCTGAAGGAGAGTTCATCCCTCTGGAACAAATGGACCTAAATGTGGGCTACGATGAAGGCACAGACCGATTGTTTTTAGTGTCGCCACTGGTTATAATTCATGAGATAGACAAAGATAGCCCTTTGTACAATTTAAGTCGAGCAGATCTGGAAGCAGATGACTTTGAGGTTGTTGTCATCTTGGAGGGGATGGTGGAGGCCACAGCCATGACTACACAGTTCCGTAGCTCCTACCTTGCCAGGGAAATCTTCTGGGGTCACAGGTTTGAGCCGGTGATCTACGAGGATCGGGACCGCTACAAGGTGGACTATGCCCGCTTCCACAATACCTACGAGGTCCCGTCAACACCCCATCTCAGCGCGAAAGAGCTTGACGAAGCTGCGAGCCGAGCATCCTCTGCTGCATCTCCTGCATCGGCCCATAGATCTACACAAGACTTGATCCCAAGGTCTCTGACGGCCTTCTGTTATGAGAATGAAGTAGCACTGAGCTGTGCAGAGGATGAGGAGGAAGACATATTTGACTCTACACAGATGGTAGGGAAGGACAGGGCAGAGGAGAGGAGGACTTCTGTTGACTTTCAAAGTATGTTTCATGACACAGCAACCATAACCTCAGGCAGTCACAATGTCATGTGTGTTCTGGACATGGACAATAACCAAATGGAGTTTGACATCCTACAGAGTGCAATTCCCCTTGATCCAGTCACCTATAAGAGTGACCAAGAAGCCTAAAAAGTGGAGCTGGGGTTAGAAAGTTGGACAGTCAGCTTACAGTTACACGTGCTAGAGCTGAAACTCATTTTGCCTTTCCAGTGTGTTCTTTTGTATTGATTTTATTGTATTTCTACTTATTATGTCAAAATGTTGGAACTATACAGTATTTTTCCCAAGATTGCACTGCTTGGAGTACGATGGTGACCAAGGAGACGGATTCCAAATGTGGGGGGAAAAAAATATCCCCTACAGACTTTTGGCTTCATTTATTTGTGAGTTCCTAACCCAATGAAAGCACAATAATGTTAAACCAAGAAAGAAGGATGTTTGAAAATGTGCGTATATTTTGCATGGGTCAGAAAGATCTTTGTATGAAATACTTTGTTTCTCTGGAAAGCAATTTTAAGATTTTAGTGGAAAGTTGTTCAAAGTTGTCTTTTATGAAAAGCTTACATCTTCAAGATTTAGGATATAATGTTTAAACAAAGGATGGAAAATTTGTAACTGATGTAGTTAGTAGTTTGGAGTAATTGTGATAATTGCAAGTCTTTTGATGGAACCAGCTTAACATTGTCAGTTTATATTTGTTTAAACTGACAGTGGTAACTTGACTGTTTTACGGACAATCTCCAAATCTAGCAAATGCTCTTTTTTCTGTTTCTTAAAGCAGCCGTTTCTTCTTATGATTAGGGTGCTGTGGAGTAATTATGAATAGTCACCATCTAACATAAAGTCAACAGCAAACACAGTGAGCTAAGTTTAAAAAAACAGACATTAAAAACAGATATTCTGAGGTTACAGTCAATCTGACAGATTTAGAAATGAGATAGCTGAAACAATACAAGAAGCAAAACATTGCATAAACATTGGATATTATATTTAGGTATTTTTTGCAAATCAAGTTTTCCTGTTTTGAATAATTTTGTTTAGGATCAGATTTGCTGTGACTTTAAAGTAGTTTAGTCACAAGACAGAAAAAGGACATTATAAAAGTAAAAAGGAAAGTAATATAAATGGATATCTGTAAGCGTCAGATGATATATACCCCTTTCCCATTGGCCGAAAAACTTATTTAAACCCGGGAACAATCGGCTTTCAGTGACAGTAGTAAAAGCTCATTTACCCTTCTCCAACCGAGTCAAACGACTCGGCGAGTGACCCGTGTTAAAATCGGCTCGACTCTGATCAGTATGCGGTGGGAACACTACAGCCGGATTGCCCTGCTAATTTACGTGATACCATTGAACACAACGTACGTACGTCAACACACTGCGCTAGCCGTTTTTGATCTAAGAAACCAAAACAAATCTATTTACATTCATTAAACATGGTGCAGCACTAGTAAGAGGGATTTTTACAGATAAAAGAGCAAAACAATTATGCACACTTACTACGCCTTGGCTTTCTTACATGTGGCTCTCCATTGTTTACTCTCCTGATTTCTTTCGCAGTGGTGACATCATAAAAGCTAACGCTATGTGATGATATCACAAGTCACGCAGCTTGCCAGCTAGGAGTTAGACCCAGCTTTTTTTGCCAATGGGAAGGAAGCCAAATGCTGATTGTTAGCGAGTCAACCCATGTTTGAAAAACACACGTATTTTCAATGGGAAAGAGGCTGTAGAGGGAGAATTGTTGGAAAACAACTCTTTGTGGAGTCAGCTAGTCATTGCACTGATGTTTATCAGTAGTGTCCCCAATTATCAGAGTAACTCCTGCTTATTTGACAAAAAGACAGGAATGTAAACAGCTGTTTTGGGGAAAGTTGATTATGCGTACGAATATTTAAAATAAGTTTTCCTGGGTTTTGTCAGATTTTAGTTAAGATAGGCATTTATTTTAAATAAGCGAGTGTAGCTGTTAGCTTGAACAAATTAGATACATGTTTCTCAGACAAAAATTTATTTACTTTTGCAAATACCTTCTAAAACTCTGAAATGTCTTTCTAAATATCTCTGGAGGTAGCCTAAGTACCAACAGCATTATTTTAGAATCATATAAGAAACATGGCTCCATATTTATACCCAATTATACAAATTGAGAATGGTCTGGTTGCTGTCTGGAAGCTACAGACTGATCATAAATGCTCCACAGTGCTTCACACAAAGCAAAAAAAACCCATCAATTTTACACCTAAGACAGTTTTCTTTTTTGTTTTTCGCTAAAGAGAGACTCCACATTTCAAATGCTTAGAGGTGGAATTGACTTTTAGATTGATTTTTAAAAAAGTAACATATATTTTAGATTCTATATTGAAACAAAATTAGATTTTATAATTGGAAGTAATCAAATTAATGGGTTTTTTACATGATAACTTCCTTGATATCTAATAGTTACAGTTGTTCTGCATTATTTCTAGTAAAAGTCTGGCCTCTGAGGAGAAGTGGCTTTTACTTGTATGTCTGCTGTTGCTGTTTGCCAAAGGTCTGTAGTTTGGGAGTAAAAGATAGAGCTCCTCTGATCCCATTTTTGGAAAATGGAGAGAACATCACAGTTTAAGTGTACTTGGTGTCTGTGATGGCAGATAGGTGAAAGGATGCCGTAAAGAGGAACAAAAGGGATAAAGGCTGCTTGTGGCGTCATTGGACATGTTCAACATGTCGTTGGATTTGCACAGAGGGAATCAATGCAAGATTAATTGAATGTAACGGAAAGTGCTTTGGACTGTTTTGGTACAATGATTGTATGATGGATCATATTACATTACTGCAACCCTTTTAAAGGGACAGCATATGGAGAGGTTTAGATACTAAAATAAGATCTAAATCTGAGTTTAGGACGTTTATGCAAACTGTTTGTAAACAGATTACTTGCTAAGCATCAGAAATTCATACATGTGGTGCATGAATGCTTGTTGGCTCTGTAAACTTTAAACAAAAACCAAATATATTTCAAATGTAACTAAATTACCAAACACGGAGGTGTTAATCCTACTTTAACAGGATGTGATTGTTAAATAAAAGAAAGAATAGAAAACCAAATCTTTTATTTTGGGTCTTTTTTTCCCAAAAGAAAACTAAACTACAACAATACTTGAAAAGAAAAACAAATTTAAGTGGAACTGTTGGATGAAAAAGTTAGAACATCCCATAAAAGGGACAGAACTCTTTGAATCATCTTTATTACATGACCGTAAACTGAATAATTTTGACACCAAATATCTGGCAAAACAAGGGGGGATAAAAAAAAATTAAATAAACTGTGAAGCATAGAGACGTAAGAGTCATGGTAAGGGAATTGTTTGCAGCAGCTGCACCTTATCTGCTCACCATTATATAATACCCACCAATATTCTGGAGTAAATATGTGAGATTATCTATAAAAGCAAATTATCTAAAACAGCTAGATGAGGTAATTATATAATGACCCAAAGCACACTAATAAATACTCCAAAGGATAGTTAACATGCAAGGAAATAAAAGTCAGAGTCAAGTCACTTGTCACTGATTTTATTATGTTTATGCAGGTAGCCATCAAATATAATGCTGCTGCACAAAATAATTTGTGATCTGAAAATATGTATTTTCTTCTTTTTCAACTTTGTAACTATGATTTTTCCTTTTATTATTCTGTTAATTTCTTTTTAAAGATGTCTAAAATTTTTATCCAAAAATACAGATAAAATGTCGGAAGCAAAACCGTTTTTCTATAAACTGAAAGCTGCATTGCTAGTGAAAATAAAATACCTCTTCTTTGTTTTTACAAATGACAGGAAAAAAAGGCACTCTGTGATGTATAGTAACTAAGACCTAATTCAATCAATCATCTGTACGGTCAGTGAACTATGTTGTATTTGTGTTTTGTTGTCTTTGACATGTTCACCATATTTAGCTATAGGGCTATCCCTTTTTATTGATTGGACAAGCAAAAGAATATATAGCAAAAAATATAATTTAAGCTACTATATATGTTTAATGCTTGGCATCTACACAGAAAATGCAGCATTATCAAAACGATATCATTTATTTTTCTGCAACATCATATTTAACTGTAAAAAAGAGCCCCGAGCAAATTGTTTTCCTTACTAAAAGAATATATATATTAGTTTTAGAAAAACCTCCTGTTCAAAGCACTTTATTTTCTTTGTTCACCTTTGGTATTGTAAATAAATATCTATTTAATATCATGTCTTTGTTCTCTTTGTGTCTTATAATTAGAAAAATGTTTGATCTGTGAGAACCACATTCCCAGTTTGCTGTAACCATCTTTAACCACCAGATGTCTCTGTAGTCAGCTGAACGATTAAGTGTTTTCATACTAAATTCTATGTGTGGTTCGTTCAAAGAAGAATATCAAAGCTGAACAGAAATTCAAAAGTGGTTTCAGAAAAAGTACAAAACAGCATTAAAGACAACAATAAACTAAAAATTCCAAACTGAACAATCTCTGTCTCCCATTCCTTTGCATTTGCCGTAAAAATCTGAAAATATGACAAATGAGAGCCAACCTTCCATTTATATGAACTGCTGAAAATGTTTTAAATATGTAATCTAAAACAAGAGCAAATTGGGAGGAATAAATGAAGCAAAGTAGCAAAGAAGGAAACAAGTTAGAGGGAGAGAGAAGTAGGATAAAAGGAAGGATAGATGGACACTGGGGACAGCGGACAGAAGCATAGGAGGATACAAGAATGAAGAGGAAACAAGGAAGGAGACAAGGAAAGGAAGGAGGGACACAACAAAAGCTTCCAGTTTTTTCCGGCTTTTTTTGTATTGTCATTACACTGTAAGTACAGAGCAACAAAATGAACTTTCTGCATTTAACCCATCCCCTTGGGGAGCAGTGGGCTGCCATTGTGCGGAGCAGTCTGGGGGAGTGGGGCTCAAACTCGGAACCTTAGGATTCCAAGCGCAATGCCCTGACCACTAGGCCGCCACTTCCCCTAGAAAAGAGAGAAGTGGGGTTTGAAAAGGAGAAGAAATAAGGAAATACACAAAGGAAAGAAGAACAGGTGGTACAAAAAGCAAGGAAATATGGAAGGAAGGTGAGAAGAGATTAGGATATAAATGTATAAGGAAGATAATAAGGTATGTGACCTTTGAGGAAAAGGGGAAGGCCGCAAGAAACACAAGGAGGGGAGCAAGATAAGAAAAGTAGTTAGGAAGGAAGGGTGGAAATACTTATAAAAGGACAAAATGATCAGAAGGAGAATAGGAAAAAAGGATTTAAGAAAAATCAAGAAAAGCAATGGATGAAAGCAAGAGAATGATATATTAGAAGGAAAATGAGAAAGAGAGAAGGAAATATGTTAAAGTAAAATTGGAATAAAGGGCATAGGAAATGAGTAGGAGAGGAAACAAAAAAGGAATGAAGTACAGGAAGCTAGAGGGCAATCATGTAGTGAATGTAAACAAATTACTGCATTAAGGAAGACAACCTAAGAGGAGACCTGGAGGACACAAGCAACATAAAGAGTTAAGAAAAGACAAACTAGAAAGGGAGGGAATGATGAAGGTAATACAACAGAGGAAGGAAGAGAAGAAATCAGGTCGGACTGAAGGAAGAAAGGGAAGACTACATGAACAACACATGGTAGGAAGTTATGAAGGAGATAATGAAATGATAAAACACAAGGCAGAAAAAAGAACACAGGGCAAAGAGGAAGGAAAAATACCGCAAAAACGATGGTGAGAAGATAGGTAGGACACGAGGATGGAAGGACAAAAAAAGGGCACAAGGAGAAAAGAGTGCAAAAAGGCAGACGGATTTTTAGAAAAGAATGAAATACAAAAGAAGGACTAAAGTACACAAACAATGAGGAACCCACTTTCAATAAAAATGGACGGGAGACAAATTCTGATAGTTTAGCTTTTCTCCATTTTTATTCAAAGTTAGAAAGAAAATTCTAAATCACATTCCATGCTTGTTCGGATTATGTAGAAACCCCCTTCTAAATACAAGTGTAATGGATTTTAAATCTACTTTCCTGTAGGAGCATTTGGGGGCAATCGCCTTTTAAATATGGCTTTAGATCTCTGACTGTTGGGGGAATCTTAGATGAGACGCTAAAGGCAAAGTCACCTGACGGCTGTAAAATGTGCTTTAACAAATGAAAACACTGTATGTTTTCCCTTTAGAAGTAGTCAAGTGTGACTCAGTTTAGGTGGTTCATCTGAACTAAGATCAGTTAAGAAGTTGAAAAGAAAAAGGCAGCAACTTCTTGTGGCAACGAACTACAAGAAGGACACAGTTTTAGCTTTTATTTTGTACAAAGCAGCCTGTCACAGACAAATATGAAAGGACTTCAGATGAAAGACATAAAAACATTATGTTATACTAACATAACACCCCTAAGAGCAAATTAAATTTCCTTTAAGTCTGTTTTCTTCGTTCACGGAAAAAATTAATAGTCATAATAGTCTGGCCCATAGTTTCCCATCTTGTCTGATGATTTTGAAGTACTTCACTTATAAATCTTAAAGGAGACACCAAGCTGGGGTTTAAAAACATCTTCAAGGATGGCGTGTCAATGCACGATATGGTGATAAGTGAACAGAGAACAATTGTAAAGAGTCTGAGGAGCAGGTCTTAGAACGGCTGTTGGAGGAGTGGTGAGGTAAGTAGAGACAGGGAGTCTTCCCCAATAGATGATGGAAATAAAATAACAAAATGTAAGTGCTTGATTAACACTCATAATATCACAGTCATCATCAACATCCATCCATTTTTCATCACGCTTATCCCAAGCAGGGTGCCTATCTCCAGCTGTCTATGAGCGAGAGGCGGGGTACACCCTGGACAGGTCTCCAGTCCATCGCAGGGCATCATCAACATTATGTAATTAATTTATAAAGTGCTTTAAAAGAACCATCAATCTTATATATACTAACTATTTAAGTCCTTAGTAGATCAACGGGACTTTATTGGCTCTTCACCAGAGTTTGGGGTAGTAGGCTTACTTTTTAATTCTGTTATGGTGCATATGGTCAATTCGGCTAAATAATAAAGAGTAGCACTGAATGTTACAAGTGACACTCAATAACAGGGACCCTCAGTTCAATTCAGTTCAATTCAAAAATACTAATTCCAAAGAAAAAATATTGCAGTAACTCATAGTTTTTTTTTTATTGAATTATTGTTGGTGTTGATCCTACTCTTCACAGCAGACTTAGAGAAGATATGCAGCATCTTGTTGCAAACACCAAAGCACCTAAGCTTCTCTAGGGAGTGCAGTCTGCTCTGTCCCTTCCTGTATATGGCTTCACAGTTGCATCTCCAGCTTATTGTCCAGGTGAACACCAAGATATTTACTCCTTCATCACCTCTACTTCTGCTAACATGATGTTAATAGGATTCGATTTGGTCCTATCTACAATCTGCAATCATATCTCTTGTTTTGTTGACATTCAGGACCACATGATTGCTTCCACACCATGCCACAAAGTGGTTCACCAGCTCCTTGTACTCAACTTCTTGATACATCCTTGATACAGCCAATGACTGCAGGATCATCCAAGTATTTCTGCAGCTAACATGACCCTGGTACTGGAAGTCAGAGTTGTACAGAGTGAAAAGGAATGGAGAGAGTACCGTCCCTTGTGGTGCTCTTGTGCTGCTGACTACTCTTGCCCTTCAGTCTAAAAAACAGAATTGTAAATTGGGTTTATATGCACTTGAGAAATCAAAGAACATAATCGTCACAGTGCTGTCTGCATTGTCTAAAAGGTGGGTTTGTTTAAGCAAGTCTTTGATGGGATCTTCAACTCCAACTCCCACAGCGACAAGCAAACTGCAGGGGGTCCTGATAGCTGCTTGTTTCCTTCCTGAGATGAACCAGCAGAAGTTGCTCTATTACCTTCATGATGTGGGATGTCAGGGCAACATGTCTATAGTCACTGAGAACTGTTGGCTGAGTCCTCTTAGGCACTGGAACAAGGCAGGAGGTCTTCCATATCACTGAAACTGTATTTTAAGTCAAGCTAAGGTTGAAGAGGGGCTATAGAATCCCACAGAGCTGCTCTGCACAAGCCTTCAGGACTCTGGGACTGACACCATCAGGACCTGGTGACTTATTATGATTCAGTCTCTTCAGTTTCCTCTTTATTTGACTTCTAGAGACAGACTATTGAAAGATGGAGCAGCTACAAGTCCTGATTTGGCTGAAAAAACTCATAGAAGCAGGATAGTCAGTGGCAGAGGAGAGCAGGATGTCCATGGGACTGTAGGCAAGATTAGCTTGTTCCTGAAATGAACCTGTTGAAGAATGTTTCAGCTTATTGCCTCTATTGTGGCCTCCATCTGTCTGATCATCCCTCGGCTTGAAGCCTGCAATCATCTTGACCCCTGACCACACATCTCTGATATTGTTCTGCAGGAGTTTGTTTTCCAGCCTCTTTCTGTATGCCTCCTTCCTTTCTCTTGTATTGACCTTAAGTTGCTTTTGTATTCCTTATTAATTCCCTGCACCCATTCTTTTTAAAAAGCAGTGCCCTTATTGGATTCCATATTCTGCATTTTTAGATCGCCACTTGTTATCAAATTAACTCGAATTCTGATACTTGTTGGTGTGTTAATTAGAATTTCATATCTTATGTTTTTTTTTTTGCTATTTTGTTTCTTAAATCCTCCATAGGGAAAGTGAAGCTCTCTTGACAGCTACAGTTTACTGCATTATGTGAGGTGTGACCAGACAGCTGTCTTTGTGCAAAATAGCATCTGAAACACAAATCATTAAGTTAGATTGTTGACTAAAAAAAGTTTATTTCAGTTTATTTCTTTTTGTTTAGGATTAACTGGAAGTACACTGAAACACTATATGTTAAGCACAATGATCAACAAGTCATATCAAAACAGACAGTCAACATGCTAACATTATATTTCCCCTGTGCTATGAAAATGTTCTCAGAAAGAGGAGATTTAGCTGAAGACTTGCTGACTGCCTCTAGTCAGATATATTTTAGAAACATTAACCTATCCTTCAGAAACTCCTATTGGAAAAAAAATGTATATATACTTTGTACATACATCAACTAGTGATGCAACCTGGACACATCATCAGTGATATTACCTGGTATCATAGAGTGTTTCGGGTCTTTCAAACATCATACACTCTCCTCCAGGCGACCCAGCCAGGGTTGATCAGACCCCAGCTTGTGTCCAGGTAGCGCTACCCTACCCACGGATCTCCTCTCCTGATCCACAGCCACCGCGAGGCAACCTCTGCTGCCTCTGTGGCCTCCTTGATGGCCCTTCGCTTGCTGGCCCCTGTGATGCCCAGCATGCTGTACACCCTGCAGAGGGACTGGCCAGCAAACCCTCTGCATCCCACCTCAATGGGCTCGCACCTTGCTCGCCACCCATTGAGCCGACACTGCTCCACCAGATCGCTGTACTTAGCCCTCTTTCTCTCGTTGGCCTCCACAATGCGGTCTTCCCGAGGGACTGTGAGCTCCAGAAGCACAACCTGCTTCGACGTTGCTGAGGTCAGCACCACGTCTGGCCTTAGTGATGTTATGGCCACATTTTCTGGGAACTTCAGTTGTTTCCCCAAGTCTGCCATCAGCTCCCAATCCTGTGCCATTGTGAGCAGGCTAGAGGAAGGGACCCTGGCAACAGCTGGTGGTCCTTCTCCAGCTCTCATGAAGGAGATAGTCTTCTTTGCTGGGCGGAGGCCCTTGCAGTGAGCTATTCCACTGCAGATGGTGTTCACTATGGCCTTCAAGACCTGGTCATGACGTCAGCGATAGCGCCCCTCACTCAGGCTCCTCAGACAGCAGCTCAAGATGTGCTCCAGGGTCCCTCTCTTCTGGCACAGGGCACACGCTGGTGACTCCACCTTCCCCCAATAGAACAGGTTAGACGGGCTTGGCAATACGTCGTATACAGCCTGGACCAGGAATTTTATGCGCTGGGGCTCGGCTTTCCACAGTTCAGTCCATGTGACTTTGCACTCTGCTGCTTGCTCCCATCTCGTCCAGGCTCCCTGCTGCCGCATATATATATATAGATTTCTCTGTCAAGAAAAACAAAAGCAGCCATAAACTTTTGGCGGTGATTAACTGATTAGGCGAGAAATTGGTAAGTGTGTCTTATCAGAGATGAAAGCATTCTCTTTGTGTAAAGGAAACTCCTTTCAATTTTTCAGTGCATTTGTAATCTAAGAATCAAAAACAAGAAAAAAACTTCATGCAATACATAGCTAACAGGTTTAGTTAGATAGCCTGATGCTTTAATTATTTTCAAATTTCATAGCAGCCCTGATTCAGCTCTGGCTTCTCTAAAGTATGTTTTTCATTGTTTCATGGCAGAAAATCAGCCAACATAATTCTAATCTTACAAAATGCACCAGAACTTATTTATGTATTTGCATTAGATCATAGACATGTGATCTAAACCTTTACTTATCTGATAAAAAAGCACATGAAATCCAAAAGAGGGGAAGTACATGGTGAAGCAGAAAAATGGGAGCTCTATTTACTGAGGGGCGGCTTCTATATTTGTCACCAATGGTGACTCACCATATTAGTCACTAATATAGTGACTCACCATATTAGTCCTCAACCTAGCGGCCAACCTATAACTCCTGTAACTCTGTAAGGCTGACTCCCTGTTCTCTCTCTGCTTGTATCCTCCTTACTAATAGCTGTCACTATGAGTCCCTAGTGCAAAAAAGGTATTAAAGCTGAAGTCTGTAAGTTTTTAAAAATCACTTTTTTGTCATATTGGCTAAAACTGTCCCTATGCCCAGACAGCAGTACATGTGATATGTAACCTGTGAAAAAAACTGCTTCAATTGGTGCCGCCTACTGCCTGTATTGCAATCTGGAAAGAATATTTCGGGACGAGACAAAACAACCAATCACAGCCAGAGGAGCGTCTGATGGAGTGTCAATCACAGCTCACACACGCTGAATCCCGCCCCCTCCCTCTCACCGCTGAACCTGCCACTGCACCTGGCTGCTGCAGTCAGGAGGACGCGCGTGGAAGTCATGGCGGAGCGACAGCCACCAGCGAAAGAGAAACTGCCCTTACTGCCCCTGCCGACAACTGCCTACACGGCAAAGACTTCAAAAAAGAACATGTCAATGGAAGAGCTGCCGCGTACGCTGCTTGGACTCTTCTGGTCGCATGCTGTAGCCGCGCAGATGCTGTGAGAGGGGTGGAGCTTGGAGGTGGGGCATGAGTGAAGCAGAGAGGGTGGGGGAGTGGCGTGAAACCTGTTTTTCTTCAAATTTTCAGTCGAAGTCTGCTCTGTTCTCAATGTAACAGACTGCAGCTTTAATTCATTTCTTGAAACCCTAACACTTCATTACACGTCTGTCATTTTGGGGAAGCATGCAGATATGATTTTGGCATAAAACAAATATTCAGATATGCTTACTTCTCAGCAGACAGCACTGCAATTTCAGCCAGTAAAAACCTACCGTATCGAAGGTTTTAATATTATCAAATCATTGGTTGTATTATTCATAGACCAATCGATTTAAAATAAATATAAGATTTAAGCATTTCATTTTTAGTTTAACTCAACATTTTCAAGGAATACAAATGGAAACATGCTGAGCTTGCTTAATTCTCCAATGTGTGCTTTGGAGTTTCTTGCCAACAGGCACTCCATGTGGGTCTGCCAAAAAAACAAAGGCAACCATGTGAGAAAGCATGCCAGGGTCACTCTCCAACCCTATAGATGATCTGTGAGGCTATCTTCCAAAGGCCCTGAGATCCTGTTTGTCATCATGAATCATGATCTCTCTGTGAAATAGATTTGAACACAAGAAAAGTACTCGGAGAGCGCAGACCTCCGACATATTGTGATTTCCACCTAATACCTGTATTCACAGATTCTTTCAAAAATTCCTGCATTCAGACCATGATCCAGATCATCACCAAGACTCAATTAGTTGTTCCTTGGTAAAAAAAATAAAAAAAATCAGCAAACTGTTCATAACATTTCATTTGTACACAGTCAAACACACAAACTCCCAAAAATATAAGGTAAAAATATGGCAGATTTTTTCAAAGGTACATCTCTGTATGCTCCAATAAGTTGTTATAAAGACATAGATTTTTTTCCTGCTAAAGATGTCCACATCAGGTTATGGTCTTGCTATTGAACATTTTTTTCAGGCGCCTCTCCCCCAATCTTTACTACAACTGTTTCTGACTCTGTAAGCAAAAACGTTTACTAACTTAATTAGGATGAAAAAGCTTATCCTCTGAGCCCTCATGAAAGTCCAGTCCTGTTTTTTTTCTTTAATCAAGCACTGCATATCTTGGTCAGTCAGTCTGTCAATGTTCCTGTTCGAAAATTTGCTCCTAAAACCTGAAATCTGAACTTCCAAAAACAGTGGAGGGGAATTTTCAGCTGGTGGATGAACAGATGAAAAGAGGGAAATGAGGATAAAGGGGCAAGCGGCTCAATAACCTCAGGCCTGGAGGCTATCAGCTTTTCATTAGTGACTGACTGAGTGAAGGAGTGTGATCAGTGGAATGGTAAAATACGAGAGGCCATACTGGGCCACGTCAGCTATTAGGGTGATTTGGGGGCTCCTGCTGACTCCTATTGTGCATTGTCTCCAAAGTGAGCAACAGGAGCCCTACAATAAGTCTTTGTGTGGGACTTTTAACTGCCTGCTAGCATGCTAATTATGGGATGTCTGTGTTTCTCTCTGTGCGAGTGAAAAATTCACCAAGCCCTGTTATTTTTCATCCCTCTCTTGGGATTTACACTCCTCCAATTCACCTTTCTCCTGTCTGCAGTTCCCCAAGGCATCGGTGCCCCACTGCTGTCTCTGTTACTGGATGACCCCTTTAAAACCTCCTTCCTGTTCCCACAATGTTTTCCCACTGTTAATACCATCATAGACAGCGTATCTGGATGGAAAAAGGTCTAAAGGCCAACTATCTATGTTACTAAAAATCCCACAATGATGATCTCAGACCTAAGAAGACCTAAGGGTGATCTTAGTGATCGATCCTGATGAAAACCTGTTGAGGATTTTGAAGTAAAACTAAAGCTGCAGGAGGCACTTTGGTTAAAAAGGATAGACAAGATCATATCTGATTTCAGGTTATTGATCAGGACACATCTTATTTTCTTCCTTCCCTTTAGTCCCATATTAAATAAGCAAATGTTGTTAAAGATTTAGGCCATACGGTTTGAACCTAACCAGACTAACATAAACTAGCTCATCATTTTAAACAATAAGGGATTTTATTCAATTTTTTCACAAAAAAAATTATTTGCAGCTTTGCAGCTTCAAGTATTCTAGTATTTTTTCCAGATTTGCACACGTAGAGGGCGAATACTGTGCCCATTTCCTTTTTTGTAAAGTACCTCAAACAAAAATTGCATGGACAGCATCTGAGAACATTAACTCTCAAGTCTTGGCAGAGATTCTCAATTAATTAAAAAAAATCCACTGTTTCTCTGGCTGTTTGTTTTCAGTACTTGTCCTGGTTGACAGTCAATGTCTGCCTCCATCTCAAGTATTTTGAGGTCTCTAACAGGCCTTCTTCTTAAATTGCTCTGTCTTTAGTAACATTCATCTGCAAATCATCTCTTTTCTATGGTGAAGACAAGTATGAGCTGTTTTGTAGTTTGGTAAATATTTGACTTCTTATTGGTTTTCTTACATTATTCACATTCTCCCTCACCACCTTTCAATAAAGGGCAGGATTTTATGGAGTGTACAACAAGTAGTTGTCCTGTTAACAGGTTCTCCTATGTAAGCTGAGTGTCTTTTTTTGTTCAGTAATGTTTTGGATTTAATTCGAGGGGTTTTGGAGCAAAAGGAAAATAGATATTTATCTTTAAAAGATATTAAATGAAACAATAAAAGTATCACTCACAAAACACAGCTAGGGAAATTGCACTTGTCCCAAATGTCTTACATTTTTTATTTATATACTCTATAGTTAAGAATATTGTAATACAATTAACTTGGGGTACTTTATGGTGCAGCACAGTATATGTAATATCAGTCTTAAAAAAGTACACTCTGGCTAAGGCAAGTGTAAATTAACACGTAAAACACAATTTATTTTAATTTTAATTTTAACAGATTTTTTCAGGTAATATCAATGATGTAAAATATCCTTCTGATATAATGCATCAAACTGCAGGAAGGTGTGGAGTTCACTTGTTATGCCTCCTTAACCCAAACAGGCAAGTAAGCTACTTAATAAAAATGTGTATAAATACTTGCTCAGTCCCCTCCATACTGATATGAGTTTGACAGCAAAATACAATTGCAACTCAATGGGAAAAGCTAAAAAAAAAACAAACAAACAAAGAGTGACTAAGAAATAATAAGGACTACATTTGTTTTAGCGGGTTAAACTGAAAGCTATGGCACTAGTTAAAAATCCTGCTGCTCTTACCACCATCTTCCTACAATTTGTGGACAGAAGGGTGGTCTTGAATCCACAACCTCGCGGTTTTAAGAGTGTTATGAGATGGAGAGAGTTTATTTTACTTTAAACAGAGCAGACCATCAATGTAAAAACATCAGGTTTCATCCAGAGTTCAGCAAAAGTCAAGAGGAGCAGAGCCATGAAGTACTAGAACCATGAATGGAATAAAAAAGCTACCGGTACTAGTACTGTAATCTTGGGCAGGGCTTGATAGGACACATCTTCACACATTGAAATCACAACTGTGCACTGTTTACAGAAGTAATGAGGTCTGTCTTTAGAAGTGTTTAATAAAGCTTTGTTGAAAGATACAAACAAAAAATCCTAACAGTGAATTCTGACTTCACCCTGTTATTACTCAGCTCTTCAGAAATGGGGGACGACGGAAGGAAAGGAGACAACACAACTATTAATAATGGCTTTTTGCAAAGCAATAAGTGACCGCTGTTGCCATAGTGAAGCCTACCTGGATGTTTAATGTTAAGTGGCAATGTACTAAAAGTTGGATAAGATGCAACACGACCATTCAGACTGCAGATGCTTTGAAAGGTATTGGGTGCATATCTGATTTAGTACTACATATGATAGTGACACATCAGTTTTTTGTGTGAGGTGAAAAGGTCAAAATGGGACCTCTCAAACTATGAAAGGGATATATGTGGATGTGAGACAGATATAAACTGCATATGAAGAAAAAGAACAGATTTAAGTCACATTTACCTCCTGTTTGAGTGTAGCATTATTTACCCAGTGTTCAGCACAAGAACTAGACCAGGAAAGGCACAATTTTCAAAGTAAAATATCCAATAACAGTAGCTTCTTAATAAATCTAGTCTAAAAAAACAACTTTTTTTTCAAAATGACATACATATTCTATATATATAGTGTGTATTTATATATAATAGATTGTCCTCTCTGTTTCTTTCTTTTTTTTTTTATAAACAGCATCTCCTCCACAGAAAGTTGTGAAATAATCAACACCTCATAAACCAGGCTATCACCTCTACCAAAAAGCAAAAAATAAACTATTACAGCCTAAAGAACTTAAAAAGTATGCAATTTCCCATGATCTAGAAAGCCAATGTTAATGTCCGAGCAACCAATCCTCGAACTTATACAAATTATCAACAAAGTCTTCTTCTTCTATTACTGTTTGATGGTGGTTGTCCAGCAGCTTTTGTTACGGCCACCCTCTGAATAGGAGGGTGGATCAGTGTGAAACTTACCCACACTACATCGTAAGATCAACAAAGTCTTCGTTGGGAGTTGACATGATCTTTCAAAAAGAATTTTTACCATCATGAAAGAAATGAAAACTCTTAAGTAAAATTCTAAATTAAATGTTTCGTTCATTTCTCTTGTTCTTTTGCATAGGGTTAGGGTTAGCTCTTAAGAAGCCCTTTGGGACTGTTTACTTTAAAAGTAGCTGTATCAATAAAATAGTATTTTTCTCAAAACTTTAAAATTAGCCTCAGGGCTGTATTAGCCACACAGCATGCAATCACGTAAGACGCATGAACCACATTTCTGAACTAGGTGTTTAGTTTGAATATTTCCACAGGAACTACTAGGACAAGAGTAGTGATATTCATGTATGAATCCGTTGACTTCTTGACGCAAATAAGGTAAAACTGAGTGGAAGTTCTTAGTTTTATTTAGATTGTGTAAGAGATGCAGATACAGATTCTTGCTTTGCTACTTTACTTAGTGAGACAGAGAACAGGCACAAGGGAAGAGAACATTTGATATGAAAGTGTCACATAGCATCATAGAGGTGTTCACACTTACTTTATAAAAGTGCAAGATAGACATTTGTGTGTGCTTCATATTAAGTGATGAGCTGGTCACTCAAACAAGAAAACGACTAGCCTGAGCCGTTGAAAGTGCAGAGGCATCAAGACGCTAATGTAGTTTTTGTCAGGATAAAATCTCGGTCAAGTCTGGGTCAGGAAATAATTTAAATCGCTATTAAAATGATGAATACATTGAATTACTCCTTGTTGACTTCTTAAAATAAATTTAAACTAAACATGCCAGTCTTTGGAAGGGCACTTTGTAATTCATTGATCCCCCACAATCATCTCCTTTCATCCTGCTAGTGAACTGCTTAATATGTGGTAAGTTACCCCTCTGTGTATCAGACCGGCCTCTATCGAACAGATTAAAAAAATTATTTAGGCTAAAAAGTCTAATCACGGATTCTTAATACGGCAAAATAATTGATTTGGTGGTTAGGTTTTAAAGCCTGAATTGTTACCCTTACAATGAGGGAAGTGTTCTCCCTACGATGAGAGTCAGTTTCCTGTTCAGGATGTTTAACTGCATATGATTGGATGCATTTTAACAGCTTTAGCACATATGAATAGATAATCAGCTAAGTATGTGTTTGGGAACAAGTAAACGTCAATATACACATGGCAGTGCATAGGCACAGCTGTGGGCCCTGTGTTTGAACTCTGGCTCACATGGGCGGAACGAGGGAGGGCCGCAGGGTAAGAAAGGGATAGGAGACCAATGCTCAAGAAACTTGCCATCTTCCTCTTCCCTTTCATCTTTAGCTCCCAGCATCAAACAACGGCCCCTTTTATTCCAGCCTGCTTTGCCACCAGCCACCCCCAGACCCCAGAGGCCTCCAACCATTCACGCTGCTTAACTCAATGTTCCGAGAAAAACTCATGATTGGAAAATGACTTTTTAAAAAGTTCTTCCTTTTAGATATCTTCTTTAAAAATGTAAGCCTATCTTCCTGCTCTGTCCAATTGAGATATTTTTTTTCCATTTAGATCAAAACAGTGTATGCCCTGCCAACATGCAGCAATAAAAGTTGAAGAAAACTTTATTTTCTGCAATAAAATAAGCAAGGATGCTGCAAGAGCTTTTAAAATAAAATATTAATACAAAGAAGTTAGCATGATACTGCTTTGAGTATAATATAAAGAATTAAATACTGTATATTAAAAATATATATAAATAAAATATATAAAAATTAACTTAGTGTTTCAAACAAATGAAAAGCTATTTGTGGATCTCTTAGCCCTCTGACATCAGTCTGGAGAAAGTTTGTTTTGTTTTTTTAGTTTGGAATAATTTACTTATGATTCAATCTCTTCCAATCAGCAGTAGTGGTACTCATTTCCGGGTCATTTCTGTTCACATATTCTGAGTTCCCAGTTCATGGTGCATTCTATTTTTGTGAGCTTTCCAGTCCCTGCTGCAGATACGTTTCCCACTAACCTCCCACTTCAATGCTTTAAATATTGAATGAGGTTCATACCAAAGATGTGATCTGTCCAGAAGTCCAGGTGATTCTAATCTACACTCATCTCTCTGGAAGGAGATTCAGAACTTTTAAGTGTGATCAGTGGTCAGCTTATGTCATCCTATGAATACTCACTTAGAAATGGGTAGAGCTCAGTGTAGGTACGGCAGGGCATGGGTAAAGTGAATTGGATAAATTAATAATTTTGAGACAATTTAAAAATGTATTGATGACAATGTTGAATTCTGTAACACACTGAAATAAACAGTTAAACTTATAATAATACCACTTTAAAAGAGTTAGTTTTCTTTTTAAAGTAAATTGTGGTTTGTTGTAATGCAATATAATATGGTTTACTCTGTTTTTTCTGACTTTTTTTTTGTTCAACTATCAAAAAGATTGGATGGATTTTTTTTCACCAAAGAGGGACTCTTTGAAAAGTTTGGTAATGACTACTTGAACTCATTATAAATAGCAATAGATGTAAAAGGTACTCCTAAGTGGTCAGGCTTCCTAAGCTGTAACTGCGGCTATTTCATATCCATACAAGGTACAAAGTGCTCAGAGTTATTATATCACATTATATCTATGTGTTGTTACAAAATGGTTCCTTTACAGCTACAAAGGGAAGTTGGATCAGTTAAAAACGGATGAGGAGTAGAAGAGGATGTACACAATGGCAGAAAGTGGCAACACCAAATGATTGTTCAAGTGATCAAATAATTTCCTTGGAGATTCAACTCAAACTGTCACACAGCCATGATGCCATATCTATACTAACAAACACAGCACAACCGATCGCAGCAACACACCAAGGATCCTATGGTAACCACTTTCAATTTGCTGCTGTTCATTGGATGCTAAATACTGTATTTATTTTACGTGCTTTATTCAAATCTTGTTACAAAAAGAATTTTGGCAGCAAACATACAATTGCTTAATCTTGTTAAAAACGCAGATAAGTTCAGGCACTAATTACTTTTTTTGATATTTTGTTTTATCCAGAGTCTTGAATGCTCATATGATCTTTGTTTGAACATTATTTTAGGATGGCTCTTAGCCCTATTCTTTGTTCTCGTCAAGCTTTGTTGTCATTCAATTTAAAAATGTCAGTGTATCTATTAACTGTTTTGCATTACTCTCTATATGGTAAAACATCAACCCCTGTCACCTCCCTGCATCCAGAAGTTGTACATTTTGTCTTGTAAAGGGTAAAGAATATAAGGACTGATTTTATGTAGCAGTCATACTGACCAATTAAAGTGTCCATTAGTTCAGTATTCACCCAATTACTCTTACATATTCATACAACAATATGGAGATCATCTCATAAACATGAGGGAAGTTGTCTTTGTGTTGAAGTCACTTTCAGCGTTCAGCATACTGAGGTGAGGGTATACCGTGCAAAGTCAATCTGAATAACCTTTTATAAGGTTATGTAAATGTAGTATCAGGGAGAAGCACATTTATTGGTAGCAGTAGAAGTTTGAATTATGAGCAAAATGAAGAAAAAAAGAATGATGAGTTCTTTGTAGTTATCATACCAGTTATTTAAACCAAATTTAATGCACAAAATGCAATATTGCACGTGTGTCCTTTACTTAGATTTTGGTATTTTTCCTCAAAACACAAAGTGGCTGCTCAAGCTGCATTATCATGTTAATCAATTTCATGTTAAAAAGGCTTTATACAGCAGTCTGGCTCAAAAAGATACTTTACTGTTCAGAGGTCCAAGATTTAGGTCGGGGAAAACTGAAAGACTTTAGGCAGTCAACGGTCATTTTGGGGGGCTGCATTTTATTTCAGGCATTGGTGTGTATATCTTGTTGTGCTGTTCTAATCAGTATTGCATTAGTGATGCATAAGTGTAATAATTACCCAGCAGCATTGAATTTGCATCGGTGTTTAGCCAGTTCTAATTCCAATGTTCCGCTGTCATGAGACGATTTTAGACAATTTTTTTTATTTATTTATGTGAAGTCTGTGTGTATCTTGACAAGATCAGGGCAGAGTAGCAAAAATCTTAAATACATTTTTTCCCCCATGTTTCCTAAGCTAAATAAACTTTATCAGCTAAGGAGGGAAATGAATTATAGCACTTTGAAAATGTATTGATGGTATCCTAATTCTTCTATACCTGTTACATCACCATCACAAATTTTAATATATTTCAATGAGGCTTGATGATTTGAAAGACAAACAAAGAGTTACACATGAAAACTGCTGCATTTATTTGTTCCAGGGGCAGAAAAGTTTGCATAAACACTTTTTCTCACTGCAGTTGCAACTGGAAGACGTTAGAATATGTTTCTATCAGCTTTGCATAAACAGACTGAAACTGATGCACATGCATCTTGTGAACAATACATAAACTTAGTCAGATTCAATGGCTAGTATCTGTGAACACATGCTAGAATCTAATCTAAACTTAGGTCTAGACTTTGACTAGAAAATAAAACACTTTTAAAAAAAAGCATTTTATCACTCTCTCCTTTTTACTTCCTCATTCTTTCATCTTTCCTCCTTTTCCCTCTTTTGCATTCCCTTTTTTCTTTCCAATTGCAGTGTGGAAATATACTGTAACACTCCCTGCAGAAATTATACTAAATCTATTTACATTCATAAATCAAGCGGAAAACTATGGCGATAGCCGTACTGCTCCACCTGTGAAATCAAAACCTGTTGGGTTCTTTTTGACATCAAGACAATTATTCTTATTGCCCCATTGCCAGACAAGACTCCAGATTAAGAGTGAACTCCAGCCCTATATTTAACTTCTTTAGGGCTTGAAAGCTGTCTCTTTATACATCTTTAGGCCTTTACTTCTTTAAAAGCTTTGCTTTCCTTTTGCCACCAAGTGGGGCTGGCATCAGTTTAGAATGGGCTAAAAGGCTTTATTAAATATCTCAGATTCTAATTTAAAATAAAAATGTAAATGAATCATTTACATTTTACTTACAATTATGCCATATGGACTGAGATTTATTAAATTGTCTGTTCTAATGAAATGTGAAAAGATTGAAAGCTTTTGCAAAACTAAATAAACATGATAATGTGTGTTCTCCTAACACAAAAACAATAATGATAACAACAACAAGGCAAATAGATTTCAAGTTGGCTGGTAGGGTTGGACAGCATCATAGTGGGTAGAACAAAAACTTACAAGCAGGCTTGATGTAAACAAGGCATGGATCATGCATGAATAGTAGGCATGGGTATGTGACATGAACAAAATCAGGGAAAAAATAAGATCTGAAGAGTATAAATAGTAAAACGCACAGGTCTAAACTGCACCTGATTACATGATGGCAGAGGCTGAGCGTGGGAACTAAAACATGAATGGAACTGATCAGAGATACAACAAAACCTCACTAAAGCAAAAAATCTTACTGCTGTAACAGAACCAGAAATTCACCATGAACAGAATAAAAGAATAAGCATGAAACTTGGCAAAGGAATAAATGAATATTTTGCCATCTGAGAAACAAAAACATTAAAGAACAAACCTCAAAAATAATAATAAAGAGGTACTGAGAAAAAACCCACATATCTACAAATCATGACAATAGATCCATCTTAAAAGCATGTTGTTTTGTTCAGCCAGAGGGCTGGAAAACCATTAAAACCGAACATTTTTGGAAAAGCACATCATCGCTGTGTGATGAACTCCTAAACAGCAACCAGCTAGACATGGGACAGAAGCTGTCCAACAATGGACACCCTTGTCCATAAAGCTGAATTCTTGAACATCATTTTCGACATTTTCCCTCAAATGACTCAATCTCCACGTTCCCCGCCTCTCATTCCGCTCAAATTACCTTTTTTTTTTTTTCAAACATGCCTTCCTTGTCCTATGGAAATGAACTACCTCTAGCTTGGGGAGCCTCTGGCTGTAGTTTTCTGAGACATTGCAAGTATAATAGGCAAACAAATGTACTAATATTCCCTTCATGGTACATAGAGTAACTCAGTGACAAAAAAGTTGCTGGTTTTATCCCAAGAGAGAAAAGGGACACAAGGAACCGCTGAGGTCTCTCATTTATCTCCCCCCCTTGTGTTTCTGGTCTCTTGTGAAAGACCCAGCTGCAGCAGTGCTGAACAGCAGCAACTTTATAGGCTGCTGGTTAATATGAAAGGGTTTAATGTTATACTGCAGTTATCTGAATGTAGAATTGTACAGAAGGCTTTTATTGTTGATTTCTATATTGTATATCTGTTGCATTTCCAAAATAAAGTCGTACTCTAAAGAAAACCGGCCGAGAGAGAACCAGATTTCTTAGAAAATTGCAAAAACAAACATTATCAGCATCACATTTGATCTAAATAGGACTTCTGTCTCTGGTTCTTATGGTGCAGAAACAAAACAATACCACCATGCAGATAAGAACTTGTTCAGGTTAAATCTCATGAGTGTCCATGGTGACATTTTATCTAAGCTCTTTCTATTTCAGGGTGAATGCGTGATTGTTAAAATCTGTAATAGATGTGGCACCTCTTGGGTGCAACACATATCTTCTGCAGAAAACAAGAACACAGAGTCCCACCCAAAACCTTTCTCTGTGGATAGCATGTGAAATCAATTTGCTTCCAACCTGACTGTGAAGCACAGCGGAGAAGATATGATGATGTGGAGATGATTTACTGGATTACTTTGTATTCAAATCGCTGTATACTCCTAAATACAAACTAGAAGTCCTCCAGAAGTCATATCTGTTAGAAATGGTTTCCCCATAAAAGGAAACATCATAGTAAACAGACATTCTATTCTACATTTCTATGTATTATTGTGTGGTAGTATGTGTCCTTTATTCCTATATTATTGTTCAGTTTTTTGGCATATGGACAAACATGTTTATTTCCATTTACATATGACACATTTTTATTTTTGTTAAAGATGTTAGGGTTCTATTGCCTCAGGGGTTTGTTCAGCTATTAAACCCCAATATTCTCATAGCTTGTCATCTGAAAATAAGAATATGAGACATCGAGCCATATTCATGTCTTGCTAAACAAGCTGAAGAAGACGTACAGTAACCCTGAAGGAGCTGGAAAGGATGACTGTTGAAAGAACAACTATCAGTTGGGCATTACAAAGATTTTGATGTCCAAGCAAGTGGTAATTAAAAAGCTTTTGTGTAAGTGAAAAAGAGAAGATGCCAAATTTGCAAATTGCTACAGCAACAAACTTGGTACATTAAAGATGTAGAAGAAGCTTCTGTGGTTAGATGTTAAGTGCAAAATATGATCTTACATGAAATCTAATTTCTAACTGTGCAAAACTGGAAAAGACATGTCCAGGTGTACAGCTGCAATGGCAGCAAAAATGTGGATTTGCAAAGCAGTGAGTCTGGTGTGCTGATTAAAGAACTACTCCACACTTTTCAGATTGTATCTGTTAAAAAATTTAAAAACTACGTTCTATTGTACTTCAGCTTCAAAGTAAGGCTGCACTTTTTTTTGCTGGACTATAAGATGTAGTCCATTTTTTTTTCAATAAAAGATTCATGATTTTGTCATCAGAAAATTATGGAAGAAGAGAAAATGCAGAAAAAAATGTAAATGATGAAGAGTTTTATAGGGCACTGTGTATGATACGATCAAAAAGAGATTAAAATATCAGGAAGTTTCCTCAACTGTCCACAACATCTCTAATGTGTTACAAACAGTTGGGGGCCTTAATCCTGCTTATTTAAAAGCTGTGTGATGAGAAATATCTGAGCAATATCCTGGTTACATCCTTTTACCAGCAAGGATCAGCATACTTGCTTTCTCTTTCTCATCTGGGACCCTAACCCCAAATTACCCTCCTCCCCATCCACCCACTTTAACCCCCATATATCAATTTCCTCTAGATGTTCCCCCTCACACAACAGAGGTAACTGGACTCTTTCCTTCGGTTGTTGAGTGGATACATGAAACAGAACAACACAATGGGCTATTCATTAAAGTAAGGAAACACACAAGGACACACACCAATATACGCACAAATCTGCTCATGCACGCAGACCTTCATGCATCCTTTTACGGCTATCAAACAGCCTCCTTCTCCAACTGCAGTCTACTACCCAAATCTGCACATAAACACGAGTTATTTTGTGTAAGACACTAACCCTGTTCTTTCTTTGGGATGGGAAAATTAAAGGGGATAGATCAATGTCTTGTTAATGTGTCTTTAGTTGTAGGATGAAGTAAAGCTTGAGTTGCTGCAAAACTGCATGATTTGAATTGATAACTTAGTTAACAGTGCACTAGATACTTGTGCAGGGCTGGTGATCCACTTCACTGAGGGCATTTAGAGGCACACCTGCTCTGTCCCACACAGGTGCATAAAGACAGTTATGATGTTTGTCGGCGCAATACAGGCTAATATGGAAAAAAAAAACTTAAAAACATATTTTAAATCTCAAGATTTAATCAATAAAACTGTTATAATAATTGTGCTTGAAAGTTTACGATCCCTCTCATTAAAGAAAATTATAAACTAACACTAGTAATTTAAATAACACAAAACGGAAAATTTAATAATAAAATTAAAAATACCAAATAATTATTTAGTAAAATAAAATATTGATTTAGAATTTTTATCTAAAAAAATAATTAAAAAAAGAACTGATTAAAGTACCTTGCTCAATAACAGTCAACAGGTGCAGAGGTCTGACTGACTATTTCTTAAACAATAAAGAAAACACCTGATTTCAGCGATCGTCTCTTTGATCGACAACATTTCTTTTCAAGAGCTCCACCAGGCTTGTTTGCTGACTTTATTTTTTAATATATATATATATATATATATATATATTTATATATATATATATATATATATATATATATATATATATATATATATATATATATATATATATATATATATAAATTTATATTCAAAATCAATGTCATGATTTCCATTTTACATAATTGTTGTTTATTATTGTTTATTATTAGCTGAAATGTTTCTTTCATAGATGGAAATGTATGTAAACCTTCGTATGTATATATACATATATATATATATATATATATATATTTTTTTTTTCATTTAACCATTGAAACGTAAAGAGAAAAAGCTTATTATAGAAGGGTTGTATTATAACAACAATCAAGATGTGCTGTTCTCTAGCTAAGACTGCCTCAGTGTTAGGAGGCATAGCTTGCAAACATGTTTGACCCAATGATGGTTTAAAAGCTCAGCTAATAAACTCACTTATAAGAGTCCAGCATTAATGCTTCAATGATCTGTTTCAATACTTTTGTTTAACTTAGCTAAACAGAGACATACATTTTTTTCCAACACAGAAACACTCTCAGTTATAAGTCAAATAGCCGTTCATATATTTAAAAAAAACTTTAGTTTTTTATACATACAACTCATATATAAAAAATAGTCTCTGAACGAGAATGTTATCTTCATTTAAATTTTACTTTGGGGATTTGTTAGCAATAAGAACATAATGTTTAAAAAATGTAAGACCTTTGATATTGAAGTGCATAATTAGCCCACTTAAGGAAAAAGTTTAAATGGCTAATGTCTAGCTCCCCCCCTCCCTATGGTTCATTTTTAGAAACGCAGAGACGCTTCACCACAAACGCAATCAGGTATGAACACATAGTTAATTAAGATATGAGGTGATTAATATAGGCAGAAAGACTGTGCTGCTAAAGTCAATACTTTTCATTTGTACATAATTTTACAATATCAGGAATCATTATCAAACTCATTTCATTTAGAAGAAATAACATGATCTAGTTTCATTGAAAAGTTGGGCTGAAATAAGTTAAGGAAAAGATTTATTTAAACTAACTTCATTCAAATACAAATAATAACAGTATTAAGAAAAGATACCAGGAATTGATGTGCTTTGCACTGATAGAGGTCTGAAAATATGTAGATGTCACGTGTTCCTTCCAGCCAACAGACTACCAGCATTCTTCCTCATAGGCTTTTCTCTTTGATATCTTCATTTCATGCCATTATCTCCAACTGTTTTAGTTAAGATCAAACCCCTCCCTTTCTCTTTTTTCTCTGTCTTTTTTATTTGATCATAGCTGTTAACTTTCAGGGAAATCAGCTTTAATTTTTGAAAGCTTGTAAGGCTTTAATAATCTTTTACAATAATTTGATTTAAAACATCTCCATAAGTTTTTATGACAATTTTTGGTAATTTAAACTGGAAAAACCTTGAGCTGTTTATCGCTTTAAAATAAACCCCTTTATGTAGTATCCAAAATAAAGTTTTTAAACCAAACTTAACAGAAAAAGCTACAGTGGAATTTTCTCTAAGTAGTTTCTTCACATTTAAATATTAAATTTTATTTTTTTTAAATGAGCTGAAATGTAAATTGTTAGGCTAATTTTTATCTATACAGTTTTCTAGACAAAAATACCATAAATTAACTGGTATTTTTTATTTTCCTACAAGGAAAGCGTAGCTTTGTGTTATAATACATTAATATTTATTTATTATAAGTCATTGCAATGGCAATAAAAAAATCTATAATAAAAAAATAAGTTGGTATGATGCAAAACATCAAAGCTTTATCTATGTCAGGTCTTTGTTAGACTAAAACGTGACGAATACATTTTTTTAAGGCGCGTGAAACGGCAAGTGCATCCATCTCCTTCACTAGCTCCTAAAACGCGCTGCGTTTTCTTTCCATTTCTCTTGTATACGCCCATATGTGTGGCCCTATTAAACTCACAGCAGCCGCTCATCCTCAGCCGCATCCTGAACCAAACTCCCGGAGTTGCGCTCTGAAGGTCCCCGACGCACCGCACCATGAGGCGGACTGTCCCGTGCGGCTCCCCGGGCCACACCGCCGCGCTCCGGAAGGCTCTTTCTCTCTGTGCCAGGGATCAGTGGCAAAGCAATACAAGCCTTTTTACTATTTTCATTCCTTTCCCCCCCCATAGATGTACACAGAACTTCTTTTTGTTCATTTTTTTTTTCTTTTAACTGGAAAAGGGGGCGCTGGTTTTGATCACATGATAAGAATTCACCTGAGTTAGGAAAAAAATGTTTAAAAAAAAGGAAAGAGGAGGAATAAAAGAGGCACAGAATAATCATTGTCAGGACTCTTATCAGAGTCAACATTCATTGCTAATGAAAAACGTGGTGACGATTAGGGGCCGGTGTTAGTCGCATGCCGGAGATACAAGGGCTCATTGTAGTGAGGAACAGCGCTTGTATTTGTGTGTGAGCGGCCCATGATGTCCCCTCTGGTCTGTCCTTTACGTTTATATACAAGTGCTGTTGGCTTTTAACGAGCGCTCATGTGTCAGTCTGTGGAAAGGTGTTGATCCAGTTAGAAAACACGCGAGACCTACCAGCTGCGTGATGTGCTAGGCCACAAAACAAACACCTGCCAAATATACAAGCATGCATTTTAGATGCTCTTAAATGGAAAGAAATACGTTTTATCCATTCATATGTAATGAGGTGAAATTCCCATTTTTAAATTCTGTAATAAGACAAATAAATGCATTTTTTCCCAAAAACATTAGCTTATTGACAAAAAGGCTTCATTCCAAACACATGTTTATAGGGTAAGTATTAAAGATGCTTAATAAAGGATTTTTCAGCCTAAAAGACAATGGTTCATCAAGAAAAAACACATTAAAAGAGATTATCACCAGAATTCACTGTTGACCACAGCCTAATTGTTCTGTAGATCTGTAGAGATTAAGATTAAATACATTTGATGCATTAACAAGCTAAATATATCCACAAAAACTTCCTCGGTTAAAATGTGGCTTTTAACAAAAGTGTTACCTGTTGTTTTAAAGTACACTATATTGCCAAAAGTATTTGCTCACCCATCCAAATTATTGGAATCAGGTGTTCCAATCACTTCCATGGCCACAGGTGTATAAATTCAAGCACCTAGGCATGCAGACTGTTTTTACAAACATTTGTGAAAGAATGGGTCGCTCTCAGGAGCTCAGTGAATTCCAGCGTGGAACTGTGATAGGATGCCACCTGTGCAACAAATCCAGTCGTGAAATTTCCTCGCTCCTAAATATTCCACAGTCAACTGTCAGCTGTATTATAAGAAAATGGAAGTGTTTGGGAACGACAGCAACTCAGCCACGAAGTGGTAGGCCACGTAAACTGACGGAGCGGGGTCAGCGGATGCTGAAGCGCATAGTGCGAAGAGGTCGCCAACTTTCTGCAGAGTCAATCACTACAGACCTCCAAACTTCATGTGGCCTTCAGATTAGCTCAAGAACAGTGCGCAGAGAGCTTCATGGAATGGGTTTCCATGGTCGAGCAGCTGCATCCAAGCCATACATAACCAAGTGCAATGCAAAGCGTCGGATGCGGTGGTGTAAAGCACGCCGCCACTGGACTCTAGAGCAGTGGAGACGCGTTCTCTGGAGTGACGAATCGCGCTTCTCCATCTGGCAATCTGATGGACGGGTCTGGGTTTGGCGGTTGCCAGGAGAACGGTACTTGTCTGACTGCATTGTGCCAAGTGTAAAGTTTGGTGGAGGGGGGATTATGGTGTGGGGTTGTTTTTCAGGAGCTGGGCTTGGCCCCTTAGTTCCAGTGAAAGGAACTCTGAATGCTTCAGCATACCAAGACATTTTGGACAATTCCATGCTCCCAACTTTGTGGGAACAGTTTGGAGCTGGCCCCTTCCTCTTCCAACATGACTGTGCACCAGTGCACAAAGCAAGGTCCATAAAGACATGGATGACAGAGTCTGGTGTGGATGAACTTGACTGGCCTGCACAGAGTCCTGACCTCAACCCGATAGAACACCTTTGGGATGAATTAGAGCGGAGACTGAGAGCCAGGCCTTCTCGTCCAACATCAGTGTGCGACCTCACAAATGCGCTTCTGGAAGAATGGTCAAAAATTCCCATAAACACACTCCTAAACCTTGTGGACAGCCTTCCCAGAAGAGTTGAAGGTGTTCTAGCTGCAAAGGGTGGACCGACGTCATATTGAACCCTATGGATTAGGAACGGGATGTCACTTAAGCTCATATGTGAGTCAAGGCAGGTGAGCAAATACTTTTGGCAATATAGTGTATATCATTAAAAAACTGATTTCAACTGCAAAAATTGAATAATTTAAGAAATTTTAATGTAAGCAACTTTTGATAACAGCAAAATAACTTGTCGGTGAAGATTCTTAGTCATCCAGGTCATAGTCATTCCAAAGAAGTTAACAAAAATCCACTGGACTTTCTTTCCAAGTTTAAAGACTTTTCCCTTCCTATCCAGGAAGCTTTTTAAATAAATAAAAATAAATAAATAAACCTTTGAATTGAAAAAGCTTTCTTGATGGGAAGCAAGACATCTTCAAACTTGGAAACAGTCCCGTGGATCTTTTTTTTTTTTTTTACTTGTTTGGAATGCAAAATGACTGGAGCATGGCTACTTCTCAACGTTTTCAAACTTTGGACATGAAAAAGATTGTATATATTTATGTTGATGACAGCAGATATTTTCTTTCATGTCAAAGGGAAAATAATTAAGTTGGTAAAGTGGCTTTTAATTTAAACTGATAAAACAAACTGTTAAGTTTTTGCCACTTAAGTTGGTGTAATACTGCACATTTTGTTAAAATTGATTTCAACTTAACATTGCTCAGAACCAAAAATATGTTTAATAGGAATATGTTTTAGAAATGACCAAGAAAAGTAAAATGCTGTCATTCAGTAAAATTTGTTAGATTCTTATAATTCTTCTCAATTGATATTTTTCTTAAGTTAAAAGGTAAAATTAGAAAGGGTTAAAGACTTTAAATGTTGATAAACCTATTCGAATAACTTTATTTTTCTTCACAAACACAGTCAAATATTTTCTGGTTTAGAGGCTCAGCTTGAAGTCAATTGCTGAATCTAGTTAAAGCTGAAAATAAATGGAAATTCTTGCTCAAACACAGAGACCGTCTCGACTAAAAGTCAAATGTTGGGTTGAATTTGTGTTGAACTCTCTGAGCTGGAAATTAAACCCCACTAAAAGCCAGAGTGTCGCCAATCTTTAAACACTGCCATTTGTTATAGTGTTTCTATCAATACAAGCCAGAAACAGCATCTCAGTTTTATGTTAGTGTTCAAGCACTAAAAATAAACATGTTAACCAATAGATAATATGCTGCACTGGGTAAATAAAAGTGAAATGCGAACATTTACAACTTTTAACTTCATCCTATATGACTGAAAGCCACATTGGAAAGTGAAATAGAAAATTCTCATTCAACTCCTACTGGGATGAAAATCCAACATCATATTACAAAGACAGAGCATCATAATAGGGGTTCTTAAGTTTGACTGATTTACTGTAAGAAAATCCATACAAGCGAAATAACTATAGCAACTGGTGAAAAAATAAGAGAACTAAACAAACTAACAATATGAACCAACTCATTGTTGTGGTTGTTCAAGTTAGTTTTATAAATATGTTGTTTTTTTAAAATCAATTTCAATGTGAGAAGAAATTTGCAGAAATTTACATTTTTAAAACATTATATTTCAATAAAACAAAACAAAACAAAGCAATAAAACAGGCAGGGCTCATTTTATAAGTAGTTTTTTTTTTTTTTTACAAAACATGTATGCATGCAGTGTTGGGCTTTATTTAAGGTAGTTTGTTTTTAACAGATTATTTGAGACATGGAATAAAACTGATATCTTTTTTTATACGATAGATAGATAGATAGATAGATAGATAGATAGATAGATAGATAGATAGATAGATAGATAGATAGATAGATAGATAGATAGATAGATAGATAGATAGATAGATAGATAGATAGACCAATCAGACTCCTGCATCTTTATACATGCGCTCTGCTTCTTTAAGACCCGTCCCCAGTTTCTTTTTCTTTTTTTCCTCCTGTCCTTGCACAAGGGGCTCTTTAAGCCCTGGCACAGACACACAGAGCCAGCATTCATTCTCGGGCTGCGAACGAGGGGGCTGGGGAGCGAGCGTCACTTTGGAAACTCGGGAACTCACGGATTCTCGTGCAAAACCGGCGACCTCCTTTTCTCATTCCCGAAGTAAGGCGCTTAGCATTTCAAACCTTTTGCTCTCTGCTGATTGTGGCTGCCCTGGCTCCGAGATTTGACCATTTATCTTCCTCAAAACCTTAACTTCATATCAGAAATGTAACGTTATTTGATTACTGATAAAGAGATGCAGGATTATTGTTTTTTTTTTTTTTTTTTTTTTTGGCTTTAAGGTTTTGATCTTCCAGGTGTTTTTATCAACATCTTGCTCCGAAAAGCTTTTATTATTTGATGCATTATTGTTAGATTATTACTTTAATTTGTGGAATAAGTGCTTCTGTTTCACATTGATTCCCTGATGTGTTTTTATTGCAACGTTGACCAAAGTGTTTTTTTTTTATGGTGTCCAACTGCTGAAACTCTATTTTGCGCACTTTTAAACTATCTTTTATACTTTAAATTTAATGTTTCTGCTCGATGGGTTTTGACTAGCCTTACAGTCTAAAAAGAATAACAACAACAAAAGTTTTGGAGCAAGCAAATTAAGGCCAACTTATTGGCCAGTCAGGCGGTGATAATGACGTCTCATCGCCCGAATTCTTTCTGCCCGGAAAATGTGCTTATAATACTCTACAATATAACCAGAAAGTTCAATTTCTTCATTTTTTAAAGCAGTTTAGATAATCTAAAATGTAAAGTCGTTTATTTTTTATTATTTGCATAAGCGTCACCAGCAAAGCAAAATGCTGAGCATTTGTTTTTCCTTTTACGCGCAGCATTTAAATCTCTTGGGACCCAAATGACAGCCTGCAAATTGGGACTTGCAGACCAGGTGGTTAGCGAATATTTAAAATGGACAGGTGGTTGAGCTTCTTTCACCTTTTTTTATAGGAATGAATACCATCGGCACCCATTACTTAGGCTACTGTCTGTAAAACACACTTATCAATTCCTGAAGGTATCTCATTTAGAAATCCAATCAGCAGGAAATTGTGTTTGCAAGCGTCCATAACTGTGTAGTTCAACAGTCTCTTTGTTGTGTACAAAAGTTCGCCTTTACGGAGGTTAATTTTAAGGGAGGGGTAAATTGATGTATTTTTTTAAGTGCTGGTGGACTTTCTCCCAGTTTTACAAATAAGCAGTGTCTCGCTTGTGCAAGCGTAAAGGAAACGCGCGCCCTCAAGGTTAATGTTTCCATCACCTCGCCAACGATTATGCACCAGAGCAGAAATCCGAGCTCTGTGCTGCTGAAAGTACTAATCCTACACGATGCTTAAAAAAAAAAGTTTTAGAAAGAAAAAAACAATATTTTCCTTTTTTTTTTCTTTAGGATCAACTTTCATTTCAGTTAATTTGATACGTTTCACAAAACAATATGACAAGTTATATATTGGAGCAGAAGTATATCATTATTTTTTTTTATTTATTTCATGTTTTCCAAGTGAAATAGTCCTGAAAATCTTCTTACCTGCTATAATCAAGAATACAGAGTTTGGTGAAAAGATGGTGGCAGGGTCTGATTGGCAAAAAAAAAAAAAATAAGAAGAAGAATAAATAAACAAAAATAAACAAAGAATAAACAAATCATGCACTGGAAATTAAGTCAATGAAATAATTATTTGAAATCATGAAATTACAAATTGCAATTTCAGAGGTAACCAGTTCATCCACTTGGTGGCGCATCTACCCATCTAAGGGTTTGCAATTATGCTTTATCAAACTTAATTAAAGGACTAATGTATTTTGTCATCTCAACTTCATCTTCATTTGTACTGGTGCCATGATCATCCCTATAAGTTTGCTTATATGCATTATGAATTTAATGAATGGAAAGCACAGGTTGAAGAGCCACACTGTTTATTTACTTAATGCATTTATATTTTCTAAATATATCTTAGCCATTTATTAGCTTTTCGTAGAAACCCGTTTGAACTGCACAATGAGAACTGGATATGACAGTAAATAAAAAAAAAAAAAAATATATATATATATATATATATATATATATATATATATATATATATATATATATATATATATATATATATATATATATATATATATATAAATGTGTGTTTGCAGTTTTCATGCGTTTCGCCCCAAGATTAACAATGACCCCCAGAAGTCTGCCCTTAACTACACTTTGTGGAAGCGCCCCTGTCTAGGTGAACATACCATTATGACACAATTTAAAATCAACCTGATTCATAGTTGGTTGAATTTTATTTTTAAACAAGTAAGCAGGGTTTGCTGAATTCATGCCATATACCAAAACATTTGCTGTTCCAGGTCCTCGCTGTTGGATTTCAACCACAGGACACACGCAGGAGAGAGAGAAGTGAGGAAGGAAGTGAGGCTGGGTGAGTTTGGCACAGACCGCTGTCCATTAGCAGGTAAACTGGGGTCCAAGGTGCGCACTGAGCCGCCTATGATACCAACAACACGGATGGAAAGAACTTTAATGTGGAACCCTCACAGAGTTTTGCAACGGAGGCTCAGAGTAGAGACAGACTGGCAGTTTATATTATAACTTCAGAGGAGGAAAAAGAGACAGAACGCAGTGCTGCCAATCGGTGCGTCAGTCCAAGTTAAACAGGAGCAGGAGCCCGACAGGTAGAGCTGAGCTTTCAGGAAGGTTAAGGTCCTCTAGAGGAGTATAAGAGTATAAGAGAGAAAGAGAGAGAGAGAGGGGGGGCAAAGAAGATGGCGAGAGAGGAGCAGAGCTTTTCAGAAGTGGAGCTCAGTCCCGGCTTGTCGGATGACAGTCGCTCCCTGTCCCCGGGTCATTCCTCCGGGGCGGCAGGTGGACTCGATTCGCCTCTCGGCGGGCAGCAGCCGCAGCTTGCGGCTCTGGATGACGCCTCTGCGGGCTGCTCGTCCGTCAAGTCCGACGACGAGGACGAGCGCTTCCCCGCCGGCATCCGCGAGGCGGTGAGTCAGGTGCTCAACTGTTACGACTGGACCATCGTACCGATGGCCGTGCGCGTGAGCGCAGGAAGCAAGAGCAAGTCGCACGTGAAGAGGCCTATGAACGCCTTCATGGTGTGGGCGCAGGCTGCACGGAGGAAACTGGCCGATCAGCATCCCCATCTGCACAACGCGGAGCTGAGCAAGACCCTGGGGAAACTGTGGAGGTGAGGGGCCCAATGGGGGCCGCTGATCACTCAGCTGATGCTCAGTGGTGAGGGGCCCGATGGGGGCCACTGATCAATGACCTGACGCTCACATTCAGAATACTTACAGAATGGAGAGACAACATCAGAACTAAGAAAACTTGATTGTTGAACAGGAACCAAAACTAAATAGAAAATAATTGGATTAAATGTGCAGGAAAGTGCAAGCCATTATACAAAACATCAATTGAAGAAAACAAAGCATATCAAAACATATATAGTGTCTAGATAAAACAACAACAAAAGGCACCTTTAATAAATGTACCACACCCTTTTCCTTTAGATGTTTTATGTGCTTTAAGGGAACATGCCTCATCTCAACCCCCTTTAGCAGGGGTCTACAACCTGTGGCTCCAGAGCCACATGTGTCTCTTTGGCCCCTTCAATGTAGCTGCAACAACACCAAATAAGAAATTAGTTTAGGAATTAAGGCTATAAGAAAGGATTCTAGTGTATATTTTAATTCAGTGTCTGCATAAATTATCTACAATAGTACAATATATATATATATATATATATATATATATATATATATATATATATATATATATATATATATTTAGCTTTAATGTACTTTCCTGTTTTTAGGGAGACTTCTTTCATATTTTTGGTGGATCACTTATTTTGCCTCATTCTAACATATCAATGATTCTTTTTTTTCTCTAATTAAGAGTAAATGATTTATGGTTCAATTTCAATATTCATAATATCTTAATTATAGCTCTTGATACATTTCATTTTGTAGCAACAGTGGCAAAAGCAGCTCTTTGAACTGAACAGGTTGCAGGCCCCTCTGTAGATGTCTTGACAATCACACTTAGACTAAGAAATAGAGTTAGAGTTAATTTCCCAGAACTTTTCTGCCTTAAGATAAGTAAGGATAATTTAAATATTTAACCCACCTTTCACACACAGCACATTGAACATAATAATTCAATAATATTTTGCATCAATGCATATTTATTTACTTTAACACAACCGTTTCATGTCCTATCTTGTTAACGTGAACATTTCAGTTTTCATTTTAATAAAGAGTATACAAAATGCACAATAACATCTGCACAGATATGCCTGATAATTTGTAGGTCTTTAAAAATGTCGATAGTATCCAAATAGAGAAACTGTCTAGAAGTAGAGGATTATCAAACTGGAAAGCTTAGCTTTAAGTTTCACACAAGGAACAACAAGGAGATTCTTGGAATAAAAAGCTGGGGGGAAAAAAACAAACAAAAAAATCAGGAGCAGTTAGGTAAAGGTTTCTGTAGAGTCCTGCAACTTTGTTTTTGCATCTTGTGGATGTTTACACATCATTTTTAAAGACCTCTTCTCCTCTTGTAATCATTAGTTTATTAGTTGTTGTTTTTTATTTAGTCTTTTAGAGTTGCTGATAGATGCATTTGGTAAGTTCCTACAAATTTAAATTAAGGTTCCAGTATAGCACCTGCAGGTTTCAGAAGGCAAACAGACGTTCTAGGAACTTACGGGTTCTTTTTGGTGCTACAAATGGTAAAAATGCAACAACTAAAGCAAATACATATTAAAATGGTTATGTGCTGTGTTCAAATCGAAATATGTATTTGCATTCAACAGTTATCAGGAAAAGGTTGTTCCACCCTTTGCTTACAGAGAGGCTTCAAATGTTTGTTGGTTCTAATTGTTGGAGCGTAGTGAGATGACACCATGTGGAAGCGGTTCAAAAATTACTTTTATCTAGCAATCAATATTAAAAATAATTTAAGGAGACTGCTCGTTCTGCATGATGCTTACCTTTATTTGGTCACAACCAACCATTTGTGCAAATTTTGTTTTTGTGAGTGTCTCATGATCACATGATTATGACTAAACATTACTCAATGAGTTTCTTCAGTCAAGATATTTTCTTAACATTTTATACTACATCATTAATTTCAGATGGTATGAATTGCATATTAACGATTATAAATCTCCAGAAGTCTAATTCTAAATCATTGCATTAACTGCAAACAAGTTTAGATCTTCTTTCATGAAAACTCAGATCTAAAGTTTAAAGTTGGACAGTTATTTTTGAAAAACAATAGTTCCCAATTAAAGTCAAGAGGCTTAGTAAAGGGAGTTTAACTTGATTGGATAAAATATAAATCTGATAAAGAGCTGACCTTGGGTTCAGGCAGTATCAGTCAATTGGCCCTGAAACACGATGAACAGGGAGGCTAAGGAAGGTCGGGGCTTTCTCATGCCATCCCTGCCAGCAGCTGTAATTGTAGGAGTTCAGTACCATGATCCTAAACAGGATGCAACCCTGGCCTTTTTATTTCATTACTGAGTAAACCCCCCTAGCAGGCATATCTATCAGCTTTGGACTTTTAACAAATTAAGATTTCTGAGGAACCAGAGAAGACACTGACACAAATATGCTTTGTTAAAACCTAAAAACACCTCAGAGGATCATATTTTTATTAATTTGTTCTCCATATTTTACAGTGCCTTGTAACAATGATTTGTTCTATTAGAGAAGGCAAATTAGTTTATAATTGTGAAGGAGGCAAGGGTTTCATTTCATTTATTGTAGGATTAGATTGAAAAAGTGCAATGTACTTTTCTATCCCTACTGACAAACATAGTGGTGGCAGCAGTATGCTGTGGGAATGCCTTGTTTCAGCACTGATAGAGAAGCTATGTAAGGGAATATGAAGGGTTCTGTGTTTCATCCAGTCAGCTGAGTACAAAGGCTTTGTGTAAAACATGAAATCAAAAGGACTTGTTTTAGATTCAATAATATTATAAAAACATAATGACAGATTATTTCAATCATTACTTATATCCGGCATATATCCTACTTAACAGTAAATAATTATGTCTCATCTAGGATTGGTTGAATTTCTTTGAGCTTTTTAAGCTTCCTGTAAATCAAATTGATCTACTAAAATCTGTCCTTTCCCTCCAAGGCTCCTCAAGGAGTGCGACAAGCGGCCCTTCATTGAAGAGGCCGAGAGGCTGAGGAAGCAGCACAAGAAGGATTACCCGGACTACAAATACCAGCCCAGACGCCGCAAAAACGGAAAGCTCGGCTCCGGGTCAGGAAGTGAGGGCGATGGCCATTTGGAGGGTGAGGTCACCCACAGCCAGTCCCACTATAAGGGCCTCCAACTGGAAGTGGCCCACAGCGGGGGAGCCACGTCCCCTCTGGCTGATGGGCACCCCCCTCATGCTGTAGGTGGGCTGAAGGCTCCCTCCTGCTGAAACCCCTTAGATACTATCACTGTCACACTGTTAGATCTATAAGAATTGCAAATACAAATGATGGTACAGCTTTAGGTAAAATTTTCTTACCTGTGAGACAAAAGAGGGGTAATAATCACTCTGTGTCTTTATAGGTCAGAGTCACAGTCCTCCCACACCTCCCACCACTCCCAAAACTGAATTCAAGAGAGAGGGAGCTGGGAATGGCAGCACCCGTGGCCCCATGGTAGCAGAAGGTGCTTCAGGATCTGGCAAACCTCATATCGACTTTGGCAATGTGGACATTGGTGAGATAAGCCATGAGGTGATGGCCAACATGGAGCCATTTGATGTCAATGAGTTTGATCAGTACCTTCCCCCTAACGGGCATCCAGGGGCTGGGCAGATTGCTGCAGCAGGAGGTGCTGCCGCGGCTTCTCAGGCCTCTTCCTATGCCTACGGCATCTCGACGGCTTTGGCTGCAGCCAGCGGACACTCAGCAGCCTGGCTTTCAAAGCAGCAGCAGCAGCAACACCACGGCTCCTCAATGGGTTCGGATCCATCCAAGGCGCAGATCAAGAGTGAGGCGGGGGGTCCTGGGGCTCATTTTGCTGACGCAGCCTCACCAGGTGCCCATGTCACCTACACGACGCTCAGCCTTCCCCACTACAGCTCCGCATTCCCCTCTTTGGCCTCGAGGGCTCAGTTTGCAGAATATGCCGAGCACCAGCCCTCAGGGACATACTACGGCCACTCGGGCCAGGCATCAGGGTTGTACTCTGCCTTCTCTTACATGGGACCCTCCCAGAGGCCCCTATACACAGCCATCACTGACCCATCCAGTGCCTCGCAGTCGCACAGCCCGACTCACTGGGAACAGCCCGTCTACACAACATTGTCGCGGCCATGACAGATAGTGAACCCAGAAAGAACCGGTGCAGGTTCAGCCCCGGTGTCAGACCAAAGCAGGAGAGGCGGCGGCACCAACAGCAGCTCTGTTGGTCACGTCAGAGATAGAAGTGCTCTGGTCTGGGGGGAGTGGGCTGGCACTGGGGGAGTTGGCTGGGGAGGCAGAACGGGTCACACCTTCTGATCCCAGCCAGATGCAGAGAATGCCGTCACAGCGCAAGATTGAGTATCAAGCGTTGGGCTTTTGAATCGCGTTTTATTTACTGACAGCACTCGTTGTAGGAGTCTGGGAGAGTAATACCATGGCGATACAAAGAAAAACACCCATTCAACAGCACTGCTGCAGAGCTTCAGACACTCAAAACATCACAACTAAACATTTATAAGGGGAAGAAGAGATTAAATCACCATTATTGTGAAGACTTCCTGTGCATTACAGATGGTACATCAGCTTTTACAAGCCTTTTCCTCAGCGAGGCCTTGTGTTGTAAGGGGTTGTGAGGGGTCTAACTAAAAGCAAGCCAAATTCTGTTTGTAAGAAATGCATCAAATGCCACACATTGGGGCTTTCCATTCTAACTCAGGACTGATCTCTAATCTCCCGCATTATTAAAACAGCATTATTTTCAGTTTACACATTTGCATGTGTTCATCCGACGCCTCGTTGTAAAAAAAGCAAACAGACACCAGTTAAGCAAAGTGCGTCGCATGTTTTCACTGAACTGTGCGCCGTCTTCGAGATAGGCGACGAAGGCACCTGCTAAATATTTATGCCTGCAGATGCAAACTTTTTGTAAGATGACCAAAGTTTTACAACCAAAACTTTTGATGTTTTCTATAGAAGAAACAGAAACTTTCATAGATGTTTCTCCCAACGTGACATCCCAAACTACCTGACATTCTGTAGTTAAGTAGACCTTTTTTTTTTAGGTTTAGCTTTACTTTGGAAATGTTTGTGTCAAAATCTACGTTTGCCTCTTTTCTTTTACATAAGCACTGATAAGTATGAAGATTTATGAGCTTTTTTTTAACAGTCATGTTCAATTTATTCTTTTTATTGTTCGTGATAAAAAAAAATGTGCCACAGAGAACACTTTTTATTGTATTTGCTATTAATACTTTGTTTTATATATATACATTTGCCATCACTAACTACACTGGAAGACTTCACTGTTGTTTCTCTCTTTGGAAAAGTTCAGTATTCAGTGTTTGTAAGTCCAACAGCTAGCTGCCACATGTGAAGTGTTTTAATGCAGTTCGATATTAACTGATGGAATGTGCCTTTTCCTTATTAATGCGTACTAACGATTCATACAGAAAAGCAACACCTTCTTTGTCATTTGCTCTTTATTTTCATAACTAATATCACTTTGATATATCAGCTTCTTTAAAGATTTGATTAACCTTAAGCAAAGGTGAAATATACAAAAATATTATTTGCTGTCTTGTGTAAAATGTATAATGATTTGAAACATGTTTAAATTTATGGCTTTCATTTTCTTTCACAGCTTTTTCTTGTAATTTGAACATTTACCTTCACAGATCGGCTCTTAATGTTTCGTTTCTTATTTAAGTGTATTTTATATTATTTTGCACTGCCATTTCCTTTTATTATAAACCCATATAACTGACACAGAGTTGATGTTTTTGAGCAGCAGATTATGACTAAACCACATAAAAACATGAGCTCAAAGCCTTAAAATATGAAAATTATATGTGCTCTTTTTTTCTTTTTCTTTGAATAAAATGATTTGTCTGCTTGAATATGATGCTGCCTCTTTGGTTATTCTAGTGATAAGATTTAAACTGTTAGGCTGACTGAAAATTAAGAAAAATAAAACTGATCATCTGAACCTATGAGATTCTTCTTTTGAGTAAAGAACACCACTGCTTCAAAGTATCATAGTTGCATACAAAAAAGTATAAGAGGATTTGAAAGATTTACCTAAAACAAAAAACTCAATTATTGTTATATTTTTCATTTATATTTTGATTTTTCAAGATATATATATCCCAATCTACATCAAAAGTTATTCAATGTGTCCATTTTCAGTGCTTGTGATAGAATAATAGACTTCTATTATCCGTTCTGCAACTTAAGCACCTAATTAATGGGACTTTGTGCTCGAGTTTCATGACTTTGGACAGTTGCTTGACAGACGTCCAAATGCATTACCTGGAATGTAGACAGCAGACCTTCAAACATGACCCTGCAATCCCTATATAGCCCTATATTTAATCTGTGCTTTTAATTATGGGTTATACATGCAAGTAAATAAAATGGCCAAACACTACACTGTAAAAACTGCTGTCTTAAAAATACCAAACCCTTTTTATTTCCACTCTCAAAGGTTGTGGATTTTCAACTAAAACCTGTGTTAAAGAGACTCCTGCCTAATGTAGAGGATGCCAATGGGTGGGTTTGGAGGGATAAACCCTAATCTGTTATATTGGATACATAATAATGTAAATTTTAAGATACATAAAAAATATATATATATTTTATTTTTCTTTATTAGAGATTATATTAAGTAATACATTTTTGGAACTTCTGGGCTCCTCGATGCCTCTTTCATATAGAAATACAACATAAACAAATAATTAAATCAAGATGAAAGCAAAAATAAATACTAAAAAAAACTGTATCAATCTCAGTCTGTATATAAACTTTATGACCTTTATTGGAGAATAAACATGTTCTCCAGACTGAAGCCATTAATATTACAAAAAAGCCAACCGTCTCAATTGAGATTAATTTAAGCCTAATCAGACCTGTGTTTGTCTCTCCTGTTTTAGTTGGCTTCTTATTGTGTAGTAGTGGGAATTTAAGAAATTATCTCTGTTAGAGAGCTTCTCCAGCTCTGTGCTGCTGAACACCTGGATCCAGTCTTCTCATAAGGCTGATTAGTGCTTATGAGGAGCTGTAGGAGCATCATATCTTTGCAGGAATGAAAACCAACTGGAACTTTTCACATATCCTTTCCGACCTAAGGGGGGGGTGTACCAGCCCACTGCTGTTTGCAGTTTTATGCTCTCATCAGCCACTTCACCAGCCTGCCTGCTCTCCAGCCTGTTGCTCACTTCAAGAAATCATCTCTCCTGGATAGCAATCTGACTCTTTTGAATCCTGGACCTTCTTGAAAACAAACCTGGGACCTAACAACCCCAAGCTCTCACCAAGTAACCCCTCATCTCATCTGTTTTCAGGCCAGCTTTGTTAATCAGCCTCTCTCCTCTGTGGAAGATCTGGAAAAGAGAGTGCACAAACTCCAACCCTCCTATAATACTGTGCTGGCCTTTGTGGAACCTATCGCCTTGTTGAAACTTTTGTGGATATTCTTACCTTAAATATCTTAAATATCTTACTTTGATCTAGACTCCTCTGTGATTCTGCCTGTGGGTCAAGAAATGATCACCCAGTATGACAGAAGCTTTAGGTGACAGCCGTTCTTTTCTAAATTATTGTTAAAGTGAACCGGAAATGTTCGGGTAAATGTTTCCTAGAGGCCAAACAGTTAAAGTTTAATCCGTGGTCTAATCATAAGACATTGATTTAGTGTGATGTTTTTAGTACAGGGGCCATAACAGTTGGATCCTCTCTAGAACCACCCATGCAAATTGTGAGGATGTGACGTTGAGTCTTATTTATTTAATTCATATTTTTCCATCAAGTCTGGCCTGGCTTTTGATCGTCTCTCTGGACCAGCTGAGTGTAAGTTTTAACTAGTGGGGGCCCCGAATTATCTGCTTAGCCATGAGAAGAGTAGACACTAGTTCTTTCCCATCAGTCTTCAAAAGTCTTCAGTCTAACTGCTTTAGATTTTAGCTAGCTTGGGGGCCTCCTGCTGGTGTGGAGCTCCTTGGTTTGCCTCTGAGTTAATCAGGGTCAGTTTAAAGATTTCCTCTACCTAACTTGATCAAGTAGCCTAAAGAAGGAATGGTTGGTTTCAGATTCCTTGATACATGTTTCAGATTTCTCCTGGTTTCCATATTTGTTAGTTTCTCGTTGTACTGTGGGTTAGGCCTGACTCCTAATTCCCTCCCTGTAATTGGCTGTGTGATACTTTGGAAAGACAAAGAGGGCCATTGATGGGAATGTTTGGGGGAGGAAGGGAGGAAAGGGGAGAGTAAGGGAGCCTTTACCCAACTAACTGCTTCGTCTGTAGCTCCACAGGGATACAAAGGGACCCTTACTCTCGGCAATCCTCCCTGCTCATACCCTCCCCATCACTTCCTCCAACGCTCACCTATGAAATAAACCACATTTCTTCATCTCGTTCAACTTGGGATGGAGTAAAAGGTGCAGAATGTTGAAAATGGCAGGATTTGGGAAAGTTTGCAAAGTTAGACCCCGTAAGGAGGGTGTCAGGAGAGATACAAGCTGCTAATTATTTAGATTTAAATGTCTGCTCCTATTAATAGAGACAGACTTTGCATTCAAACTTTAAAATGGTTTATTTTGATATGGAAAAAATATTGACATGAAAAAAGATCTATGCATATAGAGCCACTGGATTTTGATCTTAACATGGATAAGCCACAGAGCTATGACCGTGTAATGTTGTTATATTTTAATAATAGAAACAAATTAAAACTGAGTGTTATGAATTAGCTCATTTTAACACCTTAATCTGTCGTAAGGACAGTTTATTGGTACAATAAGTGAAAGAGGGACAATAGGTTTGAAGTTAAATACAATATAGGGAAACCCACCTCAGGCTCTGCAGCCCTACCTGATGAAAACAAACGGCAGACAAAAAGTTAGCCTCAAATCATCTTGTTTGCTGTTTTTCATGTGGCCTGATGACCCTGCAGTGGTTGGTCGGATGATCATCACATGTCCTCCCTCTCTAACCCATGAGACGAGCACGGCGTCAGCCTGAGGCACTGTCCCCTCCAATCAAAGGACTCCTGGGTTAAAGATGTTTCACACAGATTCTTAAAAAAAAGTCATAAGTACTAAATAAGGACATTAAATTATGTCTGCCTGGTTCACACCCTGGATTCGGATCAAGTTTTAAAACACAACAAGCGCTGGTATAAGAATTTGCTCAATTTGAGACCTTGTCTCAATGATAAAGGTTACTGTAGATAGCGTTTTCAAGCATAAGCTCACAATCAACAAAGAGCCAAACTTCAGCATTTGAGTCATACTAAAGCCCAGACTTTGACTAGGCCAATCCAAATCTTTCCTTTTTTAAATTTCTGACCTTGTAGGGGAGCTTGTGGATATGCACTGAATCATTGTCCTGCTTTAATCCCAAGTAGGATTAAAGTTACAGTCACAAACTGATGGTTAGTAACAAAGAGGAGCAAATCATCAGGGCCCTGATGCAGCCCCAGATCATCATACTACCACCCCCATGTTTGACTGTCAGTATCCCTCTTACTTTTCAAGAGTTTTTAGTGCTTACCAAGTTGTTTTTGATAAATATCAGATGGGACATTGTGTTCTTTTTGGTTTTCTCACATGGGTTGCACTTTCACCCAATCTCTCTTTCCTAATATCAATTAAAACCGTAAGCTACAGTATAACTGAGGCAAATGAGGCCTGAAGGTGTTGCTCTGGGTTCTTTTGCGTTTTCGTTAGTGTTTCCTTTTAGAGTTATTTTGCGAGGCAGAACATTTTTTAGGTTTTCCTCTGGTCCATGTTTCAATGGTTGTGGTAATGCTGTGGTAATATTGGACTCCTAAAGCCTTAGAAATGGCATTGTAGCCCATGCTAAGAAATATCATTGCTTCATTTCTTATTCTTAAACATTATTGGATGAAAAGTTGTGTTTTCTGAATTTTTAAAATAGAAACTTATTTACAGTGGAAGCAAGACATTTTAACATAATATTTAAAACAATATAAGCTATAATTTTCTCAATTTCTGACATTAAATCAAAAATTTTTGCTGTTTAAGGTCAGTTAGATTTAACAATACAATTTTTGTTATGAAAGGTCTGCAACCTTTCATATCCAAACAGCCATTGTTGGTGGAGTGGAGGAGGTGTTGTGGTGTTCTAGTGGTCAGAGCATAGGGCTTGGAATCATGAAGTTGTGAGTTCAAAACCCACTCCCACAGACTGCCTGATTGCTCCCCGGGCGCTGCAAAATGGCAGCCAACTGCTCCCCAAAGGCGATGGGTTAAATACAGAGGGTTAATTACTCCATTGTTAGATCAATAAAGTTTTAGTTTTTTTTTTATTATTATTTGTTCTGAGTCTGACTAAGTAAAAGGTGTTTAGAGTTGCAAAATATTACATGACTTTTTATTAAAACACAATCTTTTATTTTTTCTAAATATCTGCGCTGCTGCACTTCATGGAATGGAAATGTTCATTTACTGTCTGAAAAGCTGTACTAAACGAAATTCCGTTTTGTATACACTGTGTATACAAAATGACACTAAAAGTGTCTAAGTCATCAGTAATTTTAGCTTTTAAAATAAGGGGAAAAAACTATTCATGAAGATGAGGCATTTATCTTCTTCTGTAGGGAAAGGACTTTTTACATCTATTTAATGTAAAAAAAAAAAATAGAATAAAACATATAATTTCTAAGCTAATTAAAAGGAAAAAGGGACTGAAAAGATATTTCTGGTCCTTTTAATGTCATTCTGTTGTGAAAATTCAATTCAAAATTCTGTTTAAAAACCACTAAAGCTTCTAGGACTGGTATTTCTGATTGTAGTACATTACTTGTTTCTCCATATCATTATTTAGAGCAATTTGAAAGGGTCCAAAGAGCCACGTGTGGCCCCAGAGCCACAGGTTGTAGACCCCTGCTGTAATATAACTCATACTTGTTCTCTTCATCTTACGCTTATCTGGGACCAGGTTGTGGTGGCAGCAGTCTCAGCAGAGTCGCCCAGACTTCCCTCTCCACAGACATCACTTCTTGCTCTTCTGAAGGAAAACTGAGGCCTTCCCAGATCAGCTGACAGCGTCAGTCCCTCCAGCCTGTTCTGGGTCGTCCCCTGGGTGTCCTCCTAGAGGGGAGGCGCCCGGAACCCCTCCCAGGGGTGGCAACCAGGGTGCATCTGAAACAGATGCCCAAGCCACCTCGACTGACTCCTTTCGATGTGTGGGAGCAGCAGCTCTACGCCAAGGTTGTATCCGGCATCTTGTTCCTTTGGTCTTGATCCAGATTTCATGACCATAGGTGGAGGAAGGAACATAGACTAGAGAGTTTTGTTCAGCTCTCTCTTCACCACAATAGTCCAGTGCAGCGCATCAATCCATCTGTCTGACTTCTGCTCCATTCTCGCCTCACTCATGAAGAGAACTGCAAGATAATTAAACTCCTCCACCTGAGGCAAAATCACTCCTCCGATCTGAAGAAGAGGAGTTGCTTTTTGGTCTTCAGGTCAATCGGCTGAGCCAGCAAAGCCAGAGTGTTGCCTGTTTCTTGCCACATGGACAGCGCTCTGCCACCTTACATGACCAGTTTTGTTCCCATGTAGTCACTGTAGCAGGTGAGGTCCAGCCTCAGGGTGAGAAGGGAACTATGTTGATGGCGAACTACAGTGAGACGGGCGAGGCCTGAGATACAAGCTTCTCATTAATGCCTCTGATATCAGCTGACTGAACTAGACACCCATCCACGATGTCAGCATAGTCCCTATCTGCTTCACCAACCCTCCTCTGCTAACCCTGGGGGCCTGCAGAGCTAGACCGAAAGGAGTGGACTTGTTTGTCCAAAAGCTTCTTGCATCCATGAATTAATAATTATAATTATTGATATAAAGCTTGTAAAAAAGTAATCTTCACTCAGCCATCACCAATGATGGTTTGAATAATCTAGCTCTCGTTTAGCACAGAGAAGCAGCATGCCAACATAATATATTTGGTTTTCTTTGTGAGACGTTTTGCTGCACAGCAGAACAATTGTTGCTTTAGGCTCTTCTAAAAGTAATGGCTGAAATCAGTCTTTTTAATTTAAGAGCCTTTTTATTTTTCTTCTATATTATCCATGTATTTGCTTATTTTAGTGGAATATTTGTTTTACTCAGTCTATAACTGAAAGTTGCCATTATTTCTTAGGAGAGATAATGACAATATAAGTAGGTCCATCATGTTTTTGGGATATTTTGCTGACTTCGGGGCCACAGTGGCGTCGGATGCAGGAGCTTGCCCTGCAACCAGGGGGGTTGTCAGCTGCATTGCCTACTGATGGTGGTCAAAGGGCACAGTGGCGCCTGGGTATGGCAGCCTTGCTTCTATCAGTGAGCCCCAGGGCAGCTGTATCTACAATGTGGCATGCCACCTTCAGTGTTTGTGTCTTAGAAACAAAGATTTTCAATGGTCGTGTAAGAATCTGGTTATTTCAAACAGTTGAATAAACTGTAGGGACACCAATGGATGCATTTTTAAGGAAAAATCTCAAACAGACTGCTTCCTTGTGTGTCACCATGGAAAAATCTAAAGAAAATCAGCCAAGGGTATTCTAAAGGGAACATAGACTTCAATAAAATCTTTATCTTTGAGTGTAATTTCCATTTGCCTGAAGGCGTTGCTTTCATCTGCTAAAAAATTAAAGGCTAGTAATAACAGGATGAAGATGTCCAACCATCAAATCATTCAGGAAGGTGAAGACTTCTGTGTGCCAAAGACAAATAGGTTTTGGTACCTAAAACAAATATAGACTCCATAACAGTTGGTATTATCCACAATTAAACAAATCCTGTACCAACATGGGCTAAAAGGTCAGAGAGGAAGAAGCCATGACTTCAGAACCAGTGTAAAATGCTGACATGATCCCCCCAGCTGTAAAGTACAGAGGTGGTAGCAGCTTGTCTGGTTTTTTTAATCGTAGGGAGGGTGGGTGCTGTTCTTAAAATAGATGATATCAGTAAATAATATTATGGGGAAGACATATTTAAATACAGCAAGGGCTTTGCAATGGATTTGAATAACTTTTACATCAAAATGTTTAGACATTGAAGATTAAAGGTTAATAAGTTTAATGTTTTGTAACTGTCGTCACAAAGACCTGAATATTTGTGAGCAGATCTAAAAAGTGTGTAAGGTCAGTCTGTCCTATATGCCAGACTCAGAAGGAACTGGCTAAAAATCCACCAATCAATCCAAACACCCTAAAAAACTGCTTTCCGGTATCAAGCAAAAAGAAATGAGATCCACGGTGGGACAATGACTTTTCATTGCTCTATAGATCCCATGCTCACATGCTTAGCAGATAATATCTACATCTTTTCACCAGTCACAGAGCCTTTTCTGAGACATGGCTAGTAATATTACAAACCTTTAAACCTCCTTTTTTCCTGCAGCTTGCAACTTTCTGCCCGAACAGCAGCTCACTCCCACAATAACAATAAAGAGACTGTTTAGCTGCTTTGCATGTGCGTGGGAAGAGAAGGGAGCCTCGTCGGGACAGTTTTTAAAGTTGTTTACCAGCTGGAGTGAACTGGCTACTGCGCTTGAAGGCAGCTTCTGAACTTCTGTATAAAAAGCATCCGGTGCTTTTATAGCTTTAATAGAAACATGAAAATAAACTAACTACAATCAGGGCTCTGACTTTGGTGAATTAACCTGAAATCTGTTTTACGATGTTACTCAGTTTTACATCAGGTTTTGTTTTTGATTCCTGACCCGGCTGTCTCTGCATGGAGTTTTCTCCCTGAAGTGTGTGTGGGTTCCCTCCGGGTACTCCAGCTTCCTCCCACAGGCTAAAAATATGACTCTTAGCTTAATTGGTTTCTAAATTGCCCTTAGACGTGTGAATGGTTGTTTGTCTCTGTGTTGCCCTGTGATGCACTGGCGACCTGTCCAGGATGTTCCCCGCCTCTCGCCCATTGACAGCTGGGAGCAGCCCTTGCTTGGGATAAGCATGACAGAAAATGGATGAACAAATTTTAGGACAATTCCAAAATATGTGATTGATTTGCCTCCACAGTTCAACACTTTTTCTAACAAACTTTAAATAGAAAGCAGTTTAGAAGACTATACAAAAAATGAAATTATTGAAAAACATGTCATGTAAGATGGGTGTAGCGAAGGCAGACAATTTCATGGATTATATTAATATGAAATAACGTAAGGTTTAATATGTGGTTTCTCTAAATGGAGATATTTTTTGTTGGTGCAAAGAAGTGGAGCACAAAATTATTAAGAATTAAAAATGATATGGATCTTAATTATCAAGATCTTATGTTTTCCACTTGTTCAAATTGTGTAACAAAGTGTATGACTATTTGTCTTTTTCTCTTTTCTTTTGTTTGAAATAAACCACTATGAAATTAAACAATTAACATGCAGTTTGGTCACAAAAATTGTAGTTTGAAAATATTAGGAAAACGTTTTGGTGATGAACTCAGGTTCTTCTCATTAAACCTATATTTTTTATATATATATATATATATATGTGTGTGTGTGCGTGTGGAGAAAACTAATTTGAAAGTGGTTTAGGGTTAAGGTAACAGAATCTATAGACTACCAAGTACACATACATAAAAAAAAAACTTGAAAAAATGTTGTTCCCAGATCTTATTCACTGTTTTATTCACTTACCAGGAACTAATCATGTTTAGTGTTGGTCCATCACAGAAAATAAAATTGCAATGAAGTTTGTGGTTGACAATTGGATGAACTGTTTTTCTTGGCACCTTGGTAAAAATTCAAAGACATGTCACTGTGTAATTGGACATTTGTATAGTCAAATCATAGACAAATTACTGACGTTTCATGTGTAAATTCAAATCTGCAAAACACCAGGGTGACACATTACGGTATAGTTAAATAAGGAAGCGGAAGCTTATAGAAAAGAGTTTATTCAGAACAATAAAACGGTTTCTTTACACAAATAATTTCTGTCAAAAAACAACAAATGGAATATTTCAACAAGGGACTATTTTATGAATTAAAAAAGGAAAAAATATGTTTAAGTGACATGCGTCCCTCTTGTGGCGCTTCCTTGCACTACAGCTGTTAAAACAGAATAAATTAATACTTCTGATCTTGACCCGCTTCAATCTGTGAGAATATTTGACAAACTGCAACACAGAGAATAGTGAAATACGGAGAGAGCAGATGGACCCTGACGCCGGATAAGAGGTCTAATCGGTTACAATGAGCTCATCACAGCCCCAGTCTTCATAGCTGCCATCAGGAAGATACCTGCGGATGATGATGGGGATCTTTCTGCTTCTGTTGGAATAAAACAACAAACTGAGATTAAACAAGAATTTTGTTCTGAAATGTGTGTGGATAAGAGAGGATTCAGCACTTTTATTGTGACTTACTTAAGTTCTTTCATAGCGATCTGCAAGGGGTCCGTTTCTCCTTCCAGCTCCACCATGACTGGAGCACACATGCTGTGTGAAAAATACATTAGGATAAATATTTATAGGATAAATTCACTGCATTAAAATTCCAATATTCTGCAAGTGTCGCAAATGCAAAAGTTGAATAACAATTTGGGGCACTTCTGAATATGTTTTAAGCATATGAAAAGCTGTTAGAGGTTTTGTGGTTTGATAAGGTGGTGGCTGTAAGTAGAGAGCAGATGCAGCATGGAGGGAAGTGGGAAAGAACTGATCAATCTGGTCTAATTGGTCATTAAAGAGCTGAATTAGTACTGACAAGTTTGCTCTGCATGGGTGCTGCCTCCTACCTGTTACACAATGCCTTGGCAGTGGCTACTATCTAAAGGATCTCACAGAGCAGGAGCAACATCAATCTACAGCATCTATGCTGAAACTAACATCCCCATGGTAGGGCGCCCTGTGTGGCTGAAACGATCAATTGGATTAATCTATTATTGAAATAATTGTCAACTAGTTTAGTAAATGATTAATCGTTAACTGGAGTATAGAGACTGTAAACATGCGTCTAGCTGACAGAGCACTTAGAGCAGTAATTATATCAAAATTGTAAAAAAAATAAATATATATAAACATTTGGCATTTAAGATAAACAAAAAAAAGGTTTTTGCCTGTCAATATGGTCTATCTAGAACTCCTAAAGTGGAAAAGTTTTAGTTTCACCTGGTTTAATTTCCTAAATATTTCCTAAAAAAGGAACCTTTTGCTGTCCAATTAAAAATATATTAATCAAAAAAATAATAATCAACAGATTAATCGATTTGCAAAATAATCGTTAGGTGTTGCCCTACTACCATGTACTTGGAAATAAGGCTTCTAACTGGGAGAAAAACACACTTGCCTCCAAATTGCACATGCAGACTCGGGGGATCAAAACAAGTATTTGTGTTTCCCTGCTATGTTTGGTACTTTTTATGTTCTGAAAACCGCAGGTTAAAATAGGAGGGCCAGGAGAATCCCACTGGTTTTTAGAGAAATTACTCGTAAATTCACAGACTCACAGCCTTCCTGTTAAAAAAATAAATAAATAAATATTGTCAATTTTAACATTTTATTTAGATTACAAAAATAAATCGTAATTAAAATAATCCTATTTATGATGTTTTCAAAATTAAGACCTACGAAAGACTAATTTAAGACATTTTAATACCAATTAAGGCTTTAGTTTTATTTTGAAGAATTCAATGCCTTTTAAGACTTTTTAAGGACCCACGGGAACCCTGGAAAAGGTTGTCTCCAGACAGATCAGGCTCAGCAAATAACAATAAATCCTTTCCGCAAATGTAACCTTACATATCAGAAAATTAATTAATTACCAGGGCTGTAGAATAAAGAAATGACAACAATACAGCTTGTTGGAAAATGTAAAAGAAAACTAAAACGTTATATTTTTTGAGAACTGATAAAAGTGGAATTTATTAATGTGGAAATGGTTAAAAATACATTTAAATGGCTTTAACAGTGACAGTGATAGCTGTTAACAAACAGAGAACACATGGAACATTCATGACTTTCCCAGGAGGCGTCAACTAACAAAATTATAGCAATTATAGTGAGGGTCAATATGCAACTCATTCAGGGGGTCACAAAAGAACATCTAAAGCCTTCCAGGAACCACTGGTCTTACTGGAGCACAGGATTGGACAGTTTAACAAAAATTACTTCTATGTGGGTGTTCCAAGTTACAAACCAGGGCCGACCCAAAAAACCGTATAAGAACAGTTCAAATGTGTCAACAAAACAAAAAAACCTAGTGATTCCCAGGATTTTTGGACAAAATAATGGCCACTTTTTCTAAGGATGTGAAACTATGCGTTCTGCATAAAAGTGGTACATTTAGTATGAAGAAGTGTGTCCATCTGAAGGAAAAACACAGAGATGGTAATAGGATGGTTGGGAGCTACTTTGCTGGTCTCAAATATAGACCACTTGCCAGTATTAATGAATTCTGTTGTCTGGCAGAAAATATGCCCATAAGTACAAAACCTCAGAGACAAGTGCTGTTGGGTTGTGCAGCAGAAAAGCAACCATGACTTTCCCACTTTTAAGGAGATCAGTTTATTTAAAGGTGTAGGGAAGGATGTTCTTTTTCCGAGTGGATCATAAAAATAAGTTGTCCTCTCAAGTGTAAATCATTCTGGTGATATGTTTACTAGGGATGGAACGGTTTTTGAAAACCGTCCGAACCGTTTGGTTCGACTGTCTCGGTTCGGTTCACGTGTGTTACGTTTGGTTCATGCGCTGCTCCTTTTTCTCATAGGCGAAGCGTGTACACTCCAGAGCAGAAGGTGGCGGTACTGCGACCAAAGCCAACCACCAGTAGTAAACAAGAAGAAGAAAAAGCGAAGCAGCTTAGCCGGGTGTAGCAGGGGAAAAAATCAGTTGTTGTGGAGAATTGTGTCGGAATGGCGAGTGGGAAAGAACAGGAGATGGAAGACGCGCCAGCAGCACTTTATAGGTCTGCTGTATGGGACCACTTTGCATTTAGAGTGACCTACGATGGCGGCGGAAAGAAAGTTGTGGATAAAAGTGCAACAGTGTGCAAGCATTGTGCAACATGTTTTGTTTATGCTAACAGCAACATGACCAACATGTCATGCTAACCCCGAAATCCCATATACTCCGTCAGCGCTCCGCCCCGCTGCGCTCCAGACCGCCTGCGCAAAGCAAAGTCTATAGCGTCCGCTGTGGCTCCCGTCCGCTCTGAGTTCCTTAGAGATCGTAGAGGGCATGCGTGAGATGATTAAATTCAAAGCAGCAAAACATGCGGAAATGATCCATTTTTTCTGCGAATCATTAAAAATAATTACAATTCATAAATTTTTTGGGATTTTTTTCATTAATTTCATTACAAAAAAAATTTTCATTAATTTTTATAATTTTTTATAATTTTTTTTATTTTGCACAAGTTTGCACTTTGTGTTTGATATGACAGGGAAAAAAATACATGAGTATTTTGAAACACAGTTGAACCACTTTTATTATTGTAAAAACAGATCGAATCGAAATTAATCAATTTAGAACGCTATGAATCAAAATAGAATAGATTCAGGATTTAAAATATAAAATAACCAGCCCAAATAATGGAAATACTGATTAAAAATTTGTCTTGTATTTACTCAAGTTGTCATTATTCAAAAATATATATATAATTTATTGATTTTAAAGGTGTATCTAGGTCAAGATGGAATAGAAAAGAAGAAAGAAATCTGTATAAAAAAAAAAAAAAGTAGTGTGAACTGGGGGATGTGAAGCCCTGACAGACTGGATGCTTGTTCAACACTCACGCTATCTGCAGAGCTCTGGTTCCCAGCACTCTGGCCCTCTCATACTTGGTCATGTACGGTGTGGTGATCCTCTTCTGGTTTGCCTGCTGTCCCTCTCCTGCAGGGAGGATCTGCACATTCTCCTGATCCTCCTGTTTAGCGGAGAGAAAGCAGAGTCAGACTACATGGCTGTGCCACAATGAGTCCGAGGTTAGCAACATTAGCTTCAGCGTTCATAATAATGCTTAGTTTATATCGATACTTACGTCTTCAACGTTCTCGAGGTCATCTAACCCCTCATCCTCTTCAGCGTAATCAAAATCTCCATCATCGAAGCTATATATTTAAAAACGCATGTTAGTTAACGTGCTAATCGTCGGTTAGCATCAGAATTATATCATTTACACATTTCTTTAACCATGAAGATGAATGTTTCCGGTTTTTGCTGCGTCAGTACTTACTTATCTTCATTGTCGGACATTTTTCTATTCGGAATTGGATTTTTTTAGTAGCTGATATTAGTGTTTATGTAGTTGAGGTATAATATTTGTTGTCAACATTGGCCCACATGAGCGTTACATGTAACCTCCGGTTGGCTGGTCCCACCGATAAATATTCCGTGTGCGCAAAGCGGAGGAACTTTCGAGTTCTGCTTCTTTTACTCAGTGGCCTCTACTGCCCTCTACTGGAGATAAAAAGTTTCACAGTCTTTGTTTACACTTTCAGGTTAATTAACATAATTTCTTCTAGATTACATTTCCTTTTGATTCGATTTTTATTCTAAGGGATGGATAAATTGCATGGAATAATGATGATGATTTCCAAATAAATAAACACATTTAACTTTTCTGTTTCCTCCTTTATATGATAAGATTTCAAATAAATATTTCCCTACATTTTTTAGTTCAGTACTTTCTATATTCTGGCTTACCTTCCTGTGTGACCTTGGCTCAACAATGTGAATCAAACGGAAAACAAACAAGGTAAATTTAAGTAATTCAATTCAAAACATTACATTTATAGAGACCCCTTATTCGATATTGAGATAATTTTGATAGACTTCCAACTAAAGAAAAACACGTATTTAATTTTCAATTTAAATTATAAAATATAACAGAAAGAAATATTAACACAAACATTTGGGCTTAAAGCCATGACAAGACCTCAAACCGGACAGTCACCCACAGTAACTTCCCTTCAAATGAGGCTTAGGCCAAAAAGGGAGGCTAATATTTAAATCAACCAAATGGAAGCTGCAGGTTGACCAAGCAGTTAAAGGGTCAATTAAAAGCAAAAGTGTGATAGGACTAGATGCACAGTCATCAGAGACAACCATAACCATGTGAGGATTGTAAGACAAAGCCCTTTAATGTGTTCTAGGGAGATTCACTAGAACTGCAGGTTGGCTAACATATCCATAACATGGGCTACAACATCAGAACTTCAGAGCAGACTCAATCATTAGCTTTTATTTTGGCTTTCTTCATTCTCTGCAGATATTAGTTACCAGCTTCAGATTCAGCCGTAGTCTGGTTAAGTTAAAGGTATCTTCTTTTAAAATGAGAGCAGATGATCCTAATTATAACCTTGTTGGCTCTAAATGCGGACATAACCAAAGTAACACCTAACATAGAGATAAATATGTTTTAACAGCATCATTTTGTTAAAGATGCTATTTTTTTCTTTTCTTTTTATAAAGTGGATGTTTTCCCATCAGGGCTTTCAGCAATAAACTTTTTCCAAACCTGACTACATACCTCAACACAACGTTAAATCAGTGTAAAATGATGAATGTTTATCAATGTAGATCTATAAAGGAATACAGAAAAATTCAATCATAATATTTAACTAAGAACAGAAAGGCATGATATTAAATATGAGAAGCAGATAAGCAGTAATTATGTTAATTAATCGTAATATTTTTGTTTAAGGATTCAAAAAAGACCAATGGATCAGTTCTATGAACAAGTTCAAAAAGCAGGACAGATTCTGTTTGGATCATTTGGATTCACCTTAATTTAATACAGACATTGAGCACTTTAAAAAAAAACAATGTGCAAAACAGTTAAGAAACAACACTAATAAAATGGTTTAATAACAGGACAAATTTGGTCTTTTAAAAATAGAAGTTGAAATAGGTTCAGCATATTTTTAACATACTGATGTTTTTTTTTTTTATAAACACAGTTGAGATGAGTAACTTTGAACATGGGTTATTATTGTGGTCAGGCTGCTTCTTCAGCTCTTTTTCTCCACTGGCTCCTTGCCGCTCTCTGTCTTCTAGTTCAGTATCTTAAAGACTTTTGAAGCCTTGAGCTTCCCTTTAGATTTTCTCAGCTCTTTCAGTCCGTCCTGCTGAAACCCTGAGGAGAAACATCAGTTCATTAGGAGCTTCCTAATCAACAGAGTTTGCATTTCACTGTGTAAAAACCAATTTCACTGATTATTCACCCTTGTTCCCTATGCTTTCAAAGTCTTCATCTCTTTCTCTGATGACAAAAAAACAACTGCAAGTTAACTTTTTTAAATTTGCGGGATGTTAAAAAAAAAATAAAAATAAATAAAAGAATCCTTGTTTTCTGGTGTATACCTGTCCTGATCCAAGGTGCTGATGATCTGGTTCCTCTGTTCAATAATGGTGACCAGCTCCGCCATCAGCCGCTCCTCTCGGCTTTTGTCCTCCTGACTCCAGTCTTTTTCTGATTTAAAAAAATATATATAATAATCCATGAAGATTAAACAAAGACCAACAAACTGATGGTGTTTACTATCAAAAGAGACAACTCTACCAGGTTTATTGAGAAGACATCTGAGCTCGTACTCCACATCTGCTTGTCTGTCCTCTAATATTTGCTGTTTAGTGCTGGAAAAAAAGTACAATTAAATTCCCATGTTTTGCCTCTCAGAAAATAGAAATTACTCATCAATTTTGTATTATCAAATCATTCTTTGAAGAATAAAATGTATTAGAACAACATTAAATAGCAAAGCTGTGGATGAATTAATGGTTTTTAGTGTTATTAATAATAATCTGCAAATGATTCATGCTATATAATCCTCAGTCAATACCTTACAGATTTACAGTTTAATGCAGCTGATTTTCACATCCTGTCACTAAAGGTTTGGCCGGATCTTCCTTGCAAAATAAATGTAGCAGGAAAAACTGAGGAATCTCATTCTGTAAGGATGTTTTTCTTAATGCAACACTGGTTTTTGAGGAGCAATTAATTTGGATTGTAGGCCACATTTGTAGTCTGGTCACTGTGCCGTGAACAAGATAATCAGAGGTGGTGACATCTCTGAAGGATAGAATACAGTCCCTGAAAGCAGAGCAATCAGATGGCCACTGTTTGCAGCACTCAGCTGCTTCCAGTTATGATGGGCTGGTTTTCCATTGACTATCAAATCCCACTTAAAGCTGTTTGACACATGCAAAAAGGATTTTCTCTGCTGCTCAGAGCATTTTTCATACAGATATGAGACCATTTAATGAGAAAATAGTCATAAAGATGTCACCGTGATAAGACTTATAACAAAGAAGAAAAATCTGCTAAACAAACATTTCCTTAGTTTTTGTGCAATGTTTGGTTCCAGCTTAAAGTTCATCCAAAGTAGCGGTTTATATTTGTTCTGACTTTGTCAGAATTGATCACTCAGCAAAATGGATATTCTTGAAAATGCATTAACGCGTGTAAAATATTGTCATAAAGGTCATGGAAAAAAATAAAATAAAATAAAAAAAAATCACCAGATTTCTCTGCTCTGAAAAGCTGGAATGCTGCAAACAAACTGACAGTAAATAGCTTTCCTCTGAACCGTCGCAGCGGTTTGCCATAATTCACAAGAAAATGGGAAAAACAAAAACATTCTCTGTATGGATTCCACACCTAATTCAGCTGCATGATGGCCCTTTCAGCCACACCCAAAAAATCCTAAGAAGAAAAAAAAACAAAACAAAGAAACCTCGAAACCAAAATTAAATTCTAACTTCATGATTCTGAATAGTTCAGAGATTTTTTTTTTCTTTACAAATTTAGCATATATTGGTGACATTTATAATGTGTTTAAAATAAATGGAAAAGATCCATTTACAGTGTATTTAATGGTGGATGGAGGGCATCAGTTTCCACACGGTTTGTCCTTTATTAAGCTCCATCTGTCTCCCATCAGCTCTAACCTCCTTCCTTATCCCTGCTGAAGTTCAGGCAGAGGGAAACATCCCGGTAGGTTTGGAATCATATCATATTCTGAGATTATCAAATGGTGAAATCAACAGAGCTCTGTGAAATGTTGAAAATCTGAAATTAAAAGGAGCAGACAGTGATCGATTTCATTATCTCCGCCAAGGAGGTTATATTTTCAGGAGAGCCTGTGTGTCTGTCTACAGGATAACTTGAAAAGTTATGGACTGATTATGACATTTTTACCAGAGGTGCGCCTCAGTCCAAGGAACAATCCATTACATTTTGGTGATGATCCACATCATAATCTGGAAAAAGGATGCTTTTAAAAGATTAGTTCACATTGTGAGATAGTGATTTATGGAGGAAAAAAGAAGTTCTGCCCTTAAACCAGAGGGTGGCAGCAGTGATTATTGACAGCTTTGGCGTCAGACTCAAAAAGTAATCACCCAGATGTTTGAGTTTTAGCTATAGGTAGGGTGACTATGTTTTGACTTCTGAAAAGGAGGTCACTTTGACCAAGCACTTTTATTGGACACTGAAACATATCTGCCAGGTTTGAACACGGAGCACTCAGCCTCCCATTTGTTGCGACCAGGATGGAGCGTGCAACATTTTTTCAGCAGTTCATCTGTAAAGCTGCACTTTCGTTTCGGCATTTTGTGTCCAATGCTGGTTGCTCTGCTCCCTGTGTGTGTGTGTGTGTGTGTGTGTGTGTCTCGCTAGACCCTCCCACAACACAATCCGTTGAGAATTATATAGTTGTATTCTGTGCAAAGCAGCAGTCGATTTAAGCATATTATTATGGTCCCATTAAAAACAGTGAAAACCAGACATTGTTATCATTCCTCTACGGACAGAATGCAAAAAGTGTCCAGGCAAAAGAGGACGTTTGCTCACACTAGCTATAGGTGCAGGTCACAATATGAGTCCAAATTTGCTGCTTAGTGGAGGTCCGCTCTCTGAGTGCTTTTCTACTATTATAGTTATTTTGGGTGGATAAACAAAACAAAAACAAAAAAATGCTTTTTTTTTTGCATGCAGTTCTGCACAATTTCTTGGTGTTCTATCTCAGAAGCAACAAAGAAGATTTTGCTTTTAACATGAACTAGTCTAAGATTGAACCTCTCTACTTACAGATACACCAGGTCCTTATTTCTGCGCAGCAGTATATGCTGCTCATGGACAAGAATGAACCACTCTATGAGCATCTGTTCTTCTTTACCTGAAATAAAAACAGACGGATTTGATAAAAAATATGAATCTCTCCAGAGAAACAAGGGGGAAAAAATCCTGTTTATGCAGAAATCCTCCAGTATGGAGTGTTAGACGTACCCATCCTGCATTCTCTGATATTCCTCTCCAGGTCGACTCCTCGTTTTTCCAGGGCTTCCAGATGGCCGTCCAAGTTTCTGATCTGCAGCCGCAGGTCCTCCATGGAAACGCTTTGGTCTGTCCTAACCTGATGTGTAAACAGAGAGAGCATTTCAGTAGTGGAATAAACTCAGATTAAACTCCATCTTTACTGTAACTAAAAGTATCAGTGGTTTAATTAAACATTTAGACACTGTACCTCCCTCCTGATGAGAGGGAAGCCATGGCCAGGAGCAGGCCCACGAGTGGACGACAGGTTCTGAACCGTCTGGGACCTGGGCATCTCAGACGGGTGGGAAAATGGACTTTCTTTATAGGCTGACTGAAAAATAGGAAGAAAAAAAAAATAATAATTTTGAAATTTAATGGCTGTTTGTTATGATGTAACTTCATATTGGATTGTTTTGACATCATCTCAATAGACATTATGGATGACAGGGAACACATGTCAGCTAATTATCCATTTGGGTTAACCTTTTCTTCATAAGGTTTTTCCCTGCACCTTTTCCTAAAAAAAAAAGGATTTGGGAAGACGACAAACTTTATCCAAAATGCATATAATTTTTGACAGGACCATTAGAAACAGAAGAAATCTCATGTTAGCTTTGTTCTGATATAAAAATTATATTAGCAATAGTTACCAAATCTAGATTAATCTGGGAGTGAAGATTGGGAGAGGTTTTAAAATATTTTTACTCCTAACTAAAAAGTTTACATACATTTACTAAGCCTTTAAATAATTTAGGAGAGCTCAGATAAGGATGTCAGGACTTTATAAGCTTCAGATTTGTATCCGAGTAAACTGTAAGCACTGCAGTGGATGTTTTTAAAGGTATACTGTAGGAATGCACCTTTAAATATGGGGAAATTAGTCTAATAAAATACAAATAAAATGCACTCTGGGACAAAGATTTTAGCACTTTAAACCTAAATCATGAAAAGGTTGTCTGAAAATGTATTTTTTTGGGGAACTTAAGTTGTAACTCGGCATTCTGACAAAAAAAAAATAAAACATTTTAAATAAGTCAAAGCTATTTGCATTTCTGTGCATCTATTAATATTAATTTTTTTTGTTTCACATTTTTCAAGAACTAATAGATTAAACTGATGATGTGGAGGTCTCAAAAGCTTTGTCTCAAATATGATAGATCGGGTGTTTTTGGACAGTCAAGAAACAAGATTAAAAAAAAACTTAAGTGGAAAGGTAATAAAAGCCGCTACAACTAAAAATCTGTCTATGCAGAAAGATAATTTCACCTGACAACATTACTTTGACTCAAGATCATACAGTACAAAATGGACATTTCATCTAAAAAACAATCTAAAGATTTTCATTTCATCTTTGTAACGAGTAATAAACTGGTATCGGCATCGGCCTTTAAAAAAGTCAACCGTTAGAACATAGTCCCAGCTGTGATGCACGGTAGTGGTAGCATCATTCTGTTTTGCTGCTAAAGGTTCTTGTGAACTTCAAATAAAAAAATAAAATGATTTTCTCCCTTGTTAGCAAATACAAACCATTTTGGTCGTAATAATATACCTAAAACAAAATAACGTTAGTTTGATTGAATGTTAGACAAACTTTACGTGCCTTTCAATACAGAACCTAAAAAAAAGCTGAAACCCATGGTGTCAAAACTATTAATATTTATCAGTCAGGTAGAAGTATAAATCTACCTTTTAAAAACTTTTGTAGAAGTTACAGTATCATCTTAAGCTTTTTACTCAAGTAAAAGTGTAAAAGTACAATTTTTAAAACTACTTAAAGTATAATCGTAATGCAGGAAAATGTAAAGGACAGATGCCATACTGCACTAGCCTATTAAAGGACCATTTTTCTACAATTCTGGACAATAACTTCCTTACGCTTTTTTCCCTTAGTTTTGTAACTAATAGCAACAGTGGCAATTTTAGTATTACATAATCTTGAAAAACTATTTATGTTGGTATGTAGCGAACAACAAGTAGGTGCAGTACCGAGTTCAACCACAAAAAAATGTATTGGGTGAAAGAAAGAAAATATTTTTTGTAAATACCAACCTGCCATAATGGAAAAAATTAGCTGACATAAAACAAAACTAACAAGTCTTTTTTTTAATGTAAGGAGTAGAAAGTAGAGATATTTGCAAAAAAAAAATTATGGAGTAGAAGTAAAAATTTGTCTGAAAAATAATTACACCAGTAAAGTATAAAATGCCAAAATTTCTGCTTGAGTAAGGTAATGAATCATTTTAATTTGTTTCTTGACACCTGTGGCGTAAACACAGACTCAATAGTTTTCATAATTATTCATGTCTCCTACCTCACGTTCACATGATGAGATGGATAGATTGGCCTCATCTAGCCCTGCAGGTGGCGAGTCGGTTTCAGAGCGCTCAGATGGGATTGCTGGCACCGACAGACTTCTGGGTAAATTGGAGCGCTGTTCTGAAGCCAACCCTGGTTCTGTTGCATCCGATGAGCCGGACGGACCGCTCTCTGCAGGTTCTTGGATGCTTTCTTCCCTCTGACCCTCGGCAGGATCAGGTTCAGCCCCGTCATGTTCCGTTTTCTGCAGCATCCTAGAACACTCTTCATCCTGTTCTGGTTTTTCTCCTTCATCCGAACCAGCTTCAACATCAGGGTTCTCACTCTTCTCTGAATGAACAGCAGTCGCTGACGCCTTTCCCTGATTGGTCGACTGCTGTTTGGGAGCTTCCTGCTGAGCTTCATTCTCCTCCTCCTCTTCTTCAAATGGATTAGGAGCAGACATTCTGGGTCTGTTCCATGGCGTCCGGGGATTAGAGACGGTTTTGGACCGAGGGAGAGGTACTAGGGGAGGAACAGGAGGCAGCTGACTCCAAGGTCCAGGGTGCACTATGGTCATCCAGGGATGGTTGCTTTTCACTTTAGGACTGGTGCTGTTTAACATGAGGAGAGAGAAAACAGGTGATGTCAGAGGTTTGCTCTCATACTATTTCAATGCTTCCTGTTTAAAGCAGCAACTCGTACTCAAAGTTATCCTTTTACTTCCTCATCTCTGCCTTTGAGGCCTGTTTATAGAAAAGCCACCTACAGCCTCGCTGGATGTTTACATTAGAATAAAAGGAAGGAAAAGGATTTTCACCGTGAAGGGTTTCCTTTTTAATAGTTCAGCAGTCTTTGTAAAGTTTAACCCTTTATAGGGCACTCAGTGAAATACTTTGAAAATCTAAATTTCAAGCCAATAGTGGTATCGGAATCCAGAACAAGAGCGTATTACCTTTGTAACATTCAAAGAATATGGATATTTTGATGGCAAAAAATGAATGTCAGAGTACCGGTAATAACAAGAAATGCCAACTTGCCTGAATATGTACAGAAAAATAACAAAAGTGCTTCTATAAGAAATTCATGAAAAACACTCTGAGATTGAAAGAAACACAATTTTGTTGGTACAACATAACCTTAGAGGCATTAATGCTGATACTGGCACTTACACTTTTTAGTTTATAAACCTAAATATTACTAGGCTTTTACTGATTAACTAGGCTTATTAACTTTTTAATTTTTTCAATAAGCTTTTTACCTTTTTTTCTTAACTTGATAACTTTTTTTGTCCAACTTGATTTACAGTAGGTAAAATATCATTCAAGGCTCATCTAATTGGTCAAATGCCAAAATAAGATGTACAGCCATGTAGCAGCATCTTTGCTGAAAGACTGGCTATAGATCTAGTGCTGGGGCTCCATTTGTAAGGGTTAAACGAGTTTAAAAAAATCGTAACTTGACCTATAAAGGTCTTATAAACTATAAACTGGATGTGCTCCTAACAAAACCTCCTGATCCTCCTAATCTCACATCTGTGAAACTCTCCAGCATCACAGAGGAAGAGCTCCTGGTTGTTCGTCCATTAACTTTAACCTGCCTGGTTCTTAGAAGAGAGTGTGAACTGATTGAAGATTGTTTTGAGCTGAACTCTCAGAGCAGTTGTAGTTTTTCCAAAAAGCAGGACTCGACCGAGTCAGCCAGGTACAGTTGCCTTGTTTAAACCATTGGTGCAAAAATGTTCATGTTAGATTGGACTCTAAGGTAGAGATGGATCAATATATCAAGTGGCAAATATTTTTTTCTTGTTTTGGCCGATAAATGCACATCCTCATGCATTCATCAGTGCATTCAGCAGCCAAGCTTTGAGATCAGGTGAAGAGCGGCATGGCTGCTCCCTCCGTTTTCTATCCACTGGTAATCTTTTGTTTCATTTGGTAATTACTGCTTCTTATTTGTCTAATCTGAGACTTGTGTAAAATTTGTTATCATTGTGTCATTTTTACCATGTAAAATGAGGAAGAAAAGCAATGCGAGCTTTTAAGGTATTTCAATATACACTATATTGCCAAAAGTATTTGCTCACCTGCCTTGACTCACATATGAGCTTAAGTGACATCCCGTTCCTAATCCATAGGGTTCAATATGACGTCGGTCCACCCTTTGCAGCTAGAACAGCTTCAACTCTTCTGGGAAGGCTGTCCACAAGGTTTAGGAGTGTGTTTATGGGAATTTTTGACCATTCTTCCAGAAGCGCATTTGTGAGGTCGCACACTGATGTTGGACGAGAAGGCCTGGCTCTCAGTCTCCGCTCTAATTCATCCCAAAGGTGTTCTATCGGGTTGAGGTCAGGACTCTGTGCAGGCCAGTCAAGTTCATCCACACCAGACTCTGTCATCCATGTCTTTATGGACCTTGCTTTGTGCACTGGTGCACAGTCATGTTGGAAGAGGAAGGGGCCAGCTCCAAACTGTTCCCACAAAGTTGGGAGCATGGAATTGTCCAAAATGTCTTGGTATGCTGAAGCATTCAGAGTTCCTTTCACTGGAACTAAGGGGCCAAGCCCAGCTCCTGAAAAACAACCCCACACCATAATCCCCCCTCCACCAAACTTTACACTTGGCACAATGCAGTCAGACAAGTACCGTTCTCCTGGCAACCGCCAAACCCAGACCCGTCCATCAGATTGCCAGATGGAGAAGCGCGATTCGTCACTCCAGAGAACGCGTCTCCACTGCTCTAGAGTCCAGTGGCGGCGTGCTTTACACCACCGCATCCGACGCTTTGCATTGCACTTGGTTATGTATGGCTTGGATGCAGCTGCTCGACCATGGAAACCCATTCCATGAAGCTCTCTGCGCACTGTTCTTGAGCTAATCTGAAGGCCACATGAAGTTTGGAGGTCTGTAGTGATTGACTCTGCAGAAAGTTGGCGACCTCTTCGCACTATGCGCTTCAGCATCCGCTGACCCCGCTCCGTCAGTTTACGTGGCCTACCACTTCGTGGCTGAGTTGCTGTCGTTCCCAAACACTTCCATTTTCTTATAATACAGCTGACAGTTGACTGTGGAATATTTAGGAGCGAGGAAATTTCACGACTGGATTTGTTGCACAGGTGGCATCCTATCACAGTTCCACGCTGGAATTCACTGAGCTCCTGAGAGCGACCCATTCTTTCACAAATGTTTGTAAAAACAGTCTGCATGCCTAGGTGCTTGAATTTATACACCTGTGGCCATGGAAGTGATTGGAACACCTGATTCCAATAATTTGGATGGGTGAGCAAATACTTTTGGCAATATAGTGTATCTAAAGCTAATTTTGTGAATGCTTTCATTGCCCAATTTAATGAAAAATAAAATCCTAAAGGTATAGCAGAGGATGTTCTATTTCTGGGTGGATCATCACGATAAGCGGTCCTCCTAATTGCCAATAATTCTGCTGATATGTTTACGTAAGGCCGTCCTACGTGCTTGTCCCCCTTTTCACTAACCGGTGGCAAGTCTGACACACACGTTAAGTAGAGGTACAGGGTTATGCATGTGCATTACTTCCTATATTAAAGAGAGTGGTTCTTTGCATCCATATCTGTTTTTATTAAAGCTTTTCCCCCTGTCCTCAGCAGATGTTTGTAAATTCTCTGCTTTACAAGACCGTAACTTTCATTTTCTCCTCTCACTTCCTGTTGCAAACCGCTTGCCCAATTCAGAAACAGGTGATAAAACTAATTGAAATAACCTGAGACCTGATGAAAAACTGTTTTTTTAATTACTTTACATTTCCCCCTGATCCCCTTATGAATAATCTAAATAATTTTTCACCTTATTTTGTTTAAGTTTAATAGAAAAAAAAAAAAGAAAAAAAATATATAATAAATAATATGTATATATATATATATATATATATATATATATATATATATATATATACAGTGGGGCAAAAAAGTATTTAGTCAGCCACCAATAGTGCAAGATCTCCCACTTAAAAAGATGAGAGAGGCCGGTAATTTTCATCATAGATATACCTCAACTATGAGAGACAAAATGAGAAAAAAAAATCCAGAAAATCACATTGTCTGATTTTTAAAGAATTTATTTGCAAAATATGGTGGAAAATAAGTATTTGGTAAATAAAAAAAGTTCATCTCAATACTTTGTTATATACCCTTTGTTGGTAATGAAAGAGATCAAACTTTTTCTGTAAGTCTTCACAAGGTTTTCACACACTGTTGCTGGTATTTTGGCCCATTCCTCCATGCAGATCTCCTCTAGAGCAGTGATGTTCCGGGGCTGTCGCTGGGCAACACAGACTTTCAACTCCCTCCAAAGATTTTCTATGGGGTTGAGATCTGGAGACTGGCTAGGCCACTCCAGGACCTTGAAATGCTTCTTACGAAGCCACTCCTTCGTTACCCGGGGCGGTGTGTTTGGGATCATTGTCATGCTGAAAGACCCAGCCACGTTTCATCTCCAATGCCCTTGCTGATGGAAGGAGGTTTTCACTCAAAATTTGACGATACATGGCCCCATTCATTCTTTCCTTCACACGGATCAGTCGTCCTGGTCCCTTAGCAGAAAAACAGCCCCAAAGCATGATGTTTCCACCCCCATGCTTCACTGTAGGTATGGTGTTCTTTGGATGCAACTCAGCATTCTCTCTCCTCCAAACTTGACGAGTGGAGTTTTTACCAAAAAGTTCTATTTTGGTTTCATCTGACCATATGATATTCTCCCAGTCATCGTCTGGATCATCCAAATGCTCTCTAGCAAACTTGAGACGGGCCTTGACATGTACTGGCTTAAGCAGGGGGACACGTCTGGCACTGCAGGATTTGAGTCCCTGGCGACGTAGTGTGTTACTGATGGTAGCCTTTGTTACTTTGGTCCCAGCTCTCTGCAGGTCATTCACTAGGTCCCCCCGTGTGGTTCTGGGATTTTTACTCACCGTTCTTGTGATCATTTTGACCCCACGGGGTGAGATCTTGCGTGGAGCCCCAGATCGAGGAAGATTATCAGTGGTCTTGTATGTTTTCCATTTTCTAATAATTGATCCCACAGTTGATTTCTTCACACCAAGCTGTTTACCTATTGCAGATTCAGACTTCCCAGCCTGGTGCAGGTCTATAATTTTGTTTCGGGTGTCCTTTGACAGCTCTCTAGTTTTGGCCATGGTGGAGTTTAGAGTGTGACTGTTTGAGGTTGTGGACAGGTGTCTTTTATACTGATAACGGGTTCAAACAGGTGCCATTAATGAAGGTAACGAGTGGAGGACGGAGGAGCCTCTTACAGAAGAAGTTACAGGTCTGTGAGAGCCAGAAATCTTGCTTGTTTGTAACTGACCAAATACTTATTTTCCACCATATTTTGCAAATAAATTCTTTAAAAATCAGACAATGTGATTTTCTGGATTTTTTTTTCTCATTTTGTCTCTCATAGTTGAGGTATATCTATGATGAAAATTACCGGCCTCTCTCATCTTTTTGAGTGGGAGAACTTGCACTATTGGTGGCTGACTAAATACTTTTTTGCCCCACTGTATATATTCAACAGTTCTTATTCTTACAGTGAATATTAATCATTAAGATGATCCTTTTACTGAGCTATGAGACCAATTTAGGTTTTGCTGATTAATAAGACTGTTTGGTTTATCAAATCCAGAGTCATTTCAAATAGAAAGTGGCTTTGATCATTTTAAAGACCCCATAACATTCACATGATTTGTTTTAAAACAATCTCAGATTAGATGTAAAACAGAACCTACACGATGCTGCTCGCAATGTGTTAAATAGACTAATAGCTCCCTCAGTCTCATCTCTTTACAACTAAAGTTTTAGATACATTCGCTGCAAATCAGATCAATTGTTTAAAAGAGCTAGATCCAAAACTACAACTAAAAACTATTCCTGATTTCATTAGGGGAGTTAAAGTATCTATGAGTCTTGTTTATGATTGAGGGGAGAGCAGAGCAGGTGATCGACAGACGGATCAGTGTGACTGGTGCAGTATGCTGCCCCAGTCCTTTCTGATGAAGAGAGGGATTTTTGGTCCTGTTCCTAATTTACAGGTCGGCCTACGGTCAGGAAATCTGGGTCATGACTGAATGTGGCTCAGACAGCATCCATTCATGTTCTCCTGATTATTCCATCAGGGTCACGGTGGGGCTGGTGGCTTTGTCCGGCAGTCGCTGGGCAAGGGGCGGGGTGCACCCTGGACAGGTCGCCAGTCTGTCACAGGGCAACACAGAGACACACAATCATACACACACAAACTCACACACACACCTAAGGAGGCCAGGGACACCCTTAGAGGCCCTTTGAAACAGAAAAAATAACAGACTAAATATATGTGTGGGGAGGTAGTGAGGCCCTGGTGACATTTGAGAGTCCTAAAGATTTAAAGAAAACTTAAACTAGCTGAATTTCTTTAGTTAATGTTCAGATTATTATTCTAACATAATTGTTGATTTAATCTGTTTATCAAATTTAACATAATGTTTAAAAAAATTCCAGAAATTCTAATTATGCTTATTATTTATCTTTTTAATTTAGATTTTACAATTTCATACTTTTTTGTGAATATTTTCATACAGAATTTTTCAGAATTTTATTTTTTCTATTTATTTATTTTTTTCATTTTGTTAGTGTTTTAGTCAAGACCTCACCAACCGAGACCAAGAAGTAATACCTTCTATGGTCTCGGCCTTGTCTCAGTCCCTGTTCTCCTTGGTCTGGGTTGGAGTGGTCTTGACTATAACACTACATTTCATAAATGCCATTTATCAGATCCTTCGCTTTTGGTCCTCTTTATATCTGAAATATTGTTTAAATATTCTTGGATTAGGATATTATTTTTTTTAATATTTTTTGCATATATATGCCTCTTTTTTTTACATTCGCAAAATCTGTTAGTTTTTTCAATTTGGTTTAATTGAATAAAGATTTCCTGCCCTCCAACTATTTTAACTTCTGCTGGCCTGTATCACTATAATTCTAGTATGGCTGAAACAGTTAATCGATTCAGTAATCAATTAATCGTTAACTGGAGTGTAGAGGCTCTTAAACATGCCTGTAGTGACAGAGCAACCTACTTAAAGTAGTAATCACACCAAAACTGTTAGAAAAAATATGTAAACATTTTGCATTAAAGATAAAAATATTTTTTGTCTGTCAATCTGCTCTATCCAAAACTCCTCAAGTGGAAAACGTTTAGTTTCACCTGGTTTAATTTCGCAAAATGTTTTCTTCAAGGAACCTTTTGCCATCTGATTATTAATAGATTAATTGAAAAAATAATTGATTAATAGATTTGTAAAATAGTCATTAGCTGCAGCCCCAAATTCTACCATTATTATTTCTGATGTTCCTCTCTCCATCCTCTGGAATGGTACCGATCCCTCATTTTGGTCATGGCTGCAAATATTTTTGTGTGCAACTTTGCACATGACATTCAGAAGTACTGAAAAAAAGATGCAAAAACAGCAACCTCACTGGAATTTTTGATCTAGAAAAATCTCTGCTTGGGTAGATGTTTACATTTGCATATTCTCCACTCATAAATCTGCACAGTTTGGTCATTACATTAAGGATACTGATGAAGGCACAGATGTGAAAAAAAAAAATAAAGAGTGCACATGCCATCTGCTGAATTGTAAACACAAATCACTTTGCATCATCCTTTGACATGTTGGTGCCGGTTTTAAAACATAAAAAACGTTTTCAAAATTAACCCTATGTGTTGCATTTAACTGAAAGAAAAGTTTTCTGTAAATAAAAACGGACTGAAATCAGATAAGAAATTATGAAAATTAGTTACTAGAAGTTTTTAGCTCTTTACCAAAAATAAATGCAAACTTAGACATGTATAAAAATATCAAGGTTTGAATTGTTCTTCCTATCATGATTATTTGCATGAAAGGTTCTAGCCCACTTACATAAGTTACTAGAGATACCTCAGGTTTAGCTGCCCTCTCTGTCTTTCACAGTCTAATTTATGTGCATTTCATATGATAAAAGCAGCTGCCATACATCTGGGAACTGATATAAGTAGATCAAAGTGATCTTAATATCATTGTGTTTGTGCAACCAAAATAAATTGCTTCAGTACACTTACATGCGGGAAGGATGAGGTGAAGATTCACTCTGGATTTCTGATTCCAAGCAGAGAAAAGATGAAAACAAAACATTTAATTTATCTTAGATTCTGACATGAGCCAGATAGATATGGAAAGATTAGGCCACTACAGTAAAACAGTATTGTTTACCTGCAGCAGGGGAGCTGCCCATTGTTTGGGTGGTTCTGGACCTGGGTGCAGGAACAGGAAGCCCAGGGGAGTCTGCACATTTTCTGGGAGTGGGGGCAGGATATGCACCCCCCTCAGTCCCTTGTGTGGACCTTAAGGAGAGTTCAGAGGTCTTTGACGGTGCTTTTTGTCCCTTGCTATCCTCCACAGTCTGCCCTAAATCACCGGGATGTAGAGGATGAGGATTTTCCCTGTTTTTCCCCTGCAGCCTCTGAGTCTCCTCATTTTGGTGTGTTTTAGAAACCAGTTTGTCCCGTGACTCTACCCTCGGAGCATAACGAGGCACGCTGCAGATAGCCAACCCACTCAGAGAGTAAACAACTGTCTGGGATGGATGATCAGGCTGTTTATCAGCTGATCTGAAATTCCTGTTGCTATCGACACCAGCAGCTTTGCTGTCTGTTACATGGTGAGTGCAGACGAATGACGTCGTATCCCTCCCCTGAGTATAACAACCGGGTAACAGAACGCAGCTGCAAACTTTGCACCTGAAACAAAAGTGAAAATATTAAAAGTTCTGCAGAATAACACATTATATTATTAAAGGGATCACACAACGTACAGCCAAAATTTACTTTCTTCTGTATGGAAAATTACATTTTTTACTCCTTGCAAAATTAGATTAACAAAAATAATTCTATTGGGATTTTTTAAAATAGACCAACATACATTATTATATTACTCTAAAGTGAAAGACAATAAAAGAAAAAGAAAATCTGGTGGAATCACTTGCTTTCAAAAGTTACCCTATAAATAAACTGGCTAGTAGCTAGGAGAGAAGCTAGATGAAAACCGCCGCTAAAAAACAACAACATTAAAATATCCCTGTTTGCAGGTCCAGTCATGAACAAAATCGCATGCAGAACATGTAAAAGAATGTGCTTTCTTTAAGTTGCACTAACATCCTTGTTTTGGGCAACATTCCAGGTGTTTTGGAAAAACTAATTTGCACACTACCCTGAATGCATCATTCCCCCCAATAAACATGATGATGGCAGCATGATGCTGCAGGGATTCTTTTCTTGCACAGCTGTAGGGCAATGGGGGAAAGTTGATTGTTATATGGAAAGAGCTAAATAAATTGTGTTCCTGGTGAAAAAAAGACAATAAAGAGGAGAGGAGGTTAGGGAAACAACCCCAAACATATGATTACTTAAGATAAAAGCCTTTTTCTGTATTAGAATGGCCTAATCAATGTCAAGAAAATAAAAAATAAATAAAAAACATGCGCTAACTACTGATTGTTATCCGCAAAAATGTTGGTCGCCAAATGATTTTTGTAAAAAGAATATTAAAAAACCATTTCCCTATAAATATGTATACCTATTTTATCTCTAATTAACAACCCCAACGAAGTAAGTGAATACTTAATCACATGGGTGTAAAATAACACCACTCAGTTAAAACAGGTGTCCCTCACCTAAAACAGCCGCGATGGTAAACCTTTCCATCAATTAGATATCTCTGTATGAGGTGAACAGGCTTCAAACATAAAGTACACACTGCCCATGCGCTTGCATTAGCACAGCCGCCTTCTCTGCTGGTTTCCAGTTCAGTCAGGCTCTGAAAGCAGAAAAGAAACCAGCCTGTCATACGGCGAAGGCAGCAGCTGAAGCTGCGACATGGGAGAAGCAGAAGCTACGAGACTCCACCTTCTGGCTTCTCAGAGTTTTATATCCCTTTGAGATGTTTAAAACGTGTGATGAACGGGATCTGGAGGGACCTGCTGAGAAGGTGACAGAGAACAGTTTGGGAAATGAAACCTGAGGGATGTTTGGAGATTCCAGTCACATGAACAGTCAATAATAAAAAATAGAAATAAAAACAAAAAGGAGGCACATAAAGCGAACTCAAAGCCACTTTGTTGAATATTGACTTATAAACAACAGTTTTTGACCAACACATGTTTTCAAAACTTTACAAACCATATGCTAGGACACACAGCATCTTACAGATCCAGTGTCAGCTCTCTGCTTGATATTCTTTTCCATTTCTTAAATACATGACTTTCAAACACTGCTGATTTGCTGAAAATAGCTTTTCTAGGCCTAAAAATGTATTTCACTTTAACTAGACATCCCCTGATCAACTAACAGGGCTAAAAACGAGAGGGAAAAAGAGCAAACATGCAAATAGAAACAATAAAACCCTTTAGAAAATCTGGTAAACTAAACCTAAAAGTTTAAAAGTAAGTCTCTATATTAGAAATGACAGCAGGGGGGGAAAAAACAACACTTTTGGCAGTGAACTCATCAGTAGTAGGCCTACTACTCCTAGTTTCCTATTTAAAATACTTAATTCAGTTAAAATTAAAATGTTACTTTTAAGTTGAGAGTTTTTTAAACACTTCTGATTGTTAATCAATATCTCCCCCATAGCACATATCTATTTTGCCGCCAAACATCAGGATGATAACGGAGAAAAGTCACTAGAGCTGAACTTTACAACTATGGCACAAAGTGCTATTAAACGCCATTTCTATTTCAACTGAGTACTTTCGGCAAAAAAAAAAATTATTAAACACCTCAGTTAGGCTTTCCACTGTAAAGTACAGAAGAGGATATGTCATGCTGTGGGTCTGGAGTTGTGCTAGGTCATGAAAATACCAGATAAAAAACAAAAACAATGAATTGCCACTTTTAGCAGAATAATGACTAAAAAAATGTATCAAATTAACACAGAGAGAGTTCATCAGATGTAAAATTACCCTCTTCTAAAGTAATAATGAATTCAATACGGTTAAATATTTTAGATTTCAAAAGGTAATTCCAAAAAAAAAAGGTCTTTCAAAAGGTCTTAGGATGAAATCATGCTACTGCACACAAAAAAGGTTCATTTTTAAGGTTTCAGACTTTTAGACTAAGATATGTCTGCAGTAATTAATACAGGATTTTACTAATGAATCATTATCAAGGCAGTAATGTTACCAATCTTTAGTCTCAACCTTAATCCTTTTGAAGTGTTAGACAAGGACAAGTGAGCCGAAAGCCCAGAACTGAAACTACTGCCGGTGCTCCAGCACAGGGAGGTCAGCCCTGATACGGGAACAAGGGTTTGAATTCCTGCTCCAAACTGAGAAATGTGATAACTAATAACCTTAATAAATAGTATGACAGTCATTTTTTTTAAGTTTGTAAAGTTCTTTGACCTTTGAATTGGTGAATGAAAGGCTGGGGTAGTCCTGGTCTGTTTTCTTACTCAACTGTACCTCACAAAAATCCATTTGAACTGCATAACTGTGTGTTGTTTCACTTCAACAATCGTAAAGCAATACATGCTATGAAAGCTAAATGACCAGAAAAAAATGGGTTTCTCTCAACAAACCATGAGACTTTGCACTGAAGAAGTTGTAGTAATGAGAGACGTAGGTGATGACACTCAGAAAATCAGGCATGGTGGTAGAAACCATGTCCTTTGGGTCCAGCAGAGGAGGGATTCCCAGCTTTGTTTCTGCTACCTCAAAAGCCTATAGATTCAAGAAGTTAGATCAGTTTCTAGTACTACTAAAGGGAACATCAAACACAATACTGCCTGAGAAATTCATACAAGTTTATGTCAAAACATGGATGCAAATGACTCACCATTTTGTTATTCTGATAAACATTTTCCCTGGAGAGAGAGCTGAAATCTCTGTAGTAAAGAGAGAGGAATAAAGGAAGATTACAAAAAACTGACAGAAAATTTCAAACAAAAAGTTTTAACATCAATATAAACCAGCTACATTTATGAATGGCAGATAACAAGTTTAAAAAGACTGGAGGTCAGCAATGGTATGATGCATTAAAATAGTATTCACACACTGTGTCTGAACCAACATAATAATGAACAAAAATGACACAAACCTGCGAGCAATCTGTCTACCTGAGCTAGCAGGTGGCAACTGTGATTATAAAATTGTTAGAGTTGGACTCAACAAATCTCGGGGAATGGCCGAAAGACAGCTAACAGCAAAGCCATAAGATGTTAAATATAATATTCTATACCCTTCATGTGCCGGAGAGTCAGCACACCACATCACCTCTTGCAAAATCTCTTCATATTGGGGATAGAAGGAGTACAAGGCAATCCTGGAGGAAACTTGTTGAATTCCAGAATGATGAGGAGGTTCATCTTTCATAGGATAATGAGTGAAAACTTAGCAACAGCAGAATGGATCAATGGCTTAGTCAAAAACCCTACAGACACTCTATGGCAGGACTTTTATGTTCTGCACAGATTACTTTCCACCAGATTTGAGATCCATTAAGATAATTAGCAACAAGTTGGACCAAATATTTTAGTTATAGTTGTGTTTTTTGTTTTAATTAGTGTGAATATTTAAGAGGAATGAGTATTTTTAGGAAGTGCTTTAGAAATCAGATGATCCCTTTACAGAAAGTTGACCTGAAAAGGATTAAGGATTAATCTAACGAGGACAGCAGATTAGTCTCCACAGCATAGTGTTGCAATCTCATTCGGTTTATTTTAAATCTAAATAAAGAGTTTCCAGTCAGGAGAAGGCATCAATCTATGAAAAGTTCAAGCTCCAGTGCAGCTAAACGACTGAAACCTTTGGTCTACTTACATCAGGTCGGGTCGATGTTTGTGGATGATGGCACAAAACGCCAGCCCATCCCTGAATGAGCCTGACATGTTCTTTATTTCCACAGCGGGGTAACCAGCGCATGTGACGCGGCACCACTCCAGCAGAGCCTTCGGTGATGCCATTTCTTCCGCAACTTTCAGGTGTGGAGGGGATCAGCATTGCCTTTTACGGGTCGGGCATCAAACAAACAAGCAGAGCCGCGTTGGTTTGGTGAAGAGAACAGGAAACGATGATCATCTTTCAAACTGCAAAACCGCTGCAGCTTCTGCTGCGACTCCACTAACCAGGATACAAGAGAGGATTTTTTTTCATTACAACTAAACGTGCATCTTCACATAAAAACATCTGGATGGTTTTTAGCCATAAGCAAAGTTAAAGAAGGAGTTTTTTTCTCACTCACCAAACCGCAGACTCGGTTTTAAACCAAAAAAAACAACAACCAGAGGAGATCTATGGTCCGAAAAATACCCACTTTTATGAATCCTCCTTAAAAACTTCCCAAAGTAGCTGTTAAAGTGAAATAAATAAAATAAAATACAGCGACTCGATCGCTCCACCTTGTGTTCGACTGTGTCTATGAAATACCACCGCTAGAGGGAGACATAGAGCTGCTCTACTTCTATAATTAGGAAGCAGAGGTTTCCAGTTACAAAATTATTATCAGCATCATGGGGCACATGCTTTCTATTTCACAGTTAAATATGTGTTGTTTAACCTCTCAATGTTTTTTATTACATGCTTTATCTTTATTTTGTTTATGATGTCATCAAGTTTTAAATTAATTCAGATTGAGTAAATAGGATCTATTCCTTTTTTTTAAACATATCTTTATTTCGTTTTCCAACTTATACAGGCAACAAAACCCCACACAGTGAAAGACAGGAAAAATAAAATAAATGAAAATAAGTAAGTCAATAAATAAAACTAAATCAGGAAAACCTGTAACAATATGTTTGAAAAAGAATAACATAGCTAGTACAGAAAGAAAAAAAACAATACAAAAACATGTAACAACATTAAAGCTCAGATTATTTAATCAATTAAAAGGATACATAAGCAGATATCCAGGCATTACAGTTTTACTATAGTAATTGGTTGAATACACTCTCAAGTATAGCTCCCTCCAGGAATCTTAGACCAGATAAATCCATAGAGTCCCTTCTGTATAGTCCATTCACTCTCTATGCCAATGTAATCTAAGAATGGATCCCATGTTTTGTAAAATAACAGAGGTTTGTCCTTAAGGCAGTGAGTCATTGCCTATAAGGGAATTAGTTCCTTCACACTCTGCAACCACTGTGAAAGCGAAGGAGGTTTGTCAGAGATCCATTGAAGAAGAACACACCGTCTGGCACCAAATTGAAGAACATCTACCAGTCTCTGCATATAAGAATTTAAGTTTAGTGCAGGATGTAAACCAATAGCATCTATTCTAATGGGCTTTGACTGGGCCATTAACATCCTGAGTTGAATCGAACCTTTTTAACCGTCTCTTGTCTCTGCTATAAATAAATAAATAAAAATAAACAAAGAAAAAAACCCACATCCAAATATTTTCCAATAATGATAATTATTATTATTTATTGCATGCAGTAGTAACCTACAAGTTTCATGTCTGTTCAGAGAGTATTCAATGTTTCAAGTCTAATCTAATGAAATGCAAAAAAAAGGACTCATAAATATCTTTGCTCTGTAACATGGTGCACCTCTTTTATCTGATAAATCTATAATCTTAATTTAATCATTTGTGTTGAACAAGTTGATTAATCTGTCTACTGTATGTGCGGGTTTCTGTTTGTTTCTTTAGATGAATCTCAATTTGATTTGTGTATGAAAGTCTCTGAGCATCTATACGATTTAAATACAGTTTTATTTAAACAATGAGCTATATTTGCTTCATGTAACACAATAAATATTTCTCTATCGAAGGAAACTAAAAAACTCAATTCACATAGAAACTTTTCAACATTTTTATTACTGTCTTTTAATGTAATTAGTAAAATAATTTTTATTGTGGTATTTATTTCCTTATTTGATTTATTTGTCAAAAGCAGCTTAATGTGTGTCTTTATTTCAATAGGATAACTTTTTCTATGTCAGTCTTAAGTAAAGACAAATTTTGGTGATTGCACGACAGAGATTTTACCTGATGATATATCATTCTACCTGAGTGGTGGCTCACGACAGCTCCTCCATAGGCCTTTGGTTGCTTTTCTGATTGATTAACATAAATTCTGCAGATATAGAAAAAGCACTTATTGGATTGATATCCACTTTAATGCAAATGTTGCATACGTTTTGTTCCTGTGTATTGTTACAAGTAGTTTTCTAATAAAATAATCTATAAATGTAATTAGCAGCTTATAATTGGGTTCTTCTTCTTGTTGTGTTTTATGGCAGTTTGCAAACTAGTTTAAGCTCATTACCACCACCAATTTGATAAGGAGTTAAACAAGGAAACAGGAAAAGGACTCACCCCCAGAAAAAATTAAAAAACATCATAAAATAAAATAATAGTTTTGCAAACTGTATGTTTTAACCCAACATCATGAAATACATAATCAATCATAATTACTAATCCGTCTTTATGTTTATGTCACTCTGCCAGTTCCTGATGGTCCTACTCATTTTCCCATCATACTTTCAACCGTTTCCAAGCTTAAATCTTTCACTTTGAGGTATCTTTCTGCATTATTTAGATTTTTTTTTTCAGTTTTCTTTGTCGTCTCAGCACTACAATCGATTACTACAACATAAAAAGTACACAAACCTTCTTTTTATGAATCACTTAGTATTTATTTTTTTGTGTATATATATATATATATTTTATTTTTTTATTTTTATTTTTATAAAATATTGTCAATTAAATGTGTTACTTCTTCTTTTTTACAATGAAAGCATTTATAAATAAACAATCTAATCCCCTTTATGTAGAGTGTAAGATTATTTCAAATGTGGTTCCCACTCTCCTCACCTCCTACGTCACTTCCGTCTTTGCTCGACGTAACCTTACGTACATCTCGCAGTGATGGCTGCGCCTCCCGATACGGAGAGTTTGGAGTCTCGTATCAGTAAGTCTTTTGAACAAATCCCTCCGAGTCGGTGTTGCCTGGGTTTAAGGACGGAAAGTAATTATTATGCGGAAGCTGTGGAGGAATTAGTAGCTCATTTTAGCCTTAGCTGGAGCAGGAATAGGAGCTCAAAGCCTGCCGCCACCTCCAGGATGCTAACCTAGCTGCCAGCTGTCAACACTCTGACAGGCGTAGCTTTAGCTTCACCGCGACAGCTACTACCGGCCATTAGGGCAGAGTTTTTAATTATACTGATGTTACAAATGGTAATAGCTGCTGTTTTTATGTTGTAGTAGAAAAGACTACACCTGCTGACAGATAGCTAGCTACAGTGACACTGTTAGCAGCTGAGGTAGACTCACCTACACGATGACAAACTGGGATGTTTTTTCAGTTGAAGGGTCACGCGGCTAGCAGTGGAAGCTTATGGGCTGTCTTTCTTGCTAACTTCATATTTACACCTATTTTTTATTGGAATTAAATTTTTTTGTGTGTTTTTCTTGTCTACATGGCAAAATCTAGCCTGCATCTGGCTTTTTGTTTCTTACCAAATGTTAATTATTTAAGCATTAATATAGATTTATTCTAAATAATATGTTATCATTCTTGCAAATCATTATTTTGATTTGCATGGCGATAAGCTAGTGATTTATTTACATAAAGAAGGAGAGGGGGCATAAAAATTTTTACTTCTTCATACCACTTTTTAGACAATTTACATTAATGGATGTCAGTTCTCTGGCTGTATATGCCAACAGTTTTTTGTGGTGGAGATTTTTGTTTCTATTTATGTTAAGGTAAATGTAGTTAGCTTGGAAATTGGTGTTTGGTTTGTTTTGATGGGTTTTATTTTGTGTGTATTTGGTTGAATCATTTATTGTTGGTCTGAAATTGTCTGAAAAAAGAAATCCTTTACATAAAGATAGTTTGATAGAAGGCATTACAATAAAATAACTTCTGTATAAACAAATATATATTTTTGTCTGAAATGCAACCTTAATATAGCCATAACCTTAATATAATCAGCTCACCTCCTAATCCTGTTTTGTTCATCTTTGTTGACTTTTCAGACAGAGCCACAAATCCACTGAACAGAGACACAGACTGGAGCAGCATTAATGCCTTCTGTGAACAGCTCAACAATGATTTGGAGGGGTAAGAGGAGACTCTAAAGGCCATAGGGATGTTTGCAAGCTGGCTATTGCAGTTTATTTATTGGGAATCAAAGTGGAAATTTATACAAACTGAGGATTTCCATGTATTGCTTGAGAGAGAAATAAACATGGATTTAGATTTCTGATATTAAAATATAAGTAATTTTAGGTGTCCTTTTTCATAATTGGTTACAATAAAACCAATGCAATTTGTAGGGAATATTATGTGATCGTCCAACATGAGTCCATTATTGTGAAAAGTATAAAAAGTGAATAATGGTTTTGTTTAGGGCTCAAACAATTTTTTGGATAATCGTGATTAATTGATATTGAAAAAATCCTGAACTAATTTAGTAATCGATTAATCATCAGCTGGATTACAGAGACTCTAAAACATCATTTAAGCTGAAAGAGCAACCTAGCTAGAGCAGTAATTATACCAAAATTGGAAAAAAAAAGATCAAATATCTGGCCCTTAAAATAAAAATAAAAAAACGGTTTCCTCTGTTAACATGCTCTATCCAGAGCTCTTCAACTGGAACATTTTTTGGTTGACCTGGTTTAATTCTTTAAAGAAATCGTCTTTAAGGAACCTTTAGCCATTTGATTATTAATCTATTTTTCATTAAAAATAATCGACAGATTAATCTATTAGCAAAATAACCGTTACTTGCAGCCCTAGTTTTCATATTGTTTTTACAAATAAAATTCTAATGCATTTGGTGTGCATTTGTGTTCAGCCCCGCTGATCAACCCTTTAACTTGCACTCCTTTAGGCCATGTCTCTATGGCTACGTTGTCACAAATCTGCTCAGATTTTCAGGAATCTGATTTTCTTTTCTGGTCGCTTCCCTTATTTTACAATGTTGCCTATATCTGACTAGTGTGAGCTGCTTGCTACTCTAAACTGACCTGCATATTTATAACAACAATAAGAGTGTTATCAGACATAGCACAACAGTAAACACTGAGAAATAGGTGTTATGATTTAATGCACAACAGAAACCATTTAATGTGTCAGCGGGAAACATATAAATAAAAGAGGAGAAAAAATTGTTGTGGTATTTTAGGGAGATCTGAGTCCGATGTAGCATTACACAATGTTTGCATGCAGAGGCGCTGCCAGGAATGGTTTGACAGGGATGTTAACAGCTACAGAGGTTGAACTGCTCTAAGAAGACTTGATGAAATCCAGTATCCGTTTGCAGCAGGGACAAATCACATACTTGCTAACTTCCATAGCATTCTAAAGAACTGTGTTTTAAGGGTTAATTGCAAAATTTTCCATGTGTCCCACATCCAGATGGTTCCTATGAGCCTTTTATTGAGGCATGAATGATGTTTTATCTTTGTTTACTAACTGGCCTAACATCTCGCTGTCTCTTCAATGTGCAAAGCTACTGAAGCTTCAGATTGTTTTACCCCCTGCTTCAGTTTCGTGTTAGGAGGCTAAAGTTGTAACAAATGATGATGAAAAGGGATTTCAAAGTTGCATCAAATTACTCTTGGTCATTCTCTCTTGTTTTATAACAAGCTTCTGACTATTTCAAAGAACAAATATTTACTTAAGGGAAAGAAAATTGAAAATTACTAAAGGGGCGCCCTCTACAGGCAGTTGGTAGTGCTGGATTTGTTTTTAGGTGCATCATATTCAAATCGACAGCTTCTTGTATCAGGTTTTAGTAGCAAAGAAAAAAGTAGACTATGATTTTTCTTCTCACCTTCTGTTGCAGACCTCAGTTGGCCACCAGGCTTCTGGCCCACAAAATCCAGTCCCCTCAAGAGTGGGAGGCCATGCAGGCACTATTGGTAAGTTACCAAAATAAATATCTTTACAATGCGGACTGTTTCCTACACCCTGCTGCCCTCTTTTTATGACCCGTTTCTACTGTTTGAACCCAAGGTTCTGGAGACGTGTATGAAAAACTGTGGGAAAAGGTTTCACAGTGAAGTGGGCAAGTTCCGTTTTCTCAACGAGCTCATCAAAGTAGTTTCACCAAAGGTAAGACTTCTCAGTTCCTAAAAATGAGCATCTTTCTATCTTTTCTTTAGATACGCTAATGAATAAGCCTTTCTATCCTGGATGTCCAGTATTTAGGTTCTCGCTCGCCGGGACCAGTTAAACATAAAGTGTTGGAGTTGATCTATAGCTGGACGTTGGCGTTGCCTGATGAACCTAAGATCTCTGACGCCTATCAGATGCTAAAGAAACAAGGTAGGAAGCTGCTAGCCTGAAGATGAATGACGGGTAAAATCACACTTTCTGTATTCTGGTTTCTTTACTTCGACAGTGTCACATATATGTCTTTAAGAATAGCTAAAGTAGCTCTGATTTTAAATATTTTTTTATTCTGTGTCTGTGAACCAGGTATCATTAAACAAGACCCAGAGCTGTCTCCTGACAAACTTTTACACCTTCCTCCACGCAGACCTAAAAATGCCATATTTGAGGATGAGGAGAAGTCAAAAGTAAGGAGCTTCTAAGCAGTTATCATAATTTAATCATTTAATGAGGTAAAGGCTCCTACCATCGGCTTAACATGTCTCCTTTCTCTTTTTGCTGGATAGATGTTGTCTCGCCTGTTAAATAGCTCCCACCCAGAGGACCTAAAAGCTGCTAACAAACTCATCAAGGAAATGGTCCAAGAGGTAGACACTGTTTTCTTATTGCTTCCAGTTGATGACACATTGACGTGTTTCTGTTGAATTTAAGCGACTCAGGAAAACGTAACTTTTTTCTAACCTTTTTAAAATTTAGACCAGTTTGATGCAAAAGTTTGAATTAAAGGCAAATATTCTCTATTTTAAAAAGGCTTAATTTTATACCTGATGACCCACTATGATGTGATGATTAAGCAAATTCCAGAGAACCCACACAGGTTCAGGTGTGATTCCTACGGAAAGCTCCTCCTGATAGAACTGGTTGAATTTATTTCTTGGTGCGAATCCAACTTTTAAAACCAAAATCAACTTTGTTTAGGTTTGAGAATTGTTGTCTGACTGGGACACCTAACCGCGTCAGACTTTCACTCATCTAATCAGATTCCTACGTTTGATTAAGGGGATCATCAGGATGTTATTCAGGGGATCATCAAGGTTTACACCTCTCAGTAACTAGAAGAGCTGAAGCAGAAGAGTTGCTGGCTTCGGAAACACGGAAGACTGAGAGTGTTCTAGTTTTTAAACATGGTGACGTAAGCATCATGCTGAGGGTCTGTTTCACGGCCATTGATTTTAGGGTGTTACACAGACGGGACAGAATAATGAAGAAAGACGACTTCAACTGAATTCTCTACACTTCATTTGGCTTTTGAGGAGCTGAAACTGAGACAGGGCTGGATGTTTGAACAGGGAAATAATAATAAACGCATAAAAACAGGTTTGACAAAAGAAAAAACAGGCTTACAGTACGTAAACATCTGAAAACACTGACGGTAAGTCTTTTCCTGGAAGCCAGCCAATGAAATGCGCTCCGCGGATTCTGACTGGACTGGCGGTTTCACTGCTGCTTATTGAGACATTTTACCAAATATTAATCAAGAAGTTGTTTAATGTTAGACTTGATTGGATTTGATTTAAATAATGTATTTAGTTATTTTTAGTATTAAGTAATTTATTAAAGATATGATATGAGATCCATGCTGGAACGGACATTATAGCATCTGCTTTAGCGCATTTGTGAATTTGAAAATTTAGCTCAACAGGAAGGATGTTGTGGGACACCATGTATTGCTTTTAGATCTTTTCCATCCTGATTATAAAACCTTGCAGAGACTTTATGCTGTGAACTTTCCACTCACACCTTTACCTTTATTATTCTTTGTCTGCTGCCTAAGATGGGTTTGTTCATGGTCCAGGTGACTTGGTTGGACGTTGTGTTTTCAGGATCAGAGGCGAGCAGAGAAGGTGTCTAAGCGAGTGAACGCCATCCAGGAGGTGAAGGAGAGCGTCGCTCTGCTGACTCAGCTTCTGCAGGACTATGACCGCACGGCTCCTGCTCAGGACAACGCTGACCTGATACAGGTGGAGTGAAACACGGATCCTTTGGCTTCGGCTCCTTTTTTTTTTTCTCACACTCTGCTGTGGTTTGATCCGTCAACATGAAACCTGTCTGACTTTCGCTCTCCTCCTCGTCAGGATTTGTATCAGCGCTGTGAGAAGATGAGGCCGACGCTGTTCAGGCTAGCCAGTGACACAGAGGACAACGACGAGGCTCTAGGTAATCAGCGTATTTTTGTTTTTTCCCATCCGCTAAAAATTATTTGAGAATCCTTCTGGGTTGTATCTAGGGCTGCAACTAACGATTATTTTAAAAATCGATGAATCGGCCGATTATTTTTTCGATTAATCGATGAATCGGACAAAAACATTTTTTTATATTAACCTCTTTATTCCAAAATAAACATTTTAGACAGAACAAACAAGCACACAAGTACAGGTTGCTCATTAACTGTACTGGTGCAATATGAAAAATAAATGTTTGTGTTAAAACTACGCAAACTTATATGAGAAGTGTAGCTGTACATCCACAAAATATAGGGTACTTTGTTTCATAAAGCGCAAAAAAAGGCAGACATTTTTCTTTTTAAAAGCCCCTAAGGGGTTCAAACAATAGGCCCCCCCATTTCAACAAATGAGGTTTTTTTAGACTAGAAGAGTTCTGCCTTTTAAGACAGGAAAGTATAGCAGTTAAAGTTGCTACTTGAGAAAATACTTAACCATAGAGATAAAAATAGCCCTGTGATTCAAATTATAAATTGTATTTGGAATAAAAATGAGAGAACTAGGGGTGCTAAAAAAACACATCCTCTAAAGACAGATATTTACATGGGAATGTGGCATATAATTAATTGACATATTACTGATCTTGCTGGATTTTATTCTGCTTTACTTCCATAAATTGCAGGATCTTCTTTACTTTATCTTTGCCAGAATATTTAAACTTTAAAAGCCTTGCCCTCATAATTTGCAAGTTAATTTTTTTATAAATAAAATATAAACGCTGCTTAAGCTAATTCAAATGAAATTAAAAGTAAAATAAGTAGCCAACCTTATCACTGTCTGTAACCTACTTACAAGGTAAGGAAGCATCAGATGGGCTACCTGAGAAACTAACGTTACGTTTCCCCACTTTAAAACGAAACAAACATGGTTACTCACCCTGCTGATCAGCTCTCTTCACTGCCATCAAAGGCTCCAACGTGTTTCCTTTTCAGGTGCTGCATCATAACAGTGGTGGTTCCGTGCCATGTTCATTTGTTTTTACAAAAGTTGCATGTTACGACTTTTTTTACTTTACAAAGCGCAGGCTATTTTAATTATTGTGATCAATTTGCGCCGTCAATCCCGGCGCATGCGCGCAACATTTGCAGTCTGGACGCTGAGGGTAAACATCCTGTGGCTCTGACTGCAGCGCTGAGAGGGACTCCCGCGTGAGCGGGAGAACTGGGTTGGGATGGGGGAGGCGCCCCACGGCAGCAGCTGCTGGTGGAGGACAAGAGTAGGAGCGATACATGCTTTCACGTAAGAGTCTCCAAAAGCAGCCAGTGACACCGTAAAAAGTCGCCAGATTTGTCGCTAGTCGCTTTTTTGAAAAATAGTCGCTGGAGGGGTCTGAAAAGTCGCTAAATATAGCAACAAAGTCGCTGAGTTGGCAAAACTGTAACTGCGGCGCTGGCTCGCTCTGCCGTATTTTTTTTCTTCCCCCGTTTCAGTCAAGTGCCAGTGATGACGGCGGCGGCGGATGACGCATTAATCGCGCGAAACAACTAATCTATGATGAAATTTGTTGCCAACGCTTTTAAAAGTCGATTTTTATCGATTTTATCGATTCGTTGTTGCAGCCCTAGTTGTATCAACTATCTGTCCGGATTTTTGTAATATACTGATATTTTTGTTAAATAATGGTTGTTCGCTTCTCTGCACAGCTGAGATCCTCCAGGCCAACGACAGCCTGACTCATGTCATCAACCTGTACAAGCAGCAGGTGAAGGGAGAGATTGTGAATGGAAACACGTTAAATACACAGAAACCTGCCGGTGGGTCTCCAAACGGACAGAAACTATTAAGAACGAAAGAGGAAATCCCTGTTCTTAGGACTTTGATTGACGCTGACTAAAATAATGTCTTTATTTTCTGCCCTGCTGCAGCACTGCTAGATCTGTCAGGATTGGACACCTCCCCCCAGTCACCTTATTCCTTCCCTGAGCTCCCCACTCCCACAGACAGCCTCAATGCTCCCTCACAGGACACAGGAATCAGCCTCCTTGACGATGAGCTCATGTCACTCGGTAACATTTTCTTTAACCAGTCCCATTAAGTTTATGAAGTCTTTGAAGATTTGTAAGACTTGAACCTGCTTCTGAACTATGAATCTTTGTATTTTATGTAGGTTTAAGTGAAGGAACGCACCCATCTAACCCCATGTCACAACCAGAGGACTCCACAGCATGGGATTCCTTCCAGGTGAGAGACCGGAAACGATTGTCCAGGTCTGGGAAAGACGTTCAGTTATTTACTCCTTCTGAACCCCACTGAACCTTTTCAGAGCGCCTGGTTAATCCTCGCTGTTTCTTTACAGTCCTCTGACAGCATTGAAGCAGATGTCCAAGCAGCACCTAGTCTCCTCCTGAATCCCGACCCTCCTCATCACTCTCAGGCTGTTTCTTCTGGCTCCAACCCTGGGAATTCGGCACTGGATGAGCTGGACCTCCTGGGAAAGACGCTGCTACAGCAGTCACTGCCACCGGAGGGTCTGCAGGTCAAATGGTATGTAGAATGAAAATAGGGGAGAGCTAATAAAAAATACTCCCTTTGAACTCTTATGAAGATTTTCTTTACTCTCCTCATCCTTTTACTCCACGCAGCCGGTGACATATTATATTTGATGGTAGTATAACTGAAAAAAACAGTCAGGGGGGCTTGAGAAACCTTCCTCTCCCATGTTTCCACCAGGGGAAACTTGCAAGCTGTTTGCTGAGTCATACCTTACAGAAAATATCTTCCACTGCCAAGTTTCTGTATCTTGAAAACCCACAGACTTGAGCAACTGCCTCTAGAGTTGTACTTGACTGAAGAGTGTAGTCTTGTGAGCTTCCAGCTCTCTGTGAGCTAGTGATTTGTTTTCGGTTGTTGTAGCTTCATAATAATCAGTAAAGTAATGTGGCTTCAGTAGAAACAATTAATGTAACAACAAGAAGAAGCTTTATATCCCTCCAATAATCTCTTCTGTCTTTTAAAGCTTCATCATTATGAACAAAAATTGATCCGCTTCCCGTACTACTCGTTCAGAAACGCCAAGTTCTCTTGTTTAATCAGTACAGCAAACCATCATCTTTAAAATTAAACTTAATCAGAAGTGACCTAACATTGAATAGAGCAGTTTCACCATCATGCTTTAGGAGACACTGATTCCCATTGAGTTTAAACGCTTCGCTTTTGTTAAATATGTTTTCCTAAGTCCTAAATAAAAACATATGTTAACTTAAGCCGGGCATACACTGTGATATTTTCAATCGTTGCACGCAGCTACAGCTCAAACTGTATGACGAAACCACAGGGTTTAAAAGTTCACTACTCCCGATGCATGTTCTCATGCTGTGCGGCCCGACGCTCTGATGCGATCCTGCGAAGGCTGACTGAATTTCAAACATGTTTGAAACATGACCTTACAAACTTGACCTTATACCCGTACCCCCTGTACACTACAGGACACATAATTAGGCTGAAAGTCAGCCAGATCGCAAAACGACTGGAGTATCGGCTAAAAAAAAAGGCAAAAATCGTACAGTGTATCCCTGGCTTTACAACGGCCGACTAAATTTCAAACATGTTTGATTTTCTCCCGACCTTACGATTCTTCATCGGGAGGAGGTCATGAGAGGCTAATCGCCCCTCGTTACCCCCTGTTCACTACACGATGCACAATCAGGCTGAAAGTCGGCCCAGTCGAAAAATTCTCACTCGGCTTAAGTAGGTAAAAAAAAAATGGTGGAATAAATAGTGTCTGACTGATAGAGGTGTAAATCACACCCATCATCGCGATTCGAATAAGTATCGATTTCCTGACCCAACGATTCGATTATTTTCGATACTCAAGAATACACCACGATACGATTCGATTTGATTAATTGTTTCTTTTTTTTTTTACCTTACAGGCTAGACAATGTTTCAAGTTTGAAATAAATCAATGAAAGCTGTAATATCGTTATGCATTTTATTTGAGAAACAACAGCAAATAACAGAAGTAGAAAAGTTGTACTCCACCTATTCCTATTACAGTTTTTTCTGAATGCTTAAGCGCTAATCGTGATTCTTGCAGCACAATTTCTAAAACTATTAATACGTATAGCAAAACCACTCACTGAGTTTGCAAAACTAAAAGCACAAACACTGCATTGCACTCAGTTTGCAATTTTGTAACACACATTTTGCAAAACTGTAGGCACAGTACACTGCACAACACTCGATTACCAAATTTCCAACACACTCCTAGCAAAATTATACACATGTATGGCTATCATTAACACTATTTTTCCAACTGTCTGGCACACTTTCACATGTGAAAACTGTTTTAGTTAATTAGTTCACTTTGCAATCAGCATAAGCACTATAAATAAGCCACAGGTAAGCTGTCTGTGTGGAGTACAATGGATGGAGCAGTAAGAGTGAGAAGAGTGAGAATCAGAGGAGGCCGAGGGAGAGGACGTGGAGTTAGAGGAAGTTAGATGAAGAGAACAAGGAGGAGCAAGAAGAGGACGAGGAGGGGAAAGAAGAAGGGCAAGAAGAGTAAGAAATAGAATAATTTATGACATCAGAGCTACAATAGTGGAACATGTCATCAACCATGAGCCTGAGGGAAGCTGGCCAACGGGTTCGGCCTAATTTGAAATGCTACACTGTGGAAAGCATTGTTAGGACATTTCGAAATGAGAATCCGTAAGTACTTTGACGCATCGCCATATTATAATGAGAAACACAACAGTACCGTATATGCAAAAATACAGAAATTGTAACTTTACAGAATTGCTAGACGTCCAGATGTTGGTGGCAGAGGAAGAATGTTCACTCCAGAGCAAGAGACCCATATAGTGAACATGGTGATTGTCAATAATGCAATAAGACTGCTCGAAATACAGCAGCGCATAATTGATAATGACACCATCTTTCAAAATATACACAGTGTAAGCATTTCTTCACTAAGTCGTGTACTTGCTCGCCACAGAATCAGAATGAATCAAATTTACAGAGTTCCTTTCGAGAGAAACACAGAACATGTAAAGCAACTGCGATATGACTATGTGCAGGTAAGCTCTAGTGTCGTTGGTTCTGAATTTGGAAGTGCATACTGTAGTGCTGTGCATGGGCCTGATGTGATGCATTTGTTTTGTCTTGTTCAGAGAGTGATGAACTAGAAGCAGATGCCATGGGACATGAGCTACTTTTTGTAGATGAAGCCGGGTTTAACCTCAGTAAAACCAGGAGACGTGGCAGGAACATTATTGGACACCGTTCCATAATCAATGTCCCAGGACAACGTGGTGGTAACATAACCATGTGTGCAGCTATAAGCCAAAATGGTGTTGTTCACCATCATGCAACCATAGGCCCATACAACACTGCACACATTATTGCATTCCTGAACACCTTCCATGACATGCTCACTGTTCATAGACCAGAGCATACCCGATATTTCATCATGTGTTTTGTATTCATACCATCAGTGTGTAGTTGGGACATTGTGTGCTTAGTAGATGATTTCTTGTGTTTACTGCTTGATACGAAAACACCATTTTTACGAAGGTGTGAAGAGTTAATCTAGCTATGTTCGCTTTTGCAAGAGAACTACAATGTTTTGATAATTGGGTGAAAGGTTTTCTTATTTGTGTGTAGAGTTTTGCAAAAATAGCCAATAGTTACAACAAAAGTGCTTAAGCAATCAGAAAAAACTGTAAAACCTCATTCACTGAAAAATAATAATGCCCCTGCGTTATAGATTCTGAAAGATAAAAAAAATACTGCACAAAATCAATGCAACTTTAGCTCTAGAGTGTCGACGTCCCCGCCCCTTCCACAGACACTCTGGTGCACCTCTCCCAAATTGACCGCAGACAGGAGGCCGGCTTGTTTTGTTTTTATGACCGAAATTGTGGAAAACAACTTGTGAAGTTGGACCAGCTTGAAGAGCAATGTGCGTGAGAACGCTGGAACCCTTTTTTCACCTGGATCCCCTATATCTTTCGCCGTCATGTCCCTCCGTTGTCGGACAAACTTGCCCCCACTTCCTCTCCGCCTCGGCCATATCTAGACCCACAGCGTATAGCACAGAGCACGCTTCAATATTGGGCATAAATGAAAAATGGCTGTGTCAAGCTCACTGCAACACACTGCTGCAAGAGTATAACCAGCGAGGTAGGAGGGCAAAATAAGTTTAGCGCCACCGCAGCAAGGGAGTCAGAATTACGCCAAGGAGCAAATGGATAAAAATAGACCGGAGGGGGGAAAAAACATGAATCGATAATCTTGCGGACGTGTCGATGCATCGGATCGTCGGCTGTTGGATCGATACAAAACATGGCTATTTACACCCCTTCTGACTGGTCACCCGTGTTCATTCAGTGGCCTCCTAAAGAACTTAAAAACCCTGTGGGTCAGCCTCCCGATGCTTTAAAGATGACTCAATATTGAAGGTGTTTACAGTTCACTACAGTCCGATTCTTTTACTAGCGTTCTAACATGATAAATAATTAATCTTAAATATCATTAACTGCACATCTATTTATGGTTGAATTAATAGCCCTTAAGAAGAGATTTTTATACATAAAGGTACATCCACATATTGATCTGTTCTAAGCATCTAACCAGCGCTCTGATGGGTTCATAGTCACCTAATGACATTTTGATGTAAAGCTGTGTGTCGTCTACATAATTATTGCAACTGATCTTGTTGTTAGCTATAATCTGAGCAAAGGGGAGCATGTGGATGTTGAATAGGAGGGGCCCTAGAAAGGAGCCTTGAGGAACTCCGCATGTGATTTTTCTGGTCTCTGATTTAACATACCCCACTGACTTAGGTGGGACACCTGACATGAGGGATGTGTGACTCTAAAACAGGTAAAACCTTCTTAATTAAACCTGTGGCTCAGCTGCTGAACAATTTCTTCTAAACTTTTGTAGTTTAGGCAGAATTGGGACATTTTAACAGAGTTTATTCTAACAGGAAACAGTATTGGTACTGGTGTTGGTGTTGTTTCTAATACATTGTATTTTTTTAAGTAAAGAACTTTCCAAAGTATTGCAGGCCTTTTTACATCGAACTCAGGAATGTCTGTTGTCTGGATCCAACTATCTTCATATTTTTATGAAAATGTTAATAATCTGTAGGAAAGTGTCCCATGGTGGTCCAAAGGGACCAGAATCTGCTCAGTTGGTGTATTTAAAGACTTCATTAGTAGCTCAGCTGCTCATCTTTTTTCTTTAAGGGACAAGCAGCAGTCCAAGCCCACACTGAGGGATCTTCAGAGCAAGTCAGGATCCAGGACAGCTGCACATCCAGTTGGAGGTTTTGTGCCCGATCATCCCGCTCCCAGCCTCGGAGGCTCACTGCTGGACAAATCCCCAGCTCACTCAGCAGCTCTGTCCCCAGAAGTTACCCTGGCTAATGTTTTTGTACCGCTAGAATCCATAAAGCCCAGTAAGTACACACCCCAAATCTACATTTTCTTACTGCAATTAGTATTTAATATTTTCTTTTTGTGTTTTTATAATTTGGTGATTTTGGGTTGGCGGATTCCTTTCGCTTATTTTTTCCCATCTCCTTCTCCAGGTAGTCTTTTGCCCATAACCGTGTTCGACGGCCACAGTCTGCGGGTTCTTTTCCACTTTGCCCGTGACTCGCCTCCGTCTCGACCCGACGTGTTGGTGGTGATCATATCCATGTTGTCCTCGGCCCCTGTTCCTGCCACCAACATTCATTTTGAAGCTAAAGCTCCACAGGTTAGCAGAGATTAGCCGATGCAGTTCAGCTGCTTGTTTCCTCATCAAAAGATATCTGAAGGTTGTTAACCCTTTATATGACACTTGGTGAAATACTTTGAAATTAGAATTTCAAGTCAAATTTCAAGGTGTTTGTAGAACAGAACAGGACATTTTTACTTTTGTAATATTAAAAGAAATAACCCTCAAAATGCATGCTGACACAGGAACTTTAGTGGTTTACTTTTTAACTTAGCTTATTAACATTTTAAATTAGCTTTAACTTGGCTTATTACGTTTTTAACTTTTTTTAACATAGTTGGTGACATATCACACTCGGTAGGCAAAGTTAGACTACTAGCGATATATTCTATCAAGCAGTTACACTCAGCTGTAGGACAGAGGTGGACTTGCAGACCTTATTTGACATCACAACTTTTGCCTTGTTTGATGTAAATTGGTGTTTATGTCCAAATGAGAAAAAATGCTCATTTAGATATAGACACAGTTTTGATTTAGGGGTCTCAGACTACAGGTGGGAGGTGGAAATTTTGATGTTTGTTTTGTTCTTTCCAGTCTGTGGGGGTGAAACTGCAGCCTCCATCAGGATCAGAGCTCCCAGCATTCAACCCGATCCTCCCTCCTGCAGCCATCACACAGATCCTGCTGATAGCCAACCCTAATAAGGTAGCTATAGATCCTTAAAGATTGGATTGCACTCAGTCAGGTGAATTCCTGCAGGAACTATAGGAGCAGTTTAAAATCCTTTCGGTGACATGCTAGAGTGAGCAGATTGTTTTCTTAAAACTTCTACACTTCAGAGGATGCATTTATTTCTTCAGTCGCTGAATATAAATACCATAAGTGGAGGTAATTTACAGAAACATAACCTTTCCTTTTTTGTTTTCTTTAGGAGAAGTTTCAGCTGCAGTACAGACTAAGCTTCTCCATGGGCAAGCAGGAGCACAGTGAAAGCGGCAGCGTAGAACAGTTTCCTAATCCCGAGAAGTGGGGGAACCTATAGCACCTAAACACAACCTGACAGACTCTGCTTCAGACTCAGCCTCCCTCTCTTGAACGCTCCACCTCAGCTCGTTTTCATTGCAGCCACACTGACGAATATTTTTTCTGGACGGTTATTTTCTTTATGGATTACTGTCATGCTCAGTCAGTGTGATGTGTGCCAGCTTTGCTCTCATTTAGCCATCAGTGTGTAGGTCTAGAGTCTGGGTTTCTGTGACTGCATTCAATGGAGCCTGCAACTGCTTTTCATCCCATTTTGAAAGGAAGAAAACAAACATGTGCATGTTTGCTCATTCTGTGTGCTTTGTCCTTGTTTTTTTAACCTTTTTTCTAACTTATCTGCATCAACCCTCGTGTCAGCATGCTCTGCAAACATGGGACAACATTTTGGAGGATTCCTGCACAAACAAACACGTGTTTAATTTGTGATTACTTGCTTCTGTCACGGTGGCTGAGTCACTTTTCGATTGCACAAAGATTGATTGTTCTTATAGTACTGTTTTTTTCTTGTCACTTCCCCCTTCGTCCTGTGTAATGAACAAAATCTACTGTAACATCAGAGCTGTCTATTTTCTGCCATATGTGCCTATTTTGCTGTTGTATTATTTAAAGTTTTAAGCGTTTGAATGGACTTACCCTTTTCATCTGTTACATGTTATTCATTAGCGCTGCTGTGTGTCTCTCTGTGTTTAAACACATGATTTCCTGGGTTTAAGTTAATATTGAAGCATTTAGCAGATGAAATTGAATATCAACTCAAATATATGCAAAATGAGCTGTACTCTGATATGTGTGCACAGTGTCTCAGTCGAACATGTTGGAGTTGTTTTTACATCAATGCATGGTGAACCCTCACAGCCCCCCAATCGCTTCACATATATTCAGTAAGTGCTATATGATGGAGAAACTGGCCTTTGGGTCGGAGTTTGACCTGTGTGACCTGCAGGATTGCAAAAACTTATGGGAAATAATGTTTTGTTTTTTTGTGATCCTAAGAACTTGTGCCACAGGTGGAAAGATCCAAGTACAACATCTGCAGTAGACAAAAAGGCACTGCAATTAATCTAAAAAGCAAACTTGACACATTTACCTGTCCTAGAAAACTTGTAGGGTTACAAGAATCTGGCTTATTTTTTTCCTTCTGCTGGGTTTATACTGTAGTTTTCATTAGAAGTCTAACCTTTTCTGATCACATGCAATAGGAGGAGCTCAGAAGATAAAAAAGAACTTTCCTGTTTTTGTGAAAATGAACTATGATGTAAATAATCTTAAATCTGTGAACTGGGTCAGTAAAATGTGCAGATTTTCCAACAGTCTTACTGGTGTTGTATGCTCCAAATGCCTCTTGGGGCATTTCCGATGGCAGAGGCAACAGTTTCTAACAAACTAGGGTTTTGAAAGATGCAGAGAAAACCCGACCAAGTGGCCATGAATGATGTGTCGGAGAGCCACGCTCAACATATACCTGGCAAATTGGTTATCAGGTTAAGATCATCCCCTTTAAGAGAGATAAACCTTAAATAATCCAGTGCTATCAACGAAGAGTCGCTTAACTAGTATTTTCCTTTATTTTGATGTTAATCCGGGGATAAATGCAGGTGATCTGTGGAGACCTCAGAGTTGGTCAAAGAACATAACATAAAAGACATCATGAGAGCAGATCAGGGTTACAGCTGAGGTTTTAAAAACAATATTTCACACTTTTAGTTTTACAGACCTCTGTTCCATTTATCCTCTAAAAAAAAATAATAGCAGCATGACTGCAAACTAAAGGTGCTAAAGTAATCCCACCTGAACCAACGGGCACCTGACAAACATTACAGGGCAGCATGTTAGGAAAATATCTAATTTCCTTTGTATGAATTGAAATCTTAATGTTTATCTGATTCAGCTGCATTTTCTGACCGTTTTATTACCAATAAATGATGATATCTCTGTCCTCCCTGAGCCTTAGCTTCTAAGCCACTAAAGATATAGATGAGCTGTGGACATTAAAGGGCAGTTGGATTCCTATCGGTATGAAAAGCATGACGCCTTAGATCAATGGAGGGCTTTTGGTTTAACACATATGAATCCAGTAATTAGATGATGGAGAACTGACTGCATACTGAGGAGATAATTCAGCCATTTTATTCGGGTGTGTTGAACCAAGGCTGTATTTTTAAGTTGAAGGAACTGGAATTGCCCACCCTTAGGTAGTGTCCTTCCAAATAATCTGTCCTTGGTGACTGCCATGTTTTGCTTGTAACATACTTTGATCCATTATGCATTTCTGCCTTACCATACTGCCTTTGTTACATGAACTGACTTCCTCCTTTAAGCTCTCAGCAGAAAGCTTCGGTCAAAACTCTGAAACAGAAATGACTTTGTGCTAAAAAGCGCCAACAGTGCAGATTTATTGCTCATGTTTAGGTGGTCTCTGCTTGGCCCACCGCTCCTACAAGACCAGAAACATAGCTATTAGATAACTCATGGAAAAGAGGTGAAGATTGAAGATGCTGACAAGTAACTCGATTTTTTTCTCGACCTTTTGATGATTGAAAAATAAAACCACTTACGAATCAAGTTATACTATGAGTTTTTCTCTGCTGTTTTTTATCTTTTATGTTACCTTTATCCTGCAAGGGTTCTAAAACCTCTGATTATGTTTATCAAATGCAAATTATTTTCCTCACATATGTAATTGCAAAGTTCTAATTCAATTCAGTTTATTTATATAGCGCCAATTCCCAACATGTCATCTCAAGGCACTTTACAATTTACCAGATCATACAGTCAAATTGATTCAAAGTTTTGTATCTAAGGAAAACCAGTTGATGTCATTGACTCAAATGCAATCCCTCACACTAAGCATGCTTGTAGAGACAGTGGAGAGGAAAAACTCCCTTTTAACAGGAAGAAACCTTCAGCAGAACCAGGCCCAATGTGAGCGGCCATCTGCTGAGGCAGACTGGGGTTCAAGGAGACAGAAGGAGAGATACAAAAAAGGCAACTGTAAAAGGCGGCACCGTCCAGAAAACACACAGCCAGGCAGACGAGCTCCGAGCCAACTCCCATGTCAGAGATGAAGAGAGCACATCCAGCCAGTCACAGTCAGAGAAACAGGACTGCACTGAAAAACAGGCCGATTTCCAACATCTATGAACAAAGGGGTTGATGGCAGCAGCACAGCTGATATTTCTCTCCAGGATGGCAACCCAGGCTAATCACACATCCTGTCACCTGTTGACCTGTGTGCCAATGAGTACCCATTCCTGACCAGCAAAGAAGCAAATATCCAGTGGCATTTAAAGTGAAATGACTGCTGCCCTTTGGAACAGCTCTGAGATTGAGAGGCTGGATGCTGTTACTTTGAATGACTCTGAATGCGGTTTACTCAAAAAACATTAAAACATGCTTCATTTTATATCTGTATGTTTTCCTGAGATCATCTCCAATTGAATCCATTTCCTGTCAGAATATTAAAAAAGATGGTTGTATGATGTAACCGTTCAAAACGTCTTCCATCTTTAATGTAAGAGGTATTCTGTGCATTAACAAAAAATTAAAACAAATCTGTTTAGACGTTGATTTAAGAAAAGAAAGGAAAGTGGCAGCTATGAAACTCAGCAACATATAGTAGGCTTGGACACACTCGTAGCACAGAGTAAGATTTATTTCCCTTTTAAATTTTTTATAACTTTGAATAACTAATTTATGTAAATGTGCATGAATATGGGAAGAAGAATATTAGATTGAGTAAAGACCATTTTTGTCTTTATTTATGTAATAAAATGGTAGTTCTTCATTCATTGCCTCAGAAGAACATTGTGCGGTTATGTTATTTGAACACTAACATGCTCACAGATAGAGATATGCAGTGAGGAAAGTTATCACCATCATGTTTTTGCTATAGTATTACTCACAGGATATGAATACAAACGTTTTATGGGTGCAATTAACGGGATCGAGCACCGAGACTCATTCCTTTAACAGTGAGGAAGGTGAGTTTGAGGAGAGTGACAATGAGGAAGAGCAACCCTGAAATCAGATAGAGACTTAGACAGATTTTATTTGTAATTTTGGTTACACAAGTGTAAAACAAAAAGAAATTTCGTTTGGAAACAGCTCTCTGGACTATTTCATCTTTTTTAAAAGTGCAACCTTGAGAAATAGTAAAAAAAATAAATAAATAAGAAGAAGAATAATATATACTGGTATATATATATATAAACAGTTATATAAACATGTGACTGTAACTGTTTACAGTTCTAACATTGTTTTTTTATATAATGATAAAATATAATAAATATAATAAAATGCAGTAACCCATTTTACAAAACATTACTGTACTGATATACTGTAAATTATCTGTAAAATAATAAAGCATTTAAAAAACAAAGAACATTAAATTGTACACATAAGACATCCATCTAGGTCCTTGCTTATAAAGCTATGCACATATTTATAGATTAGTGCCATTTACATTAATGTATGGTTCTACATAATACAATACATTAAATTGGCAGAAAAATGTTATTCATCTATAATAACATAGAAGATTCCTAGGTGATCTAAACACTGTTTAAAAAAAGCAAATATTCTATATTAGTCCACTTATATATATATACATATATATATATATATGTATATATATATACATATATATATATGTATATATATATATATACATATGTATATATGTATATATATATATATATATACATACGTATATATATATATATATATATATACATATATATATATATATATATATATATATATATATATATATATATACATATATATATACATATATATATATATATATATATATATATATATATATACATATATATATATATATATATATATATATATATATATATATATATATATATATATATATTTTTTTTTTTTTTTTTTTTTTCTTTCACATCTTTGTATTTGTAAAAATTTCATAATAAAAAATTCCACATGATGCTATCCCTCATGAGGCTGCTGCATGGAGGGCAGCAGCCTCATGAACCACTAACCTGCAATGCCCCCATAACCAAGCAATACCCAGCATGAACGGGTACTGGGGGCTCTAACTGAGCAGGCAGACTCCAGTTCTCCTGTAGATGGTACGGATGGACTCTCCCAACAGGTTGGTTTAGAACAGGGGTGGGCAACTCCAATCCTTGAGGGCCGGTTTCCTGCAACGTTTAGATTCATCTGGGGTCCAACACACTTGAATCAAATGGTTGAATTACCTCCCCCCGTATATAATGAATTTCTCCAGAGTCCTTTCAATTATCTGTTTACTTGATTCAGGTGTGTTAAGTCAAGGACATATCTAAAAGTTCCAGGATACACGCCTTCCAGGACTGGAGTTGCCCACCCCTGGTTTAGAAGATGTAACAGCAGATCAGAATACATCAAATCTTGGGCGCCCAGTTACTCCATGGGTAATCTCAACAGATCCGGTAACGGCCTGAATTTTGTCTCCTGACCAACTAAAAGTCTGCAAGCACTGCAGCATCAGGAATGTGAACCGGATCAGACAAAGGCTAGAAATAACTAAATGGAAACATTCAGAGCAATTTTGAAGAAGCAGCTGCTGATTAACAACAAGCTGGATTTGTGTTTGAAGCATTTTTAAAAAATTTTTGGAAACAAAAACCTGTTCAGCATTACCTATTCTCTCACTTTAATATGGGCGACAAAAATAAGCAGATGAAGATTTTCAGAGAACACTTGGTCGATTCTTCTGTATGATGATATTTAGAGTAACTGTCTGAGCCTTGCATCTCAGCACCAGGACTGAGCTGTAGAACCAGGCTGACAGGAGGAAAACTGCTCTGGCCTCTCAGTGCACATTGGTCCCTGCATGTCCATCCCTATATGAACATTTAATGGAACCGCCCCTGCACTTTGTTTGATCACCTATTAACTCTCAACTTATATCTGACATCAGTTACATTTAATGTGATGAATAGGTTTTCTAATGTTTATTGTTTGTGTCATTTTGCTAAAGCTATAGTGTTATGAATAATTCTGGGCTTAACTGAATGTAAATCTAAAGGCCATCTCACATGACCATCACCGAGAATTTAAGAAAATATGTAACAGATCAATACGCCAAGTTTCTGTCAAGTTGGTCCTGTTGTTGTTTTAAAAGTGAAAATGTCTCCTGTATTGTCTGTAGTTCTGGGTAAAATGAACAGCAGCTGAAAGACAACTGTTTTTTTTTTTCTTTTGCCTAGACAAATTCATCAAACCTCCAAAAAACATTGAGTGTGTTATAGACTGATGTTCTACTTTTAGGCTGAAGTTCTAGAAAAGGAAGAAACCTAATAACAGAACTACAGAGTCACTGCAGCTATTGCAAAACATGGTGGCGACAGCATCATACTATGGGATTTCTTCTATTGAGATGGATCTTTTATTAGATCTTCAAGGTGGATAAAAATACAGACAATTCAGATCCCAAGTTAGTTTTGACCCAAAACATTCAGATGTCTGCTATAGAGCTGGGGAAGGAAGGGAGGTTTGTTTTCCTGAATCGTAGTGAATATTACTTAAAAATATTAGTTTCACTATAAGAAAACCAAAGTTTTGATCAACGTGACAAATGTTGCCCAGTCAAGATGTGGGATCCTGAAAGAACCCAAGACTTGATGCTGAAATGTAAAAGGTGCTTCAACAAAGTATCAGTCATAAGCTTTATACACTTAAACATTTTCTATTAGGTTATATTTCTTAGTCAAAGACTTGCTTTTTTATTTTTGCAATAAAATTTTTAAAATTTCCACATAATTCACAAAAAAATTCTGCAATAACGATCCCAACAATTGTTCATTTCTATTCTGTCTAAGTACAAATGTAAAAAATCTGCAGGATGTTTTGGTTTTATGTGAGCTTCAATAAATTAATGGACACTATAGTCTGAGACTTAGGGCCGGATTTATCAAGATCCAATTTTGCGTGCTGTAATTTGCGCTCGCAAACTGGAATTTTGCGCGAGGGACTGAACCATGGTTTGCGGATGATTTAACAAGAGAGATTGCGTAACTGGTGGCAGGTGCAAAACTGTTGGAGACGCCCTATTTAAATGATGTTTTTGCACGTTTTGTGGTTTGCGGCAAAGTAGTTTATAGTTTGTACAAACTAGTGCATTAAGAAATTTTAATCTTACAGTGACCCCCCCACCCCCTCCAAAAAATAAATAATAATAATTATATATATATATATATATATATATATATATATATATATATATATATATATATATATATATATATATATATATACAGGGGCGTGCATACATAGACACTAGGAAGTTTGCCCTTTATCAACGAAAATGCCCTTTTGAAACTCGTTTTTTTATTTTTTATTATTAATATTAAGATTTTACTGAGGTCGGTTTTGAAATGATCTTTTGAAAACCTGAGCCACTAAAAACAACTGAAACAATGCCCCGAAATGAGCCACCTCCTTGCGCACGCCCGACCAGCCTCTCTCTCTTCCTTTGTCACGTGAACTCGCGCGGTCGCCCGCAGGGCATGCCAAATGCGCAGCATCATAGCAGTTCAGAAAGCGTCTTCAGATAGCAGGAACGGTCGCTGACAGGCTGCTTCTCCCGTGCCCCATTAGCCAGGTAATACAGAGATCAAGCAAAATCATTTTGTTGTGCATTAAAATGTCTCATTCAGCAGCACCAAACAAGCATTTCTGCCGACTGGTCACCTGATAAACAGATATGACAGATAACGTGAGGGCGACCACATAGGCTACAAATAATTTCGGTAGAGTTTGCAATTGCAAATCTATGTGTTAAGACAAACGTTTTCTGTTGTATAGGTTTTGTTAGGCAACATAAATTAACACATTTTGGTCTCTTTATTGTCTTAATTGTATATTGATTTAGTAATTGCAGCACAATGCCAAGAAAGGAGGGTTAATCATATTGAAAAATCTTAAAAGCTGTTCACATTTTATTTTTAAGTGGTTTGTACAAAATCAGCAGGTATTAAAATAGCTATTATTTTGTAGGCTACCATAAGTCATATCCACGTGACAAGACTTCCAGTCATGTTGCCCTAATAGCCCATTATTTAAACTAATGTGGCATATTTGTTAAAGCTATTATTATCATTATTATTACTATTATTATTATTATTATTATTGTCATGATGGTTATTATTATTATATTGTAGCCAGTCACAGCAGGGAAGCTCTATACCATCAACATCTATCAGGACAGGAGATGAGGAAGAGTTCAGGGAAGACACAGAGACAGAAAAAGACCAGGATGAGGGAGAACAGCAGGATGAGGGAGACCACCAGGATGAGGAAGAACAGATGGATGAGGGAGAGCAAGTGGGTGAGGGAAAACAGGGAGATGAGCAGATGAAAGAAGAAGAAAGATGAGCAAGCGTACTAATTTAAGGTAGTACGCTTTAGTCTGTTGTCGGTGGAAAATCTCCTCAGCGACTTAAAATTGAAGCTAAGTTTTGTCCAAATTCAAAGTCCTCAAAAGGCAGAAAAGTTTGCAAACAATGATCCAAAAATCAGGCAGAAGCAGCTGAAGTCCAGGTCCAATGCAATTTATTGCAACATACAAAGAATCACACGAGTTGACCGCCGGCGTACAACTGAACAAATAATGAAAATGGCCCTCTTTTATACACTTCATGGGGCCTGTTAGCTCCTCCTACAGGCCCCCACCTTTTTTTCATTATTCTAGGTACTTTTTCTTCGGGTAAAACCAATTATTTTTATCTTACCGGTGGTAAATCCCTTTGAAAGCATATTTTTTATATATTTAATCAACAGTCTTTGTTACAGGTTATAGTGACATTACTTTGCAAATCATGATGACATATATTGTCATTAAATCAAAAACACATTAGTTCTTTAACTGTTAATCTTTCAAACCATGCTTTTATCCAAAGTAACTTATGAGTATAATAATTCTTTGAGAACAGCCTTACAGGTCATGATGACATTTGGTGCACTTAAATCAGAAACATATAACAATTTCAATTAATAATATGTCAAAACATATGTCAAAACCAAGCCCTCCTTCTAATGTGATCTATGATTTTAATATTACTTCAAACCAGGCCATCATAACCCTAGTGTTCCAAGTCCTAGTAAAACATCACTTTTTCTGTGACTATTACTGTACAGTGTGTTTAGAGGATGACAGCTCAATTCATCACAGTTGGTTTAGCTGAGTTCACCTGAGCTGTGCAACCTTGACCTGTCAAATAACTCATTTTTATGAGTGTGCCTGTTTCACTACAACGGCTTGGATCCAAACTTCAATAGGCCAGGTGCAGACTCATACACACACTGCTTCTCTATTTCTCCCTTTGGCCTACATAAATGTATTCATAAACACAACTCTTTTTAATCATTTAAAACTTTTAATTCTTGTTTTATTCTAATCATTAATGACAAATAATACACTACACTGTTCTGTTGGTGGTGTGACTTTTTTCCATTGAAAACTCACGTTTAGAGAATGTCAAAATTCATTCAACATGCGTGTGTATTTTTTTTTATAATTAAGTGTTCCACGTGCGCTAAAAAGTGCCCCCCCTCCTGAGCACCTGCCCCCCAAAATGTCTGTGCACCTCTCTGTATATATATATATATATATATATATATATATATATATATATATATATATATATATATATATATATATATATATATATATATATATATATATATATATGTATATACTTTGGCAACCTTTATTCCCTAAGGTGGTATGTGGCTGAATTTCTACTTCACTGCAGTAAAAAAAAAAAAAAAAAAATGGTGTTTTGTATTGACCTGTACCAAATGGCTCACAAGAAGTGACTGTGGATGAGATTACTGCCCGTACGCATCCCCGCAGCATTGGCATGTTGCTCCACAGGCGCAGGGGGGAGGTCGGGGTTCTCCGGTAGTGCGTCAGGGCGACATGGCATTTAGAACGTCGGACAGCACTTCTGAAAAACGAGATAGGGAGATCCCAGCTCTCGCTGCAACCGTAAGCAGGAATGACCCAGATGCAAAAAAGTGCCATCTTGCAAGGAGTTTTGTGATATCTGGTATTGCGTGGGTCCTCCTTGTGGCTGGCTCCAAATCCATTCGGAGTTCCCCCAACAGCTCCAAAATGTCAATGCTGGATAAACGATATGTTTTGATGATCGTTTCCTCGTTCATTCCAAAAATATTCACACGGAGTGAAAAAATGCGTTCTCTGCGTCTCCTTGCTTCATTTTGATGTCTCCTTCTTGCGACAATAACCGCTGCCATGTGTGCGCAATTACGCATACAGACCATTTGCACCTTCTTTTGAAACGTGTTAAATATAGAGTCAGATACCGTTAGCAAAATTGCTTTCAGGTTTGATAAATCACTTTGCGAGTGCTAAATTAATATATTTACATGTTCTCCTCCCACAAGACGCACTTTTGCGTGTAAACCCCCAGAAAAAGTACTAAATGGATAAGAGGCTTTTTAGCACATTTTAAAGACCAAATCCTTATAGCACGCTGTTGACAGATCAGTTTGTACATTTTTTAGCGTGCGCAGTGAAATAGCTCACGTTTTTATACATGCAAACCTTTGATAGATCCGGCCCTTTGAGACTAAGATTTATTTTGACATTTTGTACACACAAGTATAAACAAAAAGAAATTTTGTCAATAGCAGCTCTCTTGACAATTTCGTTTTTTAAAGTGCTGCCTTAAAACAGTTAAAAAATACAACTATAAAAAAATAAAGCTCAAACAAGCTAAAATCTACTTTTGAAGCTTTTTGGAAATTATTATGAATAAATTCTCAATTTCAACATAGCTCTTCTCTGATCTAGTACACATGATTTTTCAAATCTGTTTAAAATCTCATGTCCAGCGTGCGTTTAGCATAATCTAGAAGTCTTGTTGTTGTTCAGTCTAACCTCCAGGAAATAATGAGGAGTCTGAGACCTTTTTAACATCATATTGAAGCTTAAAAGTTTCTATTTAGCAGCTAAAGCCAATCCAATATAATTAAATGCATCTAGGAATAAGAGGGATTACTGCACATTTAATTAATTTTTTTCAAAAACTTAAAATCGAGAAACTCCTAATCTTTTTCAAGATTCTGGATTAGAAGTCATTTCTGCACACAGGTGCTTTTTCTGACGGACTTGCTGGAATAGAACGCCCCCTGGTGGTCAAGCTCTGCCAGTTTGTTTGGAAGGTCAACACCAAGCAGTTCAGAAAAACAATTAAATATTATTACAATGCACCAACATGTTTTCTGACAACACTCAGTTTTCTCCACATCCAATAAGGGATGTATTGTTGCTCCTAGAATAGCTGTGACCATGTGCTCACAGGCAGAACACAGCTAACAAATAAATAATCGGATGTTACTATGGTGTTTATTGATCTGCCCTGTCAGATAAAGGAGAAGGTTTTTCCCAAACCAGTCTGTGATGAAGGTTCTGCTATTTTAGGTGGTACATTGCATATTCTGAGAGAGTCTGCCCAGCAGTGGCGGCCGGCCCATAGGGGGCGCTGGGGCACCGCCCTCCCTGATAAGAAGAGAGAAACGTAAAATATATTTTTAGAAATTAACTCATAAATTTCAGTTTTACTCTCTAGAGTGTGTACCTATAAGCAAAACAAATTATATACGGTAAACTACATTTCCCTATCTACTGTCATTAATTTTTGGATTTCCACAGACAGACTCCTACCGTCTCTGTTCTGGGGGCTGTGATCAGACAGCCCCACATTTGCAGAGAATCTGTCAATCATGTACTATTGCTAGGTGAATTTAATGGCCAATCAGCGTCTCAGAACTTTATGGTCTTGGGGCGCTGAAAATACTGCGCTTTAACAGGCTTCTGAACCCAAGCGCAGGTGCAGACAATTAGAGGGATGATGGCGAACGTAACGAACGAGATGCAGCTTCCACCAAATTCGGTGAGATCCTTATTTATCTACCTGTTTGCCAGAAGAACATCCGTGTTGTAGGGTAGGAACATTTCATGTCATGGTTATTGTGACGAATCCACATCCTCTAACTTTGCGCGCCACACACACATTCCTGTTATACTGTGCTTGTGAGGACCAATACGCTCGCGCTGAGCCCAGTAGCTCCATTAACTTAAAATACACGAGCTGTCCTGGTTACCTGCTGGCGTATTGAGGGTGCACACTTAATATTTCAGTGGGGTTAGCCGTGTGTGTGTGTGTGTGTGTGTGGGAGGTGTGGGTGTGTACGTGTTTATGCTACGGGGACTTGTCATCTTCAGTCTGGCTGCGTCTTTGCTGGGTTCAAACCCAGTTTGGTGTAATTGAATAAGTCAATGAATCTGTGTAAAATAATTAAGTTGTAAAAATTATTTGTTTTTGTACATCAATTGTTTGTGGAGGTAATATATGGACAAAACTGATTAATGAGAAGAAATCAGAAATAAGAGAGCCTGTAGGGGCTTAAACTATTTAATGAGGGCTGTGGGAAGAAAAGCGGCAATTTTTGTTTTCTGTTTCTTTGTTACATTGCTGGTAACTGGAGGGAGGCTGAGGCCCAGAGTATCTTGTACATGTTTAGTTTCTTTTGCACCCTGTTTTGAGTTTTTGAGCACAATAAATCACCAACACCGGTAACCCGACTGAGCCTGGATTCTTGGAGGCCAAAGAACCCCGTCAGAGTGACCCAAATCATCACTGTTACTGTTATTATATAGTAAATTCAATCATTACTGTTAAATTGTATGTATTGTCCAATTTTTTATTTGAATTCTTATTCCGGATTAGTTGGAGACATACACTAGGCTATATCAGCCCCACCAAAAATATTTTTCACCAGCCGCCACTGCTGCCCAGAGAAGCCCACCACAAGGGACGGCAATAAGAAATAAATTATGAATAAATTTATCCTTCTGTAGCACATCTAGTAGGTTTACTGAAGAAAGAACATATTAAATGGATGTTGATGATGCTCCAGTCAATCTTATATTTGGTGCCAAAAATAATTCAGTCGTTTTTTTTTTATCAAGTCTGGACTGAATTTCACCATCTGTAGTCAATGAAACCTTTATTCTATTTGTGAGACACACAATATGTTTTTAAATTATTTCTTGGCATAGAGAACCCCATAAAATTTTATAAAACATGAAAAGGACCAGTGTATTGACTGGTCAAACTTGGACTCATCTATGGATCATTTGACGCTAACCTTTGATCAGTGGTTTTAGATCCAGATATGTTTATATAATGAAGACGCTCCAAGAACCACCACTGAACCCAGCTGCTGTGTCTCTGGTTAGAGGAGCCAAACCGGTGGACTGAGGAGGAAAGTGTGCTTCATGGAAGGAGGTGATATGCTCTGGGCAGCCAGATCAGTGATTTTTTTTTTTTAAGAAACTACTTCAAAACACGCTGATTTTTATTTTGATTTAATTTTTTAAATTGTTTCCAATTTGTAGCTTTTACATAACTTAATGTACATAATATGTTCTTCTATCTATCCTGCATTTCACAATCAAATCCTGACTCTTCTTTTTTTTAGGTATTTTCTTTTATTTTTACCACTCGTTTTGGATTTACAACCATTTGTAACAGTGATTAAGATTCGAGGCATATCCTGGTCTTCTGTTCTTCAAAAAAATAATAATCATACTGTTTGCCGATCACTTTGATTATGAAGGATGCTTTGACTAAGGTCTTCAATCGAGAGCAGAGTCAAAACAGGTCTTGATTGAAGAGTTGCTTTTTTATTTATTATTTGAACTGTTTTAATTCAGAGACATTATTTTAAGTCAAACTGTGAGGAGCAACCCTAAAGGAGTACTCTGGGTATTCTGTACAGCTCAGTATGACAAAGAGATTGTGCTGGTATTAATACATTTTCTTCCTGTTTGGGATTCTAATGCAGCAAAGTTCACCACAGCGTTCTGCACTTCAATCATAGTACTTCCTGCAGAACCTCGGTCAGCCTTTTATGTTTACATAGGGAAAGGTGGATTTTTCGCTTAACATTCAGACAGAAACAGTCAAACCTCCCTGCTGCCATATCAAACAAGCTCTGCACTGGATGCTACTGGTTCCCTTATTGAAATCCTGGTCCTTGTTCCCATTTATGTGCATCTTAGAGCCTTCTTTGCAGCACTCCTCACTCCTTAATGACTGATATGTTGTCGCCTGTTAAGCCTTTCTCAAGCAGAGCGACAACAGCAGCATGTAGCCCTGACTAAAATAGACTAGTGATACCAGGCACCACTCCTTTGTAAAGAATCCATTCTTTTCTGCTAATTCAGTTAGGATGAGTGAGATCAGCTTCTCTGATTTGTCAAAAGATTCCAGCAAGTTAGAGGCAGACCTAAAACAGTTCTTGGTGATTAAATTAGCTTTTACAAGTCTGTAAAGGAGAATTGATGTTATTAGATTAGTCATCAACCAGAGAGCAAAAGCAGCTGTGGATAAATGACTGACAAACCCATGATATGCCTTTAATGCTAAGCTGGAAATAGAATCTGTCTTTTTGCAAAATACCTCTTTTCTTACATTAGTATTTAATATTTCAGAAAATGTCAGGTTACCCTCATATGTAAGCTATCAATCATTGCGACATAACAATATTGTGATATAATCTTCTTTATTAACATCCACCCTCATTTTGATATAAAAAAATATTTTTTTGAGTAAAATGTAAAATGTAGCGTTTTACCACATGATGTTGAAATAAAAATGCTGAAGCTGAAAAATACCTCAGGATAAACTTAATATTTCTCATATTTATTTTTATTTGCTTTCCAACACCAACTGAAGTCATCATAGCTTCATTACAAACAACCAATATACATATTAAAAAGTATACAACCAAAAATGGCAGGAAATATAAAATTAGAACAACTCAAAGCTAAAATATTACTACAATGAACAACGCCTCACACATTCATTCTCAGCGCGAATCTCAGTGCTTCATTTACCTCTATTTACACTCATGAAGCTTCCAGCTTAGTGACACTTTACGCATAACATCAAAACTTTTTAAATCTTTTAAAATCAAGATAATAAACATAAAACAAAAAGCTCAAGTTTGAGTAGTGAATTTGTTTTTTTTTTAACTAGTGTTGCTAGTGATTAGTTTTTGATCCGACACAGGAGGGATGCACTTTTTCAAAGCAGATGAAAAGTTGAAGAAATATTTCAGCGGCAAAAATCTGATAGACTTTCTACGGAAGAGGGCCACTGGGAAAAAAAAAAAAAAGTTAACTGATTTTCAAATTTTATTTCAGTTTAGTATGGTAAAAAAGTGAGAATTCTGACTTTAATCTCAGAATTCAGATTTTTTTTTCTCAGAATTCTGAATTTTTTTCTTAGAATTCTGACTTTTTTCTCAGAATTCTGAGTTCTGACAATAAAAAAGTCAGAATTCTGAGATTAAAGTTAGAATTCTCAGATTAAAGTTAGAATTCTCAGATTAAAGTCAGAATTCTGAAGAAAAAAAAAAGTCAGAATTCTGTCAGAATTTTGTCAGTCCACTTTTTTCCCCATACTAAACTGAAATAAAATTTTAAAATCAGTAAACTTTTTTTTCTAGTGGCCCTAATCCTCCAATCCTTGCGGTCAGGGTTTATTTTTGTAATTCTAAAGACATCTTAGCAGAAATATAAATGCTGTATTTATCAGATTTGTTGAAAGTCACATATATTTAATCCAGTTAGATTTTCTACATGAAGCTGAATGTTTTCCATGATATATCAGCCTTCACATGCAGCTAAATGATAGGCTAACGCTAGCATCTTAGCTCTGTTTTGATCGGACTCATTGATAATTCAGCTTTGGACACATTTCAGCTGGGCTCCAGTTAATGGCTTCCAAACAACACAGTTATTTTGAATTTAGGGACTTTACTTTAAGCATTATTAACTGAATAAATGCAACCACATGCTTGAGATTTACAGCACAGATTTGGTCACTTGAAAAGAAAGAGTATTTCATTTGTAAAGGAAAACCATTGTGTATTTTAGCAAGCTGTCCACATTTATATCTGTTGTGAGTTTTAATGAATAACAGCAGAAGAAGAGCAGCTAGAGGGAACTGGGTTTAGCTGGAACTTCTTTGGATCAGATCAGAACATCCCTACTCAGTAATAAGATACTCACCCACCAGTCACACAAATTCCCATTTGAAATTAATTAATTCATATGAGCTGTACTCTGAGATGCCTTGTTTTTCTATAACAATAATCAATTTAAAATGATATGTAAACCATGATTGAATAATGCATGAACAAAGATACACATTCAAAGGCATGAGAAACCCTATAGAGTGATGGCTAAAATGTAAAGGTTAATAAGGATTTCCTTAAAGCCAGCAGAGGACAGCAAACACCAGAAATCACAATTTTCTGCCTTGATACAATCCTAAAACTTTTTTTTTTTTACATCTTAAACAAACTCTTAAAATAACATTCATAGAAATATTAATCCTCTTACAGTTAAAGCCTTACTTTACCCTAAAATATCATAGTGGTAAATCTGGAATCTACTACAGTAGAAATGCGCTTCCATTTGGAACCAGTGGGGGCAGGCCTGATCTGTGCTGAACATAGCATCAATTATAAGATTACACACTCCAGCATATCACAGCTGGGCCAGCTCGGCAGGAAGCAGCGCTTCTTCTGTAATCTGTAATCTGTGTGGGCGCCGTCCTTCCGCTTGCCCCTCCGCCCACGCCAGATAAAAAAAAAAACAACAACAGTCTCCTGCTACAGCTGTTCTGTCAGGCTGAAGGGGCCGTAAACTAGAGTCACAGACAGCTGGATTGACCTTCTTTTGAAAACACACCTACAATAGCAACAAATGATATAATATTTCCCAATATGTCCGACATAACGGTGTGTTAATGAGTTGTACCCACAGCATAACATAGAAAAGTTGTGATAAAACAATCATTAAACAGCTAAAGCCAACAGATCATGCTCCGTACCTTTCACTATTAAGCTTAGGAATCAGTGGAGCTCTGATTTTTTGGCAAATCTTTTAAATAAGTAAAAAAAAAAAAAAAAAAAAAAACATTAAGAAAGCTGTGTTTTAAATAAAGATGGCACTTATTTCAGGCTTATCTTTTCTGCTCTTCCATCTAAAGTGCATTAACCAGATGCTATAAGGAGGCACGGTTATTTGTACTAATCCATTCAGGAGGTGCTTACAGATCTTCTGTAACGTAACAACCACAGCTGCTCTCTGACTTTCACACAGTTAGCAACGTTCCACTCCTCGCTGCCTCTAACACGTTCCCCGTCGCTGCTTCAGTTCAATGCAAATCTGAGCTCTCCTTCTCATCCAAATTAAAAACTAAACTCCGCATTTCATGTTAAGGCTTAAATAAAAGAACAGATTGGTGACGGCTTTACAGCGGGTGTCCGTCTCAGAACTCGTCATCAGAGCTGAGCAGCAGGGTTTTCTCGTTATCGCCCCGTGCGCTGACGTTACTATGGCTGCGGGACAGGGACGCCCCCCCGCCTCGCTCCAGCGTGGACTGCTGGGTGTACTGCTGGTAGGCCGGTGAGAAGTTATGGATGGCGTCCTGAACCATGTCCCCTGGATTCATGGTTTCCTTAAGGCTGCTGGAGATGCTCTTCATCGGAGCGCAGCGACCTGCATGTGGGACGGCAAGGTTGGAAGATTAATGATGGAACAACTGGAAAAGATATACTGGGAGAGAGATGGAAGGGCTGGAGGGTGATGAAAGAGATCAGAAACAAAAAGAAATCAAAACAAAAGGGAAAAAATGATTTTAAATAAAATACTTTAAAGCAGAGTCCTGCACCGGGTCGGGTACCAGTATAAATGTATATCTATTGGTAGAAAAAAAAACTGTATTATTTCATTGGTGCGGGCAAAGCTATCATAGAGTTACATCATGAATGAAACTTATTTATATTTTCTTATTTATTAACTCTACATCTTAAAAATAAATTGATTCAAGAATATCCAGATAACAGTAATTTTTAAGCAACAAGGCAAACCTTACTTCTTCAGCCAACTTACAGCTGTTAATCTGTAAGTGCAGTACGCACTGGATGCTAGTGTGAGGCTATGTTCTTTACTGCCCTGTTATTATAAATGGCTGTGTGTACACTTTGGGATCACAGGTTGGGTCACACTTTATTATTTATGGTCCCTTGCGGTCCCGACCGGGTTTTAAATGGGGATAATCGGGGTTAACAGGTCGGGTCTTGGTTCTGAACTCTATGGATGCCAGCGGATACAGTTTTGAAAAATAAGACCCATGCAGAACTCTGCTTTGAAGGATAAATCAATAAAAACGGGTCAAAGTGATAGATAAATCCTGTATATGTAAACAAGAACAAAAAAAAGCAGATTATAATTGTAAAACATCTTTAAGAAATTTTAATCTGTAGTTTTTGTTGAATATATTAAATCTACATGTCAGGAAAAGTTCATGGTGCTTTTATTTGGTTAATTAAGAGTATTTCTGAAGTTGCAGGTGTGCTTAAAGTTTATATTCTACTCTGATCTACAGCTCTGCTGAACGTTGCACGATTATCACTGTAATTCTATCCCAACCAGACATTTTAAAGTTTTCAATGTTTGTGAAGTAATGTGAAATGTTTACTAACTTTGGTTCAGTTCGGCACTCCCGCTGTTCACACATTATTTTCTTCAGAAAGACCTGAACACACTACAGCAGCACTACAGGGGTAATAAGGGAATCCTCTTAGGGTTGCTGCGGCTAATCTTCATAGGACCTCTTCAGATCATACTTAAAGTCTGTGATCTACTCTGGTTCTAAACGTCTGATCATCTGAAAGCTGTCGACAGAACGAGGGATCATAGATCTTCTACCTCTCATCCAGGTAGATGCTGAACCATAATGACCATCAGCAAAGGCAGAAACATGGAACCAATGAGGAGTCGTGAACCTCTGATCCTACAAGTGTCCTTCTAATGTTGGTAATCTGTCGATTAACAGCTTCTGATGAAAATATAAAGTATTTATCTTTTTTCTTTCCTCAAGGTGAAGTTAACACTGAATATGTACCTTTGCTTTAAAACACAATACATACTAACTACACTTGGTAAGTATTACTTTGTGTCACTTTATGAATGACAAAGTTGGCTGCTAAAACTAAATTAGGCAATAAAAAAACTTTTAGCAGCTGAATAAACTCTGTTTATGACTGCCAGAAAAAAAAAAAATTAGTTTGACCTTTTAAATTTATAATCCACCTTTTATTCTTAACTTCTACACTCACCGGCCACTTTATTAGGTACCCCATGCTAGTAACGGGTTGGACCCCCTTTTGCCTTCAGAACTGCCTCAATTCTTGGTGGCATAGATTCAACAAGGTGCTGGAAGCATTCCTCAGGGAGTTTGGTCCATATTGACATGATGGCATCACACAGTTGCCCCAGATTTGTCGGCTGCACATCCATGATGCGAATCTCCCGTTCCACCACATCCCAAAGATGCTCTATTGGATTGAGATCTGGTGACTGTGGAGGCCATTTGAGTACAGTGAACTCATTGTCATGTTCAAGAAACCAGTCTGAGATGATTCCAGCTTTATGACATGGCGCATTATCCTGCTGAAAGTAGCCATCAGAAGTTGGGTACATTGTGGTCATAAAGGGATGGACATGGTCAGCAACAATACTCAGGTAGGCTGTGGCGTTTCAACGATGCTCAATTGGTACCAAGGGGCCCAAAGAGTGCCAAGAAAATATTCCCCACACCATGACACCACCATCACCAGCCTGAACCGTTGATACAAGGCAGGATGGATCCATGCTTTCATGTTGTAGACGCCAAATTCTGACTCTACCATCCGAATGTCGCAGCAGAAATCGAGACTCATCAGACCAGGCAACGTTTTTCCAATCTTCTATTGTCCAATTTCGATGAGCTTGTGCAAATTGTAGCCTCAGTTTCCTGTTCTTAGCTGAAAGGAGTGGCACCCGGTGTGGTCTTCTGCTGCTGTAGCCCATCTGCCTAGAAGTTCGACGTTCTGTGCGTTCAGAGATGCTCTTCTGCCCACCTTGGTTGTAACGGGTGGTTATTTGAGTCACTGTTGCCCTTCTATCAGCTCCAACCAGTCTGGCCATTCTCCTCTGACCTCTGGCATCAACAAGGCATTTCCGCCCACAGAACTGTCGTTCACTGGATGTTTTTTCTTTTTCGGACCATTCTCTGTAAACCCTAGAGATGGTTGTGCGTGAAAATCCCAGTAGATCAGCAGTTTCTGAAATACTCAGACCAGCCCTTCTGGCACCAACAATCATGCCACGTTCAAAGTCACTCAAATCACCTTTCTTCCCCATACTGATGCTCGGTTTGAACTGCAGGAGATTGTCTTGACCATGTCTACATGCCTAAATGCACTGAGTTGCCGCCATCTGATTGGCTGCTTAGAAATTAAGTGTTAACGAGCAGTTGGACAGGTGTACCTAATAAAGTGGCTGGTGAGTGTAATTAAAAAAGACATTCAGTCATATAAAAAGGAAACAAAAAATATTTTAACAGAATTACCAGTTATTAAAATTTTAAGAGCTAATGAGAAATAAAAATAATTTTAAATAGTGTAAACTACAAGAAAATATAGCATGGAAACATTAAAATATGCCCAAACAAGCTTTTTAAATTGTTGTATTTCAAACACTTGAGATAAGCAGAATTTTAATTCCTTTAACATAAAATTTGTAGTTTTGGAGCCTTTAATCTAAACGATTTTCTTGTTAAACTGAGAGGGGAAAAAAATAGGCAGAACTAGGGATGCGCAGATCCACATTCTATTAACTTCCGATCGGATCTCAGTACTCATATTTAAATATCTGCAGATCCTGAGACTTTTCCAATACCGGAGCTCTGTTTGCTTTAATGTTTTTTTTTTATTTAAGAGGCTGTTATAATTATTTAATTTCCCATTGGTATCAGTAAAAAAAATATGAACTGAATTAGCTCCTCTCTACAAGCAAGCATAATAATAACAGGAGTATCTCAAGAGGGAGTCATAAAACCAGAAAATCATGTCAAGAGGACAAACTCCATTCTGGGAACCAATATGTAACTCTATATCTAATAAATCAAAGAATGATTCCTATAAAGGGGTAAACTTTCCTAAAGTTTAGGAGATTTTTTTTTTTACCTCAAATTGAATTCATTATAGAAACAGCATGAATAGATTTGCCGCTATGGATCGAGACCATTTTCAATGATACCCAATCTGGAATTTCCTTCAATATGAGGACCAATGCTGATATTTAGGCTTAACTGAATTCTGCAAACAGAAATGAAACAGCAGCTAAAACAGATTTTAAATTATAAGAAATAATATCACATTGAGACGAGCCACCAAAGCAATGGATCACTAAACACGATAGAATCAGCCTTCTGACACACAGTGGGGGGGGGGGGGGGGGGGGGGGGGGGTAAATAAGAAAGAGAGCCAACGTTGGTCCTACCGTATTGTCCGTAGATTGGAAAGGAGCCTTTACGTGCAGCAGAAGAAGAAAGTCAGGAGGAAAATAAAGGCAGAGCAGAAGGAGAGAGAACAGCCAGTGTTATTAGTTGACTGAGTTATAGACAGGAATCAAAGAGGAGGGAGGGACGGACAAAGAGAGGTTAGATCCTTCCAGAAACACTCAGATTGTATCAGGAACAGAAGACCTTCTTCTGAACAACAGACGACGTCGCCTACCGTAGGAGTCCAGCCGTTTGTCCATGTAGACCTTGTAGGTAAAGGCGTGGCGCAGCGCCACAGCAGCGAAGAACATCTCGATGCAGATGATGAAGTTCTGGTATCCGGCCGCCACCGTTCCTTCTCCCACAGAGAAATCGGCAGAGTTGATCTGAGGAATGGCGCCGCATTTCTCCAGGATGGCCAGAAGCATCCCTGCATCAAATCATCATCCGACAGAGGCCAGTTAGTTTCAGGTGGGATTTAAAAAAGCCCGATCTCATTGGTTAACACACATTGTCGTAGGAATACATGCTGTCAGTTTGGACTTCTTTGAATTACCTTTTTTAATGCTTTTTTTCATCCAGTGTTTCTTAGTATTTGTACAAAATTATACTGTTGAGAATTTTCAAGCTTCAGTCATATTAACTACCGTACTGACCAGAATATAGGGTGACACTGATTATAAGATGACCCCCCTCTTACCAGGAACAGATTTTAGGATTCCATTTGTTTAAAGAAAACTATTTTATTTTGAAGTGCTAAGAATTTCATTGAAATAATATTGCATTGAAAGATTTTTGCAATTAAAAAATAAAAAGTAAAAAGAAAAAAACACAGTAATAACCAGTGTTGTATAAAGTACTGAAATTTCGGAGTCAAGTAAAAGTATAAGCACCTCTCCAAAATATGACTTTGGTAAAAGTCCAAGCCACTGACTGAAATGTTACTTGAGTATAAGAATTACTGTAAAAATAGATGCACTCAAGTAATGTAGTGAAAAGTATAAGTAAAAGGTAAGTGCAGTTTGAACGACATTTTTTTTACATTTTGGTAAACTTTGAAGGTTAAATTCACCTAAAATAATATAAACAACCAAGTGTAGGATAAATTTAGACTGGCTTTGCCAAACAGGCGTATCCTATTGGTGTTGATGAACAAGCCCAGGCAAGACCCGACTTTGTAGTCACACTTGCATTTCTCTCGCTCTCTCGCTCGTTTTCTCTTTTTTTACTTAGTAACTAAACCAAACATTGAAAATGTATCGGAGTAAAAGTATACAATTAAGTTCATAAATGTAGTGAAGTAAAAGTGAAAGTTCCCAAAAAAATGTATACTCTTGGAAAGTATAAAGTACAGTAGTGAAGTATTTTTACTTTGTTACTATACAACACTGGTAATAACATTTAGTTGAAATCTTGGAATACTTCAACTGGAATGTAATCTGACTGTCACTCACAGAACGTCTCTAAAACCTGCGTGAAGCTTTTCCTCACAGACATCATCTGCCTCGCCATCCCTCCTACTCTCACCCTGAACTCTGCAATTTTTATAGCTTTTCTTTAGCTGTTCACATCTTTCTGGTCTTTTTGAACATGTCATTGCACTCTGTACCTTTAAATTTCTTTGCTGCCTGACTGTTGTTTGATGCCTCCGCTGCGTTGACCACCATTATTTTAAAATTGCCGTAACTCAGCCTCAAACATCTTTAAACTTGTCTGACTTTTGATCCACTCCGTTCTGGGCAGCGACTCTCCATTTGAAGCATCTTTGTCACTTCTCTGTTGTGACAGAAAGATGACCCCAGCCACAGTGAGGTCACTGGCTTTACTAAAAACTGGCAACCTCTCCTGTTGCGTTCGTGTAGCGAACCCCAGACAACTGTCACACTGTGTAATTGGTTAGATGCCTATTATAAGATGACTACACATTTTCACATCAATTTCATTGAAAAAAAAAAGTCTTATATTCAGGCCAATACGCAGCTTCAAAATGACTGATATAGTCCAAATATTTACCTCCCAACCATATCGGCAGATCAGTGTGTTTTACTGAAGGCTGCATGAGGCCTCAGTCTAATGAGACTAGAACACTGATTACTGTGAAGGGCTGAACCATCCAACAATAGGAGGCCAAAGAATTGGCTGAATACATTAAGATGTTCATGAACAACCAAGGAATCACTGAGATTCACCAGCTATGGACTGGAAAGCGAGGGATTCCCTAGAATTGGATTTGGAAACTAAATGGAAGCTTTAAAGTTTGTTACTGCATACATGAATAAACCGACAGCCTTCAAAAGAATCGTTTTAGGATCAGACAAAAAAATAAACAACTAAACAATTTGGCTGACATGAAAAGAAGCACGTTTAGAGAGGTGAAAGTGAGGCTTTCAAAACACTAAACTAGCAGTTAAGCAGGTGGTGGCAGAATCATGCTGGGGTACTAGAGAACAAACTGACAAAACTAGTTAATCTAACAGGACAATGAACCCAAACAAGCCTTTAAGTTTGTATGGCATGGATAAAGTGGGCTAACATTAAGCCCTGAACTTAATCCTAAAGTCACAAGTAAAGATAAAACAAATCTTACTTGTACGTTTTTTTTTTAATCATGTAATTTTCCACCCTAAAAAAACATATTGCAGCTTAAAAAAAAATTTAAAAAATGAATTATTTTGAATCTAATCAATACAAAAGATGAGTTGTAAAAACTTTTTATTATAGTTGAATCCTTTGAAACACAAGCCCTTTTTTGTTTCAGTTTATTTAAAGGAAAATAAACTAAGAATTAAACTATCAGAACTCAGTGACACAAGGAACTTAAAAACTTGCAAAAAGCAAACTTGCAAATTGATAAACATTTAATGAAATTGTTATTATTAGATAGAAATTTAATAGAAAGATTTGGATCAATATCTATTTTGCTGCCGTTACAAATTTTTATCAATATTATATAGGCTATGTATACATTTTTCCTTTTCTGTGATATAGGTTAAACAAGCTAACAGGGTTTAGTGTTCTCACCCTGCCAGAAGGAGAGGAAGATGACAGACTTCACCATGAAGAACTTGAGCATGGGGTTGTAAGGGACCAGCAGCTCACGCGTGGCAAAGTAGAAGAGGAAGAGCGCGTAGAGCGACAAACTGACAGAGATGTTATAGATGATGGTGACGTACAGATAGCCGCTGGCCACACTGGAGAGGACAGAGAAAATAAGGTTTAGTAACCATTAGGAAATAAACACAGGGATAACCAGTAGGGGACCTGGTTAAAGGGATGAAGCATAAAATATTCAATTAAATTTAATTCAGTTTAGTTCTATAGCGCCAATTCACAACACGTCATCTTAAGGCCCTTTACAGTTCAACCAGATCTCCAGTCAAACTGTTTAAAAGTTTTCTAAAGGAAAACAAGTTGATTGCATCGACTCATTGACTTGAAAGCAATCCCTCAAACCAAGCATGCTTGTAGTGACAGTGGAGAGAAAATAATAATATAATTTTATCCAAACATTCTGATGTTGAGAAATTTTTGTGTTCAGAAAATGTTGTGGTTAGACTCTTACTTGAAGTCTCCATCTTTGTATTTCCCAAAGGCCTGAAGGATGACGGTGATGACCGCCATCAGAGGTTTAACCACACAGAACTGGAGCGTAGCCTGAGGACGCAGAGGATGATGGTTTAGAGAAGGCTACTGCAAGAATGTTATTACATAAATTATGATAGATGAAAGCCAGCTAGGGATTGGATGGCCAACTTCTAAATGCACCCCATGGGACATTTAATTAAAAAAATTCCCCCCATCCCTGTTTTATTGTAGTAGGACCTATAAACATATGTGTCTATTGTGAGATTAAATTACTGTTGCTGTCACTGTCGAATACTTACTTACAAATCTGTTTAAAAAGTATTTAAAAAATAATTATATCATCAAATAAAAACAGATTTTTATCAGTGAGTGCAGTGAAATGAGCACAGGTGAACGATTTGACTTGTAAACGACTTCATCGCTCTTTTTCCATTCAGTCAGGCAGTTGGTTTAAAGTCAGAGGAAGCAAAAGAAGGGTTAGCAACATTTTAAAGGGAAAATTATTCAGTAAATTCAGCCGTGCATTTAGGCTGCTACAACAGAGAGCTGCACTTCGCCAGCTGCTAATCTTCGTGCGCTAAATAAAAATTGGTAAGAAGCAGCAACCTGACCTGGACCCGTCTAGAAAAGATCCTAGGGAAGGTAAATAACCAGCTTAAGCATATTATATAGATTAATTTAAATGATAATAATGTTTGCTGACATCAGAATATCCAAAACGATTTAATATTAAATTAATTCAATAAGAAGATCTACAATCAATATGATCTGATATTATCAAACACAATCATATCAGTGAACAGAAATTTAGTTTATTAAAAACAATCAAAATGGATCAGCTGTTCACATTCTGACACAGCATGGCTGAAGCTACCAAATCCAAAAGATGAGAACACAGATCAATAATGCGATTTGCATGAATGTAATTAAAATCTTTATATCAATATGGATCGACGTGTTGCTACACACTGAGAGGGTTCAGGAAGGCTGAACGTCTAGAGGTGTTTTATTTCTCTCTTTTAAACTTTAAGCCTACAGTACAGCTGTTATGGAAGCTGCTGAATTTAATCTGACGTCTAAATAAAAAGGAAAGAGTTTCTTTCCTTCACAGATGGGAACAAGTTCTTACTTTTCAGGTCCAAAATGAGTCTAAAGTCTTTATAGTGTAGACTTTAGAGAAGACTAACAGGTCCAAGTCATTAAGACGTCTTCCCTGAAACATTAATGATGATAAATATTTTATGTTGTTACTGTCGGTATTTTGGTTGGTAAACTTTGACTTTAGTGAATGAATTAAGTAATTTCAAGTAAAGAGTCTTAAGTCCAGGTTAACAGACAAGTTATTAATATTTAATTGAAAACCGAGTCGTAACCCTCTTCTAATAGGATAGAATCTCCTTTGCTATTTAAAACTAATAAAATAATCCTCACGGCAGAAGGGCTAGAAAAACATTTCTTATTCCATTAATTATGTCTCTGTAGGAGGAACTGGGAGTGTTCATCTTTTAAATAAACAATGAGTCAAATCTTTGAGCATCACAGATGGTTTTAAACAGTACAATAATCAGATTGACACAGAGCTGAAGGTAAATGCATGCAGCAGGAAAAAGCAGGACGATTTATACCTGTTTGCAAAACCTGAGGAAACCGATGGAGTAGGCCTTCCCCCACAGACAGCAGGTTCCATACATGCAGCTGGATCTACAGGAAGGCAACACAGGCGCAGGGAACATTTCTTAAGAATCTGGGTCATCGCCATGGAAAACAAGTGAAGCCGATAGTAAAGATTAAAACTGCAGCTCAGCTGGCAGCCTGGGAAACTTACTCGATGGGTTTTCCTCGAATTTCAGCCATAATGGCGCTTTCTCCACCCAGATATTCATAACACAAACTAAGAAAGTTGTAGATGACAAAAGCTGAAAAAGGAACAAATACAGGAAAAAGGTTTAGCTTTTATTAAGCACAAAAAAAACACAATTATTCGTAACTTCACTGAATTCTCTGGAAAATAAAGCAAAGCTTCATCTTAAAATAACGACACATCTTAAAGAAATTACACCGATTTATATGAATAGATAAACTAATTTCTAAAAACACTCAGACGTTAGGCAGCTATAACAGAAGCATTACTCAGTTGTGAGATCTTCACAGCGCCTGACACGTGTCTCCTAATTACAGCTCTGTTTTGCTGATTCTGCCAGATTCAGACAGAGAAATGAATCACAGCCATCTGCTGGTTAATACTAAAACACCGGGCTCCAACGTGGCGGTGGATCAGCAGGGTGAGAGGGAACCTCTGGGAACACGTTCGAGGAAAACAAACCCATGGAACGCTGCCACTAATAGAGATACGAGCCTGATGTCATGGTTGGGTCTGTTAAGACGCCATATTGTTCTCCTGCTTAGTCCCAGTGGTCTTTTGCAGGCATGGATTTTAACATCAACATCAATTTGATTTGTGGCCACTGTTCTATTAAATGCATAGCCAAAATAACCCATTTTCCACAGTAGTTCGTTGAGAACCACAAATAATGATGTAACCACCACTTTTTTTTAAGTGAGGATCAGATTGATATGCAGGCTTTATGTCGTTCTATCAAATAAGATTCAAAAACGTCTGTGGTTATAATGTGAGAAAATGCTTAAAGGGTGGGAATAATTTTGAAAACTTCAAGATTTGAACAAATCAAAGACCAAGGAGTGAGAATCTGGACATATTTAAGGCCTAAAATTAAGATGAGAAAGCAGCTTTTTAACGACGTCTTTAAAAATCTGCAAAGAAATGAAAGTATTAATCAATTCATTGAGTTAGCAGACGGTTTCATCTGCTGCCCCACAGATGCCAGCTCCACTCTGCCTGCACTCTGCGTTTTATTTTAGTGTCTAAGGTGGCTGAGTTTGAATCTGCAGCCAGAGCTCAGTCAGCAGCACAGTGCTGGCTTTGTTAGAGTTGCATAATCACAGATGCTGTGTTTTTCCCTCTAAAATGAACTTGCGCCTTGTCGCTTGACAGGGCCAAGCATTCCATGAAAGGAAAACATTGTTCATGGAAACCTCTAGGAGAAAACAAACAAGAAGAATTATTTCAATAGAGCATAAAGCAGCAAATAGTCATTCGTTTACATTATTACAAGGTTGTAAATACATTTTAAATGCTTCACTGTGCACATAAAAAAGTAAGCTGTTACGTTTCTTTTATTGGAATCAGATTTTTTTGGTATTTCCAAATGTATGAAGTAAAGATTTGATCTACATTTCTCCTTAGTGTTTGCACGTTTTACTTTCAGCTGACCTGGTCCTGTTTTTTTGAAAATGTTCTGACTCTGAAATCACAGAAATGTCGAAGACACAGTCAGCTCTGCAGTCACAGCATATAAGAATGAAACACTGCTTAAAGCAGTGTGGAAGAAAACTCCAAGGGAGGGTTCTGGAGAGGCCCATTCCAAAGACGGCAGCTGATATTTCTGGGACAGTTTATATGCTTTTAAAGGGAATGCAATATACAGAGAAATACATTAAGCAACGTATTCACTTTATCACATCAGATCAGGACTGCACATCATTGGCGATGGATTAAGTGGCAGCTTCTAAGTTCATCTAAACGTATAGTTCTGCAGTTATTTCACACGATGCAAATGGTAACCAGCGTACAGATACCACACTGAAAAAATCTATGTTTTAAGATCCTTTCACGTTAACCAAACAGCTAAAGCAGCATAACACAGCTCAATACAGCATAATGAGCCAACTGTAACTATTCCAGACCCCTTCAGCAGTGCGTGTCAAAACAGTGATCCCAATAAAACCACGCTGATGTTGAACAGTGCTTGGAAAACTGGTCCTGCACTGCAAAGCTGATCTGAAGAGAAGTAGCAATTTCTCGTAAATAAGAAATTTGCCCTTCATTTTAGCAGGTTTGCCAGTGGAATAACAGTACTTAAAATAAGATAGTGAACTATAACTAAAACAAATAATATCCCGTAGCATATCATTTGACTTACCTACTCAAATCAAGTTTAAAAACCCTTATTTTAACTAAATTCTACTTACTTTTAGTTCACTGTGTTCATTGAAACCCTCAGATTTGTATAATTTTTGCCGAACTACCACCTCATGCTTTGATATAATCGGTTTCAGTTCCAGTGTGTGTTAAATGATAGAGGATGGGAAACATTCCAGGGTTCTCAACATTTCCTTCAATTAAAACTCAAAAGTGTGATGTTAATTTCTATCCTTTTTTGATCTGATACTCTAGGTTAAAAGATAGTGGGCCATGAAGGTCTGGATTAGGCTGTGCCTTACTATCCCAAACTGTAGACATCATACAAGGCACTATTTAATCCAAACTGCAAATCTAAAACATCAACTAAGACTGAGACCAAGAGGCTGATGGTAACTCTGGAAGAGCTGCAGAGAATCGGTTAGTTTTACTCGCAAGAAATCTTGCCTAACAGGGAAGTAAAACCATAAATAAAAGGAAATGTTGTGAGTTATCCATGTTGAACAAGGTGCTATGGTTACATGAGTGTAAAAAAGGGGCCAAGTGGAATGGTGGTAAAGCATGCAGCCTCAGCCCCTCAAACAGATTCCCAATGCAGTTTCTTTTTAAGGCTGATGCCAACACTGATTATTCAGTCTCACTGATCCCCTAAATGTATTTTAGTGCCATAATTGAAGCCAATATTGTTTTCTATTTTCTAAACTTTGCATTTTCAAAAGAAATTAGCAGAATATTTTTGCAAATATTTGGTCATCCAAGTATGATTGACTTTGACATTGCATACTATGGGCAAAAAAAGTTAAGGGTGTGCAAAACTAACAGAGAGATAACCCAGAATTCTATAAATTACTGACTCCTTGCTGAGTATAAAGCACCACACATTATATATTTCGAAAATTATTCTGAAAAACTTCAATCACATAAAACTTTAATAAAAGACTTTGAAGTTTACTCTTGTAAGTTCACAAAAAGTGAACATTTATTTTCCAGGCTTCATGATCAAACTTTATATTAATGATGTAACCATAATTGGCCAGAAGAGTTGTGATCAATCCTCTCAAAGGTGGGAGGCCTTCTGTAGGATTTCTAGTTGCTAGGAAACTGGTTTCCCCTCCTCTGCAATCCCAGCAGGCCTTGGAGACGTGACAACAAAGATGGCGACCTTTGTAAATGAAGACGACACAAAGGCCATCTGCCAGCAGGGTTTCACATAAACCCTCCCTCCCTGTTTTTTTATCAGGAGTCTGAAACACCAAACACTCCACCGAAGTTTGTTTACAGAAGCCGGTTTCTGACTCTAGGTGCGTACCAACCTTCGTAGCAGTCTCTGACTGTGTCGAAGTATACGTAGTACTCCTCGTTGGTGAAGAAAAGGAGGCTGAGCCAGGAGTCAAAGGCATAGATGGGGACTATGAAGAGGATCCGGACAATATGCCTCTGCTCATTTGGAGAGCTGTAATAACGCAGGTGCATGTAGATCTAAGGAGATTTGGGGGAAAAAAGAAAAACATTTCTACCTATAGATTCACAAATTTAGAGATTTAGTTTTTTCTACACTTAATGGAGATAGAAAATCATCACATAAAGGTAAAGGCAGTGTCTGTGTAAACAAGAAGCAGAGAGTTTTATTGTCTGGTTGTAATAGAGAACCTAGAGCAGGTGAGCAGAACCAAAGAACCACAGTATGGTAGCAGGGAAGACCTAATCAGTCAGAGGTCTCGGGTGTCTGCCTCTTTTGAAAAGCCGTCGTCGATGGTAAAAAGCGTGTAAACAACATCAGGATGGATGGAACGTTCAAAAAAATGGCCCAGGACCTAAACTTAAGCATCCATGCAGCCAGAGGGGACAAAACGCAGGAAGCAGAGAGAGTTTAAAAGGGTTAAAATCAACTAAGTCCTGGATCAGCTCTGCTTTCAGTACTTTATGTTATGTTTACTTTATGTTTTGCAAACAAGCTGCTAGAAACCGAATCCAACCTGCTGAAACCCGAACCCCGATGGACGGTATTACCTGGAGCCAGCAGGATGTGTGCGTGTGAAAAAACATGCAGGGGGGTTGTTTTAGGAAACTGACACCAAGCATTCATCAGTCCTATTCAGAGCAGCAGACGGCAGGAACAACAGGAGTAATCATTCATCATCACCACCACTCTTCTGCCTTCTCCCTCCCCCGTTGGCTCCCTTACACAATGTCAGCACCTATTGCCTCTCCTGGTCTTTAAACAGACCCACACCTTGGGTGGAATGACAACACAACGAGCTGCTCCATTTACATCAATTGTTACTCGGTGGCCTTCAGCTGCATCTGCACGCCTACCAACACGAGCAAAAGCCCTCATCTGCTGATTATTGATGAGGTGGTAGTCGAGCACCTGTTGCGCAAGTGACAAAAGCCTATTCTATCTCTGTATGCGAAGGGCATCGGCAAACAATGAGAAACAAATTATCTGGCCTACAGGGTATTATAGATCTGCAACTCATAGAGGGACGCTGACATCAGCACCACTGAACATCTAACAGCTGCTCTATGAGTTTCATCAGGTGCCATCAGCTTCATTGTGAAGACTCTTCTTCTCTCTGAGGGTCAGCATGTTTCCACCATGTCACTGTACATTTTTTTGTATTATTTGTCGTTCTTTTTCTCTAGATTCTCCAGTTTTAATTCCCAACCAGATCTTTACATTTTGTCTCATGACCAACCCAAACCTCAAGGATTTTTATGTGACAGACCAACACAATGTGAAGTGCTATTATAAAAATGAGAGAAAAATCATTTTTAACAAACTAAACTCTGAAAAGTGTGACATGCTTTTATTAATCCAAGTCTAAGTCAATGCTGGAGCGACAGTCCACAGCTCCTGTTCCTTCAGTTTATTTCAGCTTTGTACAGCCATAAACTAGATTATTATCACATTTTTTGATCCACTGAACCAGATTATCACAAGCTAATTTGCATATCTGGTCCATTGACAGGTAACAAAAAGTAAATATATAGATATGACAAACAATAAGGTAGTTCTGGACTATGATTCGCTTCAACACATTAAAGCTACAGTGTGTAACTTTTAGCGACATCTAGCGGTCAGACTGCAGACTGCAGCAACATGAACATCTCCCCCCCACCGCTTCTCCCCCCCCAACAGTACGGCGAGCATTACGGGACAAAATGTCTTCCACGACGTCCGCATCACCTACCTTCTCAAGTGATGAGGTTTGCTTACATAGATACTTTTACAGATAGTATTTCATTAGTCTGTGTAGGGTATAGATTTCATGTAGACTTAAGATAATAAATATACCCGTTATTTTTTCTACATCGTTGTGACGTTTTGGCGATCTCGCAATCGCTAGTTTGTTGGCTCTGCGCTGCCGTAGCGCAAAGATGTCTGCCTCCATGGCTGCGAGACCCGCTCCTATGTAATTATAAATAACGAATTCTAAGGCAACGCAAATATTAAGGTTAAGAGGCTGATCTCGTAGATGATGATAAATAACATAGTTATGTATAATATATTACATTTCTGACTGTATATCCCTGTAATTATTACACACTGTAGCTTTAACAGAATTCACTCTGCATCAGTCCACTTCTTCAATCTCCAACTGGTTTTCGTTTTTAATTTGGGGGAAAACATTCCCACAGCATGATAGAAATCTATATTTTGGTAGTTCTTCAGTTGAACTACACTCCTCTAATTGTCAGATGATAAATTGAAAAGAGTTCTCACTGCAAAAATCAATCTAAAAATAAGATTTCTTTAAATAAATATATTTGTACCTGAATTGGGCAGCTGAGATAAATGATCAACCGATTAAATGAATATTTTGGTTCCTAAAAAATAAGATAATTATATACACTGCACTTAAAATTAGATACTGAAGAAGTTTTTTTTAGTTCAAGGATAATAAATATTACTGTACACACAAAAGGTTTATTAGAAAAGTTTTCGTCGACACCCACCACCCACAGCAATACGCCACTGAGTGTTTTTAAATACACCTGAAGCTTAGGGGGCAGTATGTTGCAAAACTAAAACTTGTCAGCCATTCAGAATCCTTCAAAACAGCCATGACTTTCTGTTAGGAATGAATCAGGATTTAAAAAGCACAAACAGAAAGTGTCTGAGAAAATGTGAAAATCAGCACCTCTCTTACGAAATTTTAAACAAAAAGCGTATACACATGTGTGAAGAAGCTGTTTTCATGTACAATGAATGCTCAAAATTACAGCATTTAGAAATCCCACTTTTAGCCTGAGTTTGTTTTAAGGGATGTATTACGCCGTTTAAGCGTGGCTAAAAGGCATAACCACATAAACATGTATCATTTTTCCTAAATATCCTGCTACGTGTGAACAAATCCTGCTTTAAACATCTTTATCCCGGACCTCTCTGTTGTGTTCTTTCACAGATCAGATGGATTTATACTGAGATTATACAACAAAACAGGTGAACTCTACTTTTTAAATAAGAAAAACTTCTCAAGGTGATAGATGAGGTTGAGTTTTACAAAAAGCTAGAGAATTAAATCGAGACTTTTATTTGTAAAACATTTTAATGTGACTTGCTTCCCCTCATAATTATGTGCTGCTTTGTGTTGGTCTGTCACATAACATCCACTGAAGTTTGTGGTTAAACTGTGGAAAAGTTTGCGATGGATGAATGCTTTTAATTTTCCTCCATCAGCTACCTCATTGCATGCTCTAATAATATACCAAATAAAAGCATTAAAAACTTCCCAAACATACCACAAAAATCAGTCCTATTAACTAACATCTTCCAGGTTTTAAAAGAAAACATTCTATCGATATGAAACAAAAGACTCTGGGTGTGCTCAGGTGTTGTAGCGCAGGTAAACATGCGAACAAAGACTAAAAAAAGCCATTGTTAGGATCTCTTCTGTAAAAGGTTGGTGCCTGACTCTTACCTGGTGACACGTGATGAGAAGTGCTGTCCAGACAAAGAACCCGGAGATAGTCTGGGCAGTGGATGTCATGAGGAAGATTGGCTCTTCGGGTCGGACCACCGGGGCAATGGGCGCCCAGGAAGAGTTGGACCCCTGGGGGGCCACGGTGCTCGGGGAGCCTGGAGGAAGGCCATCAGGAGAGTCGCTTCCCAACCTCTCCGACAAGCGCTTGGCTCGCCACCAAAGGTGACTCATCTGTTTGAAGACAATGGGCATCATCAATGATCATGCTTCATGTGATACAATTGAGTTCAAACCAGAACAAATCATGCAAGCAGCTTAAAAATTTTACGATTTCAAGGTTAAAACCCCTGAATAAATGTACGTGATGTGAAAATCCAGCCGAACAGACCTACAAAAGGCCTGTTCTGTGACCTAAATCTGCAGCCAGCGCTCACTGATGTTAGAGAGAGGGAGAGAAACAGGAAAGTAGGACAGCGCACAGATCTAAAATGCAGAAGGCATTGGGTGGATGTGAGATCAAGACTGCGGGGGTGAGAGGAGATGGTATGAGGTAGGTGGGTGAGGAGAGAATGGAAATGACAAAAAACGCACACAGCGATAATAAAGCCAAACGAAGAGAGATCGGGTATTTTTCTGTGCCGAAGGCAGAGAGAGGATGTACTAAAGATAGAAACCATAGAAACGGAAAACAGCTAAACACAATACGGGCATTATAAACTTTATTCAGATGAATGTACAAAAAATCTAAACTATATAAAATAAAAAGCTCAAAATGAATGATTTACCACTGAAATCATATACAAATATTGATTATATTTTAGAAACAAATAGCCAGACTTTGTAACCTAATTTGAGGCTTTTTTAAGACCATAAACAAGCAAAGTTAACAATGGATCTTGATTGGATGGATGGATGGATGGATGGATGGATGGATGGATGGATGGATGGATGGATGGATGGATGGATGGATGGATGGATGGATGGAATGAAAACAGTTTTTCTTCCAAAGCCTCACAGACTTGGACTTTTATTTTCTAAGCTCCATGGCTATCCTGAAGGCTTTAACCAATCAAATTAAAGATAAGTAATGTGCATCAATCACTCGTATAACAATCACATAGAACGATGACAGTCAGGGAGGCCAAATCTAAAAGCTCATTACATCAACAGTGTTTGGGATTAAGCCTGACATGGCAGCCACCAGCATCGTCACATCACATCTCTCAGAGCGATCACCTTGACAATGACGTTAGCATCTCGGAGCCGATACCAGGAAGGCAGTAATCTAATCGTTCACACATAAAACTCCCCCCAACCCTTTCTGAGTAGCAGCTAAATATAGGCATGTGCACAGAGTGGTCATGGGTGAGTCATGCTGCTCGCCTTGAGACTCAATGAGGATGTGACAATGCAGAAGCAGAGAGCATTAGCCGAAGATGGATGGAAGGAAGGAAGGAAGGAAGGAAGGAAGGAAGGAAGGAAGGAAGGAAGGAAGGAAGGAAGGAAGGAAGGAAGGATGAAAGGAAGGAAGGAAGAATAATATTAGGAAGAAAGGAAGGGAGGAAAGAAAAAAAGGAAGAAAGAAAGAGAGAGAGAAAGACTGCAATTGTCTTAAACTGATGTCAGAGTTGTCTTTGATCTGCTTGTTTAAATTTTGATCTAATCCAAATGTTTTTTCTACAGATTATAGCAGATACAACAAAAACACTGTGTCGCATGATGTGTTCAGATGTTTTGGGATTTCAAAGGAAATAAAGGAATTAAAAGATGATCCCAGTTTATGCATCAGATACTATGTGCCCAACTGTCATCAAATCAGATCAGAAATCTGCATCAAAGCAGATAATGAGGATTCATGCATCCATAGCCAGGAAATAAATTTGGTCTGTTTTAAAACATGACTTAAAACCAGGATTACGGATCACTCGATTAAGGGAAAACTGACTGATTTTAATCTGTGGATAATTCAGCGGTGCATTTATATATATATATATATATATATATATATATATATATATATATATATATATATATATATATATATATATATAAAAATCTCATCCTTTGTTTTTCTATTATATCAATTTAAACCTATGAGATTCTAAAATTCCCAGTCTTCTCCAGATTATGTAGGAAACTAACAAATAGCTTAGACAATCCAATGTCATTTTCAAAAGATTAAATTCCTTATCAGTATGGACTCAGTCCCTCTACTGTCTTACTAATCTTTTGAAAAACCATTTCCTTTATTCATACTAGTGAAAAGAGAAGCAATGATCTGAACATAAATAAAAAAAACTCCATAAAAACTGCTGGTTCCTTTAAACCAGGACTGCAGCTTGCTGCAGAATTTGACAAATGAACCGCTTGTCAGATCAGTGATCGAACTCTGACTGAAGAATAGATTTAAACTTAGATTTAAATTTGACTTTTAAATATTCATTTTAAAAATGTGATTCTTTTTTTTTATATACATAAAAAGCTCTCTTGTAAGCAGTGCTCAAAAGCTTCCCAACTGCACTGGGATTGTGTATAATATATAGATTGAAAATAAACATAAAATCTTGATATTATGATTTAAATGCTGTGATTCAAGGTTTTTTTGGCTGGTTTCTTACTTCTTTTTTAACTGGAACCCCACCTTTGGTGGTTTGAAGCAAACAACAAAGTAATCCCTGCCACAAGATAAATACATATTCTTGAAATAAACATAATAATTTCTTTTTTCAAAAGAAGGAGAAAAATCCTCTCCAAGTGGTCTAGTTTGCAACCAGGAACCAATAAACCTTAATATAATCTTATTTCCCCCTTAAACTAAGTAAATACTTTTTTAAATCTTGTGTTCATTAGTATAAAAGTAAACCAAATCAAGGATGACATTTTTTTTACTATTTAATATATTAAACCAGAGCATTTTCCAAATAAGAATAATTCAATATTCCAGCCATTAAACACATCAGAAAAAAACACTTAGAATCAGAAAATAAACAACTTGATCAAATATATTGTCCAGTAACAGCTGACTGGTTCCAGATGACAGCAGCAGATCATCAATCATCCCAGTTTAAGTTTCAAAACATGGACTTTACTCTGATCTCCATCGAACCAGTAACATGTCATCATTAAAGCACCCAGCTGATTTCACGCCAGTCAGGGACGAATATAACCATTTAATAACACAGGAAATTATAACCAAAATGCTAAATGAAAGAAGACAAAGATCAGTAATAATGTCTTAACCTGACGCTGAAGATGCTGAGAGATATTCAGCCGTTAAAAGAGCTAAAGGATAAACGTTAATGTCTCCATCCTGGCGCTTTAAGCTTACCTCCTTTGCAGATGTTTAAATCCAAGCATCAATTTATCTCTTCCATCTCCAGCTGGTCGTACAACTTTATGGAGTCCAAAATAAAAGATAAAGGGGCTAAATATTGAGTCGACAACGAGCCACGTATGTAAAATCACTGAACACCGGAAACTTCTCCCCCTCTTCCCAGGAAAGCTGGATAGAGTCGCTCTCTCGATCGCTGCTGCTAGCTCTGTGGCATTAGCCTTACAGCCTAAAAAAAAACTCACTGTAATGGTAGAGAAATCAAATAAAGATTATTTTAACTTCTAGTAAGTGAAGAGAAAAAAATAATGAGGCAGTCCGAAGCAGAGGGACCGCACACCGATATATCACAAGCTGGTAGCCGCGAGCCGTTAGCAGGAGATCTGCTCTGACGGCGCATGCGCAAACAGTTGGCTGCGTTTGATTCCTAAACTTTAACCCAAGGCCTTAGATGTGTGTGTGTGTTTCCCCCAGCAACTGTCTAAAGGACTGGTGTGGACATGTCCCCACCAATAAGTTCAATACATACACTTTGGCTTTTCACAATATATGGAAGACGATTAGGGCCATTGGAAAAAAGTAACTGATTTTTAAATTTTATTTCAGTATGAGAAAAGGGCAGAATTCTGACTTTTTCATCAAGTTGTAGCCATGTCTGTTTTAGAGACTAAACTAGCTCTCTTGTTTTAAACACCTTCTGCTCTTCCATTAATGAAATAGCATCACCAGGGACCCCTATGGCACGTAAAAAAAAATCACCTTATTCTGTCATTTTCCACCAATGTGTTACTGGCCCTCCCATATGACTCACATCTTTATCAGTGAAGCTGAGTGCTCCCACATCTCTTCCTTCATGTTGCCCATCTACAATAAGATCCAAAATTCTGAGATTAAAGTCAGAACTGTGAGAAAAAAAGTCATAAATGTGAAATTAAAGTCAGAATTGTGAGATTAAAGTCAGATTTCTGAGATATAAGTCAGAATTGTGAGAAAAAAAGTCAAATGGGAGATTAAAGTCAGAATTGTGAGAAAAAAGTCAGAATTCTGAAATTAAAGTCAGAATTCTTTATTTTTCTCATATTATACTTGAATATAATTTAAAAATAAGTTAAAAATTTTTTTAGTTTTCAGTGGTCCTAATCCTCTTCCGTAACCATATGTGGGACAAATTTCTAAATTTGATTTTGCTGCTTTTAAAGGAAGATAATCACTGATTTGGCTGAAAGGGAAAACATCCCTCAATCAATCCACATTTTTCTCAATAGGTTGATGGATGAATGAAACTGAAGTTGTTTGCACACTAGGGAGGCATGATGTATTGCTGTTGGCATTGGAATCAGCTGTTTTTCATCCTTTCTTAATGTCCAACAACCTATAAATAGTGTATTTTGGTTCTTTTGTGTTCTCAACAATAGGAAAAGATTCAATAAATATATGTTTGAGATATTTTTTGGAAAATACAAACCTTACTGAAAGCATCTGTGTCGAGTAACTGTAGGTCCATCAGCCGCTAGTGTCCCCACCAACTTTCATGACAAAGTTACACGTAGTTACATGCACCTGAGTGAATGGGAGGGAGCATGAAGGTGCAGCAACTCAGAGAGATTGGTGGAGCAAGACCATGGAGACTTCAAAACAAAAAAACTTTAAAATAAATCCTAATATGCACAGGGAGCCAGTGTAATGAGGCTAAATTGGGGTAATGTCATGCTTTAGATGGGTAACTTGCAAAACCTGATTGTAAAAAAAGAGCTGATAGAATGAATGTGCATAGGAATAGATGTGCAAATATGAGAGATGGTTGGTAGATATGGATGGTCGACGATTAGATGGACTGATGGTAAAGAATTATAAAAAAAGCAAAACGGATGCATTGATAGATAACAGCTAGAAGGTGGCTGTATAATTGACAAATGGATGGGAAGACAAGATAAATGGAGACTGAATTACAGAGAGAGACTAAAGACTGCAGGATTGTCAGAAAAGCATAGATGGTTCAATGAAAGACAAATTACAATAGGCTTGAAGTTTGGTTACAATTTTTAAACAATGGGAAATATAAACTGGAACAAAACCCTACAAGCGATCTTCAACCCCCCACCCATTTTCAATTCCTGGAAATATTTCAACAAATTCCATCATTTTCAAAACTAAAAATGGACTAACATCCAGCTCATTCATTCATAAAAGACAAACAAAAAGAACTCTTTCAGCAATGTTATCCATTTTTATTACTTCATAAAATATACACAAATACTGTAAATAGTGTTAAAGAACTGTACAAGATATCAGTACACAATAGACAATGTGAATACCTCTCGCCTCATCCTTAAATCTACAACTGCAATGCCACTGGGTCATGGTGGCCTGTACAATGAGAACTATACACAGTGCACACAGTCCATACACATTTACACACACACCATCAGACGCAACTAATGTCAAAAGTTGGTGAGGAGATAATCAAGAACAGCATTAAATAAACATTTTTCTAAGACAGGAATACTGAAAGTTTGAAATATTGTTTTTAAGAAATAAGCAGTCCAAAGGTGAGAAGATTCCAGGTTTAAAAAAAAACCAAAAGTAAATAATCATGAATGGATTAAAGTTGGTAAGCAGATAAAAGCGACTTTATTGATCTTAGAGGTTTAACTGTAGCACTCAACTCCCTCACACCTGTTAGATGACCCAGCTGGCACAGCAACAGTCACTCATCTCCATCTTTATTACTCCTGCTTCAACACTCTATAGTCATTAGTATGCATTTTTCTACTTTACACCTTTACAATAACCACATTTGGCTTTACAATGAAATAAAAAATTATTTACAGTGGAGTAAATAAAAAAAAAAAAAGAAGAAACTAAATAAAAACAAATTTGATGCCCTAACCCACCCCATGTCGTTCTCAACAGTGACAGCCCCCCCACTTCCTCCATATAACAAAAGATTAAAAAAGGTAACGCTAAGAAACATCATAAAAATTGCATCCCCCGTTTGTGAGCTCAAACGGGCGGCTGTGGTCTCAGGTCAAATATCAGAATGCTGAGATATTTCCTGAGGAACTTCTCTAGAGACTTAGGAGTGAGTCCTTTGAATTTCCACAACAGTACTTCACCTTACCGTCACAAATTAAAACCAAGGAGAGAAATAAAAGTGTAAAAACCGACAGATGTTCAGAGGTTTTTTCATGTCCTTATGGGAGTGGGGCGAGCAGTTACCAGAAACATCTCCAGGAACATAACGGCTAAAACATCACTTACCCATCCTCTTCAGTTCCCTTTCTGGTTGCAACCTTCTGATCTACATGCCTCATCCGATTAAGCTTTCAATTCTTAAAAACATCAAATAAAAAAGGAAAAAACAACCTCCCTTCTAATAAACCTTTATGAACAATGAAGATAACAGTTACATTTGCTGTGCTAAAACTGAAGAAAAAAAAACCCCCTACAAAGCCTGTACGTCACCTTTGATAAGAAACATGCATGTCCCTGAAATGTTTTTTTTGTTCCTTCAATACTAACAGCCTTTTCACATTTGTCAAAGTATTAAGGGAATGTTTTGAGGAACATACAGTGTAGGAATGAGCAACTGTCAAGGTGCAGCATTGTCGTTAGCTTTGTGGTGATACTACGTTTAGTAAGAACGGTCCGTGTCAGAATGCATGTTGAATACCTTCATGTGTTTTCCTGAATCCTTGAAACATTTAAGGTCTTGCTCCAAACAACCTGCATGTCCATATACAAAAAAAAAACCTTTTCAAGAAAGAAGGTATAAAGTACAGGGGGAAAAGAAAGGTGTAGAGAGAAAAAAAAAAATCATTGCAGCCCTGCAAAACAAAAGATTGGTATCAGACTCTGTATATACATTTATAAACAAAGACGAATAATGTGAGTCCAGACTTTACCTGTCATTTTCTGTGCATGAAGAGCTGAGGAAATTCACTTCCCCATGTGCTCGAATGGCACGCTGACCTGCAACAACACAGATTCAAGACACCCAATTTATAGTTCTTCCAGCTCAGCTGCAAACGTCTCCGCTCCACTGCAGTGTGAAGCCCGCAGTAGCAAGCAGATCTCACATTAAAGCTCTGTGAGCAGCCTGGAGGTCAGACCACAACGCTCCTACATTAGATTTAAAACCGTTGAAACTGTCACTTTTCCTTTTTGGACATCCAGATATTTTCAGGAGTTCTACTATACGATGGATGATTAGGTTGAGTTTATTTAATGTTCAATCATTAGCTGCGTGTGTATGACGTCATCCGTGCGCGCCGGCTACCGTTCATTCTTCCTGTCCGCTGAACTGCTGCTAGTTTTACTCACATGCTTGGAAGATGTCTAGTGCTACTACCACAGATGATCTCGCTCTTGAAATGGAATTGAACGATTCAGATTAGCTAGCTGAACGAATAGAAGGGGTAGAGCGTAGCCGCCTGCGGCCTGGGCTGCCTGTTACAACTCTAATTCGGCGCACGGATGAAGTCATAAACACTCCGCTTTGTTTGTTTTTTTAAATGTAACCACGGATGTCTGGGGGACAGGGATTTGTCTACATGTTATAAATGCTGGCGTACCATAAAGAATAAATTATGAACAGTTTAGTTTGTGCCTTCAAGTCGTTGCCCATAGGAAGACGTTACTTGGATATAACGGAATATCTTCGGAACAGCTCCAAATGACACTAAACTAAGAGTAGAACATGATGTAATAACGTGAAATCAAAGGGCCAATGTAAAAAAAAAAAAAAAAAAAAAAAAGTGTTCCCTTTAGGTTCATTTTTGAGACCACTATTTTTTTTAACTTTTTCTTTTTTCCCTTGTGGTCCACTAAGGAGCCTACAAATAATTATCTTAGAGAGGAAAACACAATGGACAAGTTGATTAAGTGGCTTTTGCTGTGTGAAACGTATGCCGTTATTTTAGATAAAACATTTCAAATTCAGTCATTTATTTTAGACCAAATAACATTTTACATTTACATTACGCTTCGAAAAAAATATAACTGGCACTTGGAGTGGGTCTCGCCCGGGGGTTTAGAACCGCCACCGACCATCTCTCTCTCTTTCTGTCTATATAAGACTGTGGTGGGCCCAAATGAGACCGTGGCGGTTTCATTAACAGAGAATTCAAATTTTGCAGCTATGACGTCTATTCACCAGCCCTATGTAAAGACACTGACATTGGTCTTATCGATAATAAGACCACTATGTAAATTAGTAAATAAACAAATTTGGACATAGACACATTTTTGTTTTTGCAAAGCATGCTGCAGCCACCACCATGTTTTACTTCTTTCAATAATAGGTTCCACACAACTCTTCCAAAAAAAGCCAGATTTTTGGGGCGATTATTTTAACATCAATCCAACCATTCCACTATGCTGCCAATTTTTTAGATCTAGTCTTTAGGCTGATATGGCTTTGACACCATGATAAAAAAATGATACACAAATCTAAATCTAAACAGAAATAATATTTTCTTTGATTTGCTCATAAATGTTTAACACAGGAAAGCAAATGGAGGCAGTAACAATACATGTGCATCAAATGATATACGCCTTCAGGCGATAGCTATACATGAAAAAAGTGCCAATATCATTCGGCTGATGTTGAAAAGTCTATGCACTGCGAGTACTTTTGTCAACATAATTTAGCACATGAGTTAAGGATCTGAGAGCTCCAGATATCAGGGCTTCCTGGTTGTTTCTGCTCAGTGGTATCAATGGACTGAACTTCAGCAGCTCTGTAGGATCTTCAAATCTAGAAAATTTTTTGCCTTTTTCTCATAATGCAAACTGCACAGCTTTTTTAGGATAACATCTAGAGGAGCTTAAACTAACTGTTGCATTTAATCCAAGAGTAGGTGAAATGTTTATTAGCTAGGTTTCTTCAGAGGTCAGTTTATTTTCAATCACATCAAACAATACTGATTATCATAAAATCCCAGTAAAACATTCTGAGGTTTGTAGCTGTGTGGTTCCCAAATGCAGAGAACTTAGAGATGAAAAAAAAAATATTTGGCCAAATAATAGTGGTTATATCTAACAGCCAATTAGAATAACATTAGATGTTGCAGGTAATGGCTGATCCAAGAGGAGTTATAATGGAAACAATCCACATAACGGTTCCACGTTGCCTATTAAAGTATCTTTATAACATATATAAATGTTAATAAAAAGTTCCCAAGGATTTTAGAAAAATGTTTTTATTGAAAAAGATAGATTATGTTATTCAAATATTTAACCCACTGAAGACATCCTAACCTCAGCTCACCTGTGACGTGGATATCCTCGACTGGTCTTGACGCGCTGTGAGGTCAGAGGACGATACGTTGGCAGGAGCCCCGCGGTGTAAACGCATGCTCACCTTCCTCTCCCGCTCAGCGCGAGATATTGCACGTGGCGACGTGTTGCCTGGAAAAGATCAATTAGACACTTTGAATGAGCTATAAGAAAATGCTGCCAACAAAGATATTTCCTGTTTTTCTTTTTTCTTCAAAGTTTAACATTTTAAAAATCAGACTCTGTTGGTCAGTAACGTACCAGACTGTTGAACCCGTGAGGCAGGGTTTGAGATGGCTTGTTCTGGTCCATTCCTGACTCTGTTAGGAGCGCCTTGGGTGGGACCTGAGGGGAGGCCCCGTGACGCAGAGCCCCTGGGGACCCCTCCTATCCGATCTTCTCTCTCATCCCCTGTCCTCCTTTCCCGTTCCCCATCCTCAGTTGTTCGACTGGCGCCCTGATAAATGTGATCAGCAGTGTTAATTTTAAAAGTTAAAACCACCACTACCAAAAGCTTTTAGTAAAAACATACAAATTTAAGCATGTTCCAGTCAAAGACGTAATCATAGGAGAATCCCTGACGGTGGAAGAGATTCCGGAAAAGCTGGCGTAGGTAGGAGTAGTCTGGTTTGTCATCGAAACGGAGTGAGCGGCAAAAATTCAGGTAAGTGGAAAACTCCGCTGTAAAAAGAAGAATCATCAGAACCAGAAGTTAGCAGAGGATCCACTAGAGCCCCAGTTGCATTGTTTGCAGAACAAAGCAAATACAGCATCTGTGGATGATCTGAGGAAAAAACCGAGGAGAAATAAAAGGACTCACAAGGATAGCCTTTGCAAAGAACCTCGATGGGTGTGGACATTTTCTTCTCGCTGATTCGCTCATACTTCTGTCTCTTTGTTGCAGCCTTAAGGCCCTGCCAGGGGAGGGACCCCAGGTTGAAGTACATGAGGACGTACCCCAGAGACTCCAGGTCATCACGTCTTGACTGCTCTGTGGACATAAAGCATCAAATGCATATGAATGAAAGAGAAGTAAAACCTGCCAAATTAGAAACAAATGGAGATCTAAAGAAGTCTAGTTAGCTTAAAGGCTGGCTGACAATATAAAGTTACAAAATTATTAAAGAAGCTTAAAAATAAATTGCCATTTTGATACAATTCGTTTACATTTTATTAAATAAATAGTACTTAATGATTGAATAACAGTAATTGCATAGCTGATTTTTTTTACAAATCCTTTGCTTGGATTAACACAATTAAATACAAAGTCAATCCCTTGCAGAATGACATCTGAATTTCCTGTTGAACTAACATAAAGCCTCATTTTCCTTTGATTTCATTCTCAGTTGATAGATATTTAGCTCCATCCACCAAGTAAAAATACAACCATTATCTTTCGACTAAATCTTACCAATTCCAAGATGTGTGTTGATGGAGGCGTAGCGTGCCGTTCCGGTCAGGTTCTTGTTCTCCCTGTAAGGGATGTGCTGGTGCGTGCGTGCATCGCGGTACTTTTTGGCCAGCCCAAAGTCGATGATGTACACCAGGTTGCCCTTCTTGCCCAACCCCATAAGGAAGTTATCTGGCTTGACATCTCTGTGGATGAAGTTCTTGGAGTGGATGTACTCGATGCGACTAATCTGGATTTGAATGAGATTCACATCAGAAGAAAATATTTAGTGACAACGTCACATTTATAAGATGCGCCTTAAATAGAAGAGACTGACAGCAGCAGAAGCCATGAGCCAAGGCTGAAAAGCAGCTAATCAGACGTCTGTATTGAAGCCTGATAAAGAAACCTTGGCTGCAGGTCAGACAAAAGGTGAATCAAGAGTCTGATCTATGATATGCAGTATCTAGGTCAACCCATTGTAAGGCTGGGCACTCATCAGAAACTACACTGGCAGTAGCAAGGACAGGAGATTAAAATATCTCTAATCTTTAAAAGAGGCTTTAATGGAACAGTATACAATGTTTACACACAGAATACGCACTGACTCAGTGCAGTAAAGGTCACCCCTATCATGTTTCTCTACAGGGATTGAAAATAACTCTTTCACATGCACACTGTTAAACTGGCTGGATGTCATGTTTGTATCATACCATCTGGTCGGCCAAAAGCAGGACAGTCTTTAGGCTGAACTTCCGGGAGCAGAAGTTAAAAAGGTCCTCCAGACTGGGCCCCAGCAACTCCATTACCATGACGTTATAGTCTCCCTCCGCACCACACCATTTTATCGATGGAATACCAACTGGTCAAACACAAACACAGAAAATCAATCAACACAGATTCTGGTCAGAGACACTAATTCAAACAGCAAGAAACTGAGAATATCTAAGGTTAAGCAGCAGTGCTGTATTAACTTATACTAATGCATTTTTAAATTGTTTCAGTAATGCTTTAATTAGTCTATCAAACTTGATTAAAGCTGTGAAAATGAAAGTTTTACCCATTTTATTCTTTGTATGTAAAGATTTAGTTTCTAGTAAAGCCTTGCTTATCTGCCTTTTCTGTTCTGTAGCTGTGATTTCTTATCAACAGCAGCATCAAGTGTTTATACATCACTGGTATAAACAAATCCTCTGCCATGTTAACAGAAACTTGGAGGTTTCTATTACTATTGTGACCCCCCATAAATAAAATCTTACTATGAGGCAGCCATTTCTCAATGAAAACTCCTACTGCAGGAAATAAAAAAAGTTAAAAATGCCATTGACTGGACATTGAGGAAGTCTGTGATAGTGAAAGATAAAACTAAAGAGGAAGCCACAGCGTGGGATGACTTCTAATCGGGAGTTAAGTATACATAAGGCAAACTTCCTCCATAAACAGGAACTACAATGATAGGCTGAAGTCAGCTGATCCTAAGGGGTATCAGTAAATATACCACTGATTTTTTTTTCTAAATAAAGCCCCTTTAAATGGTGTTGTTTCTAAATAAACCTGCTTCTTCAAACTAACAGCACACCATATTTGATCTAGTGAGTTTAATCACCCAGAAAGCAGACCTTCTTATGTTAAAACATGTGCGTTGGTGTCTGACATCAGTTAAAACCTGTTAAAAACTATTGGAGCGTGAACATTAGCGCTTTTAAATGCAGGACTTAACTCAGACCTTTAAAAAAAAAAAGAAAGAAAGAAAGTCTGTAAAACATACAGTTAGAATCAACTAAGAAATGACACTTTTGCCACTTTGATTACCAATGGCAACCTAAAAAAAAAAATTTAGCTGAAAAGCAAAAGTTACATTATAAATAAGCTGGAGAATAGCGGCTTTATTTTGCAATTACTTATAATACTTTCATGTTTAAACTGTTTAATTTTATATTTCTGATTGTAATATAAAATGTCCTGGTATTTCATTAAGGCTCAGTGGTATCAAAAAATAAAATATGTGAAACATTCTTTCAAGGAAACCGATTTTTCCAGACTGAAAAGAAGCCTGATAGACACACCTGTTATCATTATCCCTGTATTTTAAATCTGCGACATGTTGGAGAAAATTTAAGGTTTCCTGATTTCTTACAAGTGTCAGGTCTGGCAGGATATCTGCATGGGAAATATACTGCCAAGAAAACATCTGAGAAGGAATGCAAGAAATGAGAATCTCTGACAAGCGTGTCAAAGCTGGAGGTTCTTACCTCCTCCCTGCATCATCTTGTAGAATTTGCTTTCAATGTGCAACTGTGGGTGTTTGGTCTTCACACATTCTAGCTTGATGGCTACCTCCTCACCAGTTGCAATGTTGGCACCTAAGGAGAAGCGTACAAAAATAACCACATCTGTAAGGAACATGTAGAATAACATGTAGGACCTGATCAAAGATCTATTTCACTGTCCGGACAAACAAAGGAAGCTAATGTTAGGATAGAAGAAGTGACTGCAAGTGCATTCATGTGGGAAGAATAGCTATATCATCCAATTTTCCACTTACCAAGGTAAATGTCTCCAAAGGATCCACTCCCTATCTTTCGTCCCAGCCGGTATTTGTTCCCCACTCTCAGCTCCATGGTTGCAAGGTGCCACTGTCATCAACAGACAATGCAGATCTAAGAGCCAAGTAAAAAAAGCATACTTTTAATCTCATAAGTCTTATTCCTTTCACACTAAAATGTATATAAATATATATTTGACAGGTTAAAAAAAGCTTTCAGCTGTAAAAAACAAAAAAAAATTCGATACCCAAATATATATATCTGTATATAATAAATAAACTTATACTGTTATTTTCTCTTTAAATGCCATGAGACAGAATGCTCATGATAAATTATCTTGGCAGAACTGAGCACATGTTTATGTGAGGAATCACCCAGTTAGCACCTCCAGTTGAGCAGAAAACAGTCATCTAGACTCCATTAAGAAAATATGATTTTTCTAGAGGGTTGCAGGATGGGGGACTGGTCTGAACTCAGCAGAAGAGAGGGGGGTAATGTAAAAATGGCTGTTTTGACATTGAAGGGAAATGAGAGGAACTCAAGTACAAGGACTTTAAATGCATGAAGAAATTAAGCTCTTTTTTTTTTTTACTAAGCTGCACGTGAGGGCAGAGCGGATTCATCACTTATTTAGTGCTTCCTCGACCACGCCACACTGAGCAGCCACTGAAAAAGCAAGGCTAAGCTCTGTGGCGCTCTGGGCTTGCATCGCCAAAGGAAAGGAGGCATGAGCAGCCGCAGCCACTGGCTGAATGTATCTGTGTCAAAGCTCTCAGACTGTCCTCAGTAATGAACTCCGGGAAGCAGAGCTGCAGAATAGCTTTGTTTAGACTTAGTTTGCTCAACACTAATTTGGGAACCATGTTTAGCCTTTTCAGAATGCAGCACAGAGTCTGCAAATAAATGGGAAAATACAAGTACATGCAATTTATCCCCTTTATTAAGGCCTGAGATGCACCAATGAAGGTGGGTTCAATTCATCCAACTATACAGTTTCTAAAACCCAAGAGCTCCAAAACAAGACAAGTGCACTTTGAGGCTAACTCAAGGAAATTGAGCACACATTTTATACATCTAATCCTGTTCATTCCAAGTGACTCCACTAAGAGTCTGAGATTTCAATTGGGATTATTCTAGTTTTATTATACTAGCTGCAGATTATGCAGATGATTGGGATGGAGCTGAATGGGTGCCCCTACTTTCTGTAAGGAATCATTTTAACAGATTTCTAATCTCTGCCAGTCAAAATGGTTTGTTCAAATCGAACGTGATTTGAGTCTTTTAACGGAAAGTCTACACTGGAAATGTGACCCGAGGTGTCCAGGGATACCGCAACCTTATTTCAACAGTCAGGTGCCCTGTGTTTTGAGATCAAGCATCTGAAGCAGGAATTGGGTAACCTGAACTTTATGAGGCTGATACAGCGCATCGACCCAGCAAAGAAACTCAGCTTCGTTTTTCAGCTGACATCAAGCACCTGTTATAGTGTCCTAAAAGATGCAAAAACCAATGTGGCTCAGCATGTTGTCAAACTAGGCAGCTCCTGGAATAAATGGGTAAATTAGCCAAAGTCTGAATACCTCAGAATCATCTCGTTAATCAAGACAAGGCACAGAGGCACCAAACGTTTTCTAGTTTTATTCAGAAAATAAAACCAAGCCACTGTCTTGATTGCATCTGCTTTTAGACACAAGAGAACGCAAAGAAAAAAAAAAATAGGGCATATTATTTGTGCTGCCGACCAGAGTGTGCAGTATTTAAATCTCACATGCGCTCCCTAAACACATGTATAGGGCGTGCTCAACCTTCTAAAACTGCTCCGCCACTCCTCTTTGGCATCAACTCGACTCTTAGGGCCGGATTTATCAAGATCCAATTTTGCGTGTAGTAATTTGCGCTCGCAAACTGGAATTTTGCGCGAGGGGCTGAACCATGGTTTGCGGGTGATTTAACAAGAGTGATTGCGTAACTGGTGGCAGGTGCAAAACTGTTGGAGACGCCCTATTTAAATGATGGTTTTGCGCGTTTTGTGGTTTGCGGCAAAGTATATATACATATATATATATATATACACTTATACCTGTAGAAATATGCACATACCAAATGGCTCACAATGGGACTGTGGATGAGATGACTGGGCGTACGCATCCCCGCAGCATTGGCATGTTGCTCCACAGGCGCAGAGGTCGGGGTTCTCCGGTAGGGCGTCAGGGCGACATGGCATTTAGAACGTCGGACAGCACTTCTGAAAAACGAGATAGGGAGATCCCAGCTCTCGCTGGAATGACCCAGATGCAAAAAAGTGCAATGTTGCAAGGAGTTTTGTGATATCTGGTATTGCGTGGGTCCTCCTTGTGGCTGGCTCCAAATCCATTCGGAGTTCCCCCAACAGCTCCAAAATGGCAATGCTGGATAAACGATATGTTTTCATGATCGTTTCCTCGTTCATTCCAAAAATTTTCACACGGAGTTAAAAAATGCGTTCTCTGCGTCTCCTTGCTTCATTTCGATGTCTCCTTCTTGCGACAATAACTGCTGCCATGTGCGCGCAATTACGCATACAGACCATTTGCACCTTCTTTTGAAACATGTTAAATATAGAGTCAGATACCGTTAGCAAAATTGCTTTCAGGTTTGATAAATCACTTTGCGAGTGCTAAATTAATATATTTACATGTTCTCCTCCCACAGGACGCACTTTTGCGTGTAAACGCCCCATATTGCATATTCATTGCAGAAAAAGTACTAAATGGATAAGAGGCGCTATTTAGCACGTTTTAAAGACCAAATCCTTTTAGCACGCTGTTGAAAGATCAGTTTGTACATTTTTTAGCGTGCGCAATGAAATAGGTCACGTTTTTATACACGCAAACCTTTGATAGATCCGGCCCTTACTGTCCGTGCTGAGCTTCATTCCTGTGCGTGATCGACCTGGACCCTCTTGACTTGACACTAGCTGAGTGCTGTCTGTTCCATCTCTTTGCTCACAACCAGATTAACTGTCTGTAAACAAACTACACCAGCAGCCAATCAAAGATCATTTTATCCAATCATACTCCCTGCAAACACATTCGGATGGACAAACAACTAATTACACCCAGTAAATATAAATATTACCAAACAGAGATTACAAACCAAAAGGACGGATTTAACAAAAACATCAGACTGTAATTAATAAACACTTAAACCTTTATCATTTTAATATACTTACGTAAACTGTTGCTCTAAAATATTTTTTATTTTATTGAAGTGCAAAGCAACTGCTAAAAATGCTTTTCTCTGGTTGAATTATTAGAAATGGACTTAAGATAAAGACTGTCTGTGGCTCATGGAATGGGTCTATATATATATATATATATATAATCTATATAAAAATTTGGATCAGGGTTGCAACTAACAGTTATTTTGCTAATCAATCTGTTGATTCTTTTCTTGATTTATCATTGGATTGAAAAGGTTCCTTAAAGAACATTACACACAAAATTCAAGCAAAGTTAGCGCTTAGATAGAGTAATAATATACTCTGGATAGAGTATATAAATGGAGATGTTTATACATTTTTTACAATTTTGGTATAATGATTGAGCAGAGTGGGTTGCTTTTTCAGCTAAAGGTATGTTTTAAAATCTCTATAATCTAGGTAACAATTAATAGATTACTAAATTAGTTATCGATCATATTGATTAGCCACAATTGATTGTTTCAGCCCTAATCTGGATAAAATATAGTACCTCTCTTTGGAAGAAACCAAGGTGCTGCATCATCCATCAGGAGCTATAAGAAAACAAACCCTAAAAATAAGGCAAAAACATGTCCATGTTCCATGTAATTTAGTAGCTCATGAAAAGTAAAGATACCATTTAAAGATAATTTTTAGGCCTTTATTTGATCATTTTTGAAGGTTGTCGGATAGAAAATGGGATTAGAGAGAGAAGGAAGGCAAAAGACTCAAAGTCGAAAACGAGATCACACCTATACAAGGGTAACTGCTAATCAGTCTATAATTTGTCCTCATAGATACATTACACGCTTAATAGATAAATGAGAGCTTAAAGCTAGTGGCGCTTTGATTATGCATTTAGTATAGCTAAATGTTTCACAATTTTTGGTTGCATAAGTTTGGTCTGTTTGCTATGACTAGTTGATGCAACACAGACTTCAGACAAAGTGTTTTATAAGTCATCTAATATGATGCATCTGACCCTGCTTTAAGAATGAGGCTGGGGGAGACTTTAATGTTTTTTTTTTTTCCATGGCTGCCCTGAAGTAACATAACTGATCTAATGTCCGAGTTAGTTTTATATTTGCCTTAAAGGGACACAGTGATGTACTACGACTTTCCAAATACTGTATGTACACCAGCAATGAACACTGGTTGCATACAAAGTTCTTAATAAACTGAAGAAACTATAACGCTGTCTTTGTTCAAATTTCTTTTTTTCATTTGCATTTGCTCTACTTGTTAGAAAACATACTTGATTTCTCTAACACTAGCTACATGACTTGAGATGTAATATTGCATACATATGAGCCAAGGGAGTCAGTGACCTTTAGCAGAGTTGTGAAAAAAAAAAAAAAAAAAAAAAAAAAAAGAGAGAAAGTCCAATATGTGGTGTAGAAACAAATGTGTGATACCCGATCGCTGATTGGTGTTCTCTGAAGTAAGAGTTAAAGATGCAGAGGCATTCAGATTTCATTACCAAATTGATGGATGCAGGAGTATATAGCCTTACCAATACCGATCCTAATGAAATCAATGCTGTTTTAAAGCTCTTATTATGGAAACAAGTAGTTCATAAGATGACTAATTGCTTTTTAGAAATAAAAACTGTAAATTACATTTCAGATACAGACACTGTTGAAAGCTCTGCGGAAGCGATGCTGCACAATAATATTTATCCTTATTCATTTCACTCGGTGCAAAAATTATTCTTAGGTTAAGAAAGGGCTTGGTAAACACTAGCAAAACAAACACTGTATGAGTCTCTTTTTTAGTCACAGTACACATCCAGGACCTACGACAAAGTATTAGGGCCAGACTTGGTGATCTAATTTTTGACAGGTTCTAATATCATAAAAAATAAAATGGCAGATTAATGAGAATAAAGTCATATTCTGAGAAGATACAATGTTGCAAAATCATAATCTTGAGATCAATGTTGCAATATTACGAGAAAAAAAGTCAATATTTAATGATAACTCTTGCACTGTCGTCCCCTGCTCTGACATGAGGACTGTTGAGAAACTTGTTAAGTTATACCTTCATACCAGCATAAAATTATTACGCCATTATGTTAAACAGAGCGCCAATGGCTGTTTGGTAGTTTGTGCAGGTCAGATATTGTCCGAAAAAATTTTGTTTCTGAAACTACTAATAATCCAACCACTTTGTTCTATCATCACTTAAATCACGTCCACCTAGGTCCACCTAGGCAAAGTGGTATTACAGGTAACAGCTTGTCATTTGCAACATTAAACCCATCAGAGTGCCATATAGCTTTCTGATAAGCTGTTAAAATGCTAAAATATCATCAAGATTATGCACTTTACATTACTGATTGAAAAAAAAAATGATAATCTTAACTAGTTTTCTTAAAAACATTTCTTTTGCTCCTACGTTTGCTCTGAATCTTCCACATCAATGCCTTTTACACCAGGTCTCTCCCACACTTTACATGTTGATCACTGCTGCACTTCATACATGGAAATGTTCATTTCACTGCCAAGCTGCTCATTCACTGTCTAAAAGCTGTATGTATCAAAACTTTGTTTTTTATACACTGTGTATAAGAAATGACAATAAAGATGTAAGTCTTAGGCTTCATTTTAAAAAGTAAGAAAAATGTCTTTTACACCATTGGGTAAGGTATATACAATAATTGATTTTTAGACTACTCTGATTATGAGCGAGGGGATAAACTGCATGCACTGTGACCATCATCAAACAAACCCACAGCAGATGGGCAACAACATTTCAAATGGCTAAACTGGGTTGTAATTGACCTGATGAAAACAGCTTACTACGTTAGACGTAACTGACGCAGATGGATCAGGGTCAATAAAAGGTTTGGGTCATTGCACCTAAAACTGGGGCTCTGTGTTGTGATGAAAGGCCAGATTCAACAAATAAAACTAAAAATCACAAAAATAAAAAGCAAGGGCTCAGTTCAGGAACAGGCAAACACTATTACTGTACATTCTTAAGATCATGCATGTTTAGTTTGTATAAAAGCTTACAGATTTAGGTAAAATTATTATTTGAGTTGCAGAGATGGCATACGTGTAACACGAAGCAATAGGAATTAGCCTGTCACACTGCACTGGAAAAACAACATGTGCTGTAACAGTAGTAATCGTCTCCAGGAGAGTGGATTGGTACAGCACACATCTGCTGGTTTAAGGGGAGTCTAGTAGTAGCTGTGAAGACATGATGTTCTCAGGAAGTGGAATACTAGAATTTAATACCTTATGGTGAATCACTAAACAATAAAATGTTAAGTATTTAGAAATGTGCACCCATCTACATAACTTTGGTTAGGTGCGTGTATATGCAAAAATGTATCAATAAAGCTGTTAAATTAAATAAATAAATAAAAAATGGTGCCCCCGAACCATGTTATTTCGCAATCACATGAACACTGCTAAGGTTACGCCCCTCACAGCTGTCACTACAAACAACAACAACTTTGTCTTAAATTTGATGTCTGCCACACTTTGTGCGCATTTTCCTCCCTTTACGTTAAAAAAAGACGACTGTTCTGTCACGGTATCAGTACAAATCAACGTTTCCTTCCTTCCGTCTGACAGAGTACTGCGAGATAATTTGTAAAATAAAAATAAAGACACGGAAACAATAATTTGACAAAAACTATGAAAAGTCTAAATGGCTTACACAGGCTTTAACTAGTTTACGCTGGAATTACAACCACAGTATTTGGCGTAAGTTGGCCGTTAGCCGCTATCACTAAGCTAGTAGATTTACGTTACCAGAACAATTGTACGTACTCTCTAACGGGTTCTTTATAAAATAAAATAAAAAATATCACAATTCATTTAACATCGGTTTATATATGATATACAATCGCACCCTTACACACCGACCAGCGTAGAGAGCCAGTTTTACTACTTGCCCCCTCCCCCTCTCCTGTAAGCCCTGAATAGGGGACTCCGCTTCGGTCGAATCTGGTCCCTTTTCCCCCTCTGTTTAACTGCTTCTCCGAACCAACACTCACACGATATCGGGTTGGTCCGACAGCTGGTTAAGTGGAGCTTCTGATCCGATGGTTGTCAGTCGGACAGGAGACCGACCCGAGGAAGATGGGAGCGGATTATGACAGCTCTCATACCCCCAGCTCTAAGCTTAGTCGTCGGTTGCGCTCCCTGCTGACAGTCCCTACGAAGCTCCAGCAGCACAATCGGCCGTTCTCTACTCTGGTCCGCCTCCCCTCCACTTGCTATATAAGGGCCTACGTGCTCACAACGTCAATGATGTCACCAACTTTGAAGAAACGTCACGACTTTCTACACTTACCTTATTTAATTTGGCCATTCATTAAATGTGCCCTTTATTCGGTTAAATACCTTTAACTGCATAGATTTTAAATGATAGATCTTGTTAAGAAATTAATCTCTGCTTAGCTTGTAAATATTTAACTGTAAGCCACTGACGAGTGTAGAATGACGTTGGTTTTAAATTGGATTAGTGTGATGATGGTAATATGAAAGTAAAAAACATGGCTTGATTCTTTTAAGACCATTGGCTTCAAAACATACAAAATCTATTCAATATATCATTTGGATCTACAACATAACATTCAAAATAATACTTTTCAAAATGTCCATGTCATTGCTACTAAACAAGAGGGTAATTTCAAATGTGTCTGGCTCAGAAGTAAAAAAAAAAAAACATTAGTGTGAGAGACATTTTTGGGCCTTCAAGCATTTGGTTATTTTTAGAAGGCAGAGCTGAAATGACGGAAAATGGACTGATAAATTGATCCATGTTATTCTATAATCCACATCGGGTCTGAATTATACTAAGACTTTAATTATGCAGTCTCACTAATATTTAAATAACTGTTCCTTAGAAAATTGTATAGAATAGAATAGGCATACATTTTTTCAACGTGGAAATTAAATAATAAATAATAAACATGTTTTTTTTTATTTTATTTTGCCTTAAAAAATAATCTGCCAGAAATCAGGACTGAAGTTTTAGTTTTGCAAAGGCCCATTCCAAAGAAATACTTCTCATATTTGATGTTAAGTATGGTTCTCTGTTTGAGAAACATCACCTCAATAAGCCTTTTCTGTCATTCCCTACTATAAAGTAATTAATAAAAGTGTGCATGATTTATGCTGATAATCAATACTAAAAAGCAGCTAAATTGCTATCCTACCATGAATTAAAACATCTCTGAAAAAAAAAAAGAAAAAAAAAAACACTAGCCTGCTTTTTTAATTCTAAAACCAGTTGTATTAATTCTCCTGGAGCATTAGAGTATTAACCTTCTGCTGAATTGAAATAATATAAAAAATTAATCTACTTTGAACGATTATCAGTACCAGTGGAATTAGAAAAAGCACACCATGATGCTGCCACCACTTCTACTCCTTCAAATGTATTTTTCCCTATATTTTGTCTTATCTGGCCATGCATACATTTGCCAAATCCCTTTCTTGCATTCAAAAATTGAAAATTAGCAAGTGATGTTTTAAAAAGAAACATCAAAATGGATGGATAATGTAGAACAAGATTAAACATTATACCCTCAGCTCTATTGAGCTATTCTTAAGCAACTGACATTAACACTTCATATTCTGTCAAGGTAGTCTCATGTAAATATTAGGGTGTGTGTATATGCTTCAACCTGTAATATTAGTCTCTTAATTACAGAAAAAATTGATGTCCATTTATCCATTTTCAGTCATGCTTATCCCTGCTGGGGTCATGAGGGGTGCTGGTGTACATCTCCAGCTGTCAATGGGCGAGAGGCAGGGTACACCCTGGACAGGTCACCAGTCTATTGCAGAGTAACACAAACAAGCATTCACACACACACTCACCCTAAAGACACTTTAGAGAAGCCAACCTAACAATCATGTTTTTTTTGGACTGTGGGAGGAAGCCGGGGTACCTGGAGAGAATACATGCATGCAGAGGGAGAATACATGCATGCAGAGGGAGAACACACAAACTCCATGCAGAAAGACACCGGGCCAGGAATCAAACTCAGAACTTAGTAGTTTGACATGTACATTTTGAACAATAATATTCTAATTGTTATATCGTAGACGCTAACGATATATTGAAAAGATTTTGTAAGTTTTGCAGCCAAACGTCTTATAAAAATTAAATGGAATTCACCCAATTCTTGGTTTAAAATGCATTGCCAATGCTTTTCTTGAATAATCACTCAATCTTAATTGCAACAAAATATAAGTTTTATAGTCCAGATAAATGAAAGGTTATGACCAAAGTGTGCTAACATTAGAAATAATAAAAAACAGACACGGAAAACTTAGAAGCCAATACTTTCATCTTTATTAATCTTGTTCTCATTGTTTAAATAAATTTTTCTTCTGTAAAATCTCAAAACGAAAACACTGAACAGGAGTGTTAAAGCCTGTCTTAATTTAAAACAAATACACAACAACAAACCATTAAAAACGAACGGTAACGCTTACACTGTATCTGTAAACAACCCGCCCCACCCCTCCCCTCCCACTGCACACAGTTTGATAAGATTTGGCATGTCCATTTTCTCAACGCATATGCCTTCAGCTCTTTGTGTGATTAAAATGTTGTTGTTTTTTCTATTATTGCAGGTCAGACAATAAAAAAAGACATATCTACTAAAAAACACTTCAAATGAAAGGAAAAAAAAGCATTAGTGCCAATATTTCTTTAACACAGTCAGCAGAAAACCAAATGCACTCGTATAACATTTTTTTTTGTATAGACCTTCTGTATAAGTAAGCAGCCTTGCCCACATTATGACAGGCATTACCCATGCACACATCGTCGTCACATTCTCACACACATGCACAGCGACTGCGGTGGTTTAATCCACTTACTTGGTCTCAGTCTCACTCATACTCATAATGTGTATGATGATGCACGCAGCATCGACACGTGGAGAAATGCATCGTAGCCTGAAAATGCCAGCGATTAAACATGTATCACTGCAACAGTAACAAACATGTTCAAGAACGAATAACAGAAAATAATAAAACAAAGAGTGCGTGAGATACAACAGTAGGAGGTCAGCATTTTGAAAACAGATCAATGACTTTTTTTTTTTTTCAGAATTTCAGTATTCAAAAATTAAACCATACATCCAAACAAAACAGGAAGAGAAAAAAAATGACATACACAGTAAGATACAACCCTGATCTTAATCAGAGCTGTTTGCATGTGTTTGGATTCAATCTCTGTCTTTAAGGGGATGTGAATACAAACTCCGCCCCCTGGCCTCAGTGTTCTCTTATATGACGAATGTAATGCTGTTTACAGTGCCTGTCTGTCTGAAAGGCTTCTCTGTATTTGGTGTGTGCATGTTTCATGTAAATCGGTTTAAAAAGTCCCCTACTTACTAAGCACATTGCAATCCAGTCGAGTCTTTAAGACTCACTGACTCTTTTTCATTCTTTATCAGGTTTTCAAGTCTAAGCAGTTGAAATCTTCATGTGTGGAAAAAAAAGGCTGAATACACATCTAACAGTCCCTGCATTTGTTTTTTTATATAATAGCTTAAGTCTGGCCATGAGAATGTGTGTAAGCATGTCTCACATTTCTGCTTTAAGGTGTGTGCACATTAATATGCATACTAGTATACGTATGCATGGGTATGTATTCAGTACATCAATATGCATATCATGTAAATGTGTGTGTGCCATATTAAGTACATATGTATCCCAGTGTATGCCCTATCAGTGTGTTCGAATCCGATCGTACTCATGGAGAGGGCTCATCAAATGGAGTCAGTCCCTCCCCCCAACAGGTCGCCAGGCAACAGTCCAGCAGAGCTGTCCATTTGGTGCCTTTCCTCCATTTGCGGTGCTCCCCACAGGCTGCTGCTCGGGTATCCGGCGTTTATGCCCCCCCACAATCCAGACCTCCCGCTCTCTACTCCGCCGACGCCCCCTTCTCCAGCCCCGTTGGTGCTCCACTGGGAAAATATCGCAAGCCCCGGTCCTTGGGCTGGAGCCGTTTCTGAAGAAGCGCCCGTACCGTCGAGGCTCTGCCATCCGGAGCCGGACGCCCTCTCCCCTCCGGCGTTTCCGTTTCCGCCTCCGGCTGCAGACGTGCCCACCGCAGGCCGCTCACTCCCAGGGGAGCTCCCCCCGCTGCTAGCCACAGCGGTGCCAGTTCCAGAGGAGCTGGGCGCTCCGTTGCCCGCTGCTCCTCCTGAGCTGGCCCCTTCGGCCTGGGAATGTGCAAAATAGCGTGCAACCTCTTCTTCGCTCACAAATTCAGCCAGGATGGTGGTGTTTCCAAGAACACACCTGTCAGGAAGTCAAAATGGAACATTTTTAAAATGAAAAGGGAATTCCTTACTGCAAAGCATTTACTGGGATTACCATTAAGATCAGTGTGAAAAGTGTTGCATTTGTCATAGAATAGGTTCATTTATACTGGGATTAAATTACACATTCTGTTTACAGATTATTGAAATTTGCAGTAGCATTTGTGGATTCTGGTAAACTTACATGTGAAGAGCACCCTGAGCCTTGGCTGCCTCCTGCCGGCTGTTATATCGAACCAGAGCGCTGCCCTGGGTTAGGCCCAGGTGGAAGGTCAGCAGGGGGCCGTGCTGCATACAGATAGTCCTCAGCGTGGAACCATCAATCTATGATGGAAAGAAGAGAAGGATTCATATATAACATGTCAAGAGCAGGTAAGGAGATGTGAATGATGTCAGCTCTACAGATTATACACCAGGTCCATTAACGATTGGGCCAGAAAAGGTAAGGAAACATTGGTGGTTGCGCAATTTTATCACTGCTTCACTTTTAAGAAATGGAAATGTCTAGAGAGCTATACTGAATGGAATTCTGTTTTGATTCATGTAAGTTCATAAATTAGTTTTATTTGGAGATTTTTCCATGAGAAAGGTCCAGTCAATCTTAAATTATTATATGTCTTGTCTCTAAAATCCGATCTTAGGAGGGACCTGCTTCAGTCTGCCTGCTTAGCATAAAATACGTCAAAATGTGAGGGGCAAAAAAAAAAAAAAAAACTATTTTTCATAAAAAAAATAAAATAAAAATTTTTTTTAATGCACCTTTCGATTCCAGATAAAAATACGGTAACTTGGAGATGTCTTCTTTTTTTTCTACCCTCTTCTGTCACAATCACAGACTGCAATGTGTTTGATGAAAGGTCATGCAGATGTGGAATGCAAAGGACGCAGCAGCTCTTTGCAACAAACAATTCTTTAAAGATAAATTTCAAGTTTGGCCAGAGAATCCAAGTAGTTTTAGGCCTTTACTTTGACTAGGACATTCTAATGCATGATCACACTTTAAACTACTGGACTTTAGATCAGGCCCTTTGTTTTTGGTCGTGCTGCAGGATGTCGCTGATGAAGCTGATTGAAAGTGCTAAAAAAAACACATTAGATTTGTGAGGTGTACATTTAGAAAAAAACATGGTTTCCCTTCCCCTTTACAACTACACATTTAGATGTGTTGGTATCTCAATGAATCCATTTAAGTTTGCAGCTGAAACGTAAGGAAATGTGAAATAGTTAGAAGGTGTAAAACCTTTAAAATGCCCTGTAGTATTTTCTATCTGTAAACAGCTGCATATAATACTGTTTGTTTATCATAAAATACTAAGTAGGATTTTATGAAAATATTTATCATATATAGCATTCAAAACTTTGTATATGGGTAGTTTTATCTTTTTGTATTTTATAAATAAACCTATTGATTTTACTGTATGAATCTGACTGAATATTCAGAAATTGATGTTGAACAAAATAGAGATTTTGGAGATGAATCCAAGGATTACATATCAGTTATTTTATGTTACTTTTGTGAACCACCAATGATGTCATCGGTCTCTTATTTCCAGGTCGCTTCCTCTGTCCTTACCTGAGGGGTCAGGTTTCTCAGCAACAGCCAGCAGCTGCCTCTAGAGGAACCACCATCACTCCAAGCCGAGCCTAAAAACAAACATGTATATAAGAGAAAGAGAAACAAACAGCAGGATGAAACAAAAAAAGATGACAAGCTGATGGCAAAACAGAACAACTAAAATCTCTCTATAAACCTAACCCAAATTTTGCGGTCACAGTCACAATCAAGTTATGTGAACTGAAACAATCTCATCTAAAATGATCAAACAAAAGCTGACAAAATGATTATGAAACCAACTCTCTCCAAAAAGTACCTGACCCAAATCTTGACTCTTGGTTCATCCCTCCCCAGCTCCGGGCCAACCGTGGACCTCCAGTTCCCCACGGGGAGGGCGAGGCTTGCTTCTGATTGGTTAGGCCAGGAGGGGGGCGCGGCAGCTGCGAGCTATTGCGATTGGCCTTCCATAATTTGTTTTGTCCGATGGGCTCTGGAGGCCAGCTGGGCTTGTACTCCGAGTACTTTCCTGCGAGGGATACGGACAGAGGGAGAGAAGGAGCATTAACTAAACTATGCAGAAATGGCAGCTTTGCAGGCATCCAAAAACCTGAATTGTTTAAATGCAATGAAAACATAAGAGAAGAAGAACTTAAGGTGGACCAGAGCAAAAAGGAACAAAAATCTGACCTGTGCTGTGTGCATTGCTGAGGGGGCTGTCTGAGGCACTGTAGGGCCAGGCACCAGGTGAAGGCAGCGAGGTGTTGAGGGAGGGGTTTGGCCCTGCAAAACACACAAACATTAAAGGTAAACCTCCAATGCTGTGATATACAATAATACAATTATTATTGTAGGGTGCAAAAAACAGCAGCAGGTCAGGAAAATAAAAACAAATTAGCATCAAACTGTTTTTTGGAACCATTTTAAGAATGGCAAATCAGAAACAATCCAAATACTGATTTAATAAAAAGGTCTTCTTTGTGTCAGAGCTGCAGGAATCAGGAGAGCTGAGCGACAACACAGAGAGGAGAGTTCTGCGCTGTACTTATTCCTAAGCGATGTGTCATTTCCTTTGAGGTTTATCTAAGATGAGCCTGCATCCTTATAGGGTTTACATTAGTACAGCAATGGCTGCTGTTAGCTTCACTGAGCTAACCGGCCATACCTGAGAGCGAGGAACCAAGCTAAGACACAGATAAGGAAATCTGTAGGAATGGGCAATATAGTCAAAATGTAAAAGATTTGTTCCCACCAATTCCGGTTTGTCGATTTTTCTCCCCCTTAAATTTCATAATAAAGAATGACAAATTATACACATTAGTTTAAAACAAATCAGCTATTTTTTCAATCCTATATGGTAGGTGAGCTTAATTTAAAGGGCGTCAGATTTCAAGCTCTGGAAAGTGCCTATGAAACAAGCGATTTTCACAACAATAAAAATATAACACACTAAATATCTGCAGTTAATGGTTTTTCACAGTAAGCTAGTTTACCAGTCATTAGCACACATCTAAGAACAAAAACTTATGAACTTATGTCTCTCTGAGCTATGGAAGCCCGAGGAGTGGATTTGGGAAGGGAAAAAAAAAGTAATAATAATAAAACTGCTGATGCAGATACATCAGTTATCCTTGTTAAGGACTTTAACCACTGAATGTTTTTATTCAAAACCCTAAGCTTCTTCCTGATTTGTTAAATGTTCCAGTTTTAAACTCCTGCTGAACAACACAGTTCTGAAACTAAACTGAGGGTTCATCTGCAATCTGAACTCCTCAAAGCGTATAAAACAAATAGTGCCATGCCAAATAACTCATCACTGAGCAAAAGTTCCAATTTTTCCTGAACTTCATAATAAAAACCTGAATGCATCGTGTGCAATAGATGCAAAATGTTAAAACTGTAGATTTAGACCTGTACTTTACCTGGGCCACTGCAACAGTTTTCCATTGATCTATCATAAGCTCTCGATGAAATCCACTAAATATTGTCAGTTTTAAACAGGAAAAAGTAAAAGTGTTGCAGATACTTTTGCAGGATTGCATGTAAACATTCGAAAAATTACACTATGTTAATTTCACAGGCCTGTTACGACAAACTGGTAATAAGTAATTTGCCAAAAAAAAAAATCCTGTAATGCTCTTTCAAACCATTTTAAAAGCTTTATTACATACAATGGAGGGCTGAAACAATGAACCGTTAAGCAAAACAATCTTCAACTAATTCAGTAATGGATCAATGGTTAACTGGAGAATATGAATTATCACTCAAACGCTTCTTTATGGAGGAATCTGAATTTGTTTAGGATATCTATTTTTAGAATGAAGTAAAAAACAAAAACAAAACAAAGATTAAGTGAATGGATTACTTTTATGAAAGAGCTACCACCCTAATAGCTGAACATGTATTTGTTGGGTGCAGTGAAGTACCTATATTGTCTCGCAGTAACGGGTGGTCGGGATCATTGAGGTTTGGGGATGCTGGGGAGCCGAGGACTCTACCAGGGGTCATGTAGGGATCAGACTCTGGGTCTCCAGTGCTCTGTATTCCTTTCCATGGAACGCCAGGCTGGAACTCTGTCGTAAGGGAACAGAAACAACATAAGGAGCTGAAATGATCAGTAAGATTTACATGTATTAACAAGATTTATAGTCCTGACTAATCTCTAATCAGATATTCTAACAATTTTAATCCCCATAGTTCTCATTTTCTGACTTAAACTCCTTAATCTGCAGTTACTTAACCTATAAGAAGTAGACATTTCATACTTTCTTCCTCAGACTATCACTAATCCTGTTAGCTTAAATGATAAGTTGTACAAACCTGGAGGCCAGCTTGAAGTGGCCGGTTTGTTTCCCATTTTACTACCAGGAGTTCGGTGCCAGCTTTCTGCAGAGCCCTCAGGTGGGATGCCTAAACTTGCACTGCCCAGCATTTCGTACTGGGAGTAAGGAGACCCTCCTCGGACCTTTATAGAGCTGGGTAAAGGGCCTTATGGATAGCATGCGAGGAAGAGAAAAAAAGAGCTTCAGTCATTTTCTGTTTCAGGTTTCCAGAATGGAGGTAGGTAATAAAGACAACAGGAGACATAACTATTACAGATGTATGAAAAAAAACAAAAATCCCATTACCGTTCTTATGAAGGGCTGAGTCTGGAGGAGAGGGAGCAGGGGAATGTCCCTCCATCATCCATTTAAAGCGGGACTGTTGTCCGCTCATGTCTTTCATGCCCCCCATCATGGGGCTGAGTTCTAGACTAGGAAGATTACCACCACCTGTGAGCCCTGACAAGAACATATCAACTATCAATCCAGGCGCTAACAGAGCAGTTAGATATAAGATCAAACAGCAGCGACTGTCTGGAGGACCTACCAGAGTACATTCCTTGTGATTTGGCATGAAGATCTGGTAAAGGACCCCCCATTCCAGCATGTGGAAGAGGGTCTACCATGGACTGCTTGGACACTCCTCCTCCAATGTGAGATGGAGACAGCTTGGGGTTCCCTCCTCCAGGTGTTGCTCCTCCAACTCCAACCTGCTGCTGTTGCCTCTGCTGCTGGATAATAGCCATGATTCTGGCCAGCTGAGAAGAAGACAAAGAAGTAGAATAAGGGCACCATTTCTTGGGCACTGCTCTTTACTCCATAGCCAGGAAAATATTTGATGCCATGGAAATAAAAATTGAATAACTACATGGGGGTGTACTGGTCGGGGTGGGGGTGGGGGGGGGGGGTTTATGATGCTGCAGCTCCACCAGGAATCTGAACATTTTCTATCTCATGAGATTTATTTTTGATTGAGGAGGTGCAGCTGAAGCTAAGAAGCTCTAGATCTGCAGGGTATGAACGGCTCCAGAGGCTCACCTGCTGTGGGTCCGTCTGCTGTCTGAGAGGCTGAGGATGGGGAAACTTCCTCTGGTTCTGCAGAATCTGCTGCTGCTGCTGTTGTTGCTGCTGTTGTTGTATCAGGAGCTGGCAAGCCTGTAGGTTGATAGGCGCTCGGTTACTGACACAAACTAATTACTATGAGGGCTTTATTCGCTTTCAACACCATGACTTGGCTGTTAAAGCAAGGTCGACAGTGGTTGAGCTAATGTAAATGGGTGAAAACGATCACCAGCGAATGACTCGTCCTAGTGTGCTGCATAACGTTATAGCACGTACCAGATGGAACTGCTGCACGTGGGGGTAAATGTTGCTCAGCATCGCGAGCTGCTGCGGGGAAATCGGAGGCGTCAAGACTCCTCCACCGACACTTGCAACGCCACCGACACCTCCCACCCCCCCGACACTGCCACCAGGAGAGGGCATCTGCTTCACCATGGGACCCGGCACCTATATGGGAGGAATGGATTGGGAATATAACATTGAAAGGAATGGAAATCAAAACAGAAGTGCACTGATTGCAGCAGAGATAGACCAGTTCATCTGCCAACCGTTATTTTTGGCTGATATTAATAGTATTTTTCTATCCATTGTTTATGTTTTCTTCGATCTGTTACTAAATGTTTCTTTTTGTTTAACATTTGTTAACATTGTGTAATTTGTATCATGCTACATATTTTAAAAAGAGGGACAAGGGTCAGTACCCCCTCCTTGGACATTTTGTGCAAAACATTACCTATTGTTACTTGTGCAATATCTTCTCTCTCATTGTACAATAACTCATCCCAGCTACTCTGTAACCTGTGTAATTTTTTACTTATTTACAAGGTAAGTACATTTCTGCAGCACAAGTGCAATAATCCAAGTCAACTACTAGTCTTCCCTTAGCTTTCTAGAGTACAGATATTTTTATAACCAAGCGAAACATATTGCTTCTATTTTTATGCTTTTTTGTACTACATACACTCTTTTTATATTATCTGTCAAACTTTTATTTTTAATGGCATCTTTAACTCTTTGTACTCTATATAAGCAACTAGAACCAGAATTTTCCTGAAGGAGTAATCCCAAGGGATAAATAAAGCTTGAGTGTAAGTCTTTAGGCTACAAGTTTGTTAGAAGGTTAAAAGCAGTAGTGCAAGGTTGATATTTTTTTAGGTTTCACACTTATTTAGGTAATTCGCAGGATCTGGTAATGTTAGCAGCATTTTTTAAAGAGCTAACTGCATTAAGTGTCAATTTAGGAGGTCAAAAAAACTTCAGCTAAACTCTCTTATACACATTGATCAAACTTATTGAGCCATTAGGCTAGTACTCAGGAGATATCACCCATACTGTCCCCATCAAAGTGTTGTTTACATTTCATCTCATGTATTTACGTTCATGGAAACAAAGGAAGCTTATGATCACAATTATTTTGACTGATGTCATTCCTACACCTTTATACAGATATGGAAAATTTAGCAGCTCCAACAAGAGAAAGGAAAACCTGTTTGTAACCGAAATAATAAAAAAAAAAGTGAGGACAACAGACCTGAGCAGACAGGAACTGATGAGGCACTTGACTCCTTAATCCCGGGGAGGCGTTCATGGAATGCATGCCAGGCTGGTGCATCCCTCGAGGCTGAGGCATCCCTCCAAATACTCCATGGCCGCCCATCTAGTATGAACCACAAAAAAATTAGAAAAAAAACAAACAAGGAACAAAATAAAACCTTGATTTTTGTTCCAGGTGATTTACTTCTTTTTATTTACGCAGATGTTAAAGTTACATTTTAAAAACTTTAAGAACCTGATCATTTTCTCAGGTCATAGTTACATTCTTACCTTTTCACCATAGGGTCCCATGTCACCGGGGCCCATGTCTTTGGAACTAGGCATGCGGTACCCTCCTCCACCTCTTCCTCCCCTTCTCATCTCTCCGTTATAGTCATTCATTCCCCTCTTGTCTACATCCAGCTTTTTTTCAATCCCTGGATCATCCTAAAATAAAAAGGCCCATCATTAGATACAAACTTTTCATAAAAGCAAAGCTGATCAAGTTTCCTAAAAAATGACTTCTTACCAGGAGACCCATGTTGGAAAACTGGCGTGAAACTGGATTCATCCAGCTGTCTGCTGCTCCAGTCTTTAGAAGAGAACCACAAACATGACCCTTAGTCCAAAGACTTGTTTTAAAAACAGTGATGCGCTAAACCGCCCGTCCCGTTCCTACCTTGACATTTCCTCTCTTCCCAGCATGACCCTGACCCCAGCCTCCAGAGTTAAACGAAGAGCTGCTTCCCTGAGAACCCGTGCTGTTCCACACTCCGCCGCCGCCGCCGCTGTCCTCATCCTCCTCCCAGCTCGGATGTCTGGAGGCCACGATGGAGCCATCACTCTTCCCGCCCCAGCTTTCTACAGTTTTTACTCCTGCAGCGAAAAACAAAGCAGCCATTATTTGCAGTTTGCTTTGACAAGGATAAATCCAATCTTAATTAACTTAAAGTTTTAGGAAGTACTGCTAATTTTTGCCAATATCAAGCTTTTCTTACCAGGTTTACTGGGGTTTGGTGAAGGGTTCCTCCAGCCAGAAACTTTGCTGGAATCATCTGGGTCACCCCAACTTGTTGGAGCATCCGACGCCTGGCCCCAAGCTGCTGTACCATCATCCACATTTTGTGTACTTCCGCCCCACATGCCTACAGACGGAGAGATCAAAGAGTTCAACATTTTGTTTTCCTCTTATAATATAGAGGAAGCTGAAAGCTTGTAAGCGCTGAGGTTTTTCTTACCCACTGCGCCGCTGCCAGGGTTGGAATTGATGCTGTGCTGCCTCCTCGGCGGCTGTTCTTGTTGGACTGGTGGCGGGGGGCCCTGCTGACCGTGATTTGGGCCCGGCGTCGCACTGTTCTTGTCCCACAGGTTCATGTTCTTGTTGTTGTAGCGCGTCGGGTCCCCCCAGGCCGACGTGCCGTCGTCGATTTCCATTTTCCGACTGATGGACTGAGGGGAGGGCTCCTCCCAGCCACTGGGCTCCAGGGAGTCGCCCGCACCCCCAGAGATTTGAGGGATTGGACCAGAGGTCCAGCCTAGACTTTGGTTGGGGTTCTTTGAAAGCTGACCTCCTCCTCCAGCACTGGGCCGGCTGTTCCAGCCGCCCGGCGGGTGCTGCCCCTGTGATTGCTGCTGCTGATTTTGGGCTTTCATTGGTGCCACTTGGCTGTTTGGTATCTGTGCTGCGTTGGGTTTGACGTTCCCCCAGTCCTGGCGGGATTTGCCTCCACCCGCATCTCCTCTTCCTCCTCCTCCCCCCCATCCTCCTCGCTGAGGTCCTCCTTCTTCCAAGTTTCCCCAGGAGGATCCTTCATCGGAGTTGCTTCCGACTCTATTCCTCCCATCTCCCCACCCAGCTCTAGATGTGGAGTCCCTCTTCCCCCATTCTTCTCCCCAACCACCCGCTTCTCTTGCAGACCCCTTCCACCCCCCTGTTCCTTTATCTTCGGCTGCATCTCCCCACCCACTACCCTGTTGTTCAAAGTCTTGCCAGTTTTTCCTTCCTCCTCTGTGACCTCCCCACTGTTGGTCATCCGTCCTCCATCCTTTGCCCTCCTTTTCAGGTGGCAACTCCCCCCACCCTCCGGCTGACTTTCCTGGGCCGCCCTGCGCATCGTCTTCTGGTGGTCCAGGCTTCCTCATGGTGCTACTAGACATAAAAGGACCACCGGCAGGCTGTGCCGTACCACCATCCCAATTATCCCTGGATGCAGACGAACTGGAGTTTAGGCTGCCAGATGAAGCGTTGTTAGAAACTGAACCGCCCTCCGATGGGTACCTAGAGCTGCGGTTGGTGGTAGTGTTTATGGCTGCCGATGAGAACGCAGAGGAAGATGAAGGGTTCCTGTCATTTCCGTTCCCCACACCCTTCGAGGTGTCCAGGTCCCAGGCCACATTCTGCTTGATCTGAGTCTGACCCCAGCCCGTGTTGGACAGAACCCTGGGGTCCAGGTCAGATCGGTTCAGCATGCTAAGTAAGGCCACTTCTGCCCCGGAGGACTGGTTGGAGTGCTGCTGCGCAGAGCGCTCCTTTTGTCCACTTCCGCTCCCGGCTACGGATCCAGCGCCACTGGACGAAGAATGTCCTCCACCCTCGCCTACGGCTCCATCCTGATCCCCCGCTCCTCCCCACTCCCCAACCACCCCATCCCCTCCTTCCATCCCTTTCTGATTGTCCCAAGCTTTTGTAATATTTGCTAAATTTTGGGAGGCGGAGTCGTCTAAAGAGCCACCGCCGCCCGCGCTGTCCGTACTGCTGCTGCTCCCTTCCACCTCTCCCCCACTTCCTATTGCTGAATTAACAGAACTCACACTTTCCGAAGTACCACCCCAATTCGCTTCCGTACTCCCTCCTTCCCAAGCTCCCTGAGATTCGACTGGGTTGGTTGACCCCCCGCCATTCCCCCTGCCCCACCCTGCTTTGTCATACTGGCTACCAAACCTCCAAACACTTTCTTCCTGCCCCTGAGCCCCGGTAACCCCTCCGCCCCACCCATCGGCCTGGGAGACACCTGTGCCAATTTCAGATGACCCCGGAGGCATGGCGCTCCAAGATGAAGAGACAGAAGTATTGCCACTTGCTTCACCTTCAACCTTAGAGTTTCCCTCGTTGCTGCCTGCCTGATTTGGTCCCGCTTCTTTCGCCGCCCCCTCTGGACATGGCTCCGGCCCTGGGTTCCCTAAGTGCTGCTGTTCTCCAGTCTTGGCTCCCACAGCCGTTTCAGTGTGCTGCTGATAGAGACCAGTTTGATTCACAGATGAAAGTGTCTGAGTGGTGATGACAGTGGTGCTGGCAGAGAATGAGGAAGCTGAAGTCACGGACGAGTGTTGCTGAACGGAGGTCCCGCTCTGGCCTAGGGCGGGCCAGGCAGAAGGGTTCACATTAGGGTTGAAGTTGGCACCAGGGACGCTGCTGCTGCCACCCAAGGGGCTCTCTGGAGGCCCGGGAAGATGGGAGACTTTGGAATTGTAAGACGCTGCCGAGCCGTGGCCTACTTCCACTTGGGACGGGGTGGAAGAGACCCACACACCACTTGGCTGAGCACATTCATTAGGCGAGGAGGAGGAAGAAAGAGGAGAGGAGCGAGGTGGGGAAAGATTGTCCATGTTGCCTTCTCCTCCTCCGGCTGTTCCTCCCTTCTGCTGCATGTTTCTCTCCCCCCATGAGGCACTACTGTTGTTGTTACCAGGGCAGTCCTGCTCCTGCATCCCTCCTCCAGCCCCTTCAGAACTCAGTTTGGGGCCGGCGGTGATGCTAGGCCATTCATCCAGGTCAGTCCCGTCCATAAACACCTTCCCGCAGCCCTGAGAGGAGGACTGGCTGCTGGAGCCTGCCCCCCATGTGGAATTTGCATAAGTTGAAGTAGTAGAAGACGACAGAGCAGCAACACAAAATGAGGATGAGTTGGGTGGTGAAGGGGGGGATGAACCCACGTTGGAATCTGAGGAAGACATTTTACTTTGAGTTAATTCAACTGGAAATGAATTCAAACATTCACAATGTGATCTTTAATCTTTAACATTAAACTGATCCCATTAAAACGTTTAATTCTGACGTTTCTCATTATTAATCTAATAAGAAGCTCTGGCTGCTGTTTGCAGAAATAATTCTGCTTCCTAAAGTATGACCAACTTACTTTTAACGTTCATAGTAGCAGATTTTAGCCTTACCTGTGTTTCCATCTGTGTTTGCATTAGGGCTATCTGCCCCCTGTAAGGATGGGCCACCATCCCAGCCGCTGCCGCCCCCGCCGGCCCCTGCGCTGGCTTCCCCTCCCCCCAGCAGCATGGAGGACAGAGGTGGCTGGCCCCTCTTCAGTAGCACTTTATGGTCCTGCTGGCCGCGGAATCGCGGTGGGACTTCTCTAGACATGTATCGTTGCTGCTGCTGCGCACTTTGACTTCCAGAAGGAGACGAAGAGGAGGAGGAGGAGGGCTGTCCGTTGGCCACAGCAGTACGCTGCTTTGCATTGTTTCCACCACCAGGAGGGACTTGGGCGGAACCCCCAGCGGCACCAGGACTGGGGGACGACGGGGCGACGGGGCCAGGGCTGGGGGACACTGAGCCTGGGGCGGCGAGCGGCTGGGGACAGGAGGGCTTGGCTGGTTCTGGCACTGAGAGGTAAATGCAGGAAGGTGGGATTTAAATCGTAATGGTTACAAATCATAAAAAGCACAGGAACCCTTTACACCATGTACCATAAGCCATAAATTAAGTATTGATTGAAAAAAAAAAAAAAAACATACCTTTGATTTTCTGTTCTGGCACCTGAAAAAGTAAAAAAGGTCAGAAAGAGAACGTTGTTAAGATTTAGTCCTCATTAAATGTTGATAATGATACATTTTAAGTAACTTAAAAGTTTTTTAGTATATAGCCAAGTTATAGTGCTATATTTTCATTCTGCATCTGGGGAGAAGTTCATAAAAAACAAACAGAAACTGTGCCTTGCAAAGTGTCCAAACCCTTTAAAACTTGTTTTCTACTTTCTTTTTAAGTCAAACAGAGAGAATAAAACCAGAAAAACCCAATTAAATACCCAGGGTGTTTGGCTTACTCAGAAAAGAATGTAAACAACAATCTCTGATCCAAAAATAACACATTTACTTATGCAGCAAAGCTGCAGCGCAATTCAGAGAAAGAGGAAGAAAACATCAGTTGATTTACTTCATATAAGCATCCATTAGCCTTATTCCCAGTTTTTTACTTTTAGCTAATTATTGTTGGTGGTAAACCAAAACATTAGTTAAGTTTTTCTTCCATATGCTTAACAGTTCAGGGTCAGCCCATGTATGCACACAAAGAGTGCATAGGTCAGCTAAACCTGCTTAGATGTTAGCCTCAGTAGACCTCCACCTGTGGTCAGAAATCAGTCTGACTCAAACTAGAAGCAATGAACCACATTTAAACTGCTACTCTAACCCAACAATAAGTGATATTTACCAACTGAAAACATTCAGTAAAAGCCAAAGATGTACCTTCTGAGAGGTTTCCCTTTTCTTTTTCTCTTCTTTCTTCTTTTTCTTGTCTTCCATGAACTGCTGCTCCCCTTCTTGATTCTCCTGTCTGTAAACAGAAATGCCCACTTTTAATTATTCATGTTATTAATGTCCCTTGGATTTAAACTTTCATGTCTCCAAACCACAGCATCTACATAAACAAACCACTTGAGGTTTTCACCAGAACTTAACCTAGATGCTCAAACAATGTCAGAGTTATAAGGACAGTAATGTTAACCAGGGGGAGACAACTAAGAAATAAGGCCTTGGTACACTGTGTCTGCCTTGCATAATTCATTAACCGGCAAACCATTGCATTTCCAAACGGCAGACAACACAGACTGCAGGAAAAACACTGCAAACATTTCTGGCTGCAGGATCCAGAGGATAACAGGTCTACTGTGAAATGATCAGAGGTGACTCATGTGTTCAGTTCTACATAAAAAGTGAGATTTGCAGTACAAGAAATTTTCAAGCTGCATTTCAGTGCGAGAGATATTTTTTTTGGAAAGAGGAAAGCTCCAAAAAAATATATGTTATTAGTTAAAAGGCCCTGTGACCTCAGTAGAGTGTTAATCAATGGCGCTACCTTGGCCACATTGTTGCACTATCTTTCTTATACCTTATCCAAAATGCTTATGTTATCCTGAGCCATTTTCAACATTTGTGCTGCTATAGACTTAGAATGCTGGAGGGCATAGGGACCCCTTTTAATCATTCTCTCTCTTTTCTCCCATTCTGCAGTATTTGTTAGTTCAATCTCTAACATTATGCTCTCTCTGCTTTCTCTCATAGTGGCTTTATCTGGTCTGTTCCTGTCTGGCTGTGACTCCATCCTGGAGGTGGTGTTAGCTGTGCTGCTGCCATCAACACCATTGTTTGTTGATGCTAGAGCTTTGCCTGTTTTTCAGTGTAGTCCAGTGTCTCTGACTGTGACTAAGTGTATGTGCTCTCTTCAACCACTGACATGGGAGCTGGCTAGGAGCTTGTCTGCCTGGCTGTGTTTCCTGGACAGGGTCGCCAGTGGAGTTGATAGACAATTGCCTTTTGTATCTCTGCTTCTTTTTTGTATGTCTGCTTCTATCTATTTGAACCCCAGTCGGCCTCAGCAGATGGCCGCTCACACTGAGCCTGGTTCTGCTGGAGGTTTCTTCCTGTTAAAAGGGAGTTTTCCTCTCCACTGTCGCTACAAGCATGCTTGGTGTGAAGGATTGCCTTCAAATCAATGAGTATTTGCAAACATAGGGTTTTCCTTAGATAGAAACTTTGAACCAATCTGGCTGTATGATTAAAGTACGTTGAGAGGACGTGTTGTGAATTGGCACTATATAAATAAATTGAATTCAATATCATTTTTAGGATAATATATAAATCCTAATCTTTATGTCTGCTAAAGGAAAGGAAACTGTTTTAAGAAAACCGCAACTCAAACCTAAACAGTACATTCTGTTATTAACGCCATTTGTGTATTTATCAGGTAAACACTGGTCCATATTTTTGAACTTCGGATATCTGTTTCTGATCCAGACACTTTGTCTGTTTAATGTTGTCATCGTTACTGTTGAGTTTTTAAGAGGCTGTCATAAACTCTCTACACTCAGGTAGGATATGTATAAATATACACACACACTAAATGGTGGCTCGATATTAGTAGAAGGTCAGAAAAGGAAGTAATCAAAACAGGAAACCTTGTTTAAAGGGGCAGCTTTATTCCTGAACACAATCATTCAACTAAAGGGTTTACATTTAGTTTTTAATTAACAAAAGACAGATGTCCATAAACTTTTCTGCAGTTCAAGAGATTTTTTTTACATTACTGAATAACTGTTCCCCTGTGAATCAGGTCAATTTTTACCAATAAAGGATCTAAAAATGTTCTTCAACATCAGGACCCGTACGATAATATAAGATCCGTGCACCTCTAGTATTTAAATAGTACCAAATATATCGAACTTTAACAACAAAAAATGGTTCCTTAAAAAGGTACTCATTGTGCATGAATGTATTCAGAATTTTTAGGGTGGGTTAAAACAAAAAAACAACAACTGTATTTTGGATGATCAGCTGTTATAAATCAGCTAAATGTAGTGGACTGTTCTAGAATGACACATAGATCTCTTTATTGGTAAAAAGTATATCTTTATAGATTTTTACGTATTGTAGTTTAGCTCCCTTTGCAGTACCTCTTAATGGAGAACATAAACCCTCCTTCATTGGGGTGTGTCTCAACTAGCTTTCTAGGAACTGATACAGCTGCTAATTCCTCTGCAAAACAGCTAAAACCGAGTCACATTAGATGGAGAAGGTGAGCTTTTAAATTGTGAAGAAAACGTAATTCGATTTAGATCAAATTTCCTACAAAATTCCTACCAAAAAAAAGCAGAATGTACTCTGTACTCTCCGCCTGGTTTTCAGGTCCTTTAAAACCTCCATAAATCATCTCCTAAGCTTCATCGTCTTATTGAGGTGAAGCCTCCCCAGCATGCTGCTACCGTCACCACTCCGTATTTAAAACGAGGACAGATCATTCAAGGTGAACATTGGAGTTATGTTACAGTGTTTTGCATCTAGTTAAAAATATGATTTTGGGCTCATGGGTTGTGCCAAACAGCTTTTTTCCCCCTTTTTATTTAATGTTCCCTTTGACACTCTTTATTAAGCCATAGTGCACCTGAGCAGATCATCTCTCGAGCTCCTCCACAACCACCATCTTACTGCTTTTTCTGGTTATTTATCTGAAATATTTGCAGCTTTTTCATTTCATTTCCATCTACAGGTTCCCTTGTTTAAGTCAATAGTTTGGGACATGGTCTTATAACCAAAGCTTCTTTTAAACCTCCATCCATAACATCCTCCCTGACCTGCTGCTGCTTTCAATTGCCTTCAGGACATGTTTTGCTCACAATCTCCTTTATGAAAACATCAAGACACATTTTTTCCCCCCACTTTATATAAACTACAAAGATGGAACCTATTAATTAATTTACATCTCATCACTGATGTTAAAGAGAAAAGAAAATGCCCCATGCAAATGCAGACATTTGTAAAACAAAAAAGCTAGATATGCCTCTCATTTAGCTTCACAATGTCTAACCACTTTGTGTTGAACTATTGTAAACAATCTGATCTAAACATATTTACGTGTTTGTTTTTTTCACTAATGCAAACCTCTTTAGTGGCTGTGGATCTCAAAGAATTCAGCTTCTAAAGCTGCACATAATCAGCAGGGTGTTTACAGTGCTAGTAGCAGCTAACTTTTTCACTAGTTATTAAAGGATTTATGGATTTTTTTTACAGTTCTGCAAGCAGTAGAAGATATCATCCTGATCCCTATGTAAATAACATGCTAACGTGCTGTCGATGCTAGCTGTCAACAGAGTAGCTTCTGTTCCAGAAGCTGATCCCGATGAATTAGCGCCTGAACGCCGAGATGTGAGCCAGAGAAGCGGGCTGAGCTGTCAGACAGCCAGGTGTCCATGTAGCCACATCCTAAACGCAGCCGAATTTACTACAAACCACATTAATTTATCAACAGCCTGCCACCTGCGCTCATTCCCGATCATTTCACACATTTTCAATTACAATTAGCTTTTTTTTAAAAGAGCGTTTGGGTTAGCAGGCTGCTTTTAAAATATGCAGGGCCAAATGTATACGACGAAACTTGTATGACGTTTGTCCAGGCGAAGCTACCCTAAAACAGAGAGCTTTTAGCTTACCGTGTAAATAAAGGAAAAACAAAACAAAACCAAGCCGCGGAGTTAAGCTGCTTCCTATTTGATGTGAAAACGCCCAATGAAGCGCATGAACGTTTTAAAGTATTCACTCACCTCGGGAATCACACAGGACATAAAGTGCTTCTGTGCAAAAATTCTTGCAGACCCACCGCTAGCAGGCTAGCAAGGGAGCTAGCCTAGCGAGCTAGTTCTTCGAGGCTTTCAAGGCTAAATTGAATAAGAAATGACATCACCGGCGGGCGAAAATACGTTAATCGTAGAAAAAGTGGAAAAAAAACACAACTGTCCTTTTTTTCTTTGTTTGCTTGTTGCGAAAATGTAGTTCTCAATCTGTAAACAAAAAATACATATCCCCTCGATGACTGTCTATCGCTGTGTGATCGGTTAGTTTACAATCGGCCATTTTGCTTCTCTGTGGAGGTTCAGCCAGTGTATTATATCACCAGGCTGCTTGTTGATCAGAGAGGGGAGGAGGAGCGCGGCCAGTGCGGCTGCTCGCCACCAGGGGGCGCTTTAAAACTGTTGGCAAATTCCCAAATTTCATGGGCGATGCAATTATAAGTATGAGCCACCAGAGGGCGCAATTATTTTAAATTATACATTCAATTGCCCAATAAATGTGATAATGTGACAGTGGTGTTAAAAGTGCACATCTTTGTTACTTAAATAGAAGCAGGGGGGGGGGGGGGGGGGGGGGGGGGGGGGGTTAGGAAATTTGGGGCTCTGGGCAAAGACATGCATGGGGCCCTCTGAATAGAGAAGACAACACGAAAAGCAGACCCATAATACAGATAAAGAAATTTTGATAGAATAGGCATACATTATTTGTTCTAACTTTTATTTGGTTACCTTTTACTCCATGTTTTTTTTTGTCCCTTTCTTTTCATATTGACAATGTTTCATGCTGTCTCAAAAGGAATCAAAGATTTTCCAGCCACTAAGCCTATTCTAACTTTGCCGATTGCTCCTTCCTGTGTTTCCAAAAAGGCGACGACAAAAGTAAATCTTTTCACTGAAGACAAGCCATGATCTGCTTATCTGCTCTCCGTTTTTCATTTGTATGAAATAATAGCTGCATGAATCATGACAGCAGACAAGATAGAGGAGAGCAGGAGGCGGGGTTATGAATCTACTTGCTCTGGAGAGTAGAGTTAGCTGCTTTTATATGTTGTTGCCAAAGTCTCCAGTAGCAGAAAAAAGTCGCTAGATTTTGGGCAAGGCGCTCTTTTGAAATCAAAGTACTAGAGGGGTCTGAAAAGTCGCTAAATATAGCGACAAAAGCGCTAAGTTGCCAACACTGCTCGTGCCACTGTTTGTTGTCAAATGGTTTGCTGCTGTCTGTTTGGATCTTTATGCACATGTGCAGCAAATGGACTGATCCAATATGGTGGAAACTGGAGGGCCTGAGACACACTTAGTATTATAAGGGTTTTGATGGTATTTTAAGGAAGGGATTTTTATCAAAAACATAACTAATGTGCACAAATAAGGAATAGTTGTATTAACCATACATGTAAACAGAGTTTTATGGGGCCCCCAGGAATTTGGGGCCCTAGGCAACTGCCTAGTTTTGCTTAATGGTAAATCTGCCCCTGAGTAGAAGTATAGATACTGCAGTTTGAAAACACTCTGGTAAAAGTTGAAGTACAGTATCAACTTGACCTCTTTACTCAAGTAAAAGTGAAAAAGTATGTGCTCCAAAAACTACTTAAAGTATAAAAGTATAAAGTAACCTTTAAAAAAAAATTGAAAGCTCAATTTCTCGACTATTTTGAAAATTCTTTGAGGTAGGGCCAAGGAAGAGGGAGGTCTTGTTGGTCTTCATCTCCCGATTCCCCCCCCCCTGTGTCCGACCTTTCAGACATTTCCACATCTTTTCCTGAATCCAACATTGTAGCATGGCATAGACAATTCACGTTTGCAGTTTGAAGAACACCTGCTTGCTTCTGATGATTTCCTTTAGCTAACCAATGAGTGTTTGCGTTATATGACTCAACCAATTACACTAGTTTTCACTAGAGGTGGATGGAGCCAATGATCTGCATCGGATGGAGCACATGATGTGAAATAAATATTTATAAACATTAAACCGAAGCCAAGAGTGACAAGTAACGTTTGTTTTCAAAATGTAAGCAATAGAAAGTGCAGATACATGTGTCAAAATGTAATGAGTAGAAGTCAGAAGTAGGAAGAAAAATAAGTAATGGAGTAAAGTATAGATACCTGAAAAGTGTATTTAAGTACAGTAACGAAGTATTTGTACTTCGCTACTTGACACCTCTGCAATTTATTAAACTATTATTAAACAGCTTTCTAAGCATCTCTACAAATAATTACCATAACGCTTGTTATATTATAATAACTTATAATAATAACATAACAATATATTGTATAGTAAAAGTAAAAACTAATAATTTCTAATATTCATATTTAGTGATAAACAAACCATCTTTTACATCAGCTTATACAGCAATAATAATCATAGTATCAAATGTTTCAACAGAAAATTTCTGATTATACTGAAGAGAACTTCTGGGTTTTATTTTATAAGTTCAGTATTATACTAGGCATTTACAAAAAATAACAAAGAAATTCCTTGTTAAATAAAAAGCATGGTTTTGCAGTGTAATGCATCATTATATTCCATTAAAAAATAAAGACAACAATAAAAGAAATCCAGACCAAAATGCTGTCCATTTTACTTAAACATGTCAAGAAATGTGCATGGCCTTTAAAAATATCATAAAAAAGAATTCACAGTAGTCCAGAAAGTAGGATGTATTCGGTTGCTGTACAATACTAACCATTTTTTTTATAACAATATGGCTTATTAAAATGCACAGCTTAAAAAATATAATAAAACTTTTCATTTAGTGAGAAGCCTGAATGTAAAGACGCTGCATATTGAAGAATTTCCCGCAGACTTATTTGCAGCAACAATAGCATGCAAATTAGGATTAGGAAGGAAATAGTTAACATCCACATGCTTAAAAGACTGATCTGGTTCTACTAAAATTCAAAATGTTCTTTGCACAAATACTTAACATCATAGCCACTATAAAGACCAAGGTTAGGTTTAGTACCTTCTCCTCTACCATAATAATCTAGTTTGTGTATCTATCTAATGCAGCCGGTCAAGTTCAATCCATGCTACTGTCCTCTGCTGCCCTTGGATTGCATTGCGTAAGGCTTCCAGCAGCTCCTCGGTGCAGCTCCAGGTGTTTGGCTCCACAGTGTAGTAAAGAAGAGGCAGGGTTTCCAGCTGCAGCTCCTCGGCCTGGCACACCTCCTCCATTATGTTGTCCTCTCCACACCTCGGAAAAAACTTCCTGTTTAAAATCACACCAACATATCTCAGTAAAAATTGTGCTCTTTAAAAGTAACATTATTCTAGCTTCAACATGGGAGAACAGCTAAATCTACCGTAGCTTCTTGTGCTTTTTGTTTTTAGGGCGAATGTGGATGACAATGGGGTAAATCCCCTGTCTCAGCAGACCCTCAACGCTGGGCAGCCCCAGCTCTAACAGACAATGCCTGTCCTGGTGGAGATAAAGGGGAAAGAATGGGATGACAACATGCCTTTAACAATGTGTTTGGGTTCTGCTTTTGTGCCACGCAGAACAAAAGAACACCAAGTTGTTTTTACCTGACTGATCACATCCTGTATTGATTCCAGCCGTATTCCCAGATTCTGCTCTGGACGACAGGAATCCAGCAGAAATATCTTTTTGTCCTTTTGTTCTGAAGCTTGAATAGGCTCTAAAAATAGGAAACAGAATGAGATGTTGGTATAACTTTACATCCACATGATGCTTTATAGCAGAGGTCTTCACGCACCCTAGTGGCTCTGTGACGGTACTGCATAATGCGAGATATTTCCAACATTTTTTTTTCACATTTTCTTTTTATTTAAAAGATATGATTCCACCATGTAGCTAATTGAAACACAGAGACATAAAATAATGTAATTCACTCAGAAATGCATCCACTGAGTGGGCACACTAGCTTATTCTGAACCTCCATGCATAAGTTAACCCCATTAAAACTTCACACACTTTATATTTGTAAAAATGTTTAAGTTATTAGTTCTGCACTTAATGCAAAATAACAAGCAAGTTGTTCTCAGCAACACTAAGTAATAAGTAATGTATTAATTGTGTAATCTTATTAAACATGTACAGCCATAAGGCAGGTTTAACATAATACTAAGCCTTATTTATTAGAAAATGTAATATATTACATATATATATGTGTCTATATCCATGTACAAAAGGGAGTCCTTGCTTTGTTTCTCCATCAGTCTTGGATTAAAAAAAATATTGAGTTCAAAAAAATCATTTTGAAAATACTTTATTGATCTCAAATGGGAAATTAAATGAGGACCACTGCTCTAAAGAATCAGAATACACAGAAGCTTTACTCTTTAAGTGTATAAAGATGTTTTAACTTCTTTATTATAAATAAGTGAAAATCGTTAATCATTTTCTTTCCACCTCAGAATTATTTTCTTCGTGACACATTTTTTATAATCCTCACCAGGCAGACAGGTGTTAAAGTTCAAACCAGACTCCGCTGGCTGCAGCAGCCTCTCTATGAGCCTTCTGGACAGAAGAGAAGGTGAGAAGATGACCGGCCGCTTATTCTGAACCTTCACCGGCTGCATCAGACTGTATGGGATCAAATGGTCATCATGACCTGCGGAGGGGAGGAAATATCTATAAGAATAATGCGCTATAGATGAGTAGAAACGGATTGCTGCACATTTGAAGGACGAGCTTACGTTTGCTAAGCGTGTAAAAAACCTGCTTTGTGGAATCGCTTCCCCGAGATTTGGGATCCACCGCCTTGACCAGTCGAATGCGGTCTGGTGTTTTCTTTAAAAACTAGAGAAATGAAGCCCAGTAATACAGCATTTAGAGCTGGCCGTTCAGAGGTTCAGTTACATTTTGAGTTACAACCATAAATCAAACTCAGCATGTTTCACGGGAACAAACCCACCATCCTCTTCTTGAGGTTCTTTTGCTCCAGTGACATTTTGCGTAGCTTTATCAGCAATAACTGCTGCGCCCTGGAAAAGAGGAGAAGTCCTGCATGTTAAAGGCAGTGAAAATTCTCTAGTTCGATTCAAATCCACTAACGCTGCATCTTCCTAAAACATCACTACTAATAAAGCAGTTAATTTCTTCGTTTCTGTCCAACCTGTTGTAGTTGGGAATGGTTCCAGTCTGCAGGGTTACGGCCATGTCGTGGTCCACCAGGGAACAGCGCCACTGGTATTTCCCATTGTGCCTTGTGTCAGTGACGTGTATGATGTCATCGCAAAAAACACCCATAGATGGCGGGTCACCATGAGGCTCCATGTTGAGATTGACACGTGCATAGAAGGAGTCCGCGCCCACAAAGGAGGGTGAGGAGATCTCTGAGCAGAGCTTAGAGTAGGCTGAAAGCAGGGCACAGGAGAATGAACAAGAGGAGAATGGAGGAATATTCCACATAAGATCCCTGCAGACATGTCTGCAGTCTGGAACAATTTTTTAGAGCTGTTAGGTCCTTGAAAAGAGTCAAACCTGCAGACTTACCTTCTAGGTTACTCTGGTGTTTGAGCATCGAGGGTTCGGTCCACCACTGCAGAGAAAAGTGGGCCACCTCAGCAGTGCACTGAACCAGCTGCACACTTCCTCCACCAAACAGAACCCCATCCAACTGAACAACGTTAAGACAAACGCAGGTAAGAAAGTCTCAGTTTCACCTACAGCTCCAGACTAAAGCTGCAGTGACTTGAGCGTTAAAGCACTCATTAACAGAAACCAACCTCTAGCAGCTTACAGCCCTCCTTCAGTCCACACTTTTCAGCCAGAGAGCCTGCTTTCACATGGCTGACGAATATCCCTGTTCGATTTCCACCAACTATGGTGATGTCATCAGCTAGACTGGCTCTTCCCAGCTTTGGTGAGGAGGACGGGCTTGAAGGTAGAGAGCAGGGTGAGGGTGGCTTCCTGAGAAGAAGAACAAAACCCAAATATAATCTGGTATAAGTCCAGAAAAATACAGTTAATATAGATTATTCCTTTGTGCAAAAATAAGGGAATGAAGAGAAAGATCAATGGTAACACTGAAGGAGCAGCTGAAGCTGTAAACTCTGAAAATCTGAGGTTTATTTTAAAAACTTGCATACACACCATAGATTAAAAAGTTGTAAAATGTTCATAGTTTTGATTTTTATTCAGTTTTTACTTACGATTTTCAATTCTTATTATTTTATTATTATTATTCTAGGTTTAATTTGCTTTTAGTATTGGTTAGTTTAGATCAGTTTATTTTATCTTAGTTTCAGTTATAGGTTCAGTCTTTTACGTAACATGACTTACATACTGGGGGGATGACTAAAAAGAAAATTAATAGATAAAAAAAAAATGAATGAATGACTAATAAAAATGACAGACTGCTGCAGGAACACAAATGACCTGACTGAGGAAACAGCTGTTAGGATTCCAGTTTGCATTGGGTTTTTTTTTTTGTGTGTGTTTTTCTCTCTCCACCACCAGGCGGTGCCCTGTCCTCATTGGGCCTCCCTGCACACCTGCTGCTCGTTGGGTCATTACCAGAGGAGTACTTGAGCAGCGGGTTGTCACCACCTTGACGCCAGAATGTTTGCCAGTATTGGTTACTCTAGCCAAACTGAGATTAGCAAAGTCTAATCGTAGCATTGTTTTCTCTGAGTCTGAACTTGTTTTTTGTCTTTGTTCTTCGGCAGGAAGACTTCCTGTGTTACTGGATAAGCCTGGACCTTCTACCCCTGGAAGGATTTACTGAGTCTCACTGAGCAAGGGGAAAACCTCCACATGATCCGTTCAAGTCCACTCCTGGAAAACCAAGTGACAGTCCGCTCCTTTACTCCTCTGGGTCCTACGTATGTGTGCCTGTCCGTTCTCCAACGAGTTCCCTCTTCTCTGGCTTAAACCACCATAAACTGGATCCGAGGATCAACCAAGAGCCCCCCAAAAGTGAGTGCCTCTCCAGCATTATTCAAGCCTCAGTCAATTTTCCCAGTGTCCCTGAACTGATCATTGTGATCTCCCCTTCAGAGTTTCCGGTTCTGGTTCACCAGTCCGCTGAGTCCCAGCATTGTTTCCCCACTGAGTTTCAATTTCCATCAGTGTTTGCAAACCTACTATAAACCTGTTAAACTTTTACCCTTGGTCTCTGAGTGGTTCTCTGCATGTTGGTCAGATCTTTAAGCCAATTATGACAACAGCAACTGACCTTATATTAATGCATTGTGATGAAGACACACACATAAAATACCCACATTCTCTCTCAGAATTTTGTTTGTTTTAATTAGTTTTGTAAACTCATTGCACTTACAATTTTAATTTTAAGGTCGATTTTTTTGTTCTTATTCCAGTTAACGGAAATATGTTTTAAATTCTTGTTTTAATCATTACGTTAATTTCAGTAAATTATAATATTTGTTACGCACATAACAGGACCTGAAAACAGCAAACACCACTTTTAAATCAAATGTTGTCGCCTATGATAAACAAAGATGGTGTGACTGTGAACCATATGTATACAGTACACACATTTTAGGCAGGTGAAATGATGATACAGTTAGTGAGCATTGAAAACGAAGCCAAATTGCACCCTAATTCCTCTCAGGCGTTAAATAACTTAATGTAAAACTTTTGTCGTAGATCTGAAATAGCATCATGATGTTATCATGCAGTCTGAGCCGTAATTAGAAATGAGGACCCGTCACACATACAAAAGGAACATAAGCCAACTTAACTTCTAAATCAAATTCTGCATATTTAAATGTTTAACAGTACGACTCGTACAACAGATGAAGATATAAATGTGAAAGAAGTGTGAGACATTTTCACTTATTGCTTTAAATGTTTAAGCATCATTATGACACTGCTGTGTAATGGTGAACAATGGATGCAATGGCTCTGCTGGATGATGCTGAAAATGGGAGAATTAGCAGGAAATGTTTGTTCAAGGATCAATAAGGTTTCCAGGCCCATTATGATGAATGACTTATGAGCTGATCAGACTAGCTAGTGCATCTCTGGGATATATGATCTTAATGAGGTCTAGTGCTGAAAAGACTGACCTACGCCATCCCTGTCCATCACAGGTGGTAAAAAGAACAAGGTCCATGTTCACAGCTCCATAAACATAAACAATTCAATACTGATAAGCAGCACCAACTGGTACATAAAAAAATAATTTATATTTTATATATAATTTATTTAATTGTCCTTGTACATCAAGGACAGGGCTCCACCACAACGCGCTCAGTGGAGGTCAGACAATGTGGAACAGAAGATGAAGTGTTAGAGGTTCTGTCATGGGAGGATAAGCCCTTACATGGGATGTACCACCGAAACATAACCGAAGTGGCAGATATCAGGTAATCCTACAGATGACTAGACAAAGTCGGACTGAAGGACAGCACAGAGGCACTCATCATGGCTGACCAGCAGCAGGCCCTGAGCACCAGAGCAATAGAGGCCCAGATCTACCACATCAGACAAGACCCCAGGTGCAGACTGTGCAAAAAGCCCCCTGAGACAATCCAGCATGTGACTGCAGTTTGTAAGATGTTAGCAGGGAAAGCTTACATAGAGCGCCATAACCAAGTGGCTTGAATAGTGTGCAGGAACATCTGTGCAGAGTATGGGCTGGAAACCCCAAGGTCAAAGTGGGAAACACTTCCAAGGTGGTAGAGAATGATCAAGCCAAGATCCTGTGGAACTTCCAGATACAGATGGACAGAATGGTAATGGCAAACCAACCGGACATTGTGGTGGTGGACAAAAAGCAGAGGAAAGCCGTAGTGGTTGACATAGCAATACCAAGTGATTGCAACATCAGGAAAAAAGAACATGAGAAACTACAGAAATACCAGGGGCTCAGAGAAGAGCTGGAGAAAACCTGGAAGGTCAAGGCATCAGTGGTGCCCCTGGTCATTGGGGCAATTGCAGCAGTGACCCCCAAACTTGAAGAGTGGTTACAGCAGATCTCTGCAAATACATCAGACGTCTCGGTCCAGAAGAGTGCAGTTCTAAGAACAGCAAAGATACTGTGCAGAACCCTCAAGCACCCAGGCCTCTGGTAGAGGACCCGACCTTGGAGGGAAAAAGTGGGGAAGATCACCCGCTTTTTTTCGTTTTTTATATATATATGTTTAAATATATATTCTGTGCATAACATCCGTGGAAAATGGATATGGCCTCATGCCACAGACATCCTGTTAAAGATCCAACATAATCCAAGATTAAGAATGCACCGGTATATCCAAACAAGTCCACTTTTTTCTGTAACTCTTTTTTTTCTTAATTGGGCTTTAGTTAAATATTTTGTTTATTTTAAGAGATAAATATAATTATTTAATATATATTATAATATTCCTGCACTGAAACAATTCATTTAAACAGTCACACACCGTCAAAGAGGCGAGACTCCATAGAAACCAAGACGTCTGATTGGCTGTTTCTCTCTGAGCAAGATAAGACAACTTCTGGTTTTCTCTTACTTTAATATCAACATTTTTGCTAGAAAGTGTGTAAATAATTTCTAAAACTCGTTGCCATTTATCTACAGCACATTATGTCAGCGATTCCAGCCTCTAGATCCATAGTTTGGTAAAAAGCTAGTGAGAAAACATGAGCTGGCTTTACTCAGTGGGCGGGTCTAACTTTGATTCTGCTGAAGTCTCTGGTTGCTCTCACCACTCTAGACCACAGTTAGCTCTCTCGTAAGCTTATAAGATAAATTTAAAACAAAACAGAATTATAGAGGCTGGGTTTCCTCAAATAGTAATTTGCTGTAAAAAAACAAAAACAAAAGCAACATGTTTTGGAAGTTATTTCCACCTTTTCTAGTGATAATCTTAACTTCTGAATAAAAACCACGAAGAATTTTTTTTGTATCTTGCTCAGTGAGGTACAGCCAACCATATGTCAAGGTTTCCATGGAGTCCCGCCTCCTCAACTTTGATGGAAGTGTGACAGTTTAAATTATTCCTGGTGTGTTTCAGTGCAGGAAAATGGTTTAATTTATGATATCATGAAACAGCTATATAATCTATAGTACGTATATAATCACTATATTTAATATACCCATACAATTAACTATCTATCAATTTAATAAATTCTGTATTTATTTTCAGTTTTAATAAGTAAATGACACATATGGAAAAATTATCTTATAAAGTCTTTATTTGTTAAATTGTAGCACTTGTCATCCTCCATATGTATGGAGATGTTTGCCTTTTTTTGTTAGGTAAATTAATAGCAGCTCTTAACTGCTCTGGGTTCCTTATTACCCACCATTGTGGCCATCAAACATATTTATCTGATATTCACCAACACATCCATTCCTACTTTGGTTAAACTATGATTAGTTATTTTTGCTTTCTTTCCTGCGGTTGCCATGGGTAACCTTTAAATAACATTGATCAGCTGGATGTGAATGTGAGCGTGTAGGGGGCCAAACATGAGGTGGAGCCTTGGATGAATTCTTTAAGGTACAGCTGTGATTTCTAAAGGTGTATCTCTAGGTTTAGTGAGTGAGCATGGTATTATAAACAGATTTCCATTTGCTGCATGCTTTTTTTGTTTCATTTTTGGTGCAATATTTTTTAAATGAGATGCTTGGCCACCAAGAGACACAGTTAACCAAAAAAATGAACGTTTTGTTATACAAGAAAAACACTATGATGGTGCTTTTATGGTGCTGTGCACATGTTTTTTCTTTAGCCTTAAAGGGAAAGCAGGTTAGAACAAATGGGGTAGATTGTAGTTATAATGTTTCAAAATGAGAAAAATTATCAAAATTATTTAGAGATTGTTTAGCTGTATTCTTAATTTCCCATTTTGCATCAAACTTTAGCTTTCTTTCCCCATTACGGGGATTTGTGTTGAGGTGGTACCTGGAAACAATAGGGCTGGATGGGTTGACCAAATCAGGGGGGAAGAGATGAGAATGCAAAGAGGTCCAGGAGTCCGACAGTGAAGGTTCACTCTGTTCCCCTAAAGGAAAAAAAAGGCAGCATTTTTCAAGTGTGGTTATCGACGTCAAAGAAAAGCTGTCTAGCTTGAAGCCAAACTGTTGTAAACATACCTGGAATAATATCATTATCATCACTGCCCCAAGACTCCAAATCAAAGCTTCATAGAAACAGAGAAATGACAATGTGGTTAAAACAACGGTAAATACAGCTAAAAAGGTCAAAGTGGAGGGATAAACTCACTCTGAATTAAACCGTCTGTTGATGGAGTTCATGCATGGAGGAAAGGCGAACGTGGATAGACGATTTATTTGCTTTTCGTTATCTTTTAACTGAGGGAACCAAAGCAAATGTTAAAATGGTGATTCCTGCTCAACGATCATACTGGGGTCGAACATATTTTGAAAAACTCACCGAGCACACCAGGTTCTCCTCTGAGGTGTAAACGGAATCTAAATGAATAGAGAAAATAAAATTATAAGCTTCTTTATATATATATATATAAAAAAAGTATAAAAGTATTTTTCATTGAAAAACCATCTTTCAGTTCAGTCTGCTAACCCTCAGAGTTCTCAGTACTTTGTCCACTAGGGGGCGCCTGCAACAAACAAAACATGAGACATTGCATCACTTCTGGGAAGTAGGATTTGGTTGGACATGTAGAAACTTGCTGATAGTTACATAAGATGGTTTTACACCAGGCAACAACAAGACTCAATCTAACTCAAGGAAATGCATTCCTTGCATAATAAATTGACAGAAGGAAGTAAAGGTGTCTGAGCAGGATAGGGCAATGTGAGTCATACAAATCCTGTCTCACAATACGAGGAAAAGGATTGCATTCTAAATCAACATAGATTAATAAAACATACAGCACAGATTACTGACAGTAGAACCAGATACCTACATGTGTATCATAACCAAGCAGCAATAATTATAAAAACTGAGGGAGGGTAAGCTAAGGTTTTAGTGTTATTGACATAAACATACACACATTTCTAATTTTCGATTTTATGCAATTTCTTTCAAAAGATCTCCATGCAACTTAAACCCCATTTACATTTTTTAATGTAGCAACATGCATTTTAATGACTTTCAATAGGATTTAATATGATAGAGCTTCATAAACATTAATGCTTAAGTTTAGTTTTAACACACACATATGCATTTGTTCTTCACAAATGGACATTGGAACCCACATTTGATAAATTTCAAGCAACAACGTGTTTAGGATATGTTGCTAATAGCATAGCTTTCAAGTCTTGCCACAGATTCCCATTTTAATTTAGGTATGGACTTTGACTAGGCCCTTTCAATTCAATAATATCGTTCGATCTGACTGATTCCACTGCAGTTCTTGTTGGAAGCTTAACCTTTGCCCCCAGCCTCCAGACTTTTATAGCATCTGAAGGACTTTCTTCCAGAATTTCCCAACGCTGAATACCCCTGCTCTAGAGTTACCATAGGCAATCTGTTTGCTTCTCTGATAAGCAGTCTTCTACCCTTTGAGTTCAGGTGAATTCATATGTCTTGGAAGAAAATCGTCTTTGTCATACTCTTTCCATTTATGGCTTATTGAATATTCCCTGAGATTTTCAAAGCTGGGATGTTGTTTCCTAAGTTTATTCTGCTTCTTTCCTCTCCCTCTGGCCTTCAAAGAAAAGCTGGATTCATAAAGGAAATCATACACCGACTCTTTTTACCAATGTGGTCATAGGCTTTTTAACTTTTTACTGGGTGTTAAATTTTATTTTAGGGTGTCAAAGTAAAGTGGGGTGAATAAGAATGCATACCACGTTTTTGTTTCAGTTTTCTTCAACCTTAAGGTGTATGCAGTGTATGGTGCTGATCTAAAACAGGGTTGGGCAACTTGGTCATGTCTCGCAGCTTTCGAATGTATTTTTGCTCCAGCACCTGAAGCAAAAGGCTAAATTACCTCCTTTGTATGTCAGCAGGTTTAGCAGAGGCGTGGTCATTATTTTTCAGGTGTGTTGGAGGAAGAAGCTCTGCTTTTTGCAGCTCTAGGATCGACGTCTACTTCGGTTCTATTAATTAAATCCTAAGTAAACACAAAATCTTTACCTATAAAGTAACAAAACGTGGAAAACGTCCCTTTTAAGAAGCTAACGCTTCTGTCAAAGTTTATGAGTTCATCTGGATCACTATGGGACAGAGTCCAGAACTGACCTTCCGTAGCACCAGATTAGTTCTGCTGAGCTGAGGACTCAGATCCAGGTCAAGGTCACAGCACGGGCAGAAGCACTGTTCCTCACTGCACAGAGACAGGTGGGACTGGGGAGCAGAAGGAATAACCCATGTGTAAAATACTCTCTAACAGAAGCAACCAAATGACACTACGCCGAGTTCAGTGTTGACTCACGCAGTTCAGGCAGGGACTCTGCTGTATCTGCTCCCGGCAGCGTTCTTGCTCCTTCTCCAGCTCTCTCTGCTGCTGCTCCAAGTTGGCCTGCAGCTCTGCAATGCGTTTACGCAGGCGGTTCTTATCCAGCAGGCAGTCAGTGTACTCCAGCTGCAGGCTGTCCCGGCTGCGTAAAGCCTGAACAAAACACAAAAATGGACCAAAAATTACAACTAGAAGGCAAGTGTTTGCAATGAACAGTAGAAACGCAATTGCTTTGTGTTTTATCCAATCCAAATATTTTATTATTATGGCCATTTAGTTCAGCTAGTCTCAAACAAAGTGAAACAACATCTAATTTTAAAACCTGTTTTCTTAATTTGGTCACAGTTGCTAAAAAGTTGATAATTATTTATAGAGGAATTATCAAACATTTTTGGTCACTATGTCCTGACAGTTAAAGTCTTCATCCCAGTTGATAAATTCTTATGACTTTTCAACAATCTATAGACAGCAGTAAAACTCTTTAGAGACAACCTTTACATTTCATCTCTGCTTTTCTGACAGAGGGCAATGGTGAGGTTTCAACAGCACCAAATTAGTCACACCCCTGTTTTTGTAATGTAAACAAAATGTTCAGCTTCCTTTCAAAATGTTCAACATATTCTACATGAATTAAATATTGGTTTCATTGAAGTAAAAAAAAATTTAAAATAAAAAGCAACACCTAAAATGTCTGATCATGTTTACTAACTTGGAAAGGGTTAACTCTTTATCTAGCCATGCTGGTTGTTTAAACAAACAAAGTCAGAATGCATGCGATCTGAGGGTCGCCTGACTTTAACATTGTTATGAAATGACCCAAGAGTTTGCAACATGCTGAAGCAAGCTACACCGCAAAGCAAAGAACAAAAAAAACATGAATCAAAAATTGCATACATTTGGTTGGAACAAGAGTTAGAAAAAAAATATCAAGACTGCTTTCCTATGAGCAGACTTTAACAAGCCATTGGAAACATGAAAGGTTGATTCCCTACAGGCCAGCCATGTAAAAGAAGAGACTGACCTAAATTGTTTTAATAAAGCAGTGATTAAAAACATTTTGACAACAGCATGCAAGTCTGAATAAGGGGAAGTAGGTTCCGGCAAGGAGCACACCATACATGACACAAACTATTAAGCTCAGTTAACCAATTTCCTTTCAGTGCAGTATGGTGGTGACAGTATTATTATGTGGTCCTGCTTGCAAACCGTTTTAAAACACTTACTGAGGATGGTTTTCTCTAAATTACCTGGTCTCTCTCTTTCTCCAGCTCCATGATTTGGTTGAAGTAGGAAACGCTCCTCTTCTGCTCCGTCTCCCAGTCCAGCTGGAGAGTCCTGACCTTGAGGTGCAGCTCCTCACACTGCGCCTCCAACTGCAAAAACTTTGTTTTTATCTCCAGTACTTAAAGCAAGAACATCTGTATTGCTAGAGTTTTAAATAACGGTGGAACTAATTGCTGTAACACTTATATGAGGCCTCCCATCATCTGGGTGAGATTTTATAGTTAGTATTCATAGAGATTCATCTTTACCGTATTTTCTGTTATATCCTGGTTGCAAAATGACTTTTTTCCCTCATAACACTAAAAGACAACAGTGATTTTTATGACCACCAGATAAATTGAATGAAGCATATTTAGCAGCATATGTTTCCTCATATACTTTTTCGATCCATCTTTGCAATCTTGCAGATCTGTTTTTAGCTATTTTCTGCTCAGCAGATCCCCAGGTTGGATGAACAGAACAATGCCATTAAACATTCATGTTTTTCTAGAGATTTTTGAATGGATTTAAGTCCGAGCAATGGTTTGTGGCTCAAAGATATGTGTGAGAGTATGACCCATTCTAAGAAGAGCGGCAGATTAACACATTGAAGCAGCAGCATCGTCTGTTTCAGTCTGTTAATTTTCTTGGGTGTAAAGTTTTATTTATCAGAGTGGTCCGTTTTTAAGCATTTTGGTCTTTATGACTTCAAGTGAAAAGAGCTTTTGAAGTGTTAATGATGCAAGACATTCTTTTGCTCCTTCCTGTAAAGGAGAAAGATCTATGAAACAGTGTTCAAAGGCCATAAAGACGTGAGTAATTAAGTTTAATGTAGAGTGTTCCTGCAAAGAGTCCTCACAAACCAAGCAAAACACATTTAGGGAAAGACGGTTGCTGTATTTGTAAAATAGTGAAAAAGAGAAAAACATAAACACACCTAAACCTTGAAAGAATCCTGATCAGGGATAATGAAGATGTTACATCTGATATTTTGTAAGTTTTAACTGAAAAATATCTTTAAAAGAGCTTTTTTATTTTACCCTTTACAGCTAAAACTTTGTTTGCTGAGCAGACTGACACCTAAGTTGTTCAGTGCTGATGAATCTGTAAGCATGTGGCCTATTTTTCTGAATTTATTTTCGGGGAAGTTCCCGTGCTGTTCTGCGGACTTGATGTCAAGTGTGTCCATGTCAGATGGGTCCAAGCAAGCTAACAATCGAAGCGTTATATTCAGTAGTAAAGTTGAGGGTTGATGAGTGGGGATGGCATCCCCCTTCTTAAAAAAATATTAAAAATCATCCCCCTTCTTAAAGGACCATCCCCCCATACATCCCCTTTGAAATTTTATCAATGGATGTGTAAAATACTACTATATATTAACAGTAATGGCCATAATATTGCCCTTTCAACATTTGGTGGGCTGTGGGCTTACGAGTTGCCTGAGTAAAATAAATGAAATCAAAGAAGTGGCCTACCATGACTATGAAGCTGATCCCAGTCCCTAACTATTTAGGGGCAGTAATAGCCATGCCAGTCCTGGGACTGACTGCAGTTCTACTGTAAGGATCCTTGGTCGAGCTCAATGACTGGCGTACCTGACATGTGACAACCATACCATGCATAGTGGTAATACTATATTAATTAGACTATGTATGCTGCCACCATCCACCAAAATGCACCATTCCCCTTCTTTTTTTTTTTTTTTTTTTATGACTACAGGTTATATTCAAGGTAGACTTAATGGATACTCATAAGCAACCGGCATCCAACTGAATTCAGACACCAATGCAACTACAGGTAAGGTGATAAAAGAAAAAGAAAAAATTCTTTTTTAAGTCTGAGGGAGAGCAACGAGAACGAGCAGAAGAGTTTTGCAGTTCTATATTTGTCCAATGGTGGCGGTATCATTAGATAACGCCATCATGCCTTTTTGGCGTTCGCACTGCAGGCCTTAATACTCAATTCTGATATTTTTTTGAAATCCGATTCTTTTGCATTGCCTTTCACATTTCCGAATGCGACTTGTATTTTACCTCCTTTTTGAATTGCATTCATACAACTGTCCCACACGCTCAGTAGAGGACGCAATGACATCACAAGCTCTGTGTTTATGGAAGTAAACATGGCTGGTAGTGCTGGAGCGCGTCTTGCAATCTTTTCCCGCCTCAGCCAGGGCATTAACAATAAAACCTTTTCAAGATGGTTGAAAATACAGACTGCTCTCTGTATTATTGTCAGTCACGGTTGTTGTTGTTGCACACAGGTCGCATATTAAAAGATCGGATACGTATCGGATTTAGGAAAAATCGGACCTGTGTAGTTCAGACTGAAAAAATCTCATACAGGTCGCATAAGGGCAAAAAAACTGATTTGGGTCACTTCAGGCTGCTGTGTGAACGTAGCCAGTGTTGGGATAGTTCTCTTTCTACGTGAACTAGTTCAAAGTTCAGTTCACACATTTTAAAATGAACTAGTTCAGTTCATAGTTCATAATTCAAAATTTTTAACTAAGTTCACAGTTCCAAAAAATGAACTAGTTCATTCATAGTTCTTTTTTTTTTTCATATATTGCTCAATTATACGGAGCCCCTCTGATGACATGGTCAAAAAAAATGTTTTAATTGTGGCCACGAAGTAGTATTTCGTGTGCACGTTATACTTATTGCGTGGCCACAAAGTAGTATTTTGTGCGCACGAAATACTACTTCGTGGCCACAATTAAAATTTTTTTTTGACCATGTCATCAGAGGGGCTCCGTACAATTACACCATAGCCTACTGTAGAACCACAGACAGCAATTATTTTATCAGTTGTAACACTGAAACTGTGCCTCAGATTTCATCTTCATATCCAGTTTTGAATCCTTATCCAACCAGGGTTTACATTAGCATTGAGGGGACAGCATTTCCCCATTGTTGCTGTCCATTCACTTCACACTAGTAGCAGCTGCAGCTTTCACCCCTACAGTATATTCTCAAAAACATCAGGAAAAATGTGCTGCTTGAATAATCTTTTTTATGAGGAATTATTAAAAGAAAAACAGGAAAGTAGTCTTTAAGGTGTAAATGTTTTTTTAATTTTAATATTTTTTTCAATTTAAAATTCCATTTCAGTACATACTAAAAAGGAATACTGGAATCCTGGAAAATTATACCAGGCAGATTTAACAAACAAGTTACATGAATAGTAAAACCCTCAAGAACATTTTACTAACACAAACGGAGGGACCACGGTCGCCTCCATGCTGCTGTAGCTTCTGCTCTGCATTTTGTTTTGATGACGCACGCGGCTGTAGGCTACGACACTGGTAGCTGGTGTTGCCAGATTGGGTGTTTTTCCCGCTACATATTAAGGCTTGTTTACGGTGTGATTTAGCCGGGGTTTCGCCTGGAGGGCTCTATAGAAATCTGGCAACCTATTGAACGGAGTTGAACTGAGAGAGCGTGCCGTTCACAGACACCAGAATGAACGAGTTCACAATAACGTTCATCAGGCAGTAATGCCACACTTTCAGTTCATGTTCGCCCAAAATATGAACGAGTTCATGAACTTTCGTTCAATGAACGCGTTCAGGCACAACACTGAACGTAGCCATACAGACTAAGATGTCACCCAAGTTCATATGTGTATGCTGGCTTACTTTTGACCATAGTGTATCTATATTAAAATATTCTATTTCCATTATTATCAAGCTTATAGTGAACTCTTCTGACTTTGTTATCACCAGGTGTATCAAAAGTTTACATTTAATCAGTCTTTGAATTCCACTTAAAAAAAAAAAGGAAATGGGAAGCCTGGCAAGTATCTGCTTGCACTGGATATATTAGTTTTTCTCTACCTTGTCTCTGTTCTCCTCGGCGTTCTGTAGCTCTCCCTGAAGTCTGGTGATGATTTGACAGAGCTCCTGCCTCTGTTCTGCAGCCTCCCTGCGGTCCTGCTGCAGGATATCCATCAGGGCCTGAGATAAGCAGAGACCCTCTTATTAAAACATTAAATGACCTCAACATGCATCTTTTTTTTTATGTGCATAGACTTACATTGACTCCGGGGGAGGGATCTGAGTTTCCCTTCTGAATTCTCTTGCCTTTTTCATCTTGAACATCAGAGGGCTGAGATGGCTTCTTTGCTAAAGCAGAGCCATTTATCCCATTGGAGAGACCGCTATGGCTTCTGTTAATCTCTGGACCGTTAGCTTTGTCAGTTCTCTTATCTGCCTTAGCTAGTCTGGACTTCAGCTCCTCTACCTGTATGCAGAGAAAGTAGCAACTAAATATGCAATCTAAACATGCAGTTACGAGATTTGTTAGTTCCATTTTTGTTGCAACACCAATAACTCTGTTGTGGTTTATTTCTATAGTAACAACAGAAATAACAAAGATAGTAAATTTAATATAAGTGCTTCCTGATCAAACCTCAACGCCCTCCCTTTTTGTAGAAGCAGGAAAAACAAGCAGAGCACAAAATGTTTCTGTCACCATGGCTGGATCTGCACAGTTGTGTGTTTACTCTGCTACTGTTGATTTTAACTGAAAGTGAGAATCTTGATAATGATATTATCATTCATTTGCGACCAAGCAAATCATAACTGATGCATTCCCTCTACATGCTGTAAAAACGGAAAGACCAAACAAAGAAGAGGAGTTGACAGAGCTGCAAAGGTTCCTGGAAATACTTTGTTTAACACTCAAATTTAATGCAGGCCCCCTCATGTATTATAAAAAGACATACAGGTTTTATTTGCCCAGAGCTCCCCACATACCAGCTTACACTTCCCCGTGTTATAATTACAATCTCACATATATTGTTATACAATTTTTTGTGACGTTTTTTAGTCAGTATCACATTTTGTTTCATTATAGATTAAAATAGCATATTGACACAGCATATTTAACAAGACATCTACTTCGATTTACAGGCCAGGAGAGTATTATATAAGATAAATTGTGAAAGTTTATTGTTAAGTCTATAGGAACTGAAGAGACCCACTGATAAGGTGAGCAAATCTCCAACAAGACAACTCTGCAGTAAGAAAGTCACCAGAACTGTACCTTAAACATGTCCATAAACCAGTAGACAAAGAAAATATTTAGATAAAGGTGTATCAGATAACGTGTAGAAAACATCCCATAGGCTAGCAATTCCCTCTGCGGAACATGGTAGTGGCGGCATATTGTGGAGATGCTTTTCTTCAGCAGAGATAGTGCTCCCAAGGTGTAGTTAGAGGATAATGCCAAATTGAGTTAAAAACTGGGCAATTCCCAAAAAAAGGTTTAAACAGGGGTGTTTAGTTAGGAATGAATGCAAATAAAAGCTGCATTCTTTACCATTTTAAAAGCAAGTACTATTTTATTTTCCCCTCAGAAATATTTACTGCTTTAAATTGCATAACATCTTAAAAAGTTTGTAGTTGTGATAAAATGAAATGTGATAACATTTAAATGGAGCTAGCAAATCAATAAATCAAAGGGCCTATAATATGATTAATCAACTTTTATGAGCTTTTAAAAAGGCTTTGATCATATTCCTTTCACTAATATATATCATTACCATTATTCACTCACAATGGTTTGAAATACAGGAGACCTCGCTATGCATTGAGTCAGGGTTGGTGCAGAAGCAGAAGCTTCAAATGTGTGAAAAATGGTTGTTTTTTTTAACCCCTATAAACTTTTATGAGAGAGTTTGACTGGAATATAGTTGAAATCCATATGAAATGAATTATTATAATATTAAAAAATAAAAATATAAAGAAAAAAAATATTACCTGGTAAAATATAATAACAAATTTAATAAACAGGTTTCAATATTCATAGTTGGCAATTCACTAGTTGGGTTTTGAAGGGTAAAATGAATCTAAAACATATTTTAGCGTTGTTGAGCAGGATATGCTATGCTAGATTTTTCACTTTTGGGCTCTGGTGTTTATGTCTTAGCTGCTCCGTTGTGAACAAACATTGATTTGAGGTTGGCTAAGGAGTTTTCTTTTTTATCCTCTCATTCTCTCTGTTCCTCCTTTTCTTTTCCACGCTCAATATTTCAGTGTTTCTCTGCCCCACTGTTACTGACAGCCTCAGCCCCAAATAAGGGGCAACAGGGTGTCTGTCTTCAGTCTGAGAAATTGTACAAATCATAACATCAAATATTTTCTTAGCTTTATTTATACACATATTTTGTAAAAATCAGATAAGAAATAAGAATGAAAAAATATCTTTATAGGACAGTTCCATGCTCAATCCCCATTAGAACGGCAAGGTTGATGATATGACTTGAGGCATAGCAATGGCGCCTGGGTGCGCATGTCACTAGCTATAGTGGAATAAGAAGTTGTCCTACCCACAAATGCATACAGAAGATTTTTCATTAAAATGATGCCCATGCATTGAATTAAAATTTATTTATTCATGTCTGACTACTCCTCATGACCCCGGCTCTGAGCTGCAGTCCCTCCCTGTCGTTGAAAATGGTGTGTATTGATGTGAGAGGTCATTTTTGCTTAAAGTTGAAACAAAGTGGGTCTCTAGTACCTAATTTTCACATATGAAGAAACAGCACTTTTTTAAATGAAAGTGTTTTGGCTATAAGAGGTCACGCTTTTTTGCTCAGCCTTCCTTTAAGAACAGCTTGATTGGCACAAGTTCTGTGATACCTTCCTGCAGCAGCTCAGGGGGAAGTTACAAAATGGGTGGCCCCACAACGGGAGAGATGGTGTCACAGGCAAATGTCTCTTTTCGGGGTCAAAAATAGCACCAGAAAACAACTAATATTTCATAACAAATGAATACTTCATAGTGCCAAAGGCAATATTCCATCATATATATATACATATACATATATATATATGTATATGTCTAGAGTTGAAAAATAGCTTAAAACAAGTTTGATATAGAACCTTAATAAAGATCAAGTTAAAGATATAAATTTTTTTTGTTCAATTTTACTGCAGTTCTTCATGGTGGACCTACCTGACTCAGCAACTCTCTTTCTCTAATGGTGGCTTTGTTCTGCTCCTCCAATGCCTTGGAGTATTTCACCACCTGTTCAAGGTGTCTGTCTTTCAGGTTACTGAGCTCTCGGCTGGCTGACTCCCAGTCTTGACGCAGCCTAAACACACATATAGGAAAAAATGTGTTTTCAGTTTAGATGTTGCACAGTTCAATCAATTAGATGATCTCTGTAGGAAAAAAGTATTGATTTCAGTAGCAAATATAACATAAAAAAACTGAGTGATTAACCTTTTTCCAAAATTGTTAAGAAGGAGACAGACCTTTCAAGCAGCAGTTTGTCATGCCGCAGCTCCTGAGCTTTGCGTTCGGCTCGGCTGCGCTCGTCTTCCGCCATTCGACAACGCTGAGACAGACGGCGCTCACAGAGGCGGCTGTTTCTCAGCTGCTCCCTGAGTTTACGCACCTCCAACAGCAGAAACTGAGTCAATCCCTCTGGACCTTCCTCGTCTGTGAACACAATTGCGGTTCAACAATTTGATTAAAGTTTGATGAGTACAAAGTTTTTCTACTAGGTAATCTATACTAACATGTTATTTTGCCAAAAGTCCTATTTCCTCCCATTTCATTCTAGAACACGTTGTTTAATCTCACACATTCATCTTTTCCGGGATATGCTCTTTTGCAGTCATATCACAGATTATGACTCAATATTTTAAGTGGTCTGGACTGTATTTTTAATAAAGCATATTTAGATAGTTAATCTGGATCATTCTATACAGAACAAACATAGCTATGAAAACAAACTGAGATTTTTAATAGCTGTACCCTACTTGTTAAAAACTCACAAAAAAGAATCTTTTAAGGATTTCTCGTTACTAGGTCTATAACATTATTCGTGAAAGTTTCATGTTTTTCATCTGAAAATTAACAAATTAAGAGAATATGGTTTCCCAAAATCCTGACCTTAAAATTCAATATGGTCACTTAGCATGACCAATTTAGTTATAACATCTGTTTAAAAGAATGTTAATTTGCACCTGATGATCTAATCTCAACAGTTATTTCTCACATCAGCTACTTTGTGTATTTGATATTTAGGATTTAGTGAACCAACTGCTACAGTCTTTTCAAATTCTTTTTATATAATTTCAAAATCTAAATTCAGGAGGTTTTAGGCTTTTTGGTGAGTTTACATGTGGATAGACCATAACATTATAGCCAACAGCACTACCATCTAAATTAATTTATACAGTGCTACTAGATGTTTTTCTTTTCTTTTTTATTTCTCTCTTTAGAGATGTTTCTGATAAACCTAAAATCAGTGCATTGAAATAAATGATCAATTGACAGTTTATCATTATAATCCCTGCATCAGAGCTTATTTTGATTAATCCAGCAAATAATTAATGTGAAAATCTCAAATTAATTCCAGTAAATGCAACTGATGTTCCAACCTTGGTACACGAAACAGTCTAAAAAACACTGAACTAGATTCTAAAGATATTAGAATCAAACATAATTTTTTATTGGGATGGGGTTTTACTGATTTATTTCAATATATTTGGAAAAAGAAAGTGGTAATCTTTTTACTACTAGTCAACTCTGGTGCTTTTTATATAACTGTTTAATATTCTCCTGAGGACATTTTTTTCTTTTAACTTCAGTTTGTTGATCATTATCTGCCTTTTTAACTTTAGCTATGAGTTCCAACAGTTTATTGCTCTATTGGCACATTTTCACTGTAGTTTAAGCATTTTTTCCCATTATGAATCCATGATAAATAAAGAGTTTTATGGTGTACAGATGTAAAGTAAGAGTTCCTTGCCCAGTATGAGGGAACATCGCTGTGTCGGCGGTCTTCCTGTCAGCTGTGTGTACTGATCTGGATGGTAAAACTCCAGCGACTCCATGAAGGCCTGAATGCCTCTCTGGCCCTGACCACGCAGAATGTCCAGCAAACGACCTGTGAAATTTAAGATAGCTCAGAACAAAAACGATCTGGAGGGGAAAAGAGCCAACTGATACTTAAAATGAAAACAATTCAACTCTGTTAGTCTTCTCTACAAAAATGCTGCCTCTTTGATGTGTGGAATCTTCCCTTTAGTCAAGATGAATGTCATAAATGTCTGACATGAAATGACTCACAAAGTACAGTAGAAACAGCTTTAGGCAGTGTTGATGCTGGTACCTTTTAGAGCATCAATCTTTCACCTTTATGTCCGTCCACTCCTCCTACTGTCTCTTTAATTACCAACTTATGTCACCGTTTCATAATTCTTGGAGGTTTATCTTAAAAATATAACATCTTCCTTTAATCTGGTGTTGTGTCTTCTGTAGTTTTATTGAAAGAACTACAGTTTATTCAGATGAGATTGCTGACTGATGTTGATCCCTGATGGGATGATTAATTGCTCCCCTACCAGCCTTGCTGATGCGCAGCGGATACTGCGTGGAGTTGAGCACTTCATCCTCATCCTGCTCGTCGATGACCTTGCACTGCCGGAGATATGGGGTGAGTTTTGCTGGGTTGAGGATGCGGGTGAGTTTGTGCCGCACTCCCTCCACACGATCCCACAGCTCCTCGCAGCGCTCCTCCGTCCACTGGGGGGAGGGTCTGGCCTCTTCCTGATATCCTTCGCCCTCTAGGAAGTCTGTATCACCTGAACATAGACCAGAAATCTGATGGTTTAAGAAGGATGTTTTCAGGATGGCGCTTCTTTACACTGATTACCATCAGTTTACTAAAACGCATTCTTGCAACTTTGCGACATGTCTCTCTCTTCCAGTCCTATCTCAGCTTTATGAGGTACTTTCAGACATAGCACATGTCCACTACCAGACTAAATAAACATTCCCGAGGGAAGTCAACCGGAATTTGTTATTGTCTGCTGGCTTTTATGTATCTTTATATCTGTGAGAGTGCATGGCTAGCAACTAATGTCCTATTAACACAAACAAACCTTTTTGGAATATGTGATTTCTTAAAAACATTTATAAAGATGTCCTATTTCAAAAATGGAATGACTTCAGATGAACATATGTAATAGATCGTAGGTTTTACTCCACCCTGAGTTAAAAAGATGGAAATCTGCCAGGGAATTCCCGAATGTTTTTTCCCCCCCTCAAATAAGCCATCTAGGATCCTTGTTATATACTTTATCTGGTTGAGATATCTTCCTAAAAGAAGGGGTTAACAGCTTTAAGATTAAAAAATAAACAACCATCCAAAAGAAAGACTCTAGATGAGATAAGAACACAATGCAGGCTCAGGGCAGAAGCACACATATGCTCATAAAGTGGGAATAACATCTCTACATCCTCTCATGAAATGAATGGAATAATATGGGTTATTCTATTAAATGCATATTCTCTAGACTTAGACAACTTTTAATTTTCATTTTGTATACACAGAGTGTACATTTTGTTTAATACAGCTTTCCAGACAGTAAATGAACATTTCCATTCCATGAAGTGAAGCAGTGATCAAATGCAAACAGTGTGGGAGAAAAAACATTGTGCAAAAAACGCATTAATATGGACGTTGTGAGCATTAAATATATATGGTGCAAATATGCAGTATTTTTGGTTTGGTGTTATCAGTGTGATGCAAAGTCTGTGACATGATTTAGAGTTTTTCAACAGTTCAGCAGTCTGACAGGAGTGGAGAAGAAGCTGTTTCAGAACCTGCTGGTCCTGCATGGAATGCTGCGAAGCCTCTTCCCAGAGGTCAGCAGGGAGAATAATCCATGGTTGGGGTGTGAGGGGTCACTGATAATGTTACGGGCTCTGGACATACACCGCTGGGATGAAATGTCTTTAATGGAGAGAAGAGGAGCCCCGATGATCCTCTCTGCTGTTTTCACCACTCTTCTAACTTTCTTCCAGTCAGAGGTGCTGCAGCCTCCACACCAGACAGTGAGACAGCTGGACAGAACGCTCTCTATTCTGTAGAAGGTGGTTAGGACTGGTGGGCCCTTCTCATTCTCCGAAGGAAGTACAAGAGCTTTGGTGCCATTTTGACCAGTGAGGTGGCGTTTACAGTTTGTCTTTTCTTATTTTCTTCTTTCAAACTTAAATCTACTTATTCCATTGGCAAATGGTCTCACTAATGTGCTCAAAACAATGGAAAATACATCTATGTTGAGAAAAATTTAAGTACTGATATTTAAAATTTTGCAGTGTATGTATGGTGAAAATCTGAATAGTCAAAACTTATAAAAGCTTAAATATACACATAGGGCCGGATCTATCAAAGGTTTGCGTGTATAAAAACGTGAGCTATTTCACTGCGCACGCTAAAAAATGTACAAACTGATCTATCAACAGCGTGCTAAAAGGATTTGGTCTTTAAAACGTGCTAAATAGCGCCTCTTATCCATTTAGTACTTTTTCTGCAATGAATATGCAATATGGGGCGTTTACACGCAAAAGTGCGTCTTGTGGGAGGAGAACCTGTAAATATATTAATTTAGCACTCGCAAAGTGATTTATCAAACCTGAAAGCAATTTTGCTAACGGTATCTGACTCTATATTTAACACGTTTCAAAAGAAGGTGCAAATGGTCTGTATGCGTAATTGCGCACACATGGCAGCGGTTATTGTCGCAAGAAGGAGACATCGAAATGAAGCAAGGAGACGCAGAGAACGCATTTTTTCACTCCGTGTGAATATTTTTGCAATGAACGAGGAAACAGTCATCAAAACATATCGTTTATCCAGCATTGCCATTTTGGAGCTGTTGGGGGAACTCCAAATGGATTTGGAGCCAGCCACAAGGAGGACCCACTCAATACCAGATCTCACAAAACTCCTTGCAACATTGCACTTTTTTGCATCTGGGTCATTCCAGCGTACGGTTGCAGCGAGAGCTGGGATCTCCCTATCTCGTTTTTTCAGAAGTGCTGTCCGACGGGGTCGGGGTTCTCCCCCTGCGCCTGTGGAGCAACATGCCAATGCTGCGGGGATGCGTACTGTACGCGTAGTAATCTCATCCACAGTCGCGTCTTGTGAGCCATTTGGTATGTGCATTTTTCTACAGGCCAATACAAAACACCTGTTTTTTTTTACTGCAGTGAAGTAGAAATTCAGCCACACATACCACCTTAGGGAATAAAGGTTGCCAAAGTTTTATCTTTATATACAGGGGCGTGCCCACATAGACACTAGGTGGTGCTAAAGCACTAGGAAGTTTGCCCTTTATCAACGAAATGCCCTTTTGAAACTCGTTTTTTTTATTTTTTTTTTATTAATATTATTAAGATTTTACTGAGGTCGGTTTTGAAATGATCTTTTGAAAACCTGAGCCACTAAAAACAACTGAAACAATGCCCCGAAATGAGCCACCTCCTTGCGCACGCCCGACCAGCCTCTCTCTCTTCCTTTGTCACGTGAACTCGCGCGGTCGCCCGCAGGGCATGCCAGATGCGCAGCATCATAGCAGTTCAGAAAGCGTCTTCAGATAGCAGGAACGGTCGCTGACAGGCTGCTTCTCCCGTGCCCCATTAGCCAGGTAATACAGAGATCAAGCAAAATCATTTTGTTGTGCATTAAAATGTCTCATTCAGCAGCACCAAACAAGCATTTCTGCCGACTGTTCACCTGATAAACTAGTTAGGCTAGATAAAGTTTTACACTGTAGCCCAAGTCAATGACAGAAAACGTGAGGGCGACCACATAGGCTACAAATAATTTCAGTAGAGTTTGCAATTGCAAATCTATGTGTTAAGACAAACGTTTTCTGTTGTATAGGTTTTGTTAGGAAACATAAACATATTTTGGTCTCTTTATTGTCTTAATTGTATATTGATTTAGTAATTGCAGCACAATGCCAAGAAAGGAGGGTTAATCGTATTAAAAAGTCTTAAAAGCTGTTCACATTTTATTTTTAAGTGGTTTGTACAAAATCAGCAGGTATTAAAATAGCTATTATTTTGTAGGCTACCATAAGTCATATCCACGTGACAAGACTTCCAGTCATGTTGCCCTAATAGCCCATTATTTAAACTAATGTGGCATATTTGTCAAAGCTATTATTATTATTATTATTATTATTACTATTATTATTATTATTATTATTATCATCATTATTATTGTCATTGTTTGTTATTATTATTATATTGTAGCCAGTCACAGCAGGGAAGCTCTATACCATCAACATCTACCAGGACAGGAGATGAGGAAGAGTTCAGGGAAGACACAGAGACAGAAAAAGACCAGGATGAGGGAGAACAGCAGGATGAGGGAGACCACCAGGATGAGGAAGAACAGATGGATGAGGGAGACCACTGTTCTGTTGGTGGTGTGACTTTTTTCCATTGAAAACTCACGTTTAGAGAATGTTACAAATAAAAGTCAAATTTCATTCAACATGCGTGTGTATTTTTTTTTTTTATAATTAAGTGTTCCACGTGCGCTAAAAAGTGCCCTCCCCCACCTCCTGAGCACCTATGTATATATACACTATATTGCCAAAAGTATTTGCTCACCCATCCAAATTATTGGAATCAGGTGTTCCAATCACTTCCATGGCCACAGGTGTATAAATTCAAGCACCTAGGCATGCAGACTGTTTTTACAAACATTTGTGAAAGAATGGGTCGCTCTCAGGAGCTCAGTGAATTCCAGCGTGGAACTGTGATAGGATGCCACCTGTGCAACAAATCCAGTCGTGAAATTTCCTCGCTCCTAAATATTCCACAGTCAACTGTCAGCTGTATTATAAGAAAATGGAAGTGTTTGGGAACGACAGCAACTCAGCCACGAAGTGGTAGGCCACGTAAACTGACGGAGCGGGGTCAGCGGATGCTGAAGCGCATAGTGCGAAGAGGTCGCCAACTTTCTGCAGAGTCAATCACTACAGACCTCCAAACTTCATGTGGCCTTCAGATTAGCTCAAGAACAGTGCGCAGAGAGCTTCATGGAATGGGTTTCCATGGTCGAGCAGCTGCATCCAAGCCATACATAACCAAGTGCAATGCAAAGCGTCGGATGCGGTGGTGTAAAGCACGCCGCCACTGGACTCTAGAGCAGTGGAGACGCGTTCTCTGGAGTGACGAATCGCGCTTCTCCATCTGGCAATCTGATGGACGGGTCTGGGTTTGGCGGTTGCCAGGAGAACGGTACTTGTCTGACTGCATTGTGCCAAGTGTAAAGTTTGGTGGAGGGGGGATTATGGTGTGGGGTTGTTTTTCAGGAGCTGGGCTTGGCCCCTTAGTTCCAGTGAAAGGAACTCTGAATGCTTCAGCATACCAAGACATTTTGGACAATTCCATGCTCCCAACTTTGTGGGAACAGTTTGGAGCTGGCCCCTTCCTCTTCCAACATGACTGTGCACCAGTGCACAAAGCAAGGTCCATAAAGACATGGATGACAGAGTCTGGTGTGGATGAACTTGACTGGCCTGCACAGAGTCCTGACCTCAACCCGATAGAACACCTTTGGGATGAATTAGAGCGGAGACTGAGAGCCAGGCCTTCTCGTCCAACATCAGTGTGCGACCTCACAAATGCGCTTCTGGAAGAATGGTCAAAAATTCCCATAAACACACTCCTAAACCTTGTGGACAGCCTTCCCAGAAGAGTTGAAGCTGTTCTAGCTGCAAAGGGTGGACCGACGTCATATTGAACCCTATGGATTAGGAACGGGATGTCACTTAAGCTCATATGTGAGTCAAGGCAGGTGAGCAAATACTTTTGGCAATATAGTGTATATATATATATATATATATATATATATATATATATATATATATATATATATATATATATATGTTGGGGGTCACTGTAAGATTTAAATTTCTTAATGCACTAGTTTGTACAAACTACAAACTACTTTGCCGCAAACCACAAAACGCGCAAAACCATCATTTAAATAGGGCGTCTCCAACAGTTTTGCACCTGCCACCAGTTACGCAATCTCTCTTGTTAAATCACCCGCAAACCATGGTTCAGTCCCTCGCGCAAAATTCCAGTTTGCGAGCGCAAATTACTGTACGCAAAATTGGATCTTGATAAATCCGGCCCATACTGTACAGCCCAAATAAAAATGGGTAAATAGTTGGGATGTATTTCACAGTTTAAGCTGAGCATGACTCTCACTTTGAGATGAAAGGAAATCAATTAGGAACAATTAAGAAAGCAAATAAAGGGAAACCAATTTCACTGTCCTAAGAGGGTTTAGTTTAAACTCAGAAACTTGAAACATGCAGAGGGTCTATTTTGCTCCCAGTCCCACTAGTCCACTGTATAAAATGAAGGAAGCAATGTGGAAAGGGCTTTCATTTCCTCCATTTCAAATCAGTTCTGTTCATTAATGCAGCATGATACCAATTAACCATAAATGAAAATATCTTATTTTGATACAAAATTGTATAACTAAACCAGTCACACTATATAGACAGTAGAAATTAAAATTAAAATTTAATATTAACCAGAAATAGGTGACCGAAACTTGTTTCTGAAGCTACAACAGGAAATGATCTCAAACAACCCAGACTGGTTTTGCAATACATAGAAAGTGTTGGGATCCTCAGGCTTGCCCACCTGAGGGCGCTGAGGATCCCCTTCTGCTCTTTGTTATTTTCCCTTAGGGCTGGAGTTACTGTTGGGATCTGGAGATTACCCTCTGCCTCCAGCAGAGTGCGCCGTGGGTCTTCTGGAGCTGGAACCTTCCTGCACACCTGATTTCCATCTACTCATCAGGAGACCTCCACTTTATAAGCTCCTGCCAGACCTTGCTTCCACGCCGCAGTGTTGATCTTAGTTGGTTAGCAACCTGAGCATCTTTTACTGGAAGAATCTTAGTTATCTCTAGTGTGAGATCAGATTCTAATCTCTCCTTTGTCTGTGCCTCACAGGAAACCTGTCTCTTCGTGAAGCTCTGGATGAGCTTAAACCTCCTGTCTCTTTGTGAAGCTCTGGATGAGCTTAAACCTCCTGTCTCTTCGTGAAGCTCTGGATGAGCTTAACCTTCCTAGCCTGCCCTTGTGAGCCAAACTCTGGGAGAGCTGCCTCACTGAAACCCTGTCTCTGGCCTGAAGCTCTGGGAGAGCTGCCTCACTGAAACCCTGTCTCTGGCCTGAAGCTCTGGGAGAGCTGCCTCACTGAAACCCTGTCTCTGGCCTGAAGCTCTGGGAGAACTGCCTCACTGAAACCCTGTCTCTGGCCTGAAGCTCTGGGAGAGCTGCCTCACTGAAACCCTGTCTCTGGCCTGAAGCTCTGGGAGAGCTGCCTCACTGAAACCCTGTCTCTGGCCTGAAGCTCTGGGAGAGCTGCATCACAGGAAACCTGCCTCTAGTCTGAAGCTCTATGTGAGCTTAACCTGCTATCTGCCCTGGTGAGCCAACCTGAAGATTCCTATGTCGATTTAACCTGAAGACTTCTATGTGGAGTTTACATGAAGGTTCCTATGTGGATATTCCCTGTTGTTCTCTGCAATGAGCTGGAAGCTCAGCCTGAAGAATCCTATGTGGATATTTCCTGTTGTTCTCTGCAGTGAGCTGGAAGCTCAAATCAAGGTCTGCCATGCTAAGCCTGAAGCTAGGTGCTTAGCTTCTCATGAACTCTGCTAACCAACAGTCTCCAGTCCCAGTCAAGACTTCAGTGACACATTCTCTGAACTTATTATCCCCTCATGTTTCAGAACTTTAATAAACGTTTGAACTTTTTCCCTGCCTCTTCCGTGTGTGTTCTGCATCTTGGGCTTGCCTAGATTACCCATCATGACAGAAAGTAGTTAAATATTGGGCCTCTGGAATATCACCCACCTAAGCATGCCCAATCTGTGCAGAGATTAAGCTTAAATGTATGGAAAAAATCAATGTCAACAATATCTACAATTTCTAATACTGTTCTTAAGCAACTTACTGTATGTTAAGGAATAAGACAACAAATACAAACAGCAGCATACAATGGTTACCCTTTTAAAAGTAGTGGATTTGCATGCTCTTCTATTAAACCAGCCTTACAGAAGAGCTCAAATACATAATTGAAAGCCCATCTTTTTTCTGACATCAAAGCCAGTAATGAGTGCATGTCAGCATCTGACCGGAACCATCAGTATGTTAATCTAACAAAAGGTCTTGCCCTGTGTGCTCATGTGTGGCAGTGAAGACTCTGTAGGTCATTATCTCAGAGCACAGGAATGAAAACTAATGCGTGACTCATGTTCAACACCTAAAAACAAACCAGCCGACCCCATCCCAAAGCTTTCTCTGTGCATTCACTCCAGGAAGCAGCAACAGAATATTTCAATAAAAGCTGCAATTTTTTAATCTAACTTAAACATATCGATGTCATCAGTTATCCTCATATTTACCAGAAATAATCCAGAGAACTATTTCTGAACTAAACACACTGCAACACAACAACTCCATCGACCCTGATTTGAACTGCAAGCTGAATCACATCACTTTTTTGGGTTTTTTTTTTTGATACCCTTGGCAACAACAAAAGTTGTTGAGGCTATTTATCCATCACATCTCTGCTGTTTCCAAGTGTGTTGCTAAAACTATGAGTAAAAGCTAGCAGCTGGAGGGTTTAAAGCAAACAGACAGGTTAAGGCGTGTTCCTGGATGCTTTGGAAGCACTGTTATTACCCAGAAATGGCCAAAAGAGACTTTGCCCTCACATGATCACCACAGCTCAGTACCATCAAGACAAAAATGCTCACAATCTGTGATACCTGCTATCTATAATAATTTCAGATACTTAAAACAAGTAGTTATTATCAAGATAAAGATCTGTTGAATGTTCAATGAATAAGTAAAGACCAGAACAAAATACCTTGACTAATGGGTAGAACCTAAATCTAGGATAAAAGCAGTCAATGTTTGAACCATTTAAATTAATTAATTCCTTTAATTATTAAACCTTTCTGAACTATTTTTCAACAGATTGATCTATTGATAACCATTAAAACACTCTGGCCTGTTTTGGCAGAGTTTTTCTAAGCTTTAAAGGCGCCTTAACTAGCACTGGATTCTGGGGCCCTCTCCTAGTTAAAGGGAACGCCATTTTTTTTTACATTGGGCCCTTGATTTTACGTTACTACATCATGTTCTACTCACCCATATGAGTTTTGTGTCATTTGGAGCTGTTCTGAAGATATTCCGTTAGGTTATATCAAAGTAATGTCTTCCTAATGGCAACGACTTGAAGGCATAAATTAAACAGTTCATAATTTATTCTTTATGGTACGCCAGCATTTATAACATGTAGGCGAATCACTGTCCCCTATACATCCGCGTTTATATTTTTGAAATTTATATCTTTCAAAAACAAAGCGGCGCGTGTATGACAAACGCGCGCCAGCTACCGTTCATTCATCCTTTCCGCTGAACTGCTGCTAGTTTTACTCACATGCCTGGAAGATGTCTAGTGCTACTACCACAGATGATCTCGCTCTCGAAATGGAATTGAACGATTCAAATTAGCTAGCCGAATGAATGTAAGGGGTAGAGCATAGCCGCCTGTGGCCCGGGCTGTCTGTCACAACTTCAGTCCGGTGCGCAGATGACGTCATACACCCGCCGCTTTGTTTAAAAAAAATATAAATATCAAAAATATAACCGCGGATGTCGGGGGGACAGTGATTCACCTACATGTTATGAATGCTGGCGTACCATAAAGAATAAATTATGAACAGTTTAGTTTGTGCCTTCAACTTGTTAGCCATAGGAAGACGTTACCTGGATATAACCTAACGGAATATCTTCAGAACAGCTCCAAATGACATAAAACTCATATGGATGAGTAGAACATGATGTAATAACGTAAAATAAAGCGCCAAATGTAGACAAACCGGCGTTCCCCTTTATGGTTGATTTATACGCAGAAACCAGGTCGTCTGCATGTGTGTCGCCTTGGACGCAAATGTGCCCCGCTTCTTCAGCAGACACTCTGCTGCATCTCTCTAAAATTGTAGGTGACAGCAGACAGTGCTGCAGACAGGAGGCCTCTGATTGGTCAAATATACACCTACACTATGCAAATTTCTTGTTTGGTACCTTCCTAGCTTGTTTTGTTTGTATGACCGCCATTGTGGAAAACGACTCGTGAAGTTAGACCAGCTAGAAGAGCGAGGTGCGCAAGAACGCTGGGACGCTTTTTCCACCTGGATCCCCGCTCTTTTTCGCCCTCATGTCTCTCCGTTGTTGCAAAAACTTGCCCACACTTCCTCACCGCCTCGGCCGTATCTAGACCCACAGCCAGTTTGTGATTGTCCCTCTTGCTTCGTGGCGTGGAATAACATAGCACAGACTGCGCTTTAATATCGGGCCTAAATTAAAAGTATCACACTGCTCTGGGAGTATACCGAGCCCTTCAGCCTGTCTCCGATTTACTTTTACATAATGAATCTAAATTTTAAGTAACAAAATTCATCAGAAAGAACAAGGGGTGGCTATTTGTTTAACATCTGACTTGGAATGCTCTTAGGAGGATGGACCTCCATGCTGCTGAAATACATCGGCGCTCCAGCTACAGCTTGCTCTGATGTGTGCAAACAGAATTGACAAAGACTCCTGGATAAGTGTTGAAATGTCTTCAAAAATCTGAGTGAAAGTCCAGTTGTCTTCCAGTTAAAACCTGTTTTGTGATTGCCACGAACTGAATGTCTGAGAATTTAAAGACAACACCGTACAAGATTCATTTGAACGTCCAATCCCTTGAAAACATCAAGGACAAGCTCCAGGAAAACGGCCTTCATCTTCTTGAAACAATGAATGCTTGTGTGTTGGCTCTAACCAAACTGGGCTTTCTAATAGCGACAGTGATTCAGACTTGAAGCTTAAAGGCTCTGGGACTCCTGTTCAGCTGAATAGAGACAATGAAATACCAGGGAAATCCTAAAGAGGCGAAGTCTCCATATATATCAACAAATGGTTGAGCAACAATGAAAAAGTCCTGGAGTCTATATGCACCCATGATTGAACTGCTGTTAGTGTCAGTCTGACATGATTTCCACAGGGAGTTCTCTCTGGTATTTATCACAGTGGTTTATGTTCATCTCAAAGCCAACATAAAAAACAAAGCTATTCTAAATAAGTGAATTCATGGAGTAATTACAGCTTGTGTCCCCTGATGAATCTGTTTTTATAATAGGTAATTTTTACTATTGCAGGCTCAGGTCCTCCCAAACTCATTTTTATGAGTATGTTACCTGTCCTACTCATTTTAACAAAACTCTTGGTCTCACCTATTGATTCATTAAGGATATAAATAAATCATTTTTGATTCCGCCTTTGGCTTCTTCTAATCATAGTCGATTCACGCGGTATCCATCTACAAAACTTTTAAAAAGAGAGATTGTCCAATTAAAAACTGTGAAGCAGTGGACCAAGGATGCAATCCAGCATCAACAGAGCAGTTTCTGACGTTACTCGTCTAGAAGGAGAGCAAAATCACTGCGTGTGGTTCTATCAAGTTTTGGAAAGAATCAGGTGCTCCTGTTTCTCAAGCCATCGCTAAATAAGAAAAAAAACTCATAGAGAAAGGTAAAGAAGTCAAGTGATTGGTTAGAACAGAATTTAAGAAAGCTAAACTAATTTATTATTTTAAAACAGAGTGGAAAGGCAAGTCATATATAACAGGGACTCAGAAAGTACATCATTTACACTTCAAAGTAAATGGATTTAATTCGTTTTAATAACTACTATCTGAGGTCTGATCGTGTTTAGAGGCCAAATTTATTAAATCAAATAGCGGATTCTCCTCCTTCTTTGGGAAGGAAGTGCTTAATTGGATTGAAATCACATAGATAGTATTTAAGGGCGTCTTCTTACAATAGACTTTGTGCAGACCAACTTTCTAGTGTTTTCCATTATATTTTTAAGAAGTCATTTGGACACCAAAGGGTTCCAGCATTGAGGAAAAATTATTACTTTGAATGATTATCAATATGAATCCTTTGTAATGATGAGACCAGATAAAAGCAAGAAATAATGATATGAGAGTAGCTAATAAATCAAACCCACATTATCACTGTACACAGCATGCTCAGTGATGCCTAGGCTGTTGGAGCTGCTGTCTGTAACAACTTGAGTTTTAGATTTTAAGTCAAATGACCGTTGAGTTTCTGGAGACTGAGTCTGAAATTAGGCCACCATTAGGTACCCTGCTGACTAAGCAATGGCAGGAAGGTTCAGCTTAGAACAATTATGGCAGCTAGAGCTAAACCAACAAATATGGAGTTAAATCAGTCTCAGTTTTCAGAAATACACATATGTGATTCATACATGCACAGGACAAGCTCCACACACACACACACACACACACACACACACAGCCCAATTCACTCAAGCACAAAAAAAGCATGTCCTGGAGCTTGTCCTGCATGTACGAATCACCTATGTGTATTTCTGAAAATTGAGACTGATTTAGCCCAATAAACAAAACATCCTACCCTGGGGGTTTAGTTTTAATGAATCTAACAATATAACATGTTTCCTCTGACTGAAAGTGAATTAACATTTAACTGGGACTAATTCAGACTCCTGATCCTAATCTGATAGGGAATATATGGAGCAAGACAGATAACAAGAAGGCTTGTCTAATCTCAAAGTCCTGGATTGCATTAACACTGAAAAATAATCAGAAATACCAGTGAAATTATAACAAGGCTGTGATAACTATACTATAGACTATTTCTTTTCTACCTGGCTATTGAGAAGGGTATATAACTATTTTTCTACATTTTCTCAAAAAAATGTAGTGTAAACAATATCAACCAACCAGATAATTTATTTGTAAAACTGACACATTTCCTTTTGTCTCATCATTTTAAAGTAAGATCCAAATTCTTATCAGAAAGGATAAAGATGCCTGATTGTATCACAATATTTTTAGATTTGATTTATACGTTATTAGTGATCACTCCTGTATTAAAATAATGCATTTGTCTGAGTATTATAAGCTTAAATACAATTCGCACCTGATCATGCTGCTCCTTTAAAGCGCTACCTCTGACACACGAAGAGCTGATTTCTTGGTACTTATTAACAAAAACAATCTTTGTCTGATAGTTATTTCCTCGTTATGGATGAAACTGCCCTGCAAGCCAAGCTGAAGTGTCTTACCGCTCATCGTTTCTTTCAGTGGGGAATCAGACCAGGTTAAAGGCAGAGTAAACAGTCCAACATCCCGCTTTAAAGCCCTAACTACGAGTCACGGGTGAAACTGAAGAGTGGGTTGTATGACAGGGTTCAGCGATGAGCGCTTCCTGACAGAGTGCCGCGGTGCGCACAGGCGGGCTTTATTTTACGCACACACTCAGCTGCGCGCACAGCCTTCCTGCTCGGCGTATCTCTGCAAAATCAAATCCCACCGCTTTAGATGTCTAATTACTGTCAGAAAGTCACTAACAGGATCCTCGGGTGGGAAGTCTGCTTGCTGCGTCCGCAGGCACCAGATGGCGCTTTGGACTTATAAAAGTCCCTACAGAAAGGACTATCTGCTCTGCGTTATTATAATTCCCAATGTTACCATATGGTTTCTGAAGTGAAAATCCACATTTAATCACGTAAGATTGACGGTTGAATATGAGTTTCATCATAAAACCACCTCCTTACATATCCTCGAGGCCAATGACTCATTGAGGCTATGATTCAGCTCCAGGGGTTTTTCTCCAGGAAGGTTGAAGAATATATTCTTGCCATGGTAGCTAAACAAAAACAACTGATTTGAAGTATACGCTCATATCAACCGTTCTTCAACAGGTTTGCCTTAAACGTTGGACTGTATTAATTTTATCCATAAACAAATGAACCTCTGAGCTTTTTTTTTTTTTTTCCTGTCCTTGCAAAGAAAAACATCTCCACAGCACAAGGCTGCCACCACCAGGGAAACTGGGTGTTTAGGGGGGTGTAGAAGGCTGTTCTTAATAACTTTTCATGTAGTTCAGACATTTCAAAATCTTGGTTTTTATATTCCTCCTTGTTCACTAATGTTTTCCATTCTTGAAGTTTGTGTTGACAAGATAGATGCAGAAGTTTAAGCAATATGCATAGGGGGATCTACTGGGGTGGCATAGGGTGGCAAATGCCACCCTAAATGACAGCCTTGCCACCCCTGCTGCCACCCCAGTTGGCGGTAGAGGTGGCGAGGCTTATAAATTATGGATAATTTGAGAATTACGACCGCTAATTTCCAATGTCGGACTGCAGTGAACGCAGCACGAGATGACGCGAGAGCGACTGAGACTGATAGTTTTGAAAACCGAATGGGGCAAAGCGAGGGAGCCAGGGGTGATGGGGAGAGGAGACACGGGATGAAACAGGTAAAAATTGATTAACTATCTATCGAGAAATGAAATCATAATGAAAGCACAATGTTGCTAGCATAGCTGCAATGCTGATTTTGAGATGATAAAAATCAGGTTGCAGAACGTTATTTCTCTATCTATGATGTTAGTTAGGCCTGACGTCTCAGGCTCATAAAGACATATTTGCGGTCAACTATGACAGAAAAGAGACGATCACGTTTGGTTGTACTCAAATCAAAACGCACAAAGGCATTAGATCTAAATAAAGTTGTGAAGCGTTTTGCTGAGCAACATGGAAATCACTGCATTCAGCTGTTATAGTCATGTCAACTTTATGTTATGCTCTCTGGTGAGCCTTTACAGAGCCGTTACATTTTGTTTTGGCACCTGAGAAAATCTGATATTTCCTTTAATAAAACCAAAAGTGTTAAAAGTTAAAAATGTGATACTGGTGTGAATCCTGCTTAATATGAAGCAGTGTTGTTGTTTCTTTTTTGTATATATAGTATGAAATTATCCAGAAATGACCTGTATGAACCTACTCACAAGCAAAATGTATTTTTATGTTGCTTCTTTTCAGATTTGTGGAGATTTTGATGTAACATACAGAACCCGCCTTTTTGTTGATACAGCAGTATGGAGGACCAACTCTGCCATATTTAAAAATAAATACAGAAATAAAAAAATGCTTAATAAATAAATAAGCATACAATTAATTGCCACCAAAATACAAACAACAAATAAATGTAAGTAGAAATTAAATTATACAGCTAGTCATAAAGGTATATAACTCTTTTAATTGGCTCTTTTATTTCTTTGCCTTTTTAATATTTACCTTATTTATTTTTTTGTCATTTATTATCTTCAACTTCATTTTTTAATTACTTATATTTTTAAGTATTTATTTATGTGCATGTTATCATATTTTTGTCTGTTTTATTCTTCCTTTGTATTTTTTTACCCTAGTTATTTCTTTGCCGCTATTTCTTTCTGCCTGCCCTTTTAACATTTCTGCCTGCCATTATAATATAATTTCTAATTACATTTATTTGTTGATTGTATTTTTGGTGGCAATTAATTGTATGCTTATTTATTTCTGTATTTATTTTTAAATATGGCAGAGTTGGTCCTCCATATACAGCTCTATCTACAGCATATTTACATGCATGAAATGTCCCTTTCATGTTGCCGTAACTGCTGTATGTCAAGTTACTGAGGAACAAATGGGGTAAATGTGTGTTCAGAGTAAACATTACATAGATGTCCAGTACCTTGTTCGGGTGCCTTGACCCATTTATTTCTACAGTGTAGTTATGCTCACTTTAGTACAGCTCAGTCCATAGATCTCTGATGGGTAACTTTTTCTTTCTATAGTTTCTTCTTGTGCAAATGCTGCAAAGCTGCCTCTCTGACAGTCAATCTCACACATCTGCGACTCAGCACCTGTGTCTTACCTTAATACCTTTCCTGTTCTAATGCCCCTCTAGAAGTAGTGTTATCATTCTTCTATCTCCTATTAAGTGAGATCACATTGTACGATGTATTATTAATATGAACTGTTTCACATGAAACACTAGTACTGTACATACTATTCTCACCAAACTGTGATAACTGTGATTAAATTCAGTGTAAACAAATGCCATATGTTGCCACCCCTAAAAAATTCCTGCCCCCCTCTTGCCACCCCATAAATATTTTTCTAGATCCGCCCCTGGCAATATGAAAACTATTGTTGGCCTGTTTGGATGAATGGACATAGTTTGTGTTTTTTCCTCTTTATCATCAAATTTCACAGGAGATTTAAACACATTTGTTTTAAAATTGTTGTACATTATTCCTTTACTGGAGGTCCACAAATTCAGTCTGATTTATTTTTTATTTTTTTAATCTTTGAAGATGATTTATTTTATGCTGAACATTTTGGATTTGCTATTTATTTATTGTCATGACACTTTCACAAGTACAGAGCAACGAAATGAAATCTCTGAATCTAAGCCATCGCCTTGCAGAGCAGTGGGCTGCCATTGTGTGGCCCTGGGGCAGCAGTGTGGGGTTAAAGGTCGTTTGCTTAGGGAGCCAGGGTGGCAGTCTGTGGGAGTGGAGCTCAAACTAAGAACCTCAGCATTCCAAGCTCTGCCCTAACCACTAGGCCGCCACTCCCCCCTCAAATAACTCAATAAATAAAAAATAAGTTATTTTACTTTTTATTTCTAAAACAAACAAACTCTAATTACACTGTGAGTTTGAAGGCATATGGAGTTTTGAAAATGAGGTTCTGTAAACTCATCCATAAAAGTTCCATTAACTAAGAGGTCATATCAGTGTGTGTTACACTGAAAAAAATAATGCAACCGTTTTTGGCATTTACTTAATCATATTTAGTTACCAAAAATTGCTTTATGTCCTACCCTGCTAACAGGAAACAATTGTGTTAAAGTGACTAAATATGATTAAGTAAATGTCAATTACGTTATTCTTTTCAGTGTATTTAAAAAGTAAGAATCCTTAGATTGGTGAAATCTAACCTACTTAGCAGATGCATGCTGAATTATTCCACTCCACCGAGTGATTGATGTGATCAATAGATGGTAAAACCAGTGGAAAAACAGTTTAAAAAAGTCTGAAACCTGGAAACAGTATATTCAGTGCTGCTGTACAACCAACAGACAGCCTCAGAATCCAAAGATTTACTACATTCTTGTCAGAGTCAGGGAGGGGACGAAGAGCCAGAGGGAAACCTAGAGGACTGATACTATCAGCATCATTTCTAAAACAGGTTCACACAGAGACGTGGGTGTTGCTTTTTAGAAAACAGTGCCACATATATAAACAGTTCCTTAAAATCGTAATATATTGTGACAGGGTTCTGTGTGGGCTACTTTTGTTAGCACTGTTGATATGTTGCTAGGGTGCATGCAACAAATTTAAGCCTGGAGTTTTTCTGGATGCAGTTTGCTTCCTCAAACAGTAAAAAAAAACATCCCCCGGAAACACCAGACGTAATTTAGAGGTTGGTTTTTAGGCTAAATCTGGTTGGTCCATCAAAGTCTTGGTTAGTCTAGAAATAGTTGATGAAAATTGGCCTATGTTTGATCGGTCTGATTTTGTCCCACTTTAGTCCAGTAATAGATGCTGAAAACGGGATTTTCAACGAACTGAAAATTAGGGCTTTTCTCCTTTCATATTTTAACAAAATGTCGTTTGGATATAATTCATGTCGTCTTTTACACCAATATTTGCTTGGTAGGATGACTGTAAGGTGAAAGTCAATACTCATATTGATACAGGTGTTAATTGTTGTATGATCTTTGTTACTCTGTTTGCCCTCTGATTGTTGGGATCCTGAGGATTGCCCACCAGAGGGTGCCGAGGATCCTCTTCTGCTTTTTGTTTTCTTTTAGGGACTGGGTTACTGTTGGGATCTGGGGATGTACCACCTTCCACCAGTAGAGTGCGCCGTGGGTCTCCTGGGCTGTAGCCCTCCAGCACACCTGAGACGCATCTACTCATCAGGAGACCTCCCCTAAATAAGCAGCTGCCAGACCTTCCTTCGACGCCGCAGTGTTGACCTTAGTTTGGTTAGCAACCTGAGCCTCTGTTACCTGAAAGAATGTAAGTTGACTCTAAGTGAGAAGACTGATTCTAACCCTCGTCTGTCTTTGCTCACAGGAAACCTGTCTCAAGCCTGAAGCTCTGGGTGAGCTTAACCTGCCTTCCAGCCCTGGTGAGCCAAACCTGAAGATTCCTATTTGGATATCCCCTGCTGCTCTCAGTGAAGAGCTGGAAACTCTGATCAAGGTCTGCCATTCAAAGTCAGAAGCTAGACGCTGCAGCTGCTTGTGTACTCTGCTGAACCAACAGTCTCTGGACCCAACGGTCGCCTCTCTCACAAGAGAAGCCTGGACTCCGTCAAGGTAGACTCAGAGTTATCTTAAAGGACTCATTAATCATCTGTCTGCCCAGGTTATCAAACTATCCATCTCTGCAGACTTCAGTGAACCCAACCCGGACCAGTTCCTGATCCAGTTCATGTCTTTATGTCAACAACCTTTAATAAACTCTGTTAAACTTTTACCCAGCCTCCGTTGTGTTCTGCATGTGGGTTTGAATTAAAACCAATCATGACACTGATGGACTGATTTTCTATATACAGTGTATCTGATGTCTAGATATGTCATGTTTTTCAGTTAGAGTGAGTAATGATCGGTGCCTAAAGAGGACGTTATCTTTTCATCAGGTTTTCCTCTTTTTTTTTGCACCACTTATAATCTGAATAAAAGAGGGTTTCATGATGGGAATTTATGTGGTTTTGGTGAAGAAAAGAGAAAGTTAGCAAAGATAGATTGTAATGCACCCACTTATAACTTATTCACTTATGTTCACTTACTGTCTGGAAAGCTGTACTAAATTAAATGTCATTTGTATACACTGTGTGTAAACAAAATGACAAAAGTTGTCTAAGTCTACGTCTATCCATACTGAATGATGAAAAACATCTGGCTGGTTGTTAGAGCAGAAATGTTAAAAAAAGGCAAGGCAAGTTTATTCTGTACATGGATGATTCAAAGTGCCTCACATGAATTAGACAGTCAAATAGAAGAAAAATAAAAGCAGAGTAAAAGCAAATTTAGTTTTTAACTTTCGATTAAAGGAACTAAGGCTTTCAGTGCTTGTTTCAGATAAGTGTAGCATAGTAGAGTTAGAGTTTTCATGTTGAAGGGACAGATTCAGCTGTAGTGATTGGCTGGATACAGGAGATGGCGCTGTTGGAGGGGAGGTACTTCTGTTGGGATTTCATGCCTGTTTTTGGGGGTCTGGGAAGTGGTCACTGCGCTCCAAAGCAATGATGGATGTGACCTTTATTTCCCTACTAACACATTGACCATTTCGGCTGTGTTTAATATTTGTTCATTCTGTTTTTGTTCCTGTCTCAGAACTCATTTGGCAAGTCCTCAGCAGAGTGATGTTTATCATCAGGGAAACTCTTCATCTGGTTTTCATTCACATCATGTACTTTGTTCAGGTAATAAAACATGTTGGTGTCATGAGCTGCCCTGATAGATGACCTTAATTGTTCATGTCACTCACCTGCCTAACTCTGCAAGGTTCCTAATAATTCCTCATCTTATCCACCTGCGTCTGTTCCTTTGTATTCGGCTGAGCCCAGCAAAGATCATTGTTTGCCTGTTTGTTTAGGTAGTTTTGATTTATTCCTGGGGTCATGTTCTTGTCCCCGTAAGCCAGTGGGTTGAGAGGGTTTTGGTGTTTGTCTTGTCTCCTGATTGTGTCCTGGCTCCTAGGTGGAGTACAGTTTAATGTCTGTAATCCTGGCTCCATGTCTTGTGTCTGTCCCTCAACCACAAGGCCTGTCTGCATCTCTGTCTGAGCTCGCTGCTGGACTCATGGAACCCTTAACCTGCCTTCACACACTGTGGATTCCTGGAACCCTCCATCTGTCTGTTCCTGCTTGGATCAGAACCCCTGGTCAGGCTGCGGACTCTTGGATTCCTGAACTGTCTCATCTGTTTCCCTGACCAGGATTGGATCCCTGCCTGCTCACTGGGGTTGCTGCGTCAGGGCCATCGGCTAGAACCTGCCTTCTCTGGAGAGGATGAACTGAACTGATTAACCAGGTAAGTGACTCACTCAGATTATCCTCTCCCATCAAATGATAGTGGTCACTTATCCGTTATTCTCCCTACAGAGTGTCAGTGATTGGGTGGTGCCCCAGGGGCGGATTTAGGGAATTTGGGGCCATAGGCAAAGACATGCAGGGGACCCTTTGAATTGAGAAGACAAAACATAAAACAGACCCTTTATACAGATATATGAATTTTAATAGAATAGACATTATTTGTTCTACCTTTTGTCCCTTTTCTTGTTGTTTTCCTATCTATGTTTTTAACTCGGCTGACTTTTCATGCTGTCTCAATTTTTCAATTTGTATGACAGCAGACAAGATAGAGGAGAGCAGGAGGTGGGGTTGCAAATCTACTTGCTGTCGAGAGCAGAGTTCGGACATGGGCAGCAAATCAACGGATCCAATATGGAGGACACTGGGGGGGGGGGAGTGTGTGTGTGTGTGGGGGGTCTGAGACACACTTAATATTATAACCAGTCTGATGGCATTTTTGTTTATCAAAAACATAATTAATGTGCACAAATAAGGAATAGTTGAATTAAACATACATGTAAACAGAGAGTTTTAATGCCCCCAGGAACTTGGGGCACTAGGCAAGTGAAGATAAGGGCAGAGGTTCACATTTCAGAAGCCATAAATATACAGTACTAGCACTAGTCAGATTTTTGTCATAGTTTGGTGTATTAAAAAAATAAGAAAAAGTTATTCACTATATTCATTATACACATTAGGTTCAACAAAAAAAAAAATATATTGCCCGTTTGACGAGGATCTTATTACAGAATCATCGCCACTTTTTCATAGAGAATTCAATATTTATAGGGAGGGGATTCTACAACTCAGCTGACAGGATATAAGGTATACTTCTTTTTGGTTTGCTTAATATGAGCAAGATATAGGTCGTTTTATTTTTATGTATCTATATTTACAAAATATGAAGAACTACTGAAATTACCTTCAGATTACAGATGAATAGATTCATTAATTCCGCGGATGAAAAGTAATTACTTTAGGGTTACGATTAGGATTAATTCACTGATAACCTACTGAGTCTACTGGAACAATCTGAATCCATTCTATGGGACTGATAGCTGCATATAATGGCCATTTATTGGGATGATAACATCCGAAGCGGCTGCAAACAGCCACTTCGTATTTAAAGTGTAAAAGATGACTTAATTAATGTGAAGAGGGACCCATGAGATGATCCACAGGTTCTATATATTAGAACCTTTTTATCATTCATTCACCTGCTGCCAGATGATTTCTTTTTATTTATTTATTTTTTATTTTTATTTTTGTTTTTTTTTTAAATGATTTCGCCTAAATGGATACATTGAACTACTACCATTCAAAAAATAATCATGTAATAATATCCTGGTCACAACAGGCTTGGGTAAGCCAATTTGCTATGTATTGGTTTTACTAACTATGTACTCTTGATATCTGATACATTTTTTCTTTGTTTAAATTACCATTTCAAATTAAATGACATTCTCCATATTCCTAATATTACTGGTCAGCATTTCTATTATTTTGACTATTAAGAAATGTATTTCAGATACATTGTATCTGATGTATTTCATAAATAAATGTTCAGCCTCTTAAAATGTGTAAACATTTCTAGATGTATAAAATTAATTCTTAATAGTATTATTATTTTTTTAACTTCCTAAAATTCACTTTTTGCTAAAAAAAATTTTATTTATAAAATAATATTACAGTTCAGTCTAGGAGTGTGATTTTTACAAGGAATCTTATTTTAGTGATCTACAAATGGAACAACAGAGAGGAAAAAGCTTGTAATAAATGTAAAAACAGCCTGCCATAATAGACTTCATATAAACCTATGCATTAACTCGAGCAACAATCTTTTCCTTCACCATCCTCCTCTCCTTTGCAGCTGTAGTGTTCTTTCTCTGACTTATAAACACATTCTCCTTTTTTATTCATTTCTGCATTAAACTCTCAAGTTTCAAAGGGGTGAAATAGACACTTCCTGTTGCCTGTTGTCATGGTGATTCGTTGAATCGGCGCTCCACTGATAATGGCTTTTCATACTTGTTATGTACGAGCTAAACTCTGAATATTCATAGCAGCCGTTGTGAAACTGAAAACTCAGAGTTTCTGACTTTAGGCTAGATCAATTTAGAGTTGCGGATTAGAATCTGAGTTTGTTAAACCTGCTTCGTGAAACGGACCCCTGACACAGTGGAGTCAAGTTCAAGGTGCTTTAATACACTGGGGCCAAACACCAAAAAAAATTCCAATGTAAGCAGGAGTTTCAAAAACGGAGGCAAAGAAGGGTTAAAAAAAAAAAAAAAAAAAAAAAAAAAAAAAAAAAGCAGGGGCAAAAACATATTAGAAAACTAGTTCTTAAATTAAAAAAAGGCTGGAATGTTTGACTCAAAGGACAAAGACAAACTAGCAAAGGGAAGCTGTATGTCTGAGAAATGAATCAGCCAATTAACAAAGGAGGATCACAAACTCCAGGTGAATGACATTTACGTAGGTGTAGCAGATCGTGATTGCAGGGAGGAACTCATGAAGTAAACTTGCCTAAAATGAGTGAGAAATGAATACAAAATAAAACAGGAAGTGAAAATAAATGGTAACACAAGTAAACTTAACTAGTCATGACTGCCTCTGACAATTCCAGGTTTGATTCTTAGCCCGGGGTCTTTCTGCATGGAGTTCCTATGTTCATGCATGTGTGGGTTCTCTCTGGGTACTCTGGCTTCCTCCCAGAGTCCAAAAAAATTATACTAATTTAATTGGCTTCTAAATCTGATCCGTATTTCTCCCTCTTTCCTCAGCTCTTTTCCTCCTTTTGTTTCTCTGCCTGACTGTCTGTTTTATCTGCAGACAGGCCAGTTCATCCTCCTGCAGTGTCTATGGAGGGCGATAGTTTGGGGATGAGCATTCCTGCTTCTGTCTCTGAGGTGACAACAACACAGAGGAGCTTTTGAGTGCAGTCCTGTGCCCCATGATTTACTCGTGCTGGAATGTGGGAATTCTTGACAAAAATAGCCCAATGTCCAGAAATCTTTAGGTGTAATCCAAACTTGCAGTAGCAACTGAACAACTTGCTTTCTTTTTTAAAATGGCCAGTGATTAAACTGATGAATATTCTTGCAATATTTTGAAAGTTGTACCAATAATGTGTCGGATACTGTATACATTGCCCTCTAAATTGAACAGTCAGCACTCAGTCTTCTCTAATAATACATTGTAATATCTGACTCCTATAGCTTCCTGGATCTCTCTTATGATCAAAATTGTCAAAATGGTATCGTTCAAAATATTCAGAGATTTTTCTACAAGATTTCAAATATTGTAGGTGTTTGAACATCTTTATAATCGGTGCAGATAAATGTTGAGGGCAGACCCAGCATGGCCATAAACATGCAACCAACAGGTTTTTTTGATAATGAAAAGAGAGGACAGCATTGGTCCAGCAGATTCCAATAGATATTTGGTTGATAAGTGGTAGATACTGTCTTCTCTGGGGTGAGAAGAGGCTTTTGCAGCTTCCCTGCACCCAGGATGAGTGCCACATTCCACAACGAGCAGATTAAATTGCAGCAGTGTCTGTTGCCTTTATTCCCTCTGTTTGTTCCACTCTGTTCCCGCTCAGAACACAACAAACCCAGCTCTTCATCCAGCAGCCGACCCCCTAGGGCCCAATCTATGACTCAAGCTTGGCGGCTGCACAGAATCACCCCTTTGTGTTCAAGAAGAATGTGTCTTATTCTGACTTTTTTTTTGGAAGTGGAGAAAAAGAGTGGTGGAGGCATGAGTAACTGGCAGAGATTTGAATCTGCAGTGATTTATGTTTCCTTTGTGATAAAAATATGGGACAGTTTAGACTAGTGTGCAGCTTACCGGAATGCAACCCCCTTAAACACTTTAGGACAGAGTTCTGATCCAGATCCAGAATAAAGATAGAGAAATGAATAAAGGAAGCACATTGAACCTTTTTGGTATAATAAAATATAAAGTTGTGATTCAACCTTGAATGTTTTTACATTTTTGTCACAATACAAACACAAAATTTGTTGTATTTATAGTAAGTCTGTTGGACCAGGAAGATGATACTGGGTCTTCCAAATGTTTAAAATCTGAAAGTTGAGGGCTGAATATTTATTTGGCCCCTTTGATCAAATATGCCTAATTCAAAAGTTGAAACCAGCAGACCTTTGAAGGCTTCTGATGTTTGTTAGAGAAAACTAAAGAACAAACAGCATCAGGCTTCAAGACCAAGGACAACAGCAGATGCTGATAGGTGAAGGCTCTGATACATAGGTCTTCAGCTAATTCAAAGAGCCATTCTTGCCTTTAGTAAAATTTATTTTTATTTATTTATTCATTCATTTCATTGAATACCAAAAAAACAAACAGCCTATCAAATTTTTGATATACTAAAAAATAAAAATACACCTCCATCCATACATACCTACATATCCATCTGTATACATTACATACATATATACACACACAGACATACTACATATGTATTTCAAAATTTTAACACAAAATGAAATGAAAGGCAGCAGAAAGAAGAAAAAAATCGTATAATATCTGCCCCTTTTTTCTCAGCTCTGAAACTAAACAGGGAAAAAATGGTTATCTTCTGCAACAAAAACAAAGTCAGTCGTCAATCTCAACTAAACAACGATAGTATGAGCTCACTTTACACTATTTCATACTTCTTCAAGAATCCAGTCTTTAACATTCTCTTAAACATGTGCAGTGATTTGGCATTTTTAACATCATTTTGTAGTTCGTTCCAGTTTGACTCCTTGTATCGAGGTACATCGTTCTTTCAAACTGGTTCTGAATTTGGGTTTCTTAAAAAATCTGTGTCCCCTTAAGGTTATAACTGCTCTCTCTCTTTGCAAAGATTTTTTGGATGTTTGAGGGTAATGTATTTAGGTGTGCCTTATAGATAACTATCAAAATATTATAATCAACTAAATCATAGAATTTCAATAACCTCAATTTACAAAACAATATATTGGATGGGTATTTGCCATGTTTTCAAGTAATAACTCTTATAGCCCTTTTTTGCAAAACAAAAACAGATTTTGTACTAGTATAACATGCCTTTCCCTATACCTCAACACAATAGACCAAGTGTGGAACAATTAATACATTATACAACATATACAGTGCATGATCGTTCAGAAAATCCCTTACTTTATAAAGCACTGCAATTGATTTAGCTATTTTTGTTCTTAAATAATTCAAGTGGGATTTCCATGTTAATCTCTCGTCAATAATCACACCCAAGAACTTCACCTCACTAACTCTACAAATCTCTACACCATCAACTTTAAATGGAATATTAACAGTTCTTTGTCTCCTTGTAAATAACATATAATTTGTTTTATCCAAATTTAAAGATAATTTATTAAGTTTAAACCATCTTTGTATTTGCATAAATTCTGTTTACATTTTTTCTAACATCCATTCTATATCTGTACCTTGACAAAAAAAAGTGGTATCATCCGCAAATAGGACACATTTGAAAAACTCTGACACATTTACCAAGTCATTAACATATAGGATGAACAACTTTGGTCCAAGTACTGAACCCTGTGGAACTCCACATGTAATTTCACAAGATTCGGATCTAGTATCATGTACTTATACAAACTGTTTTCTTTTTTCCAAATAACTCGAGATCCACTGTAATGCCGTCCCTCTAATCCCGTATTTAATAAGTTTTTTGAGTAAAATGCTATGGTCAATCGTGTCGAATGCTTTCTTTAGATCAACGTAAATACTGGCGCAATATTGTTTTTGATCAATTACATTTGTTATTTGTTCTATCAGTTCCATAAGAGCCATTGATGTCGAGTTTTTGGCTCTAAAACCGTATTGACTGCTACTTAAAATATTATTTTTATCAATAAATGTATCTAATCTGATTACAAAAAACTTCTCCAAAATTTTTGAGAACTGTGGTAACAACGATATCGGTCTGTAATTACCAAACATACATTTCTCACCGTTTTTGTAAATGGGAATTACCTTTGCAATTTTCATGGTGTCTGGAAATTTTCCTGATGAAAATGACAAATTACAGATATAGGTAAATGGTTTAATTATATAAGACATGATTTCCTTCACAAAGGTCATGTCCATGTCTACCCAATCTTTTGATTTTTTATCCACAATTTTATTGACAATACTCTTTATTTCTTCCTCATCTGTTTTTCCAAGAAAGATGCTGTTTGAACAACTCCCAATTTTTTGAGTCACGTCGCTATCATCTTTTGGTATCTGAGCAGCAAGTCTTGGACCAACATTTACGTAATAATGATTGAATTTGTTTGCTATTTCATTCCGGTCATAAATTTCTGTATTTTCTTTTAAAAAGTGTTTTGAAATACCAGATTTTATTTTATGCTTTGTACAAACACGGTTTATAACTGCCCATGTTGCTTTTGTGTCACCATTACTTTTGGTGACACAAAATTAAAATTAAATACAATTTTGTGGTAAAAGAGTTTTGTTTTACCACAAGCGATGGATGGATGGATGGATGGATGGATGGATGGATGGATGGATGGATGGATGGAGATTACAGGCTGAAAAAGACCTGAGACCAGGATACACTAGAACAGGCGTGTCTAAAGGTATTTCTCTAAGGCAGGTTTTAGATGTTTCCGTGGTCTAAAAAATAGGATTCAGTTGATTGCATTTCAGCCAAAGCCTTTTTATTAGCAATCGATAAAAATCTGGCTTGCAGGTGTTCCTTTATTGTATCACTTATACTATAATCGTTGGTTGTGTTGTTCTTTTTATATCTCTTTGTAGGTGATGAAGCAGACTGCAGATGTTTTATTGTTATCTCCCTTTTATCTCCTCTTTCTTTCATCTTTTCTCTTTTTTTACAGTTTTCCTTTCCTGTTCTACATGCATTGCAGTGTCTATGTAATCTGTAATACTCCCTGCATGAATTATAATAAAGCTATTTATATGCATAAATCAAGCGGAACACTATGGCGATAGCCGTGCTGATCCACTTGTGAAAGCAAAATTTGTTGGGCTCTTTTAGGCATCAAGGCAATTATTCCTATTGCCACATCGCCAGACAGGTCACTGTTAAAAAAAAAAAATCTGGTTTGCTAGAGCAGGGAAACATCTAAAATATGCAGATGCCAGCACTCCAGGGCTGATGTGAACAACCATGGTTTAAAATATTAATATCATTGTTTTTAGATAAATATATTCAGAGTTCAGGCCTTAGTGGAGCTAAAAATCTGTGGCAGGACATGAAAGTTGTGGTTTATAGACTCTTACAATCTAAGGTTGAGCTGTTTTGCAAAAGAAATAGGTAAATGTTTTCAGTTTACATAAAAATGGCAGTTAATATAAAAGTTAAGCATTTGAACAAAAAAATCTTTACATACTTTTCAGACTTTTCACACTCTTTTGTTTAATAAAAGAACAACAACATTTTTTTTTCCATTTTACAGAACTTTGCATTTTTCCATCAATAACGACAGCAAGTGAAATAAATCAAATGGTATGAATATTTTACCAAGACATTGTTGGTAAATGTATTTTGATCTTTGTTTTATCATATATTTATCATTCTGGATTGGATGTAACAGACATCCCAGAAGAGGTACTGTATAAACAATTTCTTGTCTCACATGAGGTCAATGCTGATAACACCAAATCATCAGCATGAAAGAAAAATTCAATGTTTAAGCAAACATGCTTGAAATCCCACTACAAAGATACTCTCATGGTGTTTCACACTGAATGAGCCTTTCTTAGACCTATTTATTTTAAGAAGCTCTTTCATGATATTTTTGCATGTTGCCACACAAGAGTCAGATTTTTGGGTCTTGAGAGATCAAATTTTATATGAGTTAGACCTGCAGTGGCATGCAAAAAATGTTCCCTCCAAGCCAGCTTATTTGATAAATAAAGGAAGAATAGAGACTTGTATAAACAGAAACTTTCTTTTTTTATATTAAGTTAAGGAAGAATAGACACTTGTATAAACAGAAACTTTCTTTTCTTTATATTAAGTTAACGTTGTGAAAGACAAAGAAAAGAGGGGCGTGCAACAGCTTGGCCCACACAAAAGATCTTAACTCTAAGATGACTTAATTCCTTAACAAGCTTCCCAGGGCAATTGTTCACACACAGCCGCTGTTAGGAGAGTCACTGTGATGAAAAGTTAAAGTTCTTGACTCATTAGGCCTTTTTCTTATCAATCAGCAGATTGTTATTCAATCATCCAAAAAAGCTGACGTTTAAGGTGGATAAAGACTACCAAAGTGCTAAAGGTTATTTTGGGTGTAACCATTTCCTCAGTTAACGTCATTAGGAAATACTCATTAGTAGAAATAGCACACACAACATTGAGTCATGGAGGAAGTACTACATTCAGATATGTGCTTGTCAGATTGGCAAAAAGAAGAAAATAAGTTAGATAGATAGAATGTTTTGTTTTTAAAAGACATTAATAAAGATTTGTCAGAATCAGATCCAATGGGAATCTCAGTATCACGACTCTTTCTTGTGAGCTGATCTTATTGACTGCATTGATTGATGATACTTTATATTTATAGAAGGCATTTATAGAGTTCATTAGACATTTTGTTAAGGGTTAGCCACAGAGATGTGGAGACATTAAGCATCAAATTTTTATGACCCTCAAGTGTTTTTTCCTTGTTGTTTAATTGTGTTTGATAGGTCTTAAATTAATAATTTAGTGTCAATTTCTTAATATTGGTTATTAATTGTTTCCATAAGGATTAATTATTTGAGGTTTAGTTTCTAAATCATTTCGTGTTTTATTTTCTGTGTATTTGAGTTTATCCACTTTGATCAAGGTTAGTTTCTACTCACCTGGTTCATAGTTTTTAAGTGTTTTTAATTTATTTGCCTTTCTCAAATATTAATCTTTCCTCATGTTACCTGTTCTCATGTTCTATCCCTTTTAGTTAAGCTCTTCTGCATTCAATGTCAGTCTTCACTTTCCCCTCAGTGTTTATGGTTAAGGGCTCTTTACTGGTTCCTTCTGTTATTCTTCCCTTTCTCATTGTCCGTGTGTGATTTTCATCCTCTTTAACTATATTTATTTATTATTCACATTCCTTGTTTCTGTGGATTAATATGCCAGCGACTGCTGCTTGATTCTCTTTGCACCAGTATTTCATGGTTCCACATGCAGGTGGTGCCACTGGGGGATGATCACTTGGCAGTCTCTGACCAAACCTAACCCCAGGCCTGGCTGCATGGTGGGGTCATGTGCTTGCTATTGTCATCATCATAAGGGCTATGAGCCGCTCTTTGTCTGACCCGTTATGCAGGACCTGTTTGCATTGGGAGACACATCCAGGGCATTGCACCCCAAAAAGCATAGCATCTAGCATCTACCTATCCTTGCTTCATTTCATTGGCTTCCTGTTAAATCTGAATAGAATTTAAAATCCTCCTTGTTACATATACTGTAAAGCCTTAAATGGCCAAGCTCCATCTGATATCAGATATCTGATTGTTCCTTATATAGTAGTGGTTCCTAGAATTTCTAAAAATAGAATGGGAGGCAGATTTTTTTGTTACCAGGCTCCTCTCCTGTGGAACCCACCACCAGTTATAGTCCGTGAGGCAGACACCCTGTCTACTTTTAAGACTAGGCTTAAAACGTTTCTTTTTGATAAAGCTTACAGTTAGTTATACTTAGCTATCTCTATAGTTATGCTGCCATAGGCTTAGACTTCTGGAGGTCATAGGGACCCCATTTCATCATTCTTTCTCTGACCGTGACTGGCTGGATGTGCTCTCTTCATCCTCTGACATGGGAGCTGGCTCGGAGCTCGTCTGCCTGGCTGTGTGTTTCCTGGACGGGGCCGCCTTTTACAGCTGCTTTTCGTATCTCTGCTCCTGTCACCTTGAACCCCGGTTGGCCTCGGCAGATGGCCGCTCACACTGAGCCTGGTTCTGCTGGTGGTTCCTTCCTGTTAAAAGGGAGTTTTTCCTCTCCACTGTCGCTACAAGCATGCTTAGTGTGAGGGATTGTATTTGAGTCAATGAGTCAATGCAATCAACTGCTTTTCCTTAGATAGAAAGCTTTGAATTAATTTGACTGTATGATCCGGTTGAACTGTAAAGTACCTTGAGATGACGTGTGTTGTGAATTGGCGCTATGTAAATAAACTGAATTGAATTTAATTGAAACCCCATCACCACTTTATGGTTGTGGGTCAATCAGAGGAGGGTGTGTTGTAACTAAACAGGGAATCACAATTCTCAGCCTCACTGGGAAAGCCTGTGAAGAAAGGCTAGATGACTGTCACACCACTTCAGGAGGAGCAGTGGGGTTTCCATGCTGGCTGTGGAACACTGGACCGGCTCTATAACCTCTGCAGAGTCTAGAGCAGAGGTAACCAATTAAAAATCAACATGGTCCGAACAAAGAAAATCATCAACCAGTAAAGGTTCAGAGACATTTTTAATTATAATCTGTTACTTTAAACAGATTTTAACACTAAAATAAAATGATGTGTTTACATTTTTCCATTTTAAAATCTAAACTGTTTCTTTTTTATGTATAGAACATCAATCGTTCAGTTTGGTATATAGACAATTTCCTGATTCACATATATTATAAAAAACCTGAACTGACCTTTTTATTTTTATTTTTTATGGCTTAATGAGAGCAGTGGGCTTTAGGCTGCCCAGCAAGGCTTTAAACCTGGGTTTGAATGGTGACAAAGTCATTCTCAAGCACATATCAAGGAGCTCATTCGTGAGCCTGGATCGATATTTCTTTTTGATTATAGTCATGGTAGGGAATCCTGCTTCTCAGCAGTAGGTTAAGCCAATAGGTGAAAACTGATGTCTATGATTTTCTTCATCAAACCTGATTGAGCTTAAGGTAATTTGTAAAAAATACATGTGAACATTTAACATAATAAACAAACTAGGCAAAAGTTTCTGCTGTAATACAGATAAATGTAGTTCAACAAAGTACTGACTTGGGGGGAGCTGAAAGTAAAAAAGGCAGTTTGGAGGAAAACTGAATTACATTTTTTTCTGTAACAAATATTGTTAAATAAAACATACTGTATACAACAGTAGTGATAATATAGTGCATAGACTAAACTGTCCTTCAAGGCACAGAGGATCCCATCAATCACTACTACTGTGCTTTCTCCAGGCTGTATTTTCCCTATTTAAGAAACACAGACTCAGACAAGCATTCACACACAAACATTATTCTTTGTGGTGAAAAATACCAGTCTGGCCATCTCCTCTTCCTGTCTCACTTCTTCCAGGGCAGCGAGGTTTAAACTTACCTCTGAATTACAGGGTGTAGCAGAGCCATTTACATCTGAGCTCCACCACCCACATGAACTGGAGACATAGAGTTTACTAACTGTTGCACATCGTTTTCCAGAAGCACATTGTCGAATATGCTTCTTTAGAAACCTCAAGCTAAATGTTGCCTTGCAGATGGAACAGGCATTCTGCATATATGAGCAGCCATTATAGGGAAAATTCTCTTGGATTATGTAAGTGTATATATTTAGGTGCATACTGTGGGTGAACTGGTCAGTGTTTAAGAGGAAAAGGTTTTGTGGATGCATACAAGTCTGGTGCTGCATCCCTTCTGGGGTTGCTAGTTTTAAACTGGGCCTATAAAAAAGACAGTGAATAATGTCTGGTACACAGAAGTCTGGGATGAGGGTTATTAACTAAAGGTCCAAATAAGACATTGTGTGTTTCATGCCGCCCATATTCATTATTTGGTCCATAAATATTTTCCAAATTCATTTTAACACCAAGAGGATGAGAAATAATATGTTTCTTTATCAAAGAAACAACTTGAATCTTGTGTCTTTCACTAATAACATTCCTGTTGTCATGGTTCTCCCCTTTTGGGACTCTGAGTTTTTAGTTTTCAGTTATTAGTTATTCTGTTTTGTTGATCTTTGTTTAATTTCCATTATATTCAAGCAGTCTTTAGTTACTCTCTGTTGCCCCTTGTGCTTGTTTCTGTTCCTTCTAGTTAGTTTCACTCACACCGGCTCCTTATTCAGCTCATTAGTCATGTTCTGTTCCCTTTATATACTCCACCCCTGCAGTCACTCAGTGGTGGTTCCTTGTTGTTGTTTTGTTGTTCCCTCGTCTCTGGCTTCCCATGTGAGTTTTCCCTGATGCTTCCTGGAATTTAGGTTCTTAGTATTTTGGATTTTTGGTTGTCTGCCACTGTTTTTTCATTCAATCTCCATGACCTTTCTCTCCTGGACTCTGCATTTGAGTCCTCAAACAACCTCCATACAAATCATGACACCTGTGTCAGCTTTACAACAAATATCTGCTATTAGATGAATAAAACTTATCAGACACCCCCTCTATTGGTGGTAATTACCGTCTTCCCTCCTTTGTGTTAAGACAAACTTGGATCCTTGCCCAGACCCAGTCTCAATTTATATTGTATATTTTAATTTAATCCAAACCTATTTCTCTTGAATACCATGTTCAGCAGCACCTTACAATAATTTACACAAAATCATATTAAGTACTAGAAACCGACTAGGTAACTAATCAGGAATTAATGGGTAGTTAACCAGTTACTTACTGAGGGGCACCCAGCCCAGCCTTATTTTAGGACTTCTGCTTAGTTACCTGGGAAAAAAAGAGTAACTAAGCAGGAACTAATGGGTAGTTTTAATCTCCTCAAGGGTGCAAAAAAACATTAGTTAATGGTCAGGTAGTGACCTTTATTTTTACTTTATTTTAGGATACATAAAAAAATTAGGTAACAGTAAGGTACTGATTAGGTAAGACATTTTTATTATTATTGTTATGGCCCAAGGCCTTTCTTGAGTCCTTAACATCTGTGTGTAGAGCTTCTAATTGGTGCTGATTGGAAGTGGAGGCATCTGGGGAGACTGACATCAGCTCCATCCTAAGGACCATCAATCTTCCTCACCTGGAGGCCCAAACCAAGCTCCGCTCCAGTCCAAGTCAGATGATCAACCCCAGCTGGGAGCAGATCAGCTCAGACCAGACCAGCCTGTAGGAGCTCAGCTCGTTCTACTCTGCCACCTACATCTCTCTTTCCCTGTCCTCTCCAACCATTTATGTTTTTTGTTAAATAAATCCCACCCTAAGTTATCCCCATGCATGGCTTCCCTTTAATTTGTTGTGGTCCAAGAGCCAGGCCATAAGACTAACTACTTGATACGATGCTTCACTCAACGATGTCCATAAGATTATAGCAAGGAAATAATGTGGCACTCAGTAAAGTTTTTTTTTTTTTGCAGTATCTTTTCACTGTTCTCTTCTTTTAAGTTTAATTTAATCTATCTTTAAAAAGTAAAAACAAGCTAAAGAGAAGCAATAATAGCACCAAGTCATTCCACACAAGATGAGCAAACCTTTGCTGAGAGGAGTGAACCAACCACTGAAGGTCGAAAATAGAAAACAAATTTTTCTCAAGGGAGGTGAGTTGTATTTGCACATATGGTTTTATGTCTGCTTCCACTCCACTTCTCTTATTATGTCCTAGAAAGCTGTAAAGTGACTGAACAATGCTCTATTGTCCAGCACCCAGCTTCCTGCAAGCTCTGAAACCACAGAAGAGGAGTGAAAAAGAAAAACACATGGATCTACTTCATCAGTCTGTCCTCCTTTACCAGATAGAAAACCTTTTTCTCCTTATGTAGAATGATCTTCTCAAATTCCTGAATAACCTTTGTTATGCATGTTTTAATTCAAATGTTTTTGAATATAGCAAGACAAGTATGAGCAGAGGGATAAAAAGCATTGTAATTCTATATTTCTTTTAATCCTTTACAGTAATTACTGTATTAAAAGCAAAGCAACAATATGAAAATGCTGAATATTTCTAAACTGGTTTATAGCTTATATAGGAGTTGGGGTTTGCTGGCTGAACATCTAAATTGTGAGAAAGCAATTTCCTGCAAAGAAACTCCTGGCTGAAACTCCTCATCCTGTTTAACTAGGATCTCCTCTCAGCCTGTTTCCCTGTCTGCTCTGCCCCCATATGTTTTGTTAGGGTGGTCCTTCCTTTAATCCTCACTGGATCTTATTGTAAGCATATCTTAAACAAGCAACATGGACCAAAATGTTTTCCTTACAGTTCTTCACAGAGTCAGCTTTGTTTTTAACAGACAGATTATGCTGCCTGACTTCCTGTTATTTGTTTCTTTTCTCTCTTATAGTTTTTTTTACTCTCCATGCTCATCAGAAACCATCTGATACTTGTCAACAGGAGCAAATCCTCAAAGACTTTTCCCATCAAAGATGTCTGCCTTCATCAACCCCCCCACCCACGGTCATCGCATCTGCTTCTCCTTTTTCTTCTCAGATAGAGCTGTCTTCCTCATCTCCACAATATCTGCTCCTTTATCCTTCATGCCCCTTTTTTAAAAATTTTTACTCGACTCTAAATCAATCCGGGCTCCACTTGCTCTTCTTTTCCACGTGTCACTAGATATCAGTTTCTCCTTGCTGGCTTAAAACCTTGGGATCCGGTTCATCCAGAGGAATGCTGGAACTTTTAAAAGATTATTTCTCAGATTGCAACAGCTGGCGCTGGCATTAACTCTTCCCTCAGCAAGTTTAAGAGAAACTGCAGACTGGATGAAACCTAATCCTAGAAATCCTGAGGATGTGAAGAGTTTTTCTTTTTTTTTCCTGAATGAGAATACAGTTTCAAATAAGTTTCTGACTGATTAAAGTTTTGTAGATGGCAAACATCTGCCCTTTTACAAGTGATATATGGTTCAGTTCATTAATGCAGTTCGTTAGAGGTTTAAATTTATCGCAGAACAACTGAAAATAATGCATCTGAAAATCTTTGAGTCAAAAATATGAATTTGAATGTTATGCCTAACAGAGCATCTTGCAAAAGTATCTATTCCCCAGTGAACTTTTGTTTTAAACGTTGTCATGTTACATCCTAGAATCCTATGTTATAGATCAGCAAAATGCAAGTAATCTTTATTTTAGAATGAAATAAAAATGATATCTGGAAGCAGCATCATGTTGTGAGGATGAGTTTCAGGAGAGATTAAGGGGGAAGCTGGTCAGAGATGGAAAAAAACCCAAAACATTAGAGGCATTAAAAGGCTCAAAAGAAACAATTGACTTATACATTGACCCAATGCTATGAGCAGAAGTTTAATTTTCTACATGTGCAAAGCCTGCACATATATTTCCCAAAAGATTCGCATCTATGACTAAAACAACTGTTAATAAAAAATGTATGCATTGATGACAGAATTTGTTAATGTCAAAATCAATAAAGATGAAAAAAAAAAATAAGATTTGTATTTTTTCCTTGTTGTCAGGTCCTACATATATGTGACATCAAGTGTTTTATCACTGAGATTACAGGTATAGACATTAAAAATGCAACCACAAATTATACATTTTAGAGTATAAATGATCATTTTAAAGGGATGAATCACAAACGTTTCAGTAAAAATCTACCCCAGATGAAGCTACAGTATTGCTCTCCTTACCTGTTGTCAGTAATGGACATAAAAGTTTTTCAGCAACCAGCATCAAATGATCGGTAGAAGAAGAGGACAAAAATAGAACTATCGATTAAACATTATATTGTGCATGCATAAAAAAAAACAACACATTAGCAAAGATATAATGTTCAGTCTATGGATCTGTATTTGCTTTCTTCTTGTTTAATGCTGGTCAGTGGAGAACCTTAGGTGTATCTCTGCCACAGAGTGCTCAGGAGTGGTACACCTTCATCAGGGCTTGAATATTTGTAGCTGCTAAATTCTGACTTGTAATCATAAATATATGATCCATACCTGTTTATTTGCAATTCCTACTTCTGATACGTACTCATGGTTTTGTGATCTGTACTTGTACATTTGTGAACTGTATTCACAAATTTGTGATTCATATGAATCACTTTTATGATTCGTAATCATAAAATTGTGATTCATTTTGTAAATTTGCGATGCTTACATGTAAATTATAATTTATACTTTTAAACTTGTATTCTAACTGTTTATAGATCTAATGTGACATGTATGCAGGATTGACTTCAAGCAAATACAAATCTAAAATTTCTTCACATTTACCGACTTACAAATTCAATCAACTACAAATATATATATATATTTTTTTACAGTTATCTTACCCCATATAACTAATTGCAAAAATGTAATTCTACAAACTACTGAATGCATGTCACTCTTTTCAAATTTTGTTTGTAATAAATAAAAGCTAAATGTTCTCTTAAAAATAAACTACATATTGTGGTTGTAGTGCAAATGGGAAATAAATAAATTGGTATGAACACTTTGCACAACTTCGCACCATTGCACGTTTTAAAGCTACAGTGTGTAATTTTCAGCGACATCTAACGTCCAGACTGCAGACCGCAGCAACATGAACATCTCCCCCCCACCGCTTCTCCCCCCCAACAGTACGGCGAGCGTTACGGGACAAAATGTCTTCCACGACGTCCGCATCACCTACCTTCTCAAGTGATGAGGTTTGTTTACATAGATAATTTTACAGATAGTATTTCATTAGTCTGTGTGTTCAGTACCGTCTCAGTTCATCTCTCTCAACTTGCCGTAGTTACTTTCGAGCGTAATGGGCGATCTCGCAATAAAGCATGTTTGGAAAAAATTTTCTTGTTAAAAAAAAAAAAAGAAAGAAAGAAAACAAATGATCCCCTTTGTAATACTGGGGATATCATGTTTAAAGAGCAGGGTGGAGGTCAGGGAATATGTCTGGTGATTGATTAAAGAGTTCACTTCATTCCAAGAGAAGATCCTAAGTTTGGATACCAGGAAAGTTTTCACACTAAACAAATGGACAAGAGGAAGAAAAAAAAACAACAGACAAACAATACCCATATTTAGATTAGATCAGAAACACAACCACACACAGTCAGAGCAGTGTGGGAAGACTCACAGTGGTTTATTATTGAAGGCCTCAGTCTAACATGAGAATGTGATTCTTCACATTGTCTCATTCCATGACTTCAGATTAAAATGTTATGGTGCTGAAAGAATACACGTGTTTAGATTTTGTACACTGAAAAAAATTATTTTGGAAGGCATCAAATTCTAATTTACTTTAAGTTTAATCAAAACATTTTCAGTTAAATTGTAAACATCTATATTAGTTTGTAAATGTAACGTCCCATAATGGCCTAATTCTCATCACCTTAAATGCTATCCTTGATAACAAACCTACACCCTTTTTTTCTTTTCACTTAACAGCATATGTTGGTTTTGTCGAGAGAGAATAATGTGGATAAATTGCGCACTATTGTTAAACATTTAAACTATGCAAAAGTTGACAAGTCTCAATTGCAGTTGAGAAAGTTTCAACAAGAACTGAACTAATGCTGAAGTTAATTCCTGCTAGCCAATGCTAATGAAAAATAGCTTAATCCACAATTGATGAATCAAACTTCCTGTTAATAAGGCTAGAATTGAGGAAAATCTGGATTTTTTCCCCCCACTCTACTTCTTAGACCATAGCTTAGGTTGACATGTATTCATCACTTCTTAGTTCTTAGATGTGTGCTTATAACTAATAAAATAGCTGACTGTGTAAAACTACCAGCTGTCACCATTTAGTTTCTTATGGTTTCATTGATTGTTATGAAACAAGCATTTTCACAGCTTGAGTTTCATTGCCCTTTAGATTAAGGTCACCTCCTAAAGTGGATGACTGACATAAAAGCTAATTTCTGAAGGTAATGTGCATCATCTGTTGTTTTAATTATGAAATATAAGGGAGAAAAAAAGATCAATCAGTTGGATTACTTAGGAAAAAATCGCATATAAGATTTTTAAGCCATATCATCCAACCCTAATCTTAAGGGTTAAGGTTTACATGCCACTTTCTTTGCATAGATTTATAAGGCATGTTACTATTTCTGTGGAATTTTCAGTCTAAGTTCCAAAGACATTGTCCAAAAAGACAGATACATTTGTTCTCCCTCCCTTCAAATAATTCTAAAGGCACCTTTAGGAAGAGTACTTTCCAATCGAGGAATTTTTATTACATGCTTTTAATTTGTAGATTATGTAATTTCATTTAAGAAATAAACTACAAATTAGCAAATATTTTCCATTTTGTGTAAACTATGTCTGTTATTGTCTGTGGGTTATTTTCTAGACGAACGTGCAGACAAAATTATGACTAAAAAACTGACTGAAAATAGCAAAAGGCAGAGATTTATAGACATGAAGCTTCGGCAAAGAATGTGCTACAGAAAAAAGGTGGAAAATAATCCAGAAATTAACAATGAGAACCTGTGACCCTATAGGATGGAGGAAGAGATGAGAAGACTAATTAACAAAGATGTAGTTGAAACTAAAATCTGAGGAAAAGATGGTAATAAACTAAAATATTCTGTGAACAGAGCACAAGTAATAGGTGATAACATACTGTATGCCTTGATACCAATATTAAACATCGTGAATGAAAGCATAAAAATTAAAACAGGAAAAACCCATGAACCCCAAAACTTGTGGAGTACAATAAGGTCTCATATGAAATGTTAAATATTAATTTTGTATCAGTTTTTTAACTATTGCATTTTATTCCTCTATGCTGACACTTCAGTCCTTCTAATATGCACAATATTCCATTTATCACACTTGATATGCAAACTTGGCCTTCAGTAAAATGCAGTCACTGCTCACTGACACTTTATTAGGTATTAGGTCCACCCACTAACCTCTCCTCCCTCCCTCTCTTCCTCCTCCTCTCTACTTCCATCCTCTTCCAGTTTGCCAGCAGCAGCAGAGTTGCTCCACTGCGTCTCACTGCAAGTTTCAGATCTGATCGGAAACTTACGTTGCAGTCTGGAAACACAGCAGGATGAAAAAAAAAACAGGTGGGGAAGTGAACATCATGTGGAGATTGGCGCTCTCAGTTATTTAAAGGTAGGACTGAACAGAAAGTGATTGTAATGCATCTGCATGAGAGACCTGGGGGAAGCTACAGGATGTTTTGCAGGCAAACTTGTCTCTCTCTGTAAAGGACTCTTGAATCAATCTGTATTTGCAGCAGAGCAATGAAAAAACTAAGAGCTAAGTCCAAACTGGTCTCTTAGAAAGTTATGTAAAAGTAGACATAATTTTAGACTCAAACAGTTTAAACCCCTCTATGCTGAACCTCATTCAGACAACATCATGAAACTAACCGACAGTGAATATAAATAGCATCCTGACTATGCTGCAATTTGGCTCTTATGTCGTCTGGTTTGAGTGTTACAATGCAAGCCGTTTACTTTGGGAACTTAACCTAACTGTGATTCTTGTTTTAAATATTGCAAGTAGTACTGGTTATATTGCAAGATGAGACATGGTGAAACTGAATGGTTTTGAGTGGCTCTGAAACAGAACCTTACCCTATAGAATAATGCTGTTTGACATAAACGTCTAAAATTAGTAGTTCACTTTTCTCCAAGAAAACTGCAAAAACAAAATGTCCAAGATCATAGAAATGAAAGTTTCTTAGACCTTTAACCAACTGGTCAGTCAATGTTTATGCTTAAACACTATTGTTACTATTTTCAAACCAATACCTTTATAAAACTGGCCACTATGGCATCAGTGAACTCAAGTGGACTCCTGTTAGTGTTGTGTGGATCTTTATAGAGTCCTGGAAATTAATTATGGCTGAAGCTGGAGAACAAATTGCAGTAAAAGAAAAGCCACTGAAGGTGCAGCGGGTAAACAGAGGTCACAATAAAACTTAGAATTAATATAGAATGACTAAACGCAGAGAAAATGGTAAAACCACAAGAAATACCTACATTCTTGATATTGTAAATAAACCAAGAGACCTTAAATCCAACTCACAACCTTAAATGACATCTGTGAAATTTAAAGTATTCATCAGAGCATTAGGTTTAACACCTCACAGCAAGTATCTGGTTATACATCCTGGCCGAGGTGTCTCCATATTCATTTGGCCTGAACTCTGACTGACTTTGCTTGCATGGATGTCTGTCTTGTAAGTTGCTCTCTGATGAACTCTGACCTGTTGAATGTGTTCACCATTTCTCCCCTACTGACAGTAGATGATAGACCCCATCTGATTTCCTTTACTGAATTCGGTCTAGTGCATTGATACCAAAAGTTTGGGTCGTAACGGTCCTCTCTTAACCAGTATGGGGTCATGAGATCCACCACTGACATTAAACTAAACATTAATGTTGAAACGTTTAAAGAGAAAAGCATCACTAAAACATGGTCAAAAGCAATCTTTGTTGTTGGTGCTGTCTGTAATAGTATTGCACTTCTCTTTATTTCATTTTATTGAAAACTTTGTATACTCTATCAATAGTGTGGTAACTTTTTGTGAGTCAGAAACAGAAATGGTGAGAAACCTCTGCCTTTTTCAAACTTATCTAGATATATTGTAAAAGGCTGTTGTACAGTAACGGGACCTAATTAAAAATACTGAGGAATACCTGATGAGGAATCATTGCTTCCCTTATCCTCTTTGCACAGAGAAATTCATCCTTCCAGGGCTCATCGCGTAGGTTTTCCTAAAAGTTGGTCTCAATATTGACACGATCATAGAAGACAGCTGATTTTTTTTTCGGATCACCAAATGTCAAGGTTTGGTGAAGGTTTTTAAAGACCCAAATATAGACTTGAGTAGGCAGAGATGAGTTTTGATGATTTAATTAAGAGGCCAAGGCAACAAGGGCAAAAATCCAAAAATACAGAAAAGCAAAACCAGGAGATGCCAGGGAGAATCACACAATGGCAGCAGAGTAACAACAAAACAACAAGAAACCAGCAATGAGGAACTGCAGAGGTGGTGTACAGAACAAAGGAAGGAGCTAATGAGATGAATATGCAGCAGGTGTGAATAGAACGAACTAGAAGGGAGCAAAAAGGAAAGGAAAAGGGCAATAGAAGGCAACGGAGAGTAACTCAAGAATACAATACAACTAGAAAACAACTATAAAGTCACAAATAACAAAAGAAACTAAAAATAAACCTACACAGAGGGCAGAACCCTGACACCAAAATGTAATGTTTTGGATAAATGTTCCACTTAAAGACCTGATAATTTTAATTTCACTCATAAATTATGTTTACTGATATAACCACCAGGTTGTTTTATTGAAAATCACCTGATGTTTTATAGAGCTCATGATGCTTTGGAGCTCATCAAATTTTACTTCATTTTTTTTTATGGCAAAACGAAGATATTCCCCAAAACTTGTCACATGAAGTGAAATGGGTATATGCACTATATTTCTATAAGTTTAATTTCAAAGAAAAGTGTTAAACCTTAACATTTGATTGGGCAAGATAAAATTTGAACCATGTGAAATTTACACAGTGTGTTGTCCTTAATGTGAATAAAAAAAGAGCCTTTAAAATAAACCCCATGAAGGCTGATTTTATCAGAAAAGCAAGCATAGCTGAAAGGTCCATTCAGTCTTTTACCTTTGAGTCCAAAGCCATTTTTTGCAGTGCTTTATGTTAAGTATACTGTAATCATTCAATGCATGGCTTTGTTTAAAATGGTGGAATTTGCAGCCTTCTTTTGAAGAACCGGGTTTATGTTTCATTAGCTGTCGCTCTGTTTGCTAGGTGGAAGTTTAGAGGTGCTCTTCGTACGACCAGGCTTTTGAAAGGACCGAGACATATTTGCACTTCACTCTGGTTTGAACTTTCTTCCCCTATGGTTTGGTGACCAACCTCCTCATGCATTCAAAAAGAGAATTTATGAAACCACTGAAAGACTGCAAGGCTATAGGTCTGCCTGTAAACACCCACATGTTTGTTTTTCTTCATTGTTCAGCTCTGCTTTTTTCAGTTTTTTAATATTAATCCTCCTGAGTTCTTAACCTGAATGTTTTTTGACAAACTATTATGTTGACTCAGCAGACCCACAAGGAAAGAGTGAGTGTGAGGAAATAGGAAGTTCATTAACAGTACAAGTTCCCATCTTATCAAACATGTCATCTCACGTTTCTCTGCACCGTGCAGCATGAAACAGGTGTTATGAGCCAAAGCTTCTGATAGAAACCTGACTTTGAACATTTTTAACATGTACAGCACCTTGAAAATAACTTAAAGCTCTGAATTTGTCTGATATTTTGTCAAAATCCAACAATAAACTATAGAGCATTTTATTAGGATCTTACCTCAATTTTGACATTTCTTGAGTAAAAAACATCCTGCGGTGGAAATGGTTCAACTTCCAGCAGAACTATAATCCAATAATCCAGTCAAAGTCCAGATCTGAATCCATCTGAAAATCTTAAACTCAAACACTGTTGTTCAAAGATACTCTCCATCCAATCTGGCTGTAAAAAAAGCAAAATGTAAAATGCCTGAATCTGCAAGGCTGGTAGAGATATTTGTGTATATCCTGTGTGGAACTCTATATTAAGTATTTTTTTATAAACCTGGGTCAGCCTATAATACCACATTGCCACATCGTAGCTGCAGATTCCTATAAACAGAGGATTTTTTTTTTCTTTTTAACACAGTCAGGGCATATTGACACCATCCACAGCTTGTTGGTTCTCTGTACTCCCAGCACCAGAGGCATCCTCCCAGGTAGAGGAAACAGGATTGAAGCTGGCCAACAGAAACAATGACCTGTGACTGAGACGCAGCCAGGGCAAACCATCTGATATCTGCAGAGCTCTGTCCTGCTGGTTCTAGTTCTCTAGTAACGGATGTTTGCCTAAAGAAGTAAATCTTGCAGCAGAGAAGCACAGAGAGGGGTAGCATGCTTGACATTTTTTTCTGAAAGAAATAAAGCACGACAAGATTGATCAAGGCAACAGATAAAAATAAAAAGAAGGGAAGTAAAAATATGCAGAACTACAGGGTGGTAAAATGTGTTTCTCGTCAGCGGGCTTAGATCCTTTATTTGATGGCTTGAATAGATGCAGTGAAGGCTCTTCTCTCCAATGAAGGCCATTCCCAGCATGGACTCCAGCGTTCGTGTCTGCACTAAGTTGGACAGCTTATGTAAAACACATTGGTTCACGGGATCCCTGCAGGTATAGTTTGGAAATAAACAGAATTTTTTTAACAGACCTTTATGTCTTTCTGTGTGTTTCTAACAAGGGACAAGTCGAGGAAAAGAGTTCCCATAGTGAATTTACGTGCTTGTATTACAGTTTATGGTAAGTTTTACTGCTTCCAAAAGGACCAGGGAACGAGAAAATTACATAGAAAGCTAAAATTAGAGTTAAGGAATTTGGAATGGAGATTTAAGAGCGTAAACTTGTCAATTAAGTTGTTAAAATATGTGAATTACAATGCAGCTTAAAATGGATTTAATTGGAGGTAGAGAACTTTCTTTCTTTATATTCCTGTGATCTTGTTGGAAAGTAAACAAATCCTCAGAGAGGTGGAAGTTTACAAGCCAGTCAGACGTCATTTTCTTCTGTAGGCTTTTTAAATTGATTTTAAGTGAAAATGTTCCCACCTATAGGAGAGAATGCAATTCTGTAAAAGAGGTTGTTGTTAGATAAAGTGTGTTTATCTTTTCCCAGCCCAAAAATGTCAAGTTTAAATGGATTCACTTGACGCTGCGGTATGGTTTGTGTCTGCAGTAGGTTGTGTCAATCCCCCAGCTCAGCTTGAACTCATCATTCCGATACAGTTTAAATAAGAACATGTTATGATTCTATGCTTTCCGAGCCTCATACCTCAGCTGATCTGCTATAGGTGGAGGCTGCAGATAATATCCATCCTACTGTAAACACTAACTTATCTTCTTTTGTACAAATATGTTTTGTTTTTAATTCTCAAATAGCTTAAATGTTAACATCAAGGTTTTTGCTCCCTTTTTTCTCAAATCAACGTATAAAATGGACACCTCAGTCATTCAGAAGTAGGAAGTTATTTAAATGACCAATTAACTTCCTCTAACATCCATTGTTTCTATGATGATTTCATCATGTGAGTACAGTTTAAGCACGTATTTGAAGCAGGTAAACAAATAACCTCCACCAATGAATTACTTTTTATATTTATAATATAGACTTCTAAGTATTTATTAGGAAGGTCGTGTTTATTTAAACCTCTTTCTTGCATGCTCTGACCTGATATAATACTGATAGGCATGCCACACAGCTTGGTCTGATCAGAAATAAACCTATTCAGTATGCCGTGAGGTGAAACAATGATGATTTACGAACCTCCAAACTCTTCTGGTGTAAAGTCAACAGCAGCTAAATTGTAAAACCTAAAAACTTTAACGAACAGAAAATTTTAACTAATAAAAATGGTGAAAAAAGGTGACAGGTGAAAAATTCACCCTTCAACCCTTTTAGACAAGAGCTTTATATCTGAAGATTAACTCTTCTACTAAGTGTTTCTAAGACTTCCATTCTTTGGAGTTAGCTGAGGGAAACTCTTCATATGGTTCCAAATCTGGCTTTTTATTGAGTTCACGGTGGAAAGACAAACTGTAGAGGTGGTGATTAGGGACTGCCCTTTTTAAAGTATTTGGCATGTTTGGTCGAATTCCTTTCTTAATCATTCTTAATTTCTCTGCACCGCCACACTTTTACCAGTTAAAGATTAAAGCTTTTTGTAATTCAAATTTTATTGATTTCTTGCATATTGTCAAATAAAGTACAAACATGAACAGTAATGAACAGAAAAAAGCAAAAGTCAAAGAACATTTGCTCCAAAATGTTAAGCCTTCCTGTTATGTCCTTAATGTTTTACTCTCTCCACCTCTATCTCAAGGCTTAACTGCAGACATTTTTGCTTAAAACATTTTCACTGTAAATAAATTCTTACACCTCTTTTTTTCCCAAGATTTCACGTTCAAACATCTTTGATTTTGACGATTGATTTTAAACAGAGTTAACCATCAGAGTTATCAGAATTGTTTCCTTGTGGCAAATTTATGTTCAATGCTTGTTGCAGTGTAACACATGTAGAACAAAGACAAGGTGAGCACATGTAATGGAAGAGGAGTGCTTGCAATTCCTCCTGTACCAATGCCATACCTTTTAAAATGTCAATAGCTGATATTTAGAATTGGGTAGGGGTATCCCTTAAACAGTTGAACAAGATATTAACTCTTAAGTCATGCTACAGGAAATAATGGTTGTTATATCAGAGTTTAAAGATTGAACAGGCAGTATCTCCGGCTTGTAAACACAAGCAGCCTGAGACGCTAATCCACCTCTGTATCCTGTAGAGATCACATGTAGGGAGCTTAGAGCTGTTTCCTCACTTTGAATTAATTTCTCCTGAGAGGCAGAGAAGGTTGTCGAGAAATAACAAAAAACATTGCTTTCAGGTTGTAGAACAAGAAAAATGGAGAGATTATGGTGGGTCACTACAGTTATAAGTTTAAATGTATTGCCTCATAACTTTGATTCATGCAGTAATTGTTATATGTTGACCATCTTTCTGATTACTTGAAAACATAACTGTAAAACATATAATTTTGTGAAAGCTGACAAGATACTGAACATCTTCAGAGTTACTTCAACACAGTGGTGGACTCAATAGCAGTACTTGTGAGAAAATGTTGATACTCATAGTCAAATCTTACTCAACTATAAAAGTTACACAGTCAAATGTCTACTCAAGTTAAAGTATTAAAGTACTCACTTTTTAATATACCTAAGTATTCAAAAGCACACATTTAATTTTCTGATATTAGTATATTTCTGTCTAATGTTCAGAGTAATTTTAAACAACCTTGTAACTTTCAGAAACCACCTGCTACATATTCTATACCCTTTGTAAAGTACTTCAGCGTGGAAATTACACAAAAAATAAGGAGTGATATTTTGATAATTATCAACATTTTTATTATCATAAATAATAATGTAATTTCCCTCTGGGATTATTTAAGTATGTCTGATTCTGATTCTGATTTTGTTATTATTATTAACATGAAAATATAAATTCTCCTCACACTTTCACAAAGGAATATAGGTTTAAGATTGAATATATTACCAAAAAGAAACAACAACTTTGCTTTTAGACTTGTCCCACTAAACAACTTGGACACATTGTAAAATCTAAAGCATTAATAATATGTATAAACTACAAATGATATCTGCCCTGAGTTTCTTACATTTGTGGAATGCCATACAAATGTCTAAAACAGTGGTGTCCGAATTCAATCCTATGGGCTGATATGTTTTAGTTTTAACAGTGGATTAAAAAGCCAAGCTGACCCAAAAAGGAACAAGGAACTAGCATCTTCCTAGAAATGTAGTGGAGTAGAAAGTACAATATTTGACTTTGAAATGTAGTGGAGTAAAAGTTATAAGTACCCTAAAAAAAATTACTTCAGTAAAGTAAAGATACTTAAACACCACAGCTTAAACAACAAGAACTCTGTCGAGTTTGATAATCAGCTTCTGTCTGACCTACAGCTAAATAGCAGCAGTCAGAGTAAAAGTTTTCTAATGTTTTCATGTTTGCCTGAATGCTTCTCGGCTTTGGTCTGATAAACCACTGACTTCTCTCTCCCCTTTTCTCTCTCTGGCCTTTAGCCGTCCTAATGTGCACTAAATGAAAACAGAGACCCCCCGCCACCACCTGGAAAACACTGAAGGACTAAGTGGATTGAAGAAGGCAGCCGCCGAGTGAGGTAGTCGGGGTGGGGAGGGGAGACGCAGAGAGGATTAGGAGCTAATCCAGTCCAACGAACAATCCTTGCAGAGCTTTATCGTTCTTGCAGGACAACGCAGACAAAACAGTTCACGGATTTATACGCTGAAACAACGTGTCCATCTTCTTTTACCTCTGCTGTGACAGTCTTAATTTGGAAAGAGCTTCAATCTTTGCTGCAGAGGAACCAGTGGACTAAGAACAAAAGAGACAGGATGTCCTGTGGACTTTATGGTGCCACACAAAGAGATGAACCTTTAGTAGAAGGAGGAGCACATGACTGTGGACCTCTGCTTTTTCACCTCGGCCTGATGGAAAGACACTAAACGTCTGTTTGGAATTTGTGATCAGGCCTCATTTACAGTAAGAAGATTACTTTTTGTTTTTTTGGTGGGAATTTGAATTTGAATATTGTATTTACTCAAAGAAAGAAGAACAATGCATAAAGAATTTGAAGGATAATACAATAAGGTAGGAGACAAAATTGTGTTCTACTACATAAGGTCCCCCCATAAAATCATCCAGTCTGTTTTACTTCCTCCTTAGAGTTGGTTAAATGAAAGCAAATATGCTGGCAGTGTCCTTAAGATGGAGTTTAACCACACGTAACTTTCATAGCTTTTGGGTAAAAGCCTGAGCACATTCTGGCTTTACAGTATAAGGTTTCTTTTGGAAGGGATCCTCTTTAGGTGGTAAGTTTCAGCTAAGGTCAGTGCAATTCCCCTGTGTCTAAAACATTTAAAATTAAGAATAAACATGTCTTTTTCTTATTACTTTCATCACACAGCAGCTTTCAGTGTATGTAGACATGCGGTTAGATCGTGTATGTCTGGGCAGCCATCCACTGAACCAAATATACCCAGTGCCCAGTCAGACCAGAACTGTCCAACCGCACGGACTGTGGTAACCAGAGGAAACCCAATGTGGCCTTGTAATTTCTTCTCTTTGTTATTTTGAGGTGACTGAAAGCTGCTGCTGTGCATAGAAGGGAGCTTGGTTGTTTGGGAAAGATGTGGGAAAGAATAAAGGATATAAACAGATATAAGTGGCTGTGCTGGCATCCCATGGCGTCGATCATAAAGAGAAGCAGTGGGTAGTGCTGGATGTATGAAGAACTGATTTTATACTGAACAGCTGCACATTTATGCTTTCTTTCCTTGACTAATTTAATTTTTCTCTCTGGTTTTACAGCGAACCCAAAGTTGGATTTTAAACTTCACTGACATGAAATTAAAGTCCACACATTATCAATCATTTTAAAGGAAAATTAAACAACTTTTCTTCCACCATGAGTCTGGGAAAACTGCCAGGGATTAAAGGTCTTGTGCCCGGATCTCAGGGGAAACGTCGCTTCAAGAGTGATCTCTCAGTGGACATGATTAGCCCCCCGCTTGGGGACTTCCGACACACCATGCATGTGGGCCGCGGAGGAGACGTTTTTGGTGACACTTCCTTCCTGAGCAACTATGGAGGCATCCGGGAGCCTGGAAGTCCGGACTCAGCGAGCAGCTCCAAGTCAACCGGCTTCTTCACACGTACCTTTCGCCATGTGCGGAGGACCTCTGGGCCTCAGCCTCGAGGAGGTTCCCGAGATTTGTCATCCCCTCCTCCGGACATCTCACCCATCATTAAAAATGCCATCTCTTTGCCTCAGCTCAACATAGATTCTGTCAATGGTTGCAGACAGAGGGCACTGTTCCCCAACTCCATGAGCTCAGCAGATGACTCCTTCTGCACATATGGTGAGATAAGACAGATAATCAGAGCCAGCATGGGATCGGTGTTAAGGATCTTAGGGGGGGAGATTATCTCCATTAAAAGTGAGCAGATATACTGTTATGGTTGAGATCAAACTCAAACATAATAGTTTCATTAGATGATGAAGCATGTTTTTTAGTGCCAGATTATTTCATCATAAATGAATCAGGTATTTTAAAGAACATGACTGACCCTCTTATGAATGAAGCTGTCAGATCAGGGCAGACCAGAATTGTTTTGGTATGAGGGTTAGGTCAGTGTCAGCTTTCAGCAGGACTTTTGTTGTTTCCTTCTAAATGTGGGCGTCGTGTTCATTTCAGAGGTGAGACTTGAGTCACATTAATTTGCTTAAGTCATATTTCAATAATTCTATGTCTTTAAACTTTACTTAAAAATATTCAGGGATTTGTGACCTAACTTGGACTTTTACCCTTTTTTGGCTCTATATTTCTCATAACTCATCCAAAATAGTCAGGTTATGCTGAGCTGTTTTCTATAGTTATGCTGCTATAGCCTTGGGCTACTTGAAGACACTGGGTTCACTTTTCATCTTTCTGATTCATTCTGTATTTATTTCTATCATTCTGCAATATTTGTTAGTTCTATTCATAATTTGATTTTTTTCAATACCTTTTCTTTTCATAGTAGCTTTTGTTGTTTGACTGTGACACCATCCTGGTAAGAAATATTAGTTGGGCTACTATCAACACCATCAACACCTTTTTTCATACTGTAGATGTTGGAGTTGGGCCTATGTTTTTCAGTGTCATCCTGTTTCTTTTACGGTTGCTAAGGATTGTGTTCTCTTTCATCTTTTGATATGGGAACTGGCTTGGAGCTGGTCTGTTTGGCTCTGTCTTTCCTGAATTTGGCCACCTGTGGACCTAGTAAACAGTTACCTTTTACATATCTACTTCTTTTTGTATATCTGCTTCTCTCTCCTTGAACCCCCCAGTCGGCAGAAGGCCGATAACACTGAACATGGTTCTAATGGAGGTTTCTTCCTTTTAAGAAGGATTTTTTTCCCCCTTTCCACTGTCACTGCATGCATGCTGGGGGATTTCTGAAGAGTCAAGTACAAATGCAAGCTAATATCTTCCTAGCAAGCTTATCTGGGAGATGCGTGTCCTGCAAGTTACTGACTTGATGCAATCAGCTGGTGTTCCTTGTTAGACACTTTTAACCAATCTGAATGTAGGCTACTGTCTCTTTAAAAGTGCCTTGAGAGGACATGTGTCATTCATGCGCACTATATAATCATATTCAAATAAATTTTACGCTGAAGACTCAGGACATGAATTGGACTTAAATCTGAAATGGAAAGACTTGATATTTTCAAAATTCAAAACATCTAGTATTTAAACAGTGCAGACCATTAATGCATTGCTCTCATCACATATTAACAAACGCTGATTGTCTCTCTTTTTACAGCTGCAGCACTGCCCATCAAATGAATCAGATACAAAAAAAAATAAAAATAAAATAAAAAGCTCCTAAGAATAATTTATTTGTGGTATGTGAGGTTAAAAGCGCTGAGCAAAAAATGCTAAATGTCAAACATGCAAAAAAAAGACTGTCATAGACAGAGACTGAACAACTTCTAAATGTTGGAAGTTAGAGAAAGAACTTCAGGTGGTACTTTTGTTTAATCAATTAATTGACTTCAGGTAACTTTGCCTTATTAACAAATGTTCTTTAAAAAAGGAGACATAGTAAATCGTTCACGTTTACTGAAATTTGAAGTTTCAGACTTAGGACTTGGCTGAAGATGTACCTCTCTTCACTTAAAACTTGACCTTGAATTGACTTCCTTTGCTTAAGACTTGACCAGTGACTTGGAGATACAGATTGAAGACTAACTAAAGACTTCCAAAAAAAGGGACTTAGTTCCACCTCTGTTTCCTTCAGCAGTCGGTTGTTGATTTAAAATGGAGCACCATCAATGATTTATATATTGTGCCACTTATAAAGGCAGTTTAGAAAAAATGGTAGACACAAAGCAAATTTACCATACCTCAGTAATATATGGTACCATTACAGTACGGTCTGTACCAACCTTTGTACTACGTTTTGTTCCTGGTGCAGCTGGTACTATAAAAGTCAGGATAACTAAACAGAGAAAGACAAAACCTCTCTTTATTTTTACATCTTTTCCTCATGTTCCTCCGAGGCAACCAGCAAACACCTGAACCTCTTCTGAATCATCTGGAATCACCCTGGCAACACCTTTACACAATTATGCTTACAAACACAAACACCCACGGCTCATCTGCTGAGCAGAACAAAACTTACCGGGTATTTCCTGTCATTTGTTGTGTTTGTGTGTCAACCTGAGAGAATGAGCCCAAACCCACCATTTGTTGCATCTGCTCACCAGTCAGAACGCGTCAGACAGCTGTATGTCAGAAATGGAAAATCCCCTTGCCCCTGTCATTGTTTCTTATCCAATCCAAAAGGAATTTGCCAAGTCAAAGGGGTTTTCACTTTGCCTCCAGAGGCAGAGAACTTGGGGATGGTTGGACTTTTTTAATGGTTACTGGTTTTCATTTACACTCATTTTTATCCTTATTAAACTGTGTATATGTCTATATACTATGTAAAAGCAGTTATATGTATCTCGCTTTCCCTGGCAATTTGTGGTTTTCTTCATCTGCATCTGCAATTGTTTCTTGAAAGAAGCTATAGAAAACCTCTGAAGCCTTGGTCTATACCGCCACCTTTTGGTGAAACAGCTGCATAGCTATACAGCAAACTTAAAAAAAAAAAAGATTTTGGCAAATTACAGCAAATGTCTAGAAATATTTGCTTTACCAGTTTAACAATATTTCATCCTATCATATATAACATCATATAATACTATAGGATTATAGAACCAAAGTCACATTTACTTTCTAGTTTCCTCTTATTTCTGAGATCATGCTTTACATATCCCCTTTTTAAAGGTAAACCCTGGTTTACCATAGTTCAATTACACTAAACATCAACTCTGCTAACATCTAAATATTATCACAAGGTAAGATATTGTTTTCCACCCAGCTTGTACAAACTTAAGCAAGTAACTCTCCTACCAGAGCTGATCCTCCTGCTGCTACATTCATATTAATGGGTTTAAGACAGCACATTTACAGTTACACCATCATGTAATTATTATTTGTGTGATAAGTAATGTTTGATAACTCTTAAAAAATAGTTTATTACCAATATAGTATTAAAGTAATAGTAAGAATTACTTGGTAATATGTACAAGAGGGGACTTCCCTTTTAAACTATGGAATTGGATATAAAAAGAGGAAGAGGGAAAAAGAGAGAGCAAGCCAGGAACCAAATTTGTAAATCCCCATCTTGTCCGAATACCTTATGAATGGGCAAATGATCATTTTTCATGTTATTTAAGCCTTTCAAAGTCAATTATAGGCATATGATAAATATTGTTTATTTGTTGTTTTCTTCCAACCTGGAAAGCCGCCTCTCCTGTGTGTTTGCCGCCCCATTTCGGTGTGTTGCTGCATCACACTGCTTCTGGTAATTAGTGTCTTCATGAAGGCTAAAGTCTGAGACCTCTTTTAGCCGAAAAACGCATCTCAAATGGCCTAGACATTGGTTGAAAAAAGCAGCAGTTTGTTTCACTGTGCAGATTAGGTGCTGAAAGTTTGTCTTCAATTTGAGCAAAAATTATAACAGCTGCCATCTGATGAGGCTTTAGTCACATCATCCACTTTATCTCCTCAATCATCTGTCAAATCAATACCACATTTTTTCCATGTCTCTAATCGAGAGACTGGTTTGAACTGCAGCTAACATGAAACCTTACTTTACATAATAATTAGCTTTAGTGGAACAGAAACATCGGCCAATAGCTTGAACATAAATATGACAAACAAATGGGATTTAGACCATCCTAGAGGTTCTTTCTTTAACCTTTCCAATATTATGTTCAAGCCTCCAGAAACAACATTGTGCTCAACTATGTTAAATGCAGCATGGAAATCATTAGTCCATGATGATAAATATGAACACAGGCCAAATCTCTGAGGCTCTGGGAATTGTATTAATAGTTTTAACCTGTGCTGTTTCTGAGCTGGGATGAGCTTTAAACCTGATCTGTTCTTTGTAAATATCTCATCTGGGTATTAAAAACTATTTTACGTAATGATTGAATGACATGCATATGGCAATATTTAACAGTTTATATATTAGGAGAACATAACTGTAAGAAACAGAGATTACTTGACTAAAACACAGTAATATCAACTAAACTGCAATTTGCCCCATTTCCTCTTTCCAGGTGTGCAGTCTGGATTTGTCACTCTGCCTCGACTCTCTCGAATTGACAGACAGCTTCAAGATGGCACCATATGGAAACCATCTTCAGCAGACAATGGTTGCAGCACCTTGACCCGCTCTGACTCCCTGGCCTCATTCACTGTTGACCTTGGTCCATCTCTAATGACTGAAGTGTTTGCTTTAATTGATAACCCCAGCTCTGTACAGATATTCAATCATAGCCAAGAGACAGCTGAGGAAGACCAGGGAGAGGAAGAGGACAAAGGTGACAACAACTCTTTGACTGAGACACCTGTTCAGACACCAACAGTGTGCTCCCCCAACCCTTCCCTGTGCAGCGGGTCTCTTAGCCCCAGATTGAATGGAAGAAATAACTCTGACATGAGAGAGCCTAAAGAAGACAGAGGGTCTGTGAGGACGCCTGATGCCTCCTCATGTTCGTCTCACAAGGACTCAGTAATAGAGGCAGAGAGGTTCCAGAGGGCGACTAATGTCCTCGCTCGGCATTATGGCGGAGGATCCTTTACAGAAGGAATGAGAATCAACAAAAAAACATCTTTTTCTTTATCTGAGGAGGAGGAGGAGATCAAAGTGTAAACATTAGGAATTGACGAGGTTTAAAGTCAAAATGGGAAAATAGTTCCTTTTCTTGAAACCTTTTTGCTCCTTTACTCGAACTTTTTATGTTCAACAAAACTGACTGTCCAGTTTCTAAAGGAAATGAGATTTATTATCGGTCACAAAACTTAACCAACCTGTTTTTCTATAACTTTAGCTAATATATATCAACTAACACTATGTAAGTAATACGGTAACAAAGCACATAGTTTTGTAAATGTTTGTAAAATAGTTTTGGAAACATGTATAAGGTTAATAATGTTTATACTGATGTGTAAACCTTATAAATAACATTATAGTATTCTTATGTGTACTTTGCTTCAGGTTCCTGTAAACTGTATATTGAGCAATGTTGGATTTTCTCATTTAAAAAGTTTTAATTCCCACCTGTAAAATACTAATTTTTAAACAGAGCTTAATCAATGTATGTAATTAGTTTCTCAATTCTTTATCATATTTTTTTTTTATTTCTCAACTTGAAAAGATCATCTACTTTAACTTATCATTAAATCATTTACCTAGTTTATAGCTAGCTGAAGTACGCCTTTCACCCTCTGCCAACCTAGAAAATAAGAGATCTTTTGCACCAACAAAAATCTAATTGGCAGCAGTTTAGCCCTGAGTGAAACATTATAACTCAGCTGTATAGGGGCTACAATATTAGCTTTTACAAGACACATTTTTAACTTTCATGTGCACATATGTAAGCTTTTAATCCATAAACTACAGAGCAGTGTAATTTTTAAAACAAATAAATTTTATAAAATGTCATGTTTATGCAGAGGTGTGCAGCCTGTCACAGAACATGATACAAGTTTGTGTGTGCAGAGACACTATAATCAACATTCTGCTGATCTAAGAGAGGATAAAAATACCTTTACTGTCCCACACTAAAGGATAAAGGTGTGACAGTGGTAGTGGTACTAAAAAAAGTTGATAATAGAATAGACAACCCCTTTATTGTCCCATAATGGGAAAATTCTGGTGTTTACAGCGGCAAAAATATTTAGGAAAATATGGTCACACAAATGTGGACCTTAGAAAATGACAGCAGCATTTTATTTAACTAAGATAGAAACAGTGCAAAATCAGCATGAATGTAATGACTTATTGAGGTTGTTGGGAACAGAGATGATTATAAAGTTTTACAGCTGCTGGGAGGAAGGATCTGTGATAATGCTCCCTGGTGCATTTAGGGTGAAGCAGACTGTCACTGAAGGAGCTCTCCAGTTCTGCAACAGTTAATCATGGGGTGGGAGACGTTACCAACAGAGATGTTAATTTAGTTAGGATCCTTTTGTTTCCCAGCTCCTGTACTGAGTCCAGAGGGCATCCAATCACAGAGCTGACCTTCCTGATCAGCTTGTCCAGCTACTTTCTCTTAGCTACAGATAAGCCACTTTAGGTACGGGCCAGTCAGTAAGTGCACGCATCTTCATAGTATCCATGGAGATCTGTTTAGGAGAAACCACAAAACCCAAAAATGACATGTTGTGTACATGGAATTCACATTTCTCTGAATTAAAAAACAACTGGTTTTGTAATAGAACGGATCTGGCATGTTTCTTTTGGGATTCCAAATCCCAAGATTAATGATATCATCCAGGCAAACAAAAACAAAATGTCCCACCATATCTCTAAGCACATTGGGGAGGTCTAGCTTAGAAAAAATCTTGGAACCCTGAATCTGATCGAAAGCTGCATTTATCAGAGGGATGGGGTAACGATTCTTGACTGTGATCTCATTTAGATCCCTGTAGCCTATGCATGGTCTAAGGAAGCGTCCTTTTTTCATACAAAAAAGAAACCCACACCGGCAGGAGATGATGACAGATGAATAATGCCTGCCTTAAGTGAATCAGAGATATACTTTTCTATAGCTAGAGACTCAGGGGCAGACAAAGAATATAACCTGCACCTAGGGGGTGAAGTTCGTAGCACTTAGTTGATGCCCCTGGCAGGGAAGAGCGGTGGCCTTACTCTTATTAAAAACCTCCCTGAGGTTGTTGTACTCCTCAGGAACCTTAGACAAATTTCGGGTAAAAGTCATCCCCAACACTAATGAGCAAGGTTTCTGGCTTAGCTGAACATAAACAGGATCCAATGTCATGGTCTTGGTGTTGGTGGCTGGCTTAAGTGCTCATTCCATTCACCTGTCTGACTCTGTCCAGTTGCTCATCTGATCCACCTCTTCCAGCTCCTATTCATGCTTCCTGTTTTCCAGCCAACAGTGCCAGATTATTTGTGCCAAGTGTGCAAGTTTTCTAGCAGTCTGTAAGTTTCTGATTTCCTCATCCTGACTAGTTTCTGTCCCTGCTCTGGTACCTCTGCATCTCTCTGATATTCTGGTCTGGACGTCGGCTTCGTTACCTGCTCTCGATTCTGCCTCTGGACCCTCCTGCCCTTCAGCATCTGCTAACTGCTCTGCTCAGCTTCTGGACCTCCCCTGGCGGCTCCCGCCGCATATTGTGGAGCAGTCATCTGACTGACTCTCACTCCTTCCTCTGGACACCAACTGAACTTTAAACCAGGTTAGTGATTCACATGCTCGTTATAGTCCCCCATCTGAGCCTAGTGATCACTAACCTGTCTGTTTCTGCAGAAAATCCAGCAAGCCGGTCCCAACTGACACCTTAAAATCCAGAGCTTTCCAATTAAGAGACTCTCCTTTGAACCAACCTGTTCTATCTGCCTTAATTCTGGGTCCAATTGTCTGAGCCATTAATGATCATCGCAGTGGTCCCTTTTTGCAGTACATTGCATCCAAACCAGACAAGTTTAGTATCCAGTTTTGGATTGCAGGAGATCTGGACTCAAAATAAATGTGTAATGTCATCCAGTGGCAGCTGGTGGAGTTTTCTCCAGGGGGGGGGCTATGAATTCAAAAACCAATCAAAGATATACTAAGATATCACACCAGTTTATATGACTGCCAACAACAAAAACATTATAAAAACACAATATAAAAACAAAACATTATTTCATATACAGGTTTACTTTTGTACATAAATCTTGCCCTTCTGAGGCTTTGTGAAGATAAGTGTGTGTTTTGCATGGTCCATCATTGTGTCACAAACCTAAAAACAAAATGTATCAGTTTAATATTGGAGAAGCTATTAATCAGCTTTATATTTTTTTAATATAAAAAAACTTTATGAGAATGTGTTTGTTTAAGAGCACCTGTCTCTATCAATGCATCCATCCATCAAATTCCTGAAATTTGAAAAAGGAGGCAGGGAAAGCAGAATAAAAGGTGAGCCTCGCTATATGCTGTTAGCCTGCTAAGCCAGATACCAGAAAAGGATATTTCTTGTGCCATTTATCTCTCTCTTCTCTCTCTCTCTATCTCTCACTTCCTATCAGCTCGAGGCGCACCAGAGCTGTGCCTCTCCTATACCTTTATATTGCAGAGGAGATACTGCGTATGCACAACTTTTAACAAGAGTCAATGGGCAAAGATTTCGGTGCCCTAGGGCGGAAATACGTAAACAATCGGACTTAAAATGAAATGACACTTTACTAGTCATTAAAGTTTAAATATGTATCTTGCACATCTAAAAAATACTAAATAATAATCAATAGCCTATGTTTCGAAATATTTGAAATGTTAATTTGAAATTAAATTATAAAAAATACACATTTATATTTTTTTATGTTTTGTTCAGGGTCATTGGGTGGGTGGGGCGGCTCCGTAGAGCTCACTATTTGCCAGCTGCCACTGATGTCATCCCTTATTTGAAAAAACAGAAGACCCCAAATTATTATATGGGGACCAGTTGAATGTCACCATATGTACCTATAAGTCCTCACATGTAGAATATTTTACAAAATACATCTTCCACATTATATGTAACATACGAAACCCTGTCCTCCAGGGGGCATCCTACGTTGCCCCCTGAAGCAACGCCTTGTGACATTCTGAGCCACTGAAGAGTGTGATTAACCTCACAATTAGCATATGCTGGAGTTGGAAAAGTTGAACTTTTGCTGCTGGATGTACCCCAAGAGTCAATCAGAGAAGCTGATATGGGAGCTGGCAGGGAGATGGACACTGTTAAGAACTGAGGTTTCACCTTCATAGATGGCAACTAGAGGCTGCATCTGGAGGGGCGCACCTATTGGTTCTGTCTGTGCACCTGTTACTCATCGACTAATCATCCTGGAGCTTAAGAGGAAGGAGACTGCCAGTAATTCTTTGCCTGAGTGTTTGCCAGTAATGGTACTCTGAGCTTCCACATAAATACTGTCTGTGTTCTTTTCCTGTATACAAACTTCTAATAATTGACCCTCGTTGTCTACTTTCTCTCAGGTATTTCCTCGTGTCGCCGGGGATCCTCCTTGTGAGGACCTTGTTCTGTTTACTGGATTCTCTCTCCTCGTGTCGCCGGGGATCCTACTTGTGAGGACCTTGTTCTGTTTACTGGATTCTCTCTCCTCGTGTCGCCGGGGATCCTCCTTGTGAGGACCTTGTTCTGTTTACTGGATTCTCTCTCCTCGTGTCGCCGGGGATCCTCCTTGTGAGGACCTTGTTCTGTTTACTGGATTCTCTCTCCTCGTGTCGCCGGGGATCCTCCTTGTGAGGACCTTGTTCTGGTTACTGGATTCTCTCTCCTTGTGACGCTGTGGATTGTTACTGACTGGTTGCCCGAATCCCTCCAGTTTGATCACAAGTAGTTCCTGGATTCTCCAGCTGGCAGTCAGATCGCTCCTTTGTCCTCCAAGCCTGAGTAAATCTGTCTGCCCTCCACCACAGTCTTCGCATTATCACATGAACTCACTCAGTCAAAACACCTCTCAACTCTTGGTTGAGGAGAAAGTTTTGGTGCTCTTTACTATGGCATAATCAAGCTAGTCTCCCCCTGTTGGTCATATATCAGCACTACATGTGCTGAACAAAATAAAATATGACTGTACTTAAACCAAACTGCTGGTAAGAAACATTTATAAAAAATAAACAGTGAATATACCTCCGACTTATAATGAGCCCATTTCAATCTGTCACACAATCCCCTGTAAAGTTGGATGTTGTCCTCAACATCATCAATTACTTCTACAAGGACAAAAGCAAAACATTGTTCCTATAACAATTCTTAGGCGCTTAAGCTTGTGAACCATACAACCTTCTCGGTCACATTCTGTCACTTGAATACTTAGAGAAACTTTTTGAAAGTATTACAGGAGGACACTCACATTTATAATGTCCTTAATTCTGGTGCCTAAACCATTCTAATACAGATTTAACACAGCGTAAGAGCATGTTGTTTGGGAAATGTCCATTTTACAGCCCATACAAATAAAGTACTGGTTGATGCATAGCTGCAAAGGGGACATACGGGTTCGAGGAGTTGAATAATAGGGCAGTGTAGCGAGGCTGTAACACGATGGAGAACAACTTTTATCATATCTAATGTCTTTGGGGCTGTCACATTCTCTGTGGTCGCTGTGATCTTATTTTCGTTTCATATCAAAAAGTTTGATCAGATAGAGCCACTAATGTCTCTGTTCTAGTATCAGGTAAGTTTTGCATCAGGATATCATTGCTGCCTGACTGCTCCTCATTATCAGGTTCAGATTCACATCATACTGGTACACTTCCAGTGGATGATTTAGGTGCCGCTTTAGCTGCATAAGGTGGGGTTATAGGTGAATTTAAGGCCCATTTAAGAGCAAAAAATTCCCGAATGAAGATTGTATTTTTTTTCTGACACCGACAGCATTCGGGATCCATATGCAATAACACACAACTTTTTGTTTTTGATACAGGACAACTCCTAGGCCCTAATTGGATAGCCTGGGTGCCATTCCGAACTTAGTCCCACCCACAACGTTTGAGGTCGGGAAGTTCGGTCTGGCATTGCTCAATAGTAGCGCGAGTATGCTCGCACAATATCTGGCGGGCCAATCAAATTGTCAGGGCGGGCTTTATACGATGATGGACAGATGATCAACAGTAACGTAATCAACCACGTGACCAAAGCGCGCATGGGAGACGACAACAATGGCTGCCGCTGGAGAGCTGAGGGGTGTAGATTCTGCTATTAGGTCTGTTCTAGAAGATTTCGACAGCAAATTAATTTTAAAACAGGAAAAGAGAAATGCGATCAAGGCTCATCTTCTTATTCTAGGCGTGCAACTGCACGCTTTGATTTTTGTTGACAACAACTATGCGTCGCTTAACATACGTCACGCACTCCGTTGCTCTTATTGGTTCTAGGTCTATCCAATTGAGTGCAGAGGCATTTTTTTTCCTGGTTCGTTCAAAACACGCCCCATAATCACAGCTCTATGGAGCAGTATCAGACTCATATTCTGACTAGAATTGAGTAGGACTACGTCAGGCTACTAATTGGATGCATCTGTATGAAGAACAAAAGGGAGAAAAAATTGGAAATGCTAATGTGGATGGCTGAATCAGACAATTTATCAGCACTTCAAGAACTTGTTGACTTTCTGTCCATTCAATTGGGATGTGAGATGGCACTACAGTTGAATTCATAAAACTTTGTGACTTTCTGCCTTTAGAAGGTGGCTGACTTTGATCTTTAACTGGTCCCTTGGTTAGGTCATACAGAGGGGTAACAGTGCAGGAAAAGTCTTTGATATATACCCGGACAGCTGCATACTTAGACTCAGACAGACTTTATTGTCATTTTGTACACACAGTGTACACAAAAAGAAATTTCGTTCAGTACATCTCTCAAGACATTTTCATTTTTTTTAAGTGCAGCAGTGTTAAAAGGTAAACAGCAGTGATAAATGTAAACCTATGACTGTATTTTAGTTACAGTTTCCAACATTCAGTTTCTTTCTTTTTTTTTATAACCCCATTTTAAACAACATTCAGTAGTCTAATGGCAGTGGTGAAGAAACTGTTCTGGAATCTGCTGGACCTGCATCAGATGCTTTGAAGTCTCTTCCCAGACGGCAGCAGGGAGAACAGTCCATGGTTGGGGTGTGAGGGATTATTGATGATGTCACAGGCTCGGGACACGCAGCGCTGGGATGAAATGTCTTTAATAGAGGGAAGAGGAGCCCCGATGATCTTCTCTGCTGTTCTCACCACCCTCCTCACTCTCTTCCAGTCTGAGGCACTGCAGTGCACCACACAGTGAGACAGCTGGTCAGAATGCTCTCTATTGTGCTTCTGTAGAAGGTGGTGATGATGGATGGGGGAAGGTGGCCTCTACTCATCCTCCGCAAGAAGTACATGCGCTTCTGTGCACTTTTGATCAGTGCGGTGTTGTTTCCAGTCCAGGTGAGGGTGTCTGTGATGTGCACCCCCAAGAATTTGGTGCTGCTGACCACCTCTACAGCTGAGCTGTTGATGACCAGTGGAGCGTGGTTAGGCCGGTTCTTCCTGAAGTCCAAGATGATCTCCTTCGTCTTCTCCACGTTCAGGTTCATTGATCATGATCACTCCTCTGAAACAGTTTATGATAGGGTGACCAGACATTCTCTTTTTCCTGGACATGTCCTACTTTTCATACCTAAAAAAATGTTGTTTGGAATGCCCGGTCCGGTCTGGTCCAGTCAAGTCAAAGTCAAGGAAACCAAGTCAAGGAAACCATACAATTGTTTTAAGTCTGGAATTGTTCTGTATGTATGTAAGTTATGATAAGTCAGCCAATACATGCTAGAGCAGTGGAAAGAACATGTCCATGTCTCATTCATTCAATTATCCCCCTTTTCAGTGCTTTTACACTATCAACATCCTCAGACACACCCAAACCACCTACACGGTTTCTAAACTCATCCTCTCATTTGGCATCAATAATAAAGACTACAGACTACCACCATCCACTAGACTCCTCAACCTAGCCCCCAACACCTTTCCTTATGCAGATGTAAACATCCAACTGATCAACTTCTCTGAAAGACTTAAAAATATAGTTTAGGATTTTCTTTTTCCAGGAGGATTGTCATAATAAGTGGTCCTCCTAATTGTTAATCATTCTGCTGATATGTTTACATGAGGCCGTCCTACATGCTCGTTCCCATTTTCACTTACCGGTGGTGAGTCTGACATAGTGGAAAAAATGCAAATCTTCTTTTGGACAGTAAGCTTGTATGAGCGATGCAAACAGCAATTTTTAAAGAGGATGCATGAGGAGAAATAACTGCCAAAGCATACTTAGGCTCCACAACAAATCCTTTCACACCAACAATGACAACATCCACTGGAACCCTCACACAGGTCAGGACATGCTTAAACAGTGCTCCAACGTCAATTCTTTAAAATTAATAGGACTTTATGATTAATTAAAATAACTAGCTTACCAAAACAGCTTAAAACAGGGCACAACATTGCACAGATTAAAAAAAAGAAAAAAAAAGTGTGAATTGAGTTTTGGGATAGGCATGTGTTGTTAATGGTTAGGGTTAAATTACGAGTCTGGGTAAGGCCATGGAAGTGAGTGGAAAATGAATGGAAGTCAATGGATTCAAAGACAAAATTTGTGAGAGCAGGTCAAAGAATGGTCTTAACACATTTTACAGCTTGGTTAATCAGTTTCTATGAGCCTAGGCAACATGTGTTGATGCTATTTATTCTTCTGTATTTAAAGTAAACGCAGTTTCCTTGAACCTTGGTCAACGAATTGACGTAACACATTTTAAAGTTTGATTGGTGACAATAAACTCATCTAGCAAATTCTGTACAAAGGTACACCTGTCTGCCATGCAGGTGGGGCATTTATGTATTAATAAACTGAATCTGTTCCACTTTCTAACTCCTCTGTTTCACTGAACAATTCTGCAGAGGGAAACCTTTTCATTTATTCTTCTTCACAAATTGATGACTTTGTTGATGAGGTTGTTGAAGATTAATTTATTTTTTAACTTTATTTTCTGTTTTAAATAACTGTTACATCTGTTCAATTTTGGCTCCCAAGTTTGATGTAGAGCTGCACACTTTGAAGCAAAATTGAAGTAAACTGGAGGAAATGGCGCACACTACATGCCTATGCAATCCTACCTAGTCTGGTAAAACAGTTTACTGCTGCATAAAATGACCTTTTGTAAGGCAAGAGCCAAACTCACTCAGAGCAGTCACTGCATGAAAAGCAGGCATGTAAAACTGCAGTATAATGTCAGAGCTATATATAGCCTTTTTATTTGACTGTTTACGACAAAATAATTGTTTGTTAGCAGACAGACACCTCAGTAGTTCAGTACTGATGCCTCTATGAGCCTGTAGTATGAATTTACTTTGGGTCTGAAGTTCCCCCGCTGTTTCAGCGGATATGATGTCAAGTGTGTTCATGTTAAATGGGTCCAATCTAGCAAAAGAAAGGATTCTTTATATAGATGGATTTTGTGGATACCCAAAAGCCACTGAATCCAGCTCAACTCCGACACCGATGGCCAAGGTGGAAATAGAGAGAAAGAGAAAAAAACAAACAAAAAAAACTTATCAAGTGCCATTAAAAGATTGAAGCTGGAGATCGACTGCTACTATGGTTTATTCAGATATGCATTTGAGTCTTGGACGGAACTTAGAACTGGGTTGGGAAGAGCAATAGACCTTTAAAGGGGTCATAGAATGCAGAACCGAGTTTACATTGTTATAGATGAATAATTATAGTTCAGTGGGTGAAATGGACGAACGGGGTTTCTGGACCAGCCCCAGAACTGTCGGCTCGGTTTGAGTGCCCGGTGTGTTTCGACTACGTGCTGCACTGTAGTCGACCAAAATCCCAGATGATTTCGAAATTCCCCCTGGACATTTTTTTAAGTATGAAAAGTAGCACATGTCCAGGAAAAGGAGAACGTCTGGTCACCCTACCATATCAACAATTTCAATGTTTCACTCATTGTGATGAGTGCTTGTTGCTATGATGCGTTTTTGCTTAGCAGCTTCGGCAATTGCAAACCAACCAATCAGTGCACAGCTCATCTAAATATTCATGAGCATACCATATAAGGAAGAAAACCTGTTGTTTTATTATGTGTCTTTTAACCAGGCTTGCATTAGGGCTCAAAGAACAGCAAATAGGCCATTTTCAGCCCAACCAATGTTACACAACCTATTGAGAGACCTTAAGGACCAGCAGCAAATACCCTATAGAATCATTCTATGACCCCTTTAAATGCCTTTCTTCTGAAAAGGTGAGTCAAGGTAACTCTGACCATATAGCATATGTCCTGTGTTTTTTCAATGACCGGTAGAATGTCTACATGGTAGTATGTATTAGAAATAGCATGCTAGCCTAATAAGCAAGCCAATACATCTGAAAATTTACGGTTTCAAAATTATCACGGGCGCTTTCATAATTTGTCATGCTTGGTACCTCAATGCAGGCCATTTTTAGCCTTTAATTCATTCCTTATTTTGCAGAATTGTTTCTATTGAAGTGTATAACCGTCTCAGGCTGTGGAAAGGAGAAGCAGGATCCCTCAAACCAAATAAAGTTGTATTTTTGGATTGCTCCGGATTTTTCTCTCAAAAAAACCATTGTCTAACCCGTGACCACCGTTCCCTCATTAAAAATGCTGATATGTCCTCTTTACTTGTTAGTGAAAAACAATCCTCAACTTTTATTATAGCATGTTTCCATGCCATTTCTGCTGCCGATTTCAAGTTCCCAACTGAAGATAGCACTTGTAAATGTTGTTGGATATCAAAACCTTTTCATGATGATGATAACTGTGATAGGAAATTTTCACATTTCTGCATCCCTATTGTAAACAATATTGGCAGAGTCATCAAGGATTCTTTGCGTAAAGAGGTCATTCACCCTGGTGCTACAGCACATGAAGCACTATCAATAATTGTGTTAAACAGATGGTGGCTGAAGGACTTGGAGACATTTTTAACCTTTTGGTAAGAGAAAGAAACCATCCCAAAGTTTCCCTGCATTGGGTTAATATTGTAGTTTATTTTCTTTCTTTATTTTTTTGTTATTCTTGGACTCTTATTTTATTTGTAGCTGTGACAAAATATTAGAAGACTTGGGTATCATGGAACAATATTAAAGTGTAGTTTGTAGGCACATTTATACATTAATAAAATATTTAACATACACTCACCGGCCACTTTATTAGGTACCCCATTCTAGTAACGGGTTGGACCCACTTTTGCCTTCAGAACTGCCTCAATTCTTCGTGGCATAGATTCAACAAGGTGCTTGAAGCATTCCTCAGGGAGTTTGGTCCATATTGACATGATGGCATCACACAGTCGCCGCAGATTTGTCGGCTGCACATCCATGATGCGAATCTCCCGTTCCACCACATCCCAAAGATGCTCTATTGGATTGAGATCTGGTGACTGTGGAGGCCATTTGAGTGCAGTGAACTCATTGTCATGTTCAAGAAACCAGTCTGAGATGATTCCAGCTTTATGACATGGCACATTATCCTGCTGAAAGTAGCCATCAGAAGTTGGGTACATTGTGGTCATAAAGGGATGGACATGGTCAGCAACAATCCTCAGGTAGGCTGTGGCGTTGCAACGATGCTCAATTGGTACCAAGGGGCCCAAAGAGTGCCAAGAAAATATTCCCCACACCTGACACCACCACCACCAGCCTGAACCGTTGATACAAGGCAGGATGGATCCATGCTTTCATGTTGTAGACGCCAAATTCTGACTCTACCATCCGAATGTCGCAGCAGAAATCGAGACTCATCAGACCAGGCAACGTTTTTCCAATCTTCTATTGTCCAATTTTGACGAGCTTGTGCAAATTGTAGCCTCAGTTTCCTGTTCTTAGCTGAAAGGAGTGGCACCTGGTGTGGTCTTCTGCTGCTGTAGCCCATCTGCCTCAAAGTTCGACGTACTGTGCGTTCAGAGATGCTCTTCTGCCCACCTTGGTTGTAACGGGTGGTTATTTGAGTCACTGTTGCCCTTCTATCAGCTCCAACCAGTCTGGCCATTCTCCTCTGACCTCTGGCATCAACAAGGCATTTCCGCCCACAGAACTGCCGCTCACTGGATGTTTTTTCTTTTTCGGACCATTCTCTGTAAACCCTAGAGATGGTTGTGCGTGAAAATCCCAGTAGATCAGCAGTTTCTGAAATACTCAGACCAGCCCTTCTGGCACCAACAATCATGCCACGTTCAAAGTCACTCAAATCACCTTTCTTCCCCATACTGATGCTCGGTTTGAACTGCAGGAGATTGTCTTGACCATGTCTACATGCCTAAATGCACTGAGTTGCCGCCATGTGATTGGCTGCTTAGAAATTAGGTGTTAACGAGCAGTTGGACAGGTGTGCCTAATAAAGTGGCAGGTGAGTGTATATAACAGGTAGTAACACTAGTCTGTATTCATCTGAGTCCATTTAATACATTTTGAGTGTCAAATAAATTATCAAGAACCTAGTTTCTCAAATGATAACTATTAGAGAATTAGTTTTCTTACCTCTGTGAATATCACAATATTGAAACAAGATGGTTTTCTTTGCAGCAGATTATTCTGTTCTGAAGTGTATTCGTACGGGCCCGCGATACAAGAACGAGCAGAAGAGTGCTGCAGTTCTTTCTTTTGACCACAGGTGGTGCTATTGTTACAAACTCTGTAAATGTACATAATGCCCCTTTAATGTATAATTATTACTACTATACATTATTAAGTATAAATAATTATTACATTTTAGCTGCCTAAAATCTTATAAAAATATCTGCTTGAGGGGTAAACTGTCAGTGTGAGGCATACATAACTGAGGTCATATGTTTTGCTTTTTTTGTTTAGATGGCAATGGAGGCAGCAGTATTCTGGATCTACTGCAGCTGTTTGACTTTTTAGGTAGAACGTGGACAGCTTTATAGTTATCAATTCCTCTGCAGATAAAAGCATGGGGAGTTGTCTTTTTTCAAGATATCACAGAGAGAATTGCCCTTTAATCCTTGAAGTGTACTTCAGATCATTAATGGCAAACTTTTTAACTGTCCCGACTATCGGCCCTTGAGCTTGGAGAAAGGTTAGGAAGGCTATTAGTCCGATGTTCAAAGTTCAGTCCCAGGCCACCAACCATCATCACCTGCCAGCACTACAGTACAAGGTGGGAGAAAAGGTGTGGCTCTCCACCCAGGACCTGTCATTAAGGGTGAAATGCCGGAAATTGGCTCCTCGTATCATTGGTCCCTTCCATATCACTTAAGCAGTGATGCCTCCAGCTCCCTCTGACCATGAAGATCCATCCCATTAAGATCCATTAATACCATTAATCTATTGTTGTTTAATGCTGCTTTATTTGGCTTATATTTCACAGAATATATTTGACAGAATTAGATGTTAATTTTAAAAGAAATAACCAAATCAATTATTGTACTACGTTTTAATTTAGTGTTTGTTGATTTATCATACCTGTAAGGAACATGCAAGAGCATTTATATATTTTCAAAGCTTTTTTTCCAAATCATGTTTCAGAGAAAACTTTCTTTCTTTTACTTTTGGTTTCCTTTTACAGGATAATGGTTAGTTTTTCAGCAGACAGTAGGTGGAGCTTGTTAGGGTATGACACATTAAAACAAGAGTCAGCTTGGAGGATTTCTCAATAAACAGAAACAGTTGGACATACAGCAGACCAGGAAGTTCGAATAGCCAGTAAAAAAAGATAAAAGGGTAAGCAAAGCTTTTCTGATTTTTCACAAATACACACCCATACACACAATTCAAAATGTTTTTAAGAATTTGATTTTTTTTCCTTTCATGAAAAGATTCTAATGGAAATGTTGGTAATAGAAATGGCGGTGAGCAGTGCAAATGCTTTTTCTCCCTTTTTTTTTTGTTTTTTTTGTTTTGCAGATCTACACTAACAATGACAGATTATATTATAAATCCACAAACAACCAGATACATTTTGTGTTTTAAAAATAACATGTATGGTTCAAATTGATCTTTAGTCTCTCCAGAAAGAGCGGCGAGGCATTTATAAAGTTCATTTTTAAACCATGAATATTGTTTTCATGGGTGTGGTAGCATAAGTTGGTTCAATTTAGCAGTCTAATAGTCCGCTCAGTGTCAGGCTAAAATTATTGTCAGTGGCTTTTAGCCAAACAGTGCACATAAAGACAGGTTTGACAGGTTTAAAGATATTTTTTTTCCAATATAAAGACTTTCAAGGAAATTTAAAGTGAAACATGACTGGTGGCCTATTTAGGTATTTTCAATATTCATGTTGTGACATTAATGTATTCAAACATGCTCCTTTACCTATACCCTATTTATTTGCAATAGACAGCTGCTGAAGGCATCTGTTTTACAGAGAGCAAAGGGAGGTCCAAAGCAGGTAAGAATTTAAATGAAATTAATTCAGAATTAAATCATTGTTGGGATCTGGAGCTGTACCACCTTCCTCCAGCAGAGTGTGCCGTGGGTCTCCTGGAGCTGGAGTCTCCCAGGACACCTGAGACGCATCTACTCATCAGGAGACTTCCCCTTTATAACCAGCTGCCAGACCTTGCTTCGACGCCGCAGTGTTGACCTTAGTTTGGTTAGCAACCTGAACCTTAGAACCTGAAAGAATCTTAGTTGTCTCTAGAGAGAGGCCTGATTCTAACTCTCTTCTGTTTTGCCTCACAGGAAACCTGTCTCTAACCTGAAGCTCTGGATGAGCTTAACCTGCCAATCTGCCCTGGTGAGCCTAACCTGAAGATTCCTATGTGGATTCTCCTGCTGCTCTTAGTGAAGAGCTGGAAACTCTGATCAAGGTCTGCCATTCAAAGTCAGAAGCTAGACGCTGCAGCTGCTCATATACTCTGCTGAACAAAGAGTCTCTGGACCCAACGGTTCCCCCTCTCTCAAAGAGAAGCCCGGATTCAGTCAAGGTAGAATTTTGAATTATCAAGGACACATAACTCATCTGCCTGCCTTTCTAATCAAACTATCATCTCTGCAGACTTCTGTGAACCAGCCCGGACCAGTTCAAGACCCTGTACATTCTCTTGTGTTGTGCAACATACAATAAACTCTGTTTAACTTTTTACCCAGCCTCCGTTGTGTTCTGCATGTGGGCTAAGAACCTTAAACCCATCATGACAATCATACCATTTAAATCATAATGAAATAATGAAATTTTTTCTTCCAGCAACAGTATATGTGTTATAAGCTGTATACTTACTGTTATTGAGAAGATATAGACAAGAATCAGGAGGAGAGATGAAAAGAAAGTGAAACAGCTAAAAAACTGGATGGCAAAAGAAAGATTGCAATTAGGCAGAGACCAGAGACATGCAGACCAGTTTGTTGAAGGACATTCAGAGAACTCAGATGATGCTTTTACTTGCCAGCAATACAGTAAAGTTACTAGATTCAGAATTTGCTGTTAAATAGTCTATAACTAAATAGACTCAGAGATTCAGTCTCACAGGTGTAATTCCTTTATATTAACGGACAACGAAGAGGCATTAAAAGTACCAGATATATCTGATATACATCTGATATATCTTTCTATCTCCCATGCCTAAAGCCTTCCCTACTAATACAAGCTTGCATGTATGGGTGCATGTTACGTACTGGGTTACTGGGTAGATAGAACTGTAAGTGGGAGTTGCTGATAATTCTGTTAAAAAATACCTTTTTATATATTCTTATAAACAGAGGATTGATAAATATTTGTATTTTCAGTCATGAATAGTGATGATCCTGATAAGTCAGAGCAGATGGACAAAGACACACAGGAGGAGACTGAAAACATTGCCTCATTAACAGCAAGCAATGCAGGTAAGATTCTTGTAGCACTGACTGCAAATTTCATGACTGTCCTAATTGCATTCTCTAAACTGCAGTTTTTAAGCCTGCTATAAACAACTATGTCATGTTATTATACTTTTCTTTTTCAGTGACTCCAGAACTTACACTTGTTTTAATTGGAAACAATAATTCTGTTGAGATAGGATCAAAAAATATCATACTTGACAAAGACAAGGAGATAAATGAGAGAGAATTTTCATCCCGACTTTATGACCTCTTAGGTCGTCACATCTCTTTCATAAACATGCTTGGGTTTCCAAGCATTGACACAGTTCCAATAAATACAGAAGATCCTGTCTTTATCTTACTGATATCAAATGGCCAGCATGAGAGCCAGTACACCTCTGGAATGCAGTGGCTAGAAAGAAGATTTGGGAAGGAACACAGCTATTATGTAATGACAGTTGTGACTCATAACCCAGATGAAATTTGTGAAAGTGCTCTCCAAGACTTGAAAGCAAACAGCAGTTTTTATGAAAAACGATACCATACATGTACAAGAAGTATGATGGATGAAAATGAGATCATTTCTCTATTGCAAAAAGTTGATGACATGGTCTCTGAGAAAAGACGGATGGCTAAAAGAAAAGAAGTCCAACAATCTGCAGCATTAAGGACAGGTAAGATTCTTAAGATGACTTGGATCTGTTTTATTTACTGTGCCAATTATTATGATATACAGTGCATTGCAAAAGTATTTGCCCTCCATTAACTTTTCGAGCTATTGCCAGATTTTAGGCTTCAATAAAAAAAATTGCAATTTTTTTGTAAAGAATCAACAATAACTGGGACACAGTCATGAAGTGGAACAAATGTTATTGTTTATTTTAAGCAGTGGAACAGTGGTTAGCACTGCTGCCTTGCAGCAAGAAGATCCAGGTTTGATTCCCCGCCTTTCGGCATGGAGTTTGCATGAGTTTGCTTCCTGTACATAGGGGTTTTCTCTCCGGGTACTCTGGCTTCCTCCCACGGCCCAAAAAGATGACTGTTAGGTTAATTGGCTTCTCTAAACTCCTTTGGTTTAAATTATTCAAGCCCTTTAATTTCAGTGCAGCTAACTCAGAAATTCAGTGAGGATCTCTAGATGATCCTAGGTTGATCTAAATGACTGATAATGATAAATAGAATCCACCTGTGTTTAATAAAGTCTCTGTAGAATTGCACCTGCTCTGTGAGAGTCTCAGAGGTCTGTTTAAAGAGCAAAATGTTATGTTTGGCGTAAAAGAAAAACAGCTCATCACCCTGAATGCACCATCCCCATTGTCAAACATGGTGGTGGCATCATCATGGTTTGTGGCTGCTTTTCTTTAAAAAGGACAGGGAAGATGATAAAAATGTATGGGAAGATGGATGGACCCAAATACAGGACTATTCTGGAAGAAAACCTGTTGGAGTCTGCAAAAGACCTAAGACTGAGACAGAGATTTTTATGCCAACTGTAACAAACAGAATTTGAGAACACAGAACTCAGCCAAAGACAGGTCAACAGTTTATTGAATAGAAAGATGCAGCAGATTGTGAAAGACTTGTCTGAGACTGGAGCTGGATCTCTTTGGATCTCTGTAATGAGAGAGGGAATATTAGTGACCAGAAAATGACCAGTGGAAAGAAGTCAGACTGAGAATTCTGGACCACCACAATCACCGGTGTCACCACAATCACCGGTGTCACCACAATCACCGGTGACACCAGTTGTTGTGTGATGTCACTGATTCTTATTATTTTCATGGTTTTAAAGTGTTTGGCCCACATGCATATCATAATCTTTCACACTGTCTTTTGTTCCTACAAAAAGCTTGGGGCTTTGGGGCCTCCACGAGACAAAAAAATAGTAACAATAATAGAATAAAATAAAAAATAAAAAGGCACGGTTGTGGTTCTGGGAGTGTGTTGCAGTGTTTCCTGTTCTTCCCACTAGATTACTTCAGGGAGCTTTTGGGCTGTGCTATCAGCTAATTTGATACAGCTGGCGCCAATTTTGTTTCATCATTAAGGGTACGAGAAGAACCTGCAGTAATTGCAAGAAATAGGAAGACCAAGAATTAAACCAGAAACCAGGAGAGATGTTTTATCAGTGTATTGGAATGTTAAAACTGCCGCATCGAGATTGCACAACAAGTTTGACACAAGACATGTGAAAGGTGGGATGGATCTTCATGGTCAGAGGGAGCTGGAGGCATCACTGCTTAATGGATATGGAAGGGACCAATGATACGAGGAGCCAATTTCCGACATTTCACCCTTAATGACAGGTCCTGGGTGGAGAGCCACACCTTTTCTCCCACCTTGTACTGTAGTGCTGGCAGGTGATGATGGTTGGTGGCCTGGGACTGAACTTTGAACATCGGACTAATAGCCTTCCTAACCTTTCTCCAAGCTCAAGGGCCGATAGTCGGGCAGATGCAACTTAAGAATCCTTCTCTTGAAGGAACTTCTATGGCAGAAATCCATAAACAGAATAGAACAAAGAGGGACCAGTGGTTCTAGAAGACATGCATTTAATGGCATACTCAACCCATGGTAAGATTAGTGCCCTTCGAGTAGGATCATGCTCACAGGGCAGGCTGAGTTTGGTCTAGACCTCTCATCTGTCTTCGGTTGGAAGCTACATGACAGGCTAACAGAGATCCCCAGCAGAGATCAGAAGTCTTTCCAGTATTGGGCAACAAATTGTGGACCTCTGTCAGAAATTATGTCTATGGGAGTAATGTCAGAGCACTAAACTTCCTTGGCAAGAAATTTGCCCATCTCTTTTGCAGAGAGAAATTTCTGTAGAGGAACCAGGTGAACCATTTTGGAGAATCTGTCAATTATTGTGAGAATAAAGGAGTTACCTTCAGATACAGGCAACAGGTGGTGAAATCCATGGAGATGTGGGACCAGGGCTGTGAGGGCACAGGAAGTGGACGTAACAGGTCAGAGGGAGGTCGATGAGAGGTCTTGGATTGATTGCACCGTGTGCATGCAGTGACAAATTCCTTGATGTCTGAGCTGTTGTGAAAAGGCAGGTGGGGACAAATTGGTCTGGTTTTTGTGAAATCGCTTTTAAATTTGAAGTTTTGTAATGTTAGATTTTTTTTCTGTCTTTCATAGTGCTCTATGAGTCACACATATAATATGTCTTGCACTTTGCGCAGTTTTGCGTAAGATTTTCTTTACTTAAGATTTTAAAACAATTTGTGCAAAACATGTTTATTTTAGATAGGAAGAAAGTAATTTTAGATATGAGTAAAGGCCCAATACACATAAATGGGAAAAGGTAACATCATTTGTACTAGTAAGAATTACATTTCAGATTTTCCAAATGCTCATTTAATATAGGAGGAATACTATTAAAGATGTCTGAAATACATATCAAGTCAAGCAAATATGTTAAAATGATATTGCAATTAGTAAAGAGCAAACCCCAGCACACTTAATGGGAGACGTGACATTATTTGTACTTGTAAGAATTATATTCAAGATATCTGAAATTCTCATACTATAAAGGAAGAATGTTATTTTAGATGTCTGAAAAGTTTGTTTTGACAAGAAAGAAATACATTTTAGCTATCTGCATTACATGCTCAGTCAAGCTAATAAACATCAAAAAAGTCTGCCATACACATCCTGGTGTTTTGTTGTACATATGTGGGAACTCCCATGCTCTCACAACACTGTTCTCTACTTTGGCTCTACTTTGCTCTCAGGACTCATACTTAAACCTAGGCTGGTTTATGCTTAAAGCATCAACATTCTGCACAGAAATGAGACTGCTGTTCCCAATATTCCGGGGAAGTGAAGGGCACAGGCTGTGAACATGGGATGACTGAATTTTATATAGCATTGCTGGATATTTTTACCTCTGAACTTGTCGACACATTTTTATTATATCCAGAGCCAAGCAGACATCACTAAAAGGGTAGATGTTATAAGAAAAAAAAAGGCCACATATTCTCAGATTCTAAGGGAGGATTATTATTTTGATTTTATTAAATAATTTTACGGCACGAGTCACTCATTTTTTACTGTGGGCTGACAAGAAAGGGGGTATGAAAGAAGGGGAGAGACATGCAGCAAAAGACCACAAACTAGATTCGAAACCAGGTCGGTCACATTGAGGACTAAGGCCTCCGTACATGGGTCATGAGAGCTAGAATTTTAAACAGATTTAAACGTTTAGTGTACTAAGGTGTATTATAAATAGTAAGTATGGAGACAAACAAATAGGGGACCCTATAAATGGTAAATAATATTATTATGCCTTCTTATTGGAGGGAAGAGAGATACAAAAAATTAGAACAAGATATGTTATGATCTAGACCACCAAACATATTTTGCTTTTATTCAATTACAATGTTCACATATAAACGGACTTACATAATACAACCTCTTAGGGGATTGTAGTAGCCTGAAAGTTGCAACAACAAAGCACCTTTTAAGAAAATAAAAAAAGCATGCATGGTAAGATAAAAATTCCCACTCCTCCTCTGTCTTTTCTTGCTCCAGGTCTCTAGACTAACTTTTATATATATAATAGGGACAAATAAAAGATAATCTCACAATGTGGCCAGCAAAAATGTAGCTATTTGAAGCACAGTTATTCCAAAACTTTGTGAGAAAAGGTTGGTGCTTCAATTGCTTCAGTTAGCTGAATTTTAAACATTGAATAGCTCCAGATAAATATTTTATGTACGATGACTGTGTAAACAATAAAAACAATTTTTCTTTATCCCTTTGCAGCTGACGACACAGACTCTGATGAGGAATACATGGTAAATAGCATTTTTATCTGCTTATATATCTTCAATACAGATTTTATATGTATATAGAAGGTAACAGGCTCTTTCATTTTATTCCAGTGTGTGTATACTTAGCAAGATAAAATGTAAATATATTTAAATTAGTTGCATAGTTGCATTCTCCTAAAATGTTTTTTTCTGAGGGATAACAGACACTTCTTAGGATGGAAAGGGTTTGAAGTAAAGGATCTCCTCTCAGCAGAAACCTCTTTGCTGTTCTTTGTAGAAACAGGCATGCCAATTCGTTTTAGTATTCTATAAGCTGTAGTGGTCAAATTCTAGCATTTTTTCATAAATGGGAAGTTATAAACTTAAATACTGCCATTCAGTCAGAAGGAAAAAAAAACTAACTTAAAGTTCTGATAAATAGCTTGTCACCCAGTTAAAGATCCCAACCACAGTAGCTTGTAGATGATAAACTACGACAAAAAAGCATGTATAAAACCAAAAATATATCATCGGTCTCTTCAGTTATAGAAAACAAACAGCTGCAGTGAACATATGCAAGTTTGAAATCAACATTAAAATGTTCAAAATTAAGGTGTTTTCAATGTATGAGCAGGATGCTGTTGAAAACCAAAAGGAGGATGACAACTTCACAGCAAGGCAGGCAGGGGTCATTCCTGGACAATGTGGACCAACAGATGAAGGTAATGTAATAATAAAAAAACATGCCATCTATAAGATAGCAGAAATGTTTTGTCAACCATGCTAGATATACATTGATTATGCATGTAAACAAAACGTAAAAGGTGCATTTTTATGCACTACTAAAAACCTTAGAAAAGTTTGATGAGAAGGAAGGAAGGAAGGAAGGAAGGAAGGAAGGAAGGAAGGAAGGAAGGAAGGAAGGAAGGAAGGAGCGAGCGAACAAACAAACAAAAAACAAACAGTAAAAAGATTAAACTAACCTACACAAAACCTTATTAATTACAACCCTTTACTTACAAAGACACCTATATTCTTGATCAACTTAAAAAAACTAAAATGCATACAAATTTAGCAGCTTTCAGCCTCTGAAATAAAACACAAGCCTCATCATGACACAGGACAGAAGGACCCAGTATTTAAGTCAAGACAGACAGTGGGATAGTCCAAAGCGTTTATTTAATCAATCAGTCTCGTATGGTCTTCCCCACAGACTCTTTGGTCTCCATGCTTCAGGTTCTAATCAGTAAACATGAAACATATCTTACCTTTCAATGCCTGGCAGTTGAAAGTTATCTAAAACAGAATGTATTCAGCCTGAACATCCTATGGATGTTTCTGCTCATTATTTTATGCATTTAAGCTTAAATCACCACAACTAATATAGATTGATCCCATTTAAGGACCGATGTTGAAGCTTTAGAGAAACCTGTAGATATTTAGAAGGTATTTTTAACCCAGTTTTACACATTTTAACATTCAATTCTAAGAATAACCAGCTTGGCGCTGATTCCCCCTTTAAAATTACCTGGTCAGACTTAGTAACTTTGAATTTCAGTGTATGAAAGAACATAATTCCTAAGTGGACCCTTGCGCTAACCTAACAAGCCGGTCAGCTGACAAAACACAGTAGTCACACAGAGAGTTCCAGACGCTGAAATCTTGAAGATTACAGAACTTGCAGGAGATAAGATCCAAGCAGGTGAAAGAAGTCAGGATAATCCAGAGGGTCAAGCCAAAGCTTGTATCAAGAAATGCTCAGGATTCTGAACCAGGACACCAGAAGTCCGAAGAGGTTCCGAAGGGAAATCCAGGTCGGTGACAGGAAGCAGCTCCAAATTTGGCGATCAGGCAGGAGTCCAAAGACAGTTCAGGCAAACAGATTCATCAGGAACAGGCAGGCTCAGTGGTTGAGAATCAGAAAAGGATTAGGTAATAAGAAACACTGAGGTAAGGCTGAAACGCTCTCACCACTTGCTCAAGAATAATCTTGCCTGACATCTGGCAGCAGGCAGGTAAAAAAGAGATCAGATGTGAACAGGAGGGCTCAGAGGTTGAGAGGCAAAAATCAGAAACACTAAGGTAATCATGGACACACTGGCTCTAGAAAAATGTTCTGGCGCTAATGACTGGTAGCAGGCAGCTTAAATAGAGACAGAAGCAGGTAAATCATATGAGCAGTAATTAGAAACCGGGCAGAGACAGACTGGTGAATTAAATGATTAATTAAACCAGTCATCAGCGCCAAGATCATGACATATACTTTGTTATTGGTTTTGCAAATGAGGAAATATTGAACTTTTTACCCCATCAGCCCTAAATTATTAGGTTATTACTTTTCACAAGAGAAGCTCAGATTGCTGTTTGGTAGCTTGACTGTGCTGGTCAGATCGTTCAATGATTTTTTCTGAAAGGGATAATAATTAGATGACTTTATTCTATCATAACTTGATTCTCATAATGTTACAGCTTCATTCTCATAATATGAGAATAGAGGTGTAATATTATTACTTTTATCTCATAATTTTGCGAGAATAAAGTTGTGACCTTACCATTTTATTGTCATTATTTATTTATTTTTAGTCATCATGAATAATGAACAAAGAATGAATGTTAAAATCTGTTGAAATTAAGATCTAAAGTTTTTTATAGCAAAAAAAAATCTACTGCAATTTAGTTTTACAGAACCTTAACCACCTTTCTTTAGCTTTCTATGAAAAGGCGGGTGAGGGACTTAGAAGAGGTGACGGAGAAAAGTGGTGCATATTCAGTGATGTGGTTCCAGGGCTGGAGTGGGACTGATGGAGTCACAATACATGCAAAAAAGCATCTATTAAATTTTCAAGTGAAATATCTACTCTGCCTATTAAGATTTGGGTTAACTACTTTTGAGGATCGAGCCTGCCATATTTAAAAATGAATACAGAAATATGTGATGGACAATAATATAAAAGTTGGTTGAAAAAGTAGCTAAAAATATGAGTATCACAAAATAATAAAAAGGGGAATTTTATTCAAACATTTCAGTTAATCGTCTAATAGTATATATTTTGACCTCAGCTTTTAGTATTTTTTCTTGCTTTTATGCATAATGATTGTTAATCCACTTTGTTTCTGTTATACATTTTTTTTGAAGTCATTATTTTATCTTTGTGTATTTTTTGCAAGGGCTTTTTTGTTTGTGATCCCTACCATTCACTTCAATGAATATAAAACTAATGCAGACAAAAGAACTTGCGTGGGCACACCTGTGGAGTCTGGCTTGACCTTTCCGGGATGGATAGGTCCTGGAAAGGATGCAATCCTCACATTAGGTGGAGCCTGGCTTTATCTCTAATCCTGGACTGGATTCTGCTTTTGTGAAATAGGTCTCTGCTGTGGCAGGAGTCCTTTTCACCAGGAGGGATATGGGAATGAGAGTAATTTTACCAGGAATGGAATGAATATTGAGCTCTGCATAGCTTTACATAAGATTTGAACTGCTATTTCTTTTCTAAATAATCCTACAGGAGATATGGCTGAGTCCAAACAGAAGGCTAAGGTAAGACAGAAAAGCATATTCATTTCAACAATTAAATATTTGTTGCTCAATCTCTTTATAATATTATCTAAACCAAAAATGTAATATTAAAAATTCAAACAGAATGCAGAGATTTTATTGAATGCAAATGTGCTCAAAATTGTATTACTAATTGTGAAAGAAAAATCTACTTGAATGAGTAATAAAAGTATAATAATAATAATAAAAGTTCAATGTGACAATATAAGTTGAAATTACTCAACACAGTTAAAATTCTCAGCTAAAATACTTTATTGTTGAGGTATTTAATTTGACCGCTTCAGCCCTGTTATGGAGCTCTCTCAACTGCTGTTCTCGAGCTGATTTCCCACTGCTGCTTTCTGAGCTCCAGAACATTGCTCACCTTATGTCTATTGTCCAGATGATCCATGCCTCTGTTTTGGGCACTGTAACCAAAACAAACATGCAACAAGAGGAGAATTTTCTTTTGTATAGATGATTTTATAAATAGTATTTTACTAGTTTGTGTAGAATAAACATTTTACATGGACCTAACATGCTACAGTCACATTCAAGTGTAATGGAGATCTCTACAGTTACTAGTCTGTCTCTGCATTGTCATAGCATACAGGTTAAGACTTTCAGTGCATAGATGATAATTGCTAGCATGCTATTGTATAATATATTACATTTATGTCAGTCAATCCCTGAAAATCTTATTGTAGCTTTAAGAGCCTTTGTTTTACTTATATTGCTAGCATGTCTAATCATTAATTTGTAGCCTATTGTAGTTAATACTACTTTATGCAATATTAACACTTGAGTTATCTTTAAACTTTTAGTCTAATCAATCAAAGGTCAGTAAAAGCTTTTTATTTTTCTATTTTTTTTAGCAACAATGAATAATTATGATATTGCTTTTACAGTCTTCCTACAATCCTTCAGAGGAAAACGGAAAGAAAAGTCATAAAGAAATTGAATCATTACTCAGAAGACTTCACCTCCAAGACCAACATCAACGGATGCTGTCATCAGAGGATTTTGTTAAAGTAGGCCCATTTATAAAACAGACTGAGATTTTTGAAAAAGATAAAGTTTGCATGTTTTTTCAGAAGTTATTGATGTTAGATTACAGAGCTAGACACATACACGTACAGCAAAAAAACTCTAATGGGAAAAGCTCACAGTCCATCTCGAGGTCTGAAATTGCTGTCACAGATGAAAATGATTTAGCAGCTCTTTTCACATCAAATGTAGACTTAAACCAGTCAAAGGAAAGTCATGTACATCCAATGGATGTTCAAATGGCAGCATTTCGCTGCTCAGATGGCTTCCTTAAACAGAAAATGATTACCAAGCTGTCACAATGTCAGTATGCCTTACCGTTGCTTATCCCTGATCTTGTCACAACAAATATTGAGTGTCCGCTGTGGACATTCAGACAAATAACAAAAACATGGAAAATAGCTACAACAAAAGACAATAAAACCACTGTCACAATGAAGAGCATGCCAATCTACAAAGCTGAGATTCCCATGGTTTCATTTTTCCGACTGGGCTCCATGTCTTTGTCCAAATCTCAGCTCATGAATGCCTTGATCAACGACCGCCACAACACATTCTTCCATAGAAACTGTCCAGGCAGCACCAAATCCTGTTATTTGATGGATGGTGTGGCTGAGATTGCCTGGTACTGCCCTGCTGGAAAACCCAATGATTTCTTTACTGACTGCATTGCCTTCTGTAATCTTCATGGGGATTCATTAAAAAATTTAAAACAGTGTGAAATATTGACTGAAAAGTCCTCAGTCATTGTGGTTCTGGTAGAAACTTTGAAAGAAGGCCAAGAAAGTAGTGAAATGGTTTCAATGCTTTACATGTCTTCAAAGCCTCTGATTATTCTCAGTGCTGACAACGACTCAAGTACAGTTCAGATAAAACCATATAAATACAAACTGGGTCTGAAAGAAAGAAGCCAGTCGGATGTTTCTGAAGAACTGAAAGAGATTATAAGAGCCATTTTGACCGGACCTCACTCAGTCTTTCAAATTGAAAAAATGGCCAATGACTCCAGAGTCACGGTGGATGAAGACGCAGAGGTTTGCAGGAATGGGAAATCTGCTGCTTTGAAACTAGTTAAACTGATTGAAGAGATGGATATTTCTAAAATAAAAGATACATTTCTTCCCTGCCAAGGCCAACTTTGGTATGAGTGGTGCAAAATCAATAAAGAATTGTATAACCTAAAGGGACACATTGAGAAAGAAAAAGGTCTGAAAAATCTGCAGCTGATGAAGCTTCGACAGGAGCAGTGTGACCTGTCCAACAGTAAACTGGTAAAGTCATTCACTGAGAGCCTCAGGCGTTTGCCATCAAAAGAAAGAGAATATTTCTTGAAATGGACTCAGATCCTGATTGATGCCCTCTCTACAGATGACCTTTCTTCAATTATCAAAGATTATGATAAAACATGGTCAGAAGTCTTGGAACTAAAGAGGAAACATGACAAATCTGCTAACTTCGATGTCAAACAAGCTCAGCTTAATAAGTTATCAAAAAAGCTCCAATCAGCAACTTTTGGTTTGGAACACATCTTCAGAGAAATGGGGCAGATCTATGAAGCACATAAATCTTTGAAAAAATCATCACTTGGCCAATGGACTGAATGGACTAAATACCCAGAGCTGGCTGCAGATCTGATGATAAAAGGACACCCAATGGAGCTGATGGATGGTGATGCAGGTCATGTACCTTTAATATGGGTCTCCAGTCTTATACAGGAAGTCATCAACAAACTGGGTGACCAGCGATTCTTTGTGCTGTCAGTTCTTGGAGTACAAAGCAGCGGAAAGTCAACAATGCTGAATGCCATGTTTGGATTGCAGTTTGCAGTGAGTGCCGGGAGGTGCACCAAAGGTGCTTACATGCAGCTGGTTAAACTGTCAGATGAAATCCAGAAAGACTACAAGTTTGACTATATTCTAGTTGTTGACACTGAAGGACTGCGTGCTCTTGAGTTAGCAGGTGATGCCACCATTCATCATGACAATGAACTTGCAACATTTGTTGTTGGTCTGGGAAACATGACGCTGATCAACATCTTTGGTGAGAATCCAGCTGAGATGCAAGATGTCCTGCAGATCGTTGTGCAGGCTTTCATGAGGATGAAAAAGGTCAAGCTTTCTCCAAGTTGTGTGTTTGTTCATCAGAATGTCACAGATATTGCAGCAGCAGAGAAAAACATGGATGGAAAAAGACGCCTGCAGGAAACACTGGACAAGATGGCTCAACTAGCTGCAAAAGAAGAGGTGTGTGATGCTGAGTGCTTCAGTGATGTCATTGCATTTGATGTACAAAAAGATGTGAAATACTTTGCTCAGCTGTGGGAGGGAAGTCCACCAATGGCTCCTCCAAATCCAGGGTATAGTGAGAGTATCCAAGAACTGAAGACCATCATCCTCTCCAAGGCTAAACCTTCTGATGGGATCCTTTTGTCACATTTCAATACCAAGATTCAGGACTTGTGGAATGCGTTGATGAATGAAAACTTTGTTTTTAGTTTTAAAAACACCCAAGAAATTGCAGTTTACAGAAAGCTGGAGGTCCAGTATGGAAACTGGACTTGGACACTGAGGAGTGAAATGCTAAACATTGAGAACCAACTTTATCCCAAAATTGAAAAGGGGCTTCTGGACAAAGCTGAGCTCAGTTATCTTTCCAAAGAAATTAAAGAAACTTACAAAGCAGTAACAGACAGTATAGGAGCTTACTTTGATAATGACAAAGACAGAGAAATGCTGGTTCAGTGGCGGGGACGATTTGAGAACAAAATTAGAGAGTTTCATGAGGACCTCTTGAGAGGCGTGAAAAGAAAATTGGATGACGTTATCAGGCAGAATAAAGCTCGAAAAAAGCTTGACAAAAAGAAAACTGAGTTTGAAAATAAACTCTTCCAGAAGAGTAAAGAGCTTGCTGTTGGATTAAAATCCTTAGCAGAGGATGAAGATAAAGTAAAAGCACAGTTTATCACTGTCTGGATTCAATTTGCAAAGGAATCAAACCCAGATGCAAAACCAGTTGAGGATATAAACTTGCAGGAAGATGAGTTAGATGTTCTTAAAGGTCTAGGTCTTGAATTCAGGCTCATTGATGAGTCAAAAAAAAGCAATGCATACAAAAATCTGTCAGAAACTGGGGATTACTCTGGTTATATAACAAAAAAGAAGTCTATATGTTGCTCCAAAGTAGGTCAACAATCTCAGGAATGCAGGATAGAACCAATGAGAAAAAATGATAACTCTTCATTTTTTCAGAAAATAAGAGGAGCTTTGCTGTTCTTTCAAAAGGAATCAACAACTCAAAAAAATATGGACGAAAGGAAATTAAATCGTGTTCAGCATGAAGAACAGGAAACAATCAGATTATTCATCCAAGAAGTTAATAAAAGTTGTCTGGGGATCATTAAGACCAAACCTATTTCAACAAGAGGTTACAGCATAACTTACTTGCAGGAACTTGCCAACACTATTAAAAACAGAGTGACAGAGTTTGAATCAGAAAGGAAATTTACATTTAAGAAAGAGTTTATAGTTGACCTTTCACTGTATGTGTTTGACAGGGCAGCAAGTTGGCTCTTAGACTCCCATAAGATATTCAAGCAGAACAATGACGTGATTACCTATTTGGAAAGCAAAAAACCAGAATATTACAACATATTTAGAGGCTTTTGCAGAGGAAGCTCGTCTGTTGTTGTGTTTGGAGAAATGATGTGTGAAAAACTAAAAGTCTCTGCTGTTGAAGCTGTTTGTAACAAGACTGCAGTTGATATTGCTGGAGAGATGATGTGCAATTTCCCAGCATTTAATGGCAACAGACTGAACTTAGAGAAACATGTCTTGACAGCTCTGGCAAAGAAAGAAAACTTTAACAGTTTCATCTCCTACATCAGAAACCCAAGAAGGCAAGTAGAAGCCTTTATTAAAGAAGAGGTGAGTAAATACATGTTCATAAGACAGAAAACTAAAGCCCAGACTATTCTCAGGAAAAATGTAGAAAACTTCAACAAGATCATCAGTCGTGCTTTGTTTAAAGCAACAGAAAAACTTCAAAAGAGGAAGGGAGACATAAAAGACTGGTTAGAGGAGTTTTCCAGTGTATTAGAGCCAAACTTGACACTTGATACCATCAATTGTCAAAACTTTAGAGACATAAACAATTTTGACTTTCTGAAAGAAGAGATAGAGAAAGGCCTGAAAATCATCACAGAGGAAATGAAAAGTCTGCCCCTTAATAAAGTGAATGAATGCAGGCAGAAGCCTGAACAAATCCTCATTGATCAGCTGTGTAACTGCTGCTGGGAAAGGTGTCCTTTCTGTGCTGCTGTTTGCACCAACACTCTGAAGGATCACAGTCCTGAGAAACACAGTGTTCCCTTTCATCGACCTTCTGGAGTTAAAGGTTGGCATGTTAGAGGAAAAGTCGACCTGGTTGTTGATTTTTGCACCACATCAGTTGCAAGTGACAGAAGCTTTTACCCTGAACATGACTCAGAGCAGAGCGTACCTTATAAACAGTACCCAACTGCTGGAGAAAGATATGCTTCATGGAGCATAACAGCTGATGCTTCTATGTTGGCCTACTGGAAATGGTTTGTCTGCCACTTCCAAGAGGAAGTGGAAAAATACTATGATTTGAAATTCCAGGGTCGGGGAGAAATTCCTCAAGAATGGAAACATCTCAGTAAAGAAGAAGCCATTGAAAGCTTAAGTGAAATGTGTAGTTTGTGAAAAAAAAAATGCAACTGTTCATAAATAAATGTCATCCCTAAAGTCGGATGGTTCATAACAGTAGAAAAAAAACCAAAAAGATTTTGTTGAAGTATTTGCAGAATTAGTGTCTCAGCAATAGATGTTTGGTTTGTAATTTCTGTTGTGATTGAGTTATACTTCAGTTTAGGAACATTGAAATTACTTCAGTACAAATGTCTATATATCTAAATTCATATTAATAACTCCATATTGTAGCTTGTTTGTTAAGTTCTCGTTATTTTTGTTGTTATTGTCTTTTGTTTCCTTATTTTGGTGATTTCTCATTAAACCAAAGATGGTATTAAAGAAGGCATCTTTAAAATGTAAAGCATTAGGACTGACATGGTATATGTATGTACAATATGTTGACTTTTTTGTATAGTTTGAATGTCATTCTTTAATAAGAAAACAATTTACTTGCAGTGTTTTCTACTTTGTTTTCCTTTTTATTTTCAAAACTTAGTTGAGTTAAACTGAATCAACATGTATTTCAATATTTTTACCTTTACATTTTTTTTGTAATGTTGTGGCATTTATACTATGTATTTGTTTTACCCTAAATAATTTTAAAGAATAATTATGATTTGAAAATGTATTTTTCTTGATATAAATCAATAAATAAACTCCAACACCCAGATGTACTGTGTTTTTAGAGTAGACAAAGAGGGTGAACATGTAGGCAAAGGCAGATTGGGGAACTCTTGAAACTCATCCTACTGTAGCTTATTTGTTGTGAGATTCACAGAAAGGTAAAATGCCAAATTACTCTTTTTTAGTTCTGTTTTAGCTTCCAATCACAGACCACCGTGTATTGAAACTTACCCTTAATAAATTATGAAGCAATCCCATCACAATTCAGATAGCCAAGTAAACAAGCAAGCAGTGAACAGGCAGGAGATCAGTGGATGGGTTACTGATTTATATCTTACATGGGATCTGTCAAGGAGGATGGGCCGCACTGCCTTAAAAACAGCAGCACCCCCAATTACTTTTTTCTAGGGTTAGCTGTCAGAATTAACATTGACTGCTGAATAACCTGTTCTTCCTCTCGACCCCAGAGCCTGCCTGTCCCTGTCTAATCTGGTTGCCTCACCTGTCTTCTGACTCCTGCCAGATCTCTGCCTGTCTGTGTACCATACCTTCAAGATTTCCCTCGAACAAGAATAGTTTTTTCTTTCCCTGTTTAATTGTTAGATCTTGGACCAGTATAGTGCCAGCTCCCATTTTTCAGTAATAACATGGATACACTGGTATCCACTATTATGTTTTTTTTTTATTTTTTTTTTATTTCTCATCAAAGCTTTATTGAACACTTGAAGTAACAGTCACGTTCATCATTACTTCTATAAAACAGTGCTCTGCTGTTTGGCTTCTTCATTCTTCTTCTGTGCACATGGGTCGTTCTCATGTCCTGAACTGTTCAGACTAAAGTCTGATAGCTGTCACATTTAATTAATAGTATAAGATATGATGATGAAAAGATCAGATTTCAGAAAAAAGGAACTGAACATTGAAACCTGCTGTGTTAATGTAGCTTTAGTGTATTTTTTCTTCTACTGGTCTTTTTGTTTTCCCTCTACAAAAAAATTGACCTAAATAATGCAACCCATCAACTCATGCCTGGCACATATATATGATTTCTCATCTAAAAACAACGTTTTTAAACCACATGAGCGAAGGGTTTTTGATGTGGTTTGGGAGAAGAAACTCAAACTCCATGGTTAAGTCCCAGATTCTTCCATCCTATCCTGGAAAACTCTTCAGTTAAATGGTACTCCTCTCTGAGGTGCACTGTTGAAGTTGTTTGTTGTTGTTGTTTTTTTGTAGAAAATGATTAATGAATATAAAATGCAACAAAGCATTTTATGGTTTATGAGGTACTAACAACATTGGTTTATTTGATTCTGGTATTGAGATCTTCATGCATTTCTGTTACAAGCTTCAGCAGATCTTAAAGCTTGTGAGTTTAAAATCCCCTGCAACTCGGATGTAGGTGATGACATCCATGTCTGCACGGTTAGGAAACTGCATCTCTTGTCCATCAGGGAGCTCCACCTCAAACACATCTTCAGAGAATTTCAACATATTCTGAAACAGAAAGCATTTTATTTAAGTAAACAATTTTCCTTTGCTAAAATTTTAAACATTTAGGAATCGAATCTTTAAAGAAATATGAGCCAAGTTGAAGAATAGCACAAACATCTCTGGATAATAATCTCTTCTGTAATGCAAACATTTCCTCACCTTCACTTCACTGCCTCTCAGCAGAGGGTTGTGAATTTCCCTCTTTTCATCGCCCCAGCAACCCGCTGTCTTTGAGTTGCACACTAAAACGGCTCCATCAGCATCATCATGAAAACGAGGGTTAAAGTGCAGCGCCAGGTCCTCTGAGTCCAAACCAAGGTCAATCTGGAACCTGTTTGGATCATGAATCCATTATTTTTTTTTTTTTTTAGCAAGACTTTCTGAACAGCGCAGTACTCGTTTATTGATAATTGTGTTTAAAAATATGTTAGAAAACAAATGTATAATGCTTCCATCAGCTGTGCATTTTCATAATCATGGATGATGAGGAATAAAGTAATATCCAGGCTTATAGTTATTATTAAATATGAAGTGTTTGTATTACCTCTCAGCGTCACGCAAAATTTCCCCTTTTACTTTCAGCTTGTCTCCAGGTCTCAAGTTCACATTCTTCAGTTCAAGTTCCTGAGAAAAAAAGATTGGGATTGCACATATCAATGACAGAGACATCCCAATTAATTGGAACATTGTTCCCGTTAAATTGGAACATTGTGAATATATTTTAGTAATTCAAACTTAATTATCTAACCCATATCAATTAAATTTTCTGTAAAATCCTTGAAGTTTTTTTTTCTGTGAATTCTGGTTATTGCGGTTTACAGCAAAGGAAATTGTTATGTTTCATTATCAGAGGTTTTTTTTAGATGAATAAGACAGATAAAAATGATTTAATGCAGATATGTTATGACCTACAGGATTATGATAAATACAGCTTACTGGAAAGTTTTTTACGAGACAGTCATTGAAGGTTATTGCAAAAAGGTCAAGTCTCTATATGTCAATGCTAAATTAGGAAGCATTTTAATGGAAGATTGAGTTGAAGAAAAATAAATGTCAAAAGGTGGACGAGCACTGGTTCACCTGCACCCTAAAATAAATGATGTGAAGTAAAGCTCTGTGAGAGTGCATGGACTGCTGTTGAAGTCATTTTAAAGAGCCAACATACAGTCCCTAGAGGTCAAATGTAAATTGTCTACAGTCATTTATGATTGTGCAAAACATATAATTTACTGTTCTGGGTCAACTGGGTTCTGGGTTTGATAGTCAACACGAGCATCTTCCAGAAAATGTTCAGGCACCTAATTTTTATTACTGCTCAAATTTTGTGTAGAGATGCTGATTTAGATTTATATCTGCTAACTCCGCAAAAGATACTAATACATGCTTTAAAGATTATCCCTATACTTAATTTACTGAGCAGCTGACCTAACTGCAGCCTGTGGATAATCTATTGGGTTATCATAAGAAGATCATAAACATCGAATGCAGCACTGCAAATAACTTGGACACTATAAAAGTAAACTGGGCTTCTAGAGCACAGCAGAATCAAGGGCAGTAATATATCACTCTGATATATTACTGCATATATGCAGTAATTTATAAAAGATAAGTCCAGAGCAGCTGTTGAATGCATATACAGCACAACAATCTTTGATGTGCTGTATTTTTTGTTTTGTTTTTTATTGGTGATATGTTGTCTTGCATTTTTTTACACACAATCATCTTTTTTAAGGTATTCAGATTAACTGACATGCTAAGACATTAAATTATTTTTTAAATTATTCTAAAAGAAAAATAAATCAAATTCATTTTTCATTTGTTAATGTATTGTAAATGAAACACAGAGGAAAAGATTCACCTTACCATACTGAACCCAAGTGCTGCTAAATAGTTGTGATAGAAGCCAGAAGATGGTCCTTATATCAAGTCTGTCTCCTGTGTGGCAGAAAGAAGTCAAACGGTTTAAATTCGAATGTTATTTGTGTCTGTAGCTCAAGCAACATAGCATGTAACAGAAAGCCCTTCACAATATAATTAAATCAGTATCATGTAATGTAGTAAATTAATCTGTACCAATGATTAGAATATATTGGATACATGTTTTACATATTGAATAAATGTTTTACACTAAATACATTTATTTTATAAATGTCACAGAGTCCAAAAGAGTGTGCTCCACCAAATATGGAGAGATAGAGAGCAGGGTGTGTGTAAGGCTCTCTGCAGGCGCAGCTTTGAGTGCAGCCTTGAAGTTTGAGAGATAAGACCAGGGTGGGAAAACACAGAGAATAAGCGGGGAACAGAAACACTGAAAGGAGTCCAAGGCCAATTGAGGCCTTTGATAAAACAAGGGTGCAGAAATGAGACCTGTTTGTAAGACAGATGCATTGAGAATGGGTTGTTCAGGGTTGCACAGCTCAGCTGAACTAATTGTAATATATTGAGTTGTCATCTCCAAAGCATACTGAGCGGTACTGGTCGCACAAAAAGTGATGTTTTACTGGGACTTTGAGTTTTAAAGTTATGCTGACCTTTTTTGATGTAATGTTATGATCATAAGTCACACTGGATGAAAACATTGTTTTGACATATTGATCATTAAGACTATGATGTGTTTTCGATTTAACTGCACTAATTGTCATCATGATCTACAAGAAATGTCACCATGACCTGTGAAGAAAAAAGCTTTGATAGATCAAAGAAAGGCTTCAATTAAAAATATAAAATATGGATTGGAGGTGGGTCTTCCACCAAGATGAAAGAGCCCCAAGCCCCAGGAGTGAATAAAAGAGAGCCTGTTTGTGCATGTAAGTCAGTTCCTCACCGGTGAACAGCTCATGTGTGTTCTGTAATAAAACTCTCTGGACCTGGACCCAGTTGCCTCTGCCTGATTTTTGATCATTGTCTGAAGACTTTTCTACTGCTTTTTAAGAACTTTGAATTTTTATAAGACTTAGCATCAATTTTAAGTTGTTGGGAGGACAGTTTCCACAACATTTTTGGCGAGCCAGCCAGGAGGAAGCCCCAGGCATCTGACAACCTGCAGGCACCAGTTGGAGGCCAGGAACCCCAAGGGCCCAATATTCACCATTTACAGGTGAGATACAATTTATTATAATTTTCTAAATTAGTGGGGAACCAGCCTCCGGCGACGGCTTGTGGGTGTAAGTGTAACACTTATTTAAGGCTAGGCGCCTGACTGCAGCCAGTTTTAATAGGCACTCAGATAGGTTCGCCTATGGAGCCCGTGTGTGTGAACAAAAGACCACAAGACCGAAGTATGTTTCAGTTATTATATTCAAGTTTGAGTTTTTTTTTCAAATATATATATATATATATATATATATATATATATATATATATATATATATATATATATATATATATATATAGGAAGGTATGCAATATTAATAATATTTATAACAACAGTGACTTCTTTTATGATATAACCAAAAATACGACAAGAAACAAAAACAAACAAACTCATCAACAAAACAATAAATCCTTATGTCACCCAAGAGTTTCCTTTTTAGTCCATTCATGAATCTAGAGTGATTCAACGGTTCATCAATCAATGTCTGATTGTTGTAGGGTTTTTCTTGTCCATAACCCAAAGCAAATAAGTTCAGAATGAGAAAGTAACTTGGTTCATGTAAATCCTACCGCGAAGCTGCGGTGATCCGGTAGCTCGCCATCCTGACGTGACACAGAGGGTGGAAAAAAAACCTGACCTAAACAAGGTCATAAATAAAAATAAAACAAATTAGCTATCATATTTAAACATTGTTAAAATGTTATTCAAAATAAATAAACATTCAACAATTACAACAACATTAATAAATAACTACATTTCAATAAGTGTTTCTCATGAATTTAAATTAAAGATCGCGATCAGATTAAAGTTACTAGTACAAATCAAGTAAAGTTACCGGTATAGATCAAAGTAAAGTTACCGGTATAGATCAAAGTAAAGTTACCGGTATAGATCAAAGTAAAGTTACCGGTACAGATCAAGGTAAAGTTACCGGTACAGATCAAAGTAAAGTTACCGGTACAGATCAAAGTAAAGTTACCGGTACAGATCAAGGTAAAGTGCACTTTTTAAATTCCATCTAAGTTTAATTGACGCAGTCAATTAAACTTAATTGACTTCCATATCATTTCAAAAAAAAGAATTGTTTTTTCCTCTTATTTTGTTTTTGCAACTCACAAAAAACAAAAAAAAATATGTCTAAGCCCAGAGTTCTGTAGGCTGTTAGCAAAATTTAATAAAAAGTAACTGAAACCGTCCTAAAAGGACGAATCTACAAAAATCAAAAGGCCTATTTAATATTTTAACAACATATAATCCATTCGGCCACAAAATTAACAAAAGAAAATGACCCTTAAATCAATAAATATACTTTTCAGTCTTTAAATGCACAAATTTAGTAGGCGTGTCGCCACCGCATTTCTATTTCTAAAGGAAAACAAATACGTAAATTAAACGACTCACCGTCGAGCGGTCGACAGAAAACACTCAGTTAAATCCTTTGGCCGTCTTAGTAAGCCTTGATCCAGCCGTATTCTTCTATTAGTGTAGAAGACGCCGAGACGAGCAGCTAGCCACAGCGATAGCAGCAACAGCTATACAGATCCGAGTCACCTGTGACCCGGAACTTAAAGGGTGCTGTCAATTTGACCCGCCAAAATAAAATACAGGTTTTCTTATTTTATGCAGGTTACATAAGGCGCCAAAAGAGCTCTCCTAAAAAAACCTAGTATTCCAAATTTAATAAGTATTTTCCAAATTTAATAAGTATTTATATAAGAATATACAAAAGGCAGACCAAACTGGGGAAAGGTCCAGGTATGTATGAATGTATATGTGAATGCATGGTTTAAGTATTAATTAATGTTTGTATTATTCTGTATTTGAACTGTTCTGTGTTTGAATTATTTTGTGTATAAGTTAAGCTTAACAGGCGATGTTCTGAGCGGACGATTGGTAAAGGGACAGATTGGTCAAGGCATTTGACATAGTCTGTGGAAGCCATAAATCCGGAACATTAAAGTACGCGTGTTAAGTGGGAATATTGGCGACTAAGCGATAGTCAGCATGCTCCGTGAACTTGTGTTGTATTAGGTATTAAGTATTAGGTATTGAGAGGCTAAGCGATAGCCAGGCTAAGGGATAACCAGAATATTACCGATTAAGCGATAATCGGAGAAAGAGTACCGCTCTACCGGATGACGTCTACCTATTTTCAGTTAGTATCCGAGTAGGTCCGGGTAGCAGGGAAAACGCGTGTGCCACTGTAGGAGACAGTGAGGAAAAGTAGAAGTGCACTGTAAATATATAATCATTTGTCTTGTGAGTCTTTGTCAGTGTAAAGAGTGAAAGAGTTAATTACTAAGGGGGAGTAAGGGGCGAATAATAATAATAATAATAATAATAATAATAATAATAATAATAATAATAATAATAATAATAATAATAATAATAATAACAATAATAACGGTAATAATAAGATTAATAAAGCTTAAAAGGTATAATAATAAATTAACAGAAATAATTATTATAAAATATAGTTAAAAAAAAGAATAACACAAAAATTAACAGAATTGGTAACTATAACAGAATTGGTAACTGAAAAACACATGGTTAAAAGAATAAAATAAATTAACAAGGTCCCAATTTAAAACTACAAAACAGGTTATAAGTGAATAAAAATTATGTTATACATAAAATATAGAGTAACTAAACCGAATACTCAGTAAAAGTACGAAAATAATATTATAAATCTGTTCTATTAGAGATCCTAACTCAAAATTGTAGAGATAAGATATAAAGGTTGGTGAATAAGCACAGACCCTAAGGGTTGAGTGACTGCTGGTTGCCATGGGAACCAATGTGAGCAAACAGACTGAGGGGCTAACGCCTGCCAAACTGGTAATAATGACACACCCATCCAATAAGCACAAAATTCAAAAATGCATGACAGAATGGCATAAGATAACATCTGCGAAAAATCGCTGGCCTAAAAATGGCAGCTTTGATCCATCATGCTGTGATGAAGTAGAAGAAAAATTGAGGGATAAGGATAAAAAACGAGACCGAATGCATTTGCATAAAAAACAGAAACATGCTGAACAGAGAGACATCCTGCGATATTTTAAAGTTGAACACCATAAGAGTTCAACAGCTCCCAATTATACCGATCATAAGCCGCCACCTTATCACCCACCAATCGTAGGACAATATCCTATATGTGAGAAGCAGAGCAGCAAGGGAAAAATTTCAGGACAACTTAAATTAGTGTTATAAGAAGATGAGGAAGAAGCAGAAAAAGAAATGAGGAGCCAGCAGCAGAAAGAGTGTGATCAAAGCAGTGAAGACGAAGAATCAGACAGATCCTTAACGGGAGTAAGGAGAAGATCACGCTATAGCTACACACTACCACCAAGACATTGCAGACGAACCCCATATCAGAGGGGCCCCACATGCCACTCAGAACCCAGGACTAAGTTGACATATACGGATGAAACCGAATCACTGACAGAAAAAATAGACAAGGAGCTGGAGGAACTGAGGAAAGAATTTTCACTAATCAGAGGAGAAAAAGAAAAAGCACAAGTGAAAAATCAAAGGGATATGAGAAAGACAATAGAAAAACAAAAGGAGAAGAAAAGACGAAATGAAGAATTAGAAAAAGTGAAGAGAATGGAAGCAGAGCAGCTTATAAGAGATGCCCAGGCTAATTACCCAGACCAGCCAAGCCCACAGACTATGACCCTGATTGACAAAGCAGGAATAAAAAAGGGAGAAGAGACGGAATGTGAGGAGGAGGCCTCAATAGAAAGTGATGTGACTGAATGGGAGGACGTTGAAACGCAGGATGAAGGCTCAGACATACTGCCGTCAAAAAACCCATTTTATGAGGGGTCCAAAGAAAAAAGCAGGCCAGTGGCAAAAGAACAAAAGCCACTCGCAGCTGAATGTGACGTGGATCTGCAAATAGTAAGAAGCGGCCCACGCACAATGCTGACCAGGTCCCAAGCACGGCAGCAGAAAACAGAACAAGGTCAAGGTGAGGCCTATATGGCTCCCTTGCTGTCTAAACGACCTCATGAAGACAGATATGTGCCATGGTCATTTATGGACATGATCACACTTGCTGGAAGACTGACCCCGTTGGCAGATGGAGCTGACAGGTGGATAGAAAAGCTGGAAGAAATCACTGGAGGCATCAACCTGGCAGCTGGAGACATCAAGCCGCTGCTAATCAAAACAGCAGGACACTCAGCAGCCAGAGAGGTGTTCGACGAAGCCCAGCTTCCAAGGGTCATGTCCTCACACCAGTATGACAAGATACCATTCAACCACATAAGACCTAAGGTATGGACAGCCTTGAGGAACAAATACCCCACCTGCAGTGATCCAACTAAGTTGAGACAAGAATGTTTAAAGGATGATGAAAGTCCAGCCCAGTTTATTGGTACTTTACAGAAACAGGATGTGTCTTTACAACCTTTGTTTGAACGAGTGGAAGAAAACACTGATGCTAAGTGGAGAGGAAAAGAAACTTTTGTGTTAAAAGATGGTTTGTTGTATGCTTGTAATGAAAAGCAACGGTTGGTAGTTCCAACTAGCTGCAGCTGTTGTCACATTTCCTGATAAAGATGTAGCAGAATGCTTCCCGGTTACCAACTCAGCACCACATGTCACATTACTGATTGCAGACAAGTATGAGTCAGATGACCTAGGACCCATGGTTCAAGAAGCCAAGCAAGTCACCGAATGGGTTGACACAGCATGGGACCGTCTTAGCATATCAAAAGATGGACTGTTTTTCAAAATCTCATATTCACAAGCTGATGAAGTAATAGCAGAACACATTAAAGTTCCTGGGAAAAGACAAATGGCAGTGGCTGAAGAACATGAATCATTATTAGAACAAGTTCCAGAGCAGGTATGGTCTAAAAGTAAAACAGATGTAGGATTAGTAAAATCAGCAGATCCCATCAAACTAAATGCTAAATTACCCTTCCAAAGACAGTACCTACTTAAACGAGAAGCAGTAGAAGGAATACAGCCTATCATTACAGGATTAGAAACAGCAGGAGTTCTTAAACCAACAGTAAGTCCCTGTAACACACCAATTTTTCCCATCAGAAAACCCAACAGTAATGACTACAGACTAGTCCATGATCTAAGATTAATTAATGCTATTGTAGCAGAAGAAATACCAGTAGTACCAGACCCCCACACACTACTGAGTAATATACCCCCAGGCACAAAATGGTTTACTGTGATAGATCTGTGTTCAGCATTTTTCAGTGTACCGGTCCATCCAGATTCCCAGTATTTGTTTGCATTTACGTACAAAGGCCAACAGTATTCTTATACGCGATTACCACAGGGTTTTGTACACTCGCCATCAATTTTCAATCGTGTACTGGCGAATGATTTAAATCACCTTGACATACAATCTACAATGTTGATGTATGTTGATGACATTTTGATTTGTTCTGCTTCTAAAGAGCAGTGTGAGAGAGACTCCGTGCTGTTTCATCTTTTGGAAGAGATACAAACTGACGTGGGCGGAGTTGGCAATGTTTCCTGTCCTGTGGTTACTCGCTCTCAGGCCAAAGAACAAGTTGAATCCTTACCTGACTTTGATGAGAGCTTGTTTGAGGTTTCAAAGAACACTAGAAAATCCAGAAAGCAGAAAAAAATTGAGAAAAAGTTAATGCTGAGTGGAAATGTGTCAACAGATTTATTAGTGGATGACATTTGGAAAATACCTGAAAATATTGCTACTTTACAGAAACAGGATGTGTCTTTACAACCTTTGTTTGAACGAGTGGAAGAAAACACTGATGCTAAGTGGAGAGGAAAAGAAACTTTTGTGTTAAAAGATGGTGTGTTGTATGCTTGTAATGAAAAGCAACGGTTGGTAGTTCCAACTAGCTGTAGAGCACTTGTCATGCATTTGGCGCACACCATTCCATGGGCAGGGCACTTGGGGCGTCACAAAACATTTATGCGAGTCAGCTCACGATTTTTTGGGCCATCAATGTACAATGACATTAATGCATTATGTGCTTCTTGTCCTATATGTCAGAAGACTCGTCCTGCTCGTAAATCAGATAGGGCGCTCCTCCAGCCACTACCTGTCGTCTCCACTCCTTTTCCTAAGGTTGTAATGGACATTGTTGGACCCCTAGTGAAGAGTGGGCATGGCCTTCAATACATCCTGGTAGTATGTGATTATGCCACCAGATTTCCAGAGGCTTTTCCACTGCATACTGTTACTGCTCCTGTGGTGGTTCGAGCTCTGGTCCAGCTATTTTCAAGAGTTGGAATCCCAGATCAGATTTTGACAGACCAGGGAACTAACTTCACTTCTAATCTGCTAAAACTCTTTCACAAACAGCTTGGGATCTCTGCCATCAGGACGACGCCTTACCATCCACAAACTGATGGACTGGTCGAAAGTTTCAACCAGACGCTGAAGAGGATGCTGCAGAAGTTTGTGAATGACACTGGCAGAGATTGGGACTGCTGGTTACAATTCCTTCTCTTAGCCTATCATGAGGTGCCACAAGCATCAACTGGAATCTCCCATTTTGAACTCCTGTATGGGTGGTATGTTCAAGGACCGTTAGACCTGCTGATGAAAAGCTGGGATGCATCAGAGACCCCATCCAGTGCCAAAGGTGTAGTCCAGTACGTGCTGCAGATGAGAAGTCGGCTTGCTGACTACCAGGAAGAAGCTGAGAAGAGCCTGCTTCGAGCTCAGCAGAAGCAAAAGCTGTGGTATGACCAGCAGGCCCGACAAAGAGTGTTAAGTCCTGGACAGAAGGTGTTGCTTCTCCTCTCTTCATCCACCAGCAAGCTTTTGGCAAAGTGGCAAGGACCCTATACCATCAGCCGACAGCTGGGACCTACCACCTATGAAGTCTACCACCCTGACAAAAAGAAAGCTACACAGGCTTATCATGTGAACTTGCTAAAGGAGTGGAAAGAACCATCACATCCAGCTCCAGAAACATCATGCCTGTTGAGGCCAATGGAGGAGGAAGAAGAGGTTCCTGGCATTGAAGCCATGAATGAACAGTCAACGCCTGATCTCAGACACTTAACCCCACACCAAGCCTCACAACTTCAGCAGATCTTCCAGAAACTGTCTCCTCTCTTTTCTCCTAATCAAGGTCGGACCACTTTGATTGAGCATGCAATTCGACTAAAAGAGAAGCAGCCAATTCGTCAGCGGCCATATAGAGTTCCACAGCAGTTGGTGGGAGAGCTGCAAGATGAAGTCAAGACCATGCTAAAATCAGGTATTATTGAACCTTCAAACTCTGAGTGATGCAGTCCAGTGGTTTTAGTGTGCAAGAAAGATGGCTCACTAAGGATTTGTATTGATTTCAGAAAGCTTAATGCAGTGTCAGAGTTTGATGCCTATCCCATGCCCAGGGTAGATGAGCTGCTGGAAAGGATTGGACAAGCAAAGGTCATTACCACCCTTGACCTGTGTAAAGGGTATTGGCAGGTTCCATTGGAGCCTTCAAGCAGACAGTACACAGCATTCCGTACTCCTTCTGGTCTTTTTCAGTTTACGGTTATGCCGTTTGGCCTGCATGGTGCTCCAGCCACCTTCCAACGGCTAATGGACAAAGTGCTGCAAGGAAGTGAAGACTACAGTGCTGCTTACCTTGATGATGTAGTCATTTACAGCAATAGCTGGGAGGAGCATGTTTCACATCTAGCAAGACTGTTGGAAAAGATTGCAGGAGCAGGGTTGATACTTAACATATTAAAGTGTGTTTGGGCACAACAGGAAACCAGATACCTGGGTTACCAGCTGGGGAGAGGAGAGGTGCGACCACAGATGGACAAAGGTGAAGTAATCCAAAAGTGCCCCCACCCTCGAACCAAGAAGGAAGTGCGATCATTCTTGGGGCTAGCTTGTTGGTATCGAAGGTTTGTGCCTCATTTTGCTACACTTGCTTCTCCACTCACCAGTTTGACAGCTAAAGACCAGAAGAATCCTGTTGTGTGGTCCAAGGAGTGTGAAGACTCCTTTAACGCTCTGAAAGCTCATCTATGTTCATCTGCTGTCCTCCGAAGTCCTGATTTCAGCAGGAAATTTCTGGTCCAATTAGATGCATCCACAGTTGGTTTAGGAGCTGTTTTAACTCAAGGAGATCCTGGAGAGGAGCAACCCATACTCTACCTGAGTCGCAAGCTGCTACCTCGGGAGGTGAGATATTCTGTGGTGGAAAAAGAAGGCCTGGCCATTAAGTGGGCTCTGGAAAGTCTCAAGTATTATCTTCTGGGCAGAGAATTTGATTTGGAGACAGACCATCGTGCCCTAACCTGGATCAACACCATGAAGGATAGTAACCATCGTCTAACTAGGTGGTATTTGTCCTTGCAACCTTACAAATTTAACATCTGTCATAGAAGTGGCAGACTTAATAAAGTGGCAGACTTTCTTTCTAGGTTGCCGAGTTTCGCCAACCTTGGAGAGGAGACGGGTTATCAAAATCATTATTTTTGTTTACTTAGTGAATTATAAGTAATTGTTTAGTTTTTATTTTTATTTTTTTATTTTTTTTGCTTTCTGTGGGTGGAGCCTATAGCTTTAAAAGCAGGCCTCTGTTCCACAGGGAGTCAGTCTGTGGCTGGACTCCTGAGATGTCACACTGAAGGTGATGGATTCTGATTTTTTGAAGTCATTTATGTGTTTAACCAACTCATAATAGAACCCCGTCACACTCCATTACAGTGTTGACTGCACTGGCAGAAGGAGGACACAAAGTAAGTAAACAAAAATTGCAATTCTGCGAGCAAACAGTGGAGTATCTCGGCAGGCAACTCAGTGGGGACAAGAGGTGTATTGCACTGTCCCAACTAAAAACCATAACTCAATTGCCCAAACCTCAGACCCTTTGGTCACATGTTGTCTTTTCTTGGCGTAGCAGGTTACAGCAGACTGTGGGTGTGTGATTATGCCATCAAAACGGCTCCACTGAGAGCCCTGATTAAAGCCGCGGGTCAAGGACACCAGTCGGCTCAATTGCGATGGACAGACGAGGCAGAGGGTGCGTTCCAGCTGCTAAAACAAGATCTCCAAACTGCTCCTGCTCTGGCCAATCCAGATTACGGCAAACCATTCCATCTCTATGTGGCTTAGCGACAAAGATATGCATGTGCAGCATTGATGCAAAACACCCCCACAGGTAAACAGCCAATTTCTTATTACAGCACAAAATTAGATGGTGTCGAAGAAGGTCTGCCTCCCTGCTACCAGGGCTTGGCAGCAGCAGCCTTCGCATATAAAAAGGCCTCAGTTATTACTATGGGCCACCCTGTTATTTTGTATACATCACATTAATTACATGCACTGCTCACAAGCCCACGCTTTGTGATAACCCAAGCTCGTCCAACAGGTTATGAAGTTCTGCTTTCAGGACCTGACTTAACTATACAACGCTGTACCACAATCAACCCAGCCACAAGAATGGTATTGCCCACAGAAGGTGAGCCCCACGATTGTCTCCAGGAGACAGACACCTTCATGAAGGTAAGGGAGGACTTGTACAATCATCCAATCCCATCTGATCTGACGCTCTTCGTAGACGGATCATGCGTCAGAAGTGAGACAGGGAATAGAGCTGGATATGGAATAGTCCAACTTGACCCCGATGGGACCTTTACCAAGGTACAGACAATGAGCCTTGATCAACCTTAATCTGCCCAGTTGGCAGAGATAAAATCATTAACAGCAGCATGTAAATTGGCTACTGGTAAAAGAGTGACAATCTATACTGACAGTGCATATGGATATGGGGTATGCCATATAAACGCAAGCATCTGGAAACAACGAGGGTTCGTTAGAACAGATGGTACCCCCGTGACACATGGGCAAGCTGTATTGGAATTAATACAAGCTATGCAACTTCCGTCTGCGTTAGCTATTGTAAAATGTGCGGCTCATCAGACAGCAAAGACACCCATTGCCATAGGAAACAACTTGGCAGATGAAGCAGCCAAAGAAGCCACAGGACCTGCAGTGTAGGGACCAATGGTTCATATAGCTGAATGTGAACCTATTGCAAATCTAGCCTCATTAATAGAAGCCCAAAATAGAGTATCTGAAGCGGAAAAGCGTCTGTGGGTGCAAAGGGGGGCGACACGTCTATCACGCCCCAATGATGGGTTGTGGCGAAGTTGTCGAGGGCATTTTGTACTACCTTTGTCTTTGTTACCAACCGCGATTAAAATAATGCATGGACCTGATCATTGTTCACGAGCCCAAGTTATTCAAAAGTTACAGGCAGTCTGGTGGTCACCTTACATGACACCTATGGTAGACAGAGAACTGGCCTTATGCCCACATTGTCGTAAGTATAATGTGCGTAAAATGTTTACACAACCCTTAGCACATATCCCCATGCCAGACGGTCCGTTCCGCCATCTAATTATGGATTACGTTGACATGATAACTCGGGTTCAGGGAAAGAGGTATATGTTGGTGGTTGTTTGTAGGTTTAGCAGATGGGTGGAGGCATGCCCCACTGCTAGGAACGACCACAAAGCAGCAGCAAGGTTTTTGTGCAAAGAGGTTTTTCCCAGATTTGGCATGCCTGATACAATATCATCTGATAATGGACCTCATTTTGTTTCACAGGTGATCCAGCAAATGTTCAAACAGTTGTGCATAAAACAGAAATTTGGTTGTGTGTATCATCCCCAGTCACAGTCATCGGTGGAACGAGCTAACGGAGTGCTGAAATGTAAAATAGCGAAGATTATTGCTGACAGCAATAACCGTTTAACATGGGTTGATGCCTTGCCTGTCGCACTGATGGCAATGCGTTCTCAAACGAACCGAATAACCCATCTTAGCCCTCATGAAATGCTTACAGGTCGACCAATGCCTCTCCCACACGTTCGAGGACCCCAGCAGGAGGAGGTTTCCCTGGCACAGCTCGAGCGTGAACTTGTGGGTTAACAAGGGGGGATCTTATTAAGATTACTACTAACAATGCACACTCACATTTAATGCGTCAAACACAAACATGCGCCTTAGCAATGATAACACTAGCTACTAACCAAGGGGTAATCAGTAATAATGATGGGGAGAATATATCACTAATGCATGTGCAAATGAAAGGATATGATTATGTAATGTCTGAAAAATTTTTTTGGGAAGTCAATGGGGAAACATTGGCTTGGAATTCCACGAAGCATGGACTGCTGTGGGGATGGGATGGTGATCATTGAGGTAAGATGCAAAACAAACATATGCCAAAACACACTAACAAAACAAGTAATGACAGTAGAAAGAGCGTATAGTGGTATAGTGGTACAACTAATGAACAGAAGACAGAAAAGAGATCTAGACAAGGGCTGGGCGATATAGAAAAAAAGCTTATCGATAAAAAAAAATGCATATTGATCGATATTGATAATTATTGAAAAGATTTGAAACCATATTTTATGTGCAGCTCTGCCTGGACTTTTTATGATATTGCTAACTGATTTAATTTTAATAAAGAACACAAACACAGACTTCCAATTAAATATTTATTTAACCAACTTTTTTAACCATAACAGAATTGTTTTAAAGAAAAATAACTTAAAAGACCTGAGTTATGTTATTAAATACTGACAAAGGATAAACTAAAGTGCCCAAAATAAATATAACAAATAAACCTGGTTCAGCTTAGTTTCCTGCTTTAACCTGAGTTATTACTTTGAAGTTTCTGGCCCCTCAGCATTTTTCTCTCAATTGTTAGAACTACGTGGGAAACTGCCCAGAACTGAATATATATATATATATATATATATATATATATATATATATATATATATAATATATAATCACCCTGCAGCTGCTGCAGCTGACCACTGATCAAAAGCGCATGGCTCCACCAATTATAATCGGGGAGGTGGATGAGGATTGGATCTTTTCCTCACACATTGTTATAGTGAAAACAGCCATGCTTCATTTGCTTAACCACGTCGCTTTGGAATATAATCGAGAGACTTGTTACGGATGTCAAACAGACCACCCTAACCCTACTCCAGCATCATTGTCTCGAAGCATTTGAAGAAGAATTCTATCAGACTAACTTTTTCACGCTTCAACGTCGACTCAAAACACCGCAACTCGTTCCAGCCATTCAACATCTGATGAAAGAACGCGGAGGATTTCAGGGTGAAGATAATTGTGGAGACTCTTTTGTACGAACTCAGATCTTCGTTCGGACTGTGTGCTGCTGTTGAAGAAGTGTATCGGAACAACAGAGAAATTTACAAAATCAAACAACTCTGTACTATTTCAAACATGTTTGGTCGCACTGAATGAATGATGTGCTATTTAGTTGCTTGTTTATCTTCTGTATCACTTGGAAGTGATTGAAAAAAAAGAAAGAAAAAAGATTAAAAAAATAAATAAACGTTTTTGTTTTTCATTCCTACAGTGGGGCAAAAAAGTATTTAGTCAGCCACCAATAGTGCAAGTTCTCCCACTTAAAAAGATGAGAGAGGCCGGTAATTTTCATCATAGATAAACCTCAACTATGAGAGACAAAATGAGAAAAAAAAAATCCAGAAAATCACATTGTCTGATTTTTAAAGAATTTATTTGCAAAATATTGTGGAAAATAAGTATTTGGTCAATAACAAAAGTTCATCTCAATACTTTGTTATATACCCTTTGTTGGCAATGACAGAGATCAAGCGTTTTCTGTAAGTCTTCACAAGGTTTTCACACACTGTTGCTGGTATTTTGGCCCATTCCTCCATGCAGATCTCCTCTAGAGCAGTGATGTTCTGGGGCTGTCGCTGGGCAACACGGACTTTCAACTCCCTTCAAAGATTTTCTATGGGGTTGAGATCTGGAGACTGGCTAGGCCACTCCAGGACCTTGAAATGCTTCTTACTAAGCCACTCCTTCGTTACCCGGGTGGTGTGTTTGGGATCATTGTCATGCTGAAAGACCCAGCCACGTTTCATCTTCAATGCTCTTGCTGATGGAAGGAGGTTTTCACTCAAAATTTGACGATACATGGCCCCATTCATTCTTTCCTTCACACGGGTCAGTCGTCCTGGTCCCTTAGCAGAAAAACAGCCCCAAAGCATGATGTTTCCACCCCTATGCTTCACTGTAGGTATGGTGTTCTTTGGATGCAACTCAGCATTCTCTCTCCTCCAAACACGACGAGTAGAGTTTTTACCAAAAAGTTCTATTTTGGTTTCATCTGACCATATGATATTCTCCCAGTCATCGTACTGGCTTAAGCAGGGGGACACGTCTGGCACTGCAGGACTGGCGGCGTAGTGTGTTACTGATGGTATCCTTTGTTACTTTGGTCCCAGCTCTCTGCAGGTCATTCACTAGGTCCCCCCGTGTGGTTCTGGGATTTTTATTCACCATTCTTGTGATCATTTTTACCCCACGGGGTGAGATCTTGCGTAGAGCCCCAGATCGAGGAAAATTATCAGTGGTCTTGTATGTTTTCCATTTTTTTATAATTGATCCCACAGTTGATTTCTTCACACCAAGCTGTTTACCTATTGCAGATTCAGACTTCCCAGCCTGGTGCAGGTCTATAATTTTGTTTCGGGTGTCCTTTGACAGCTCTCTAGTTTTGGCCATGGTGGAGTTTAGAGTGTGACTGTTTGAGGTTGTGGACAGGTGTCTTTTATACTGATAACGGGTTCAAACAGGTGCCATTAATGAAGGTAACGAGTGGAGGACAGAGGAGCCTCTTACAGAAGAAGTTACAGGTCTGTGAGAGCCAGAAATCTTGCTTGTTTGTAACTGACCAAATACTTATTTTCCACCATATTTTGCAAATAAATTCTTTAAAAATCAGACAATGTGATTTTCTGGATTTTTTTTTCTCATTTTGTCTCTCATAGTTGAGGTATATCTATGATGAAAATTACCGGCCTCTCTCATCTTTTTGAGTGGGAGAACTTGCACTATTGGTGGCTGAATAAATACTTTTTTGCCCCACTGTATTTTGTTTTTTACATTTCAAGTTTTTACATTTTGTAGTTTGTAGATGTGATTTTTGAAAAGTTTTGTTTTTACATTTCAAGTTTTTACATTTTGTTGTTTGTAGATGTGAGTTTTGAAGTTTTGTTTTTTACATTTCAAGTTTTTTACATTTCTAGTTTTGTAGATGTCATTTGAAAAGAGTTACATTATGAAGAATTTTTCTGGGTTTTGTGTTTTTGTGTTTTGTTGTTTTACTCATTTAACCGATGTAAATAAAGGAGAAAAGAATAAAAAAAGTCTCGTTATTTTTTGAGTGCTGGTGTAAGGAATAGGATGTCTGATCGTGAAGCTATACGAAAAGTCTACTATAACCCTTCGAATCCTTGAAGTTTTGGGGGAATAGATAGGTTAAGGAGAGCTTTGCAGAATGAAACTAGGGAAAATATTAAGGTAGCTGAGGTTGAAGATTTTTTGTCGGAGCAAGACGCCTACACTCTCCACAAACCGGCATGACTTCGTTTTCAAAGGAACAGGGTTTTTGTCTCGGGGCCATTGAAACAATTTCAGGCAGATCTTTGTGACATGCAATCTTTAGCCGACCAAAATGACGGATACAATTATTTATTAACGGTAATTGATTTGTTTTCCAAAAAGGCTTTTGTCCGAGCTCTTAAAAAAAAGACTGCCTCAGAAGTAGTAAGGGCGATTGAATCGGTGTTTAAAGACAGTACAATTCCTAAGAAGATTCAAACCGATGCAGGGAAAGAATTCTTTAACAAAGACTTTAAGGCCTTAAAGAAAAAATATGGAATTATCCATTTTGCGACAGCCAGCGATGTGAAGGCCTCCGTCATAGAGCGGTTTAATCGTACACTCAAAACAAGAATGTGGTGATATTTCACCGCTAATAACACACGGAGATATCTGGATGTGCTTCAAGATCTTGTAAAAAGCTATAATCACAGCTTTCATTCCAGTATAAAAATGACCCCTATGGAGGTTTTCTTTGAAAATAAAGACCAAGTCCTGAGGGATCTTTACGGTCGGAAGGTGGGGAGAGAAAGAAAGAAGGTGGCAAAGAGGAAATTTAAGAAGGGTGACCCGGTTAGAATTTCAAAGTTAAGAGGGGTGTTTGATAAGAAATATGAACAAAGCTTTACGGATGAAATCTTCACCATATCCGAATGCGTTGATCGTTCTCCTCCTGTGTATAAATTAAAGGACTATGATGGAGAGCAGATCGAGGGGTCTTTTTACGAAGAAGAAATACAGAGAGTCAAAATACCCAAAGACAAGGTATACCATGTGGAGAAGATATTAAAACGACGTACGCTCAGAGGTCAAAAACAAGTGTTTGTAAAATGGAAGAACTGGCCGGAGAAATTTAACAGTTGGGTCAGAGCGGCAGACTTGAGCAATGTATAAAAAACCCCTGCATTGAACCCACCTCTGACACTTTACCATGGATCCGGTGAGCGATGACGACGGATTCTATATTACATTACCGTCTAACAGCAGCGTGGACGTATTTAAAAATAATGCCGGATCTGGTTTCCGCGTAAATTTGGGGCGGCATATAAATTTAGAAGGTAAATGGCAGGTTGCCGTGGTAGAGATTTCATATCCCCACACGAGGTTAAACGTCCCTGCAGAATCGGCCTATTTTGAATGGCGGGAAGCTGGACGGGAGCAGTTCTTCCGGCAGAATATAACGCACGGATATTACGATGACATGACGCGATTCAAAGCGGAGATTGAAAACCATCTGAGAAAAATAGAAAGTGATATATATTTAAAGTTAAATATGATCGAAAAAAGGATATTTTGTCAAGCAGGGGGTCGGTACAATATACGTTTTCATCCTCCTATAGCATACATGTTGGGGGCAGAGCCGGGGAAATGTATTTTGGCTAGTAAAAGATCCCTTCCTCACCCTTTTGATCTAAAAGGCGGTATGGATCTTCTGTATTGCTACAGCGATGTACTCGCTCCACAGGTGGTGGGCGACGCTTATGCCCCTCTCTTACATACCGTGAAAATAGAAGGCCGATACGGCAATATTATCACACAACATTTCAATCCTCCTCACTATTTACCTGTTTCAAAAAATCATATTGAAAATATCCACGTAGAAATAAAATCCGATCAAAACGTACCGATTAATTTCAGCTACGGAAAGACCGTCGTTAAACTACATTTTAGACCCGTCTCTTCGAAGCGTATGAGGAGAAGAGACATACAACGTGTAATTTACCCCGATCATTCAAGATATATATTTCTGGGAACAATGTTCATATCGTCACTTCACCATAGACTCCTCTTCTGAACTATTTTACCCTGCTGCATTGGAGAGAAGCAAATAAATAAAAAAATCACACCATGGCGTGTATTGGATTGAATACGGATCCCCATAGGTTTATACATTATTACCAAAATCAGGTCGGAGGCGATTTAGGAGGATTCAGCGGCGCTCCCGTGTTATACGGGCGTGGGATCGGAGCGATATGTTTAAGATTATTCAGATTTGTCTCACCCCTATTTAAAAGCAGATTTTCTATAGCTAAACCTCATCTTAAAAGAGCGGCGAGCGGCATAGCCTGAGACGTGATCGGAAAAGCTATGAAGAAGATATCCGGAAATGAGCAGAACGGTTCAGGGCTGATGCTTTTATCGCGACGAAACAAAAAGGGTCCGCCCGGAGAACGTGTTTGGAACTTTCAAAAACGCAAGAGCGTTAAAAAAAAGAAATCATTAGGAAGAAGCAAGGCTAAGAGCAAGAAGTCTGTCAGGAGAGAAGATATTTTTCAGTGAGGAGGGGAAGACATGGCTCTACTGCATCAAAAGTCCCCGGAATGCAGTTTGACGGAACTGGACTTATTTTCCGCTCCGATGACGCAACTGTCTATAGAAGATAAGGTTTATACAGAAATTCATCCTCTCTCGGCTCTTACAGAGAGGGGTCCTATCAAATTTTTTATCTGCGGCGAAGGCATTAAATATTTGGATCTAAACGACACACTGATCCATCTATGTTTTAAAATTACTAACGCGGATGGTAGTGACCTAGCGCCGGACGCTCCAGTCGAATTAATTAATTATCCTTTAAATACCATTTTTAGTCAGTGCGATGTGACCTTGGGAGATAGACTTATTTCCCAATCCAGCGCTACTCACCCCTACCGATGTATAATTGAAACATTGCTCAACTATTCAGAAGATACGTTAAAGACTCAATTCAGCGCAGGCCTTTTTTTAAAGATACGGCCGGTGCTATTGATTCAATCGTTACCACCAACGGACCAAACCACGGATTGAATCGGAGAGCCGCTTTTACGGCAGAATCTAAAGAGGTTCATCTGATAGGAGCTCTACAAGGGGATATATTTTTCTGCGAAAGACTCCTTCTGAATTCTGTTGATATGAGAATTAAATTAACACGAGCCAGTGATGCATTTTGTTTAATGGGGGCTCGCGATTCTACTTTTCGACTAAAGATATTAGGGGCTTCTCTTTTTGTGAAAAAGGTCTCAGTCTCTCCCGCCATATGCTTAGGTCACACTTCGGCGTTGATGCGCGGTAATGCGCTTTATCCGTTGTCGAGAGTTAATGTGAAGACGTTTTCTATCCCAGAAAATTCAAGAATTTGCAACCAAGAGAATCTATTTCTGGGGCCATACCTGAATATGTGGTTCTGGGCTTAGTACAACACGAGGCCTTTACCGGGAGGAGAGATTTATCCCCCATTCACTTCAGGCACATGAATTTAGAGTTTCTGGCGCTTTGCTGAGATGGAAAACAGATCCCGGCTAAAGCTTTTCAACCCCAGTTCAACGGCGGAAACTCTGCGAGGGAATTTTACAGCATGATTACCTCCACGGGTCGTCATTTGAAAGATCATCCACTCCCCATCACTCAACAGGACTTTGATAACGGATACACACTTTTCGTCTTTAATCTTAATCCGGGAGGAGATATCGAAGCCCTATTCCCGGTGTCTCAGGGTAATCTGAGGCTGGAAATGCGCTTCAGAGAACCAATACCTCACACCACTACACTCATTGTTTACACCTGTTACGATTCTATACTGGAGATTGACTCAAAGAGACAAGTTTTGGTGGACTATTATTAAGTATGAATAATCATGAATTGAATTCCCTGCTCTCTCATCTCCTCGGCGACGTGTTTGGAGGAGTCTGGGCCTGCGATTAACTCAGCCAGCTGCCACGCCATCTTAGACGACCGCTATACTTTATCGTTAATACCCACCCTTCACACATGCCGGGGGAACACTGGTTGGCTCTGACCCTGGAAAAGAACGGAAAATCTAATTTTTTTTATTCTTATGGCTTCCAGCCTAATTTAGGCTTCTACCCTCCCAGCTTTTTTTCATTTTTGAAAGAAAGATCATCTAAAATAATGTACCACAATCAGCAACTACAACATATTCGTTTGTGGTCAGCATTGCGTATTCTACCTATGTCATAGAGCATGCGGTTTTTCAATGAGCGAAGTGTTAAGCTTGTATGATGATGATGTTTTAAAAAATAATGTAATGGTTTCAAACTTTGTCAAAAAATATCAGCTCCTTTAATCAGGACACGTGTTCTTTAAAAATGTTTAAAGATTGTTATTGTCATGGTTGGTTTAGAAATCAAACCCACATGCAGAACACCACTTGGAGACTGATAAAAAGTTCAGAGTTTATTAAAGGTTTGCACAGAGATAACATGAACTGGATTCTGGAAACTGGTCTGGGCAGGATTCTCACGCGTCTGCAGAGACGGATAGTTTGATTAGCCAGGTTAACAGATTAGTTGTTGAGTTTTCAGATGTTTCTGAAAATACCTTGAAGAGGTCCAGGCTTTCTTTTCTGAGAGAGGGAACCGGTTGGGTCCAGAGACTGTTGATTCAGCAGAGTGCTCAGCAGCAGCAGCGTCTAGCTTCTGACTTTCTAGTGACAGACCTTGCTTTGAGGGATTAGCTCTTTCCTTAAGAGCAGCAGGTGGATTCCATAGTGAGATCTTCAGGTTTGGCTCTCTAGGACAGGCAGGTAGGTAACAGGCTAAGCTCATCCAGAGCTTCAGACGAGAGACAGGTTTCCAAACTTGGTCAACACTGCGGCGTTGAAGGAAGGTCTGGCTGCTGATTATATAGGCAGGTCTCCTGATGGGCTGATGAACGTCAGCTGTGCTGGAGGGCTCCAGCCCAGGAGATCCACAGCGCACTCTGCTGGAGAAGGTGGAGAATCTCCAGATCCCAACAGTTATAAGTTGTGATGTTTTGCAGAAAATAAATGAATGAATGCTTGAAATAATTTTAATAAATTTCTTTATTGATAATCAGCGAGCATGCTGTGTTATTTTTAACAGCATAGATTATGGGGAAAAGGTGATCCAGGCGGATGGATTTCTTCTTCTTTTCTGACGCTCAGTCGTTCTTTTTTCTTTTCTCGCTTCATCCTCCTTCGTTCCGGAGAAATGAGGAGAAAGAATAAATTTCTTTCTTCTCTTTACCGACGGTGTCTCTTCCTCCTCCTCCTCTGTTTTTTCTGTTTCGGTCTTGAGACAACGGTATTGTTCACGCGCGTGTGGGTTATTCACAGACGATACCGGTATGTTTAATCGATCCAAAGTACTGAGGAAATATTTCAATCCCGTTGGTTGTAGAGTCATTTTTTTTATACAGGAGTATAAGGTTCTTTATTAGATCTATTAAATTGGACCCTTTAACGGGGCGGTCTTGAAAAATAAATTCTCCTTTCGAGGTCCATCCCCCATTATGTTGAGAAAGTTTTCTTAAAATGTACTGGGCATTTTTCCGCTCCTTTTGTGGAAGGCTTTTTATCACTTCGCCGGCTGTTTCATCCATTTCGGACCGCTCGCCTGAATCGTTTACAGGTACGGAGGCCGGCTCATTTTCCGCCTCCTCGTGCCAAAGAGAAATAGTCATACGAGATTCCTCTAACCGACCTTGCTTTATCAAGGTCAGATACCACTGTAGCAAAGCCTGATATTTCTTTATTTTTTCGTAAGGGGTTAACCCGGTTTCATTCAAAACCGCTTTCATTTTCATATCCAATTCTTCCTCGGCCGACTGTCTAATAGAAGTATCCGGCTGGCTCAGACGTTTAAACTGGTGGGGTGAAACCAGGTACATTTTTTGGGATGTTCTAAGAGCCATTATTTCCTGGCAATTCCAACCAATAATTCACCTAAAAGAGGCGCTAAAGCTCCCAAGATTGGGAGAAAAAAATTTGAGGGCAGTCCGCTTTCGTTTTATTCCTACCCGTTTATCCGCCAGTAGTCTGACTATCTTTTTTTGCTTTTTCAATTTTTGATGTTGAGAAGGCGATAACTTGATATTTCCTTTTAAAATATTGAGAGAAATTTCACACAGAGCTTGGAGAAAGTCGGGTGAGCAATGTGCCAATATATCTTTACGTTTCTGAGGAGTAGCGTGGTACAGAGTCTTTACAGGTGCTGGTCATAAAATTAGAATATCATGAAAAAGTACATTGATTTCAGTAATTCCATTTAAAAAGTGAAACTTGTATATTATATTCATACATTACATACAAACTCATATATTTCAGATGTTTATTTTGTTTAATTTTGATGATTACAAATGACAACAAATGAAAATCTCAAATTCATCATATCAGAAAATTAGAATATTGTGAAAAGGTTCAAAATTGATGGCCCCTGGTGCCACACTCTAATCAGCTAATTAACTCAAACCACCTGCAAAAGCCTTTAAATGGTCTTTCAGTCTAGTTCTATAGGCTACACAATCATGGGGAAGACTGCTGACTTGACAGTTGTCCAAAAGACGACCATCGACACCTTGCACAAGGAGGGCAAGACACAAAAGGTCATCGCTAAAGAGGCTGGCTGTTCACAGAGCTCAGTGTCCAAGCACATTAATAGAGAGGCGAAGGGAAGGAAAAGATGTGGTCGAAAAAAGTGTACAAGCAAGAGAGATAACCGCACCCTGGAGAGGATTGTGAAACAAAACCCATTCAAAAATGTGGGGGAGATTCACAAAGAGTGGACTGCAGCTGGAGTGAGTGCTTCAAGAACCACCACACACAGACGTATGAAAGACATGGGTTTCTGCTGTCGCATTCCTTGTGTCAAGCCACTCTTGAACCACAGACAGCGTCAGAAGCGTCTTGCCTGGGCTAAAGAGAAACAGGACTGGACTGCTGGTGAGTGGTCCAAAGTCATGTTCTCTGATGAAAGTAAATTTTGCATTTCCTTTGGAAATTAAGGTCCCAGAGTCTGGAGGAAAAGAAGAGAGGCACTTCATCCACGTTGCTTGAAGTCCAGTGTAAAGTTTCCACAGTCAGTGATGGTTTGGGGTGCCATGTCATCTGCTGGTGTTGGTCCATTGTGTTTTCTGAGGTCCAGGGTCAACGCAGCCACATACCAGGAAGTTTTAGAGCACTTCATGCTTCCTGCAGCTGACCAACTTTTTGGAGATGCAGATTTCATTTTCCAACAGGACTTGGCACCTGCACACAGTGCCAAAGCTACCAGTACCTGGTTGAAGGACCATGGTATCCCTGTTCTTAATTGGCCAGCAAACTCTCCTGACCTTAACCCCATAGAAAATCTATGGGGTATTGTGAAGAAGAAGATGCAATACACCAGACCCAACAATTCAGAAGAGCTAAAAGCCACTATTAGAGCAACCTGGGCTATCATAACATCTGAGCAGTGCCACAGACTGATCGACTCCATGCCACACCGCATTGCTGCAGTAATACAGGCCAAAGGAGGCCCAACTAAATACTGAGTGCTGTACATGCTCATACTTTTCATGTTCATACTTTTCAGTTGGCCAACATTTCTATAAATCCTTTGTTTTTATTGGTCTTCAGTAATATTCTAATTTTCTGATATGATGAATTTGAGATTTTCATTTGTTGTCATTTGTAATCATCAAAATTAAACAAAATAAACATCTGAAATATATGAGTTTGTATGTAATGTATGAATATAATATACAAGTTTCACTTTTTAAATGGAATTACTGAAATCAATGTACTTTTTCATGATATTCTAATTTTATGACCAGCACCTGTAATAAAGGCGCGTTTCTTTTTATACGTGCAGACATGATCAATAGGAACCACCTACTTTGATCTGGGAAGATAGATGACGGGCCACTGGTGAGGAAGTAATCCTGTTCTCAGTCTATACTCATCTGGACACTTTGGTGTAAGATCTACGATTAAATATCCAAAAGGCTGACTGGTAGCGTCTTCAAAACTCTCCGGGAAAAAATCCTTCTTGGATGGGAAAATTTGGCGGGCTAATATATTGATTTGGAGTTTATCTCTTGGACTTTTAAATATAATCATAGTTAGCATTCAAGCTAATGGTTTGACTAAACTTTCCTTGCTGAAACACATTTTGTGTAATTAGTATTGCGCTCATGTTGGCATGGTGGCGAAACTGTGTGAATATCTTGGCCACCTGTTCACTTTCTCTAGCCTGAAAGATGAGGTCGTCTAGAATTACCAGATGAGATTGATCCGGAGGAAATAATTCCTCGTCTTGAAATGAAGATGGGAGACCGTTCACAAAGTTAATTCTTTTATTTATTCTTTGCAAATCAGCGTACAAACTTTGAAATGAAGTATAAATCCAGACAACATTTTCCGGTACACAGTTCATTACATCTTCAAGATTATCCATCATCATTTTGACAAAAAAGCTTTTACCCGCTCCAGACGGGCCAGAAATGATTGCAGAAAAAGGACAGTTTAGTCTAAAATCATAATGAACTTCTTTTGGCTCAGTAAAACAAGACATTTTTTTTTCACTAGAATCTAGTAGCCAAAAGGAAGGGTTTTACCGCATTTAAACAGTCTTCTCTTGTCATACACAACCCGAAATGTTTTCATGAATGATGCATTCTTCAAGTGAAACCCGCTTTATCACGTCTAATGGTTTGCTGAGGAATCCCCATAGAAGCAGTCTCCTGACCCTGAAGAAAAGCATCAACCAACCTCTTCATGCTCTCAAAATTGACATTTTCAGAAGTCTGCATGTTTCATGTTATGCCTTTTGCTTTCAAAACCACTTTTTTCTGATGGGTCTGATGAGCATAACTCTTTGGACCTGTGGACACAAAATGTTCTATGCTATCCCCATTTAACTCATCGCTTAATTGCCCCAAATAATTCCCCGTTTCTGTCATGTTTGGCTTAAGGTTCCTAACCCACATGCAGAACACACTGAGGCTGGAGAAAAGTTCAAAGATTTATTGAAATGATTCTGTACAAAGAATAAACAGATCCAGGGGTTATTCAGATCCAGGACTGGTCACTAGTGGGTTCACTGCAGAGGGGGACAGAGGAGTTAGTGGATGTCCAGGTAATTTGCAGGATGTGCAAATGTTCATGTATGTTTCTGAAGTTTTGTGTAATTTGGCTAAATAAAAGCTTCACTGCATACAGTATACTTGGAATGCATTGATTTTTTCCATTTCTTTTTATATATTATGATCACACATTTAAAGGGGGGAAGTTCTATTGTACAGGATTTTAGCCTATTTTACCAAATAAATCTCAACAAGTTAATTTATAAGTTTGTTAACTTCGTTCATTTTTGAAAACATTACCTATGAACATGAACTAGTTCATTTTGAGCTGTGTGAACTGAACTATGTACTAGTTCTGTTTAACTATGATCTGACAAGATTGCACATACTTAACATTTGGTTTCTGTGAATAAAGGAACAATTTTTATGGACAAACAGATTGTTCTGCCTAAAGTCATGTGGCACCCATGTGCGCTAAAGATAAACAATGGAGTTTGGTGCAGTGTTAATTTCGTCAACCATGACAATGACGAAAATATTTCGTTAACGCCCCCTTTTACCCGTAACGATGACAAGCCTAAAACACACAAAAATGGTTTCCAGAAAATGAAAATATGACGAAAATAAAAAATGATTTTCGTCAATGAGACTAAGACAGACGAAATTTACAATCCATGCACGAATGGACATTAAGAAACGCAATTGTTTCAAATGAATTTGTAATTGTTAATATGAGTGTTTCTCGAGTCTCATAGAAGATTATGCATTTTTGCCCTGTTTGTCCCTACACGGTGCCTGTCACACAGTGCCTCGCGCCTCTCAGTCAGTAGTCGCAGAGGACTTATACTCATAGCTTAACTTCGCAGTCATTGCGGATACCAGTGTGCGGTTTGTTCAACAACGCCTGGATGTATGGAGCCATTTCATTAACGAAAGAACCACCACCAAAGAATCTGCGGCTTCAACAAAGCAGGGAAGAACACAGCAAATCTCAACCGACATCTGAAATGCCAACACTGCTATATGGGAGACGGTAAAGAACGGGTGGGCCTGTAGTAGTGGGAATGATTGTGTGAGTTATTTCTGCACATACATGGAATAAATTCACCACAACTTCTGTTCAAAATATAAGAGTTTATTAACAAAAGTCATTCCGCCCCAAGTCAAATATATTTCAGTTTAACACTCTCAACTAAGACTAGTAAAACTCCACTAAACTAACTACTATGTACAAAGAGGAAGGGGAAAACGGTTGAAAAACATATTCCATATAAATCCTTAGTGAATAAAGCTTGTCTAAGCTTAAGCAACAGCTCAACACATATTCCTGTATTATAGCGTAGCATGCAGTCCATTCTTTAGCATCAATTAGCGTTGTCTTTACTCAGCAGTACACACATGATATGATTAGCATCATCAAAAGACATATTGCTTGTTCTATCCCTAATCATGCCAGACCTGCAAACCTTTCTCCATGTCCATTTGGAAAGCTTGAGTTTCATCCAGTTTTGCAGCTCTGCAGTCAGGGGTTCTTTGTCTCAGTCTCACAGCAGGGGTCCCCTCAGTCTCACACCCAGGGCATGGTTCTCATCCAGTTTGGCTCTGTAAGTTCTGAAACTCAAAAGAAACGTGTTGCAAAAGGTCTGTTTGCAGCAGTTTGGTTCTGAAAGGCTCTGACTTATCCTTGATGGTTCTGGAGATCTGGTTCCCCTGGGGCCCGCATCTCCACTGTGGTAGAGATCCAGCCACAGTGGTTCCCAGCTTTGAGTGCAGGAGCAGAAGAGGCAAAAGAGGCAGAGTCTTGTGTGCTCTGTGGTTTTGTTCGTCCTCACAGAGAGGGGGGGTAGGTTTTCACACCTCTGGTGGTTTCCATGTGACTTGCCTGTGGAGGCCTTCCCTGAAACGGGGTTGTTGCAGAGATTCCACAGCCGATTCCACATCATCATGTCAAGATGAAATATGGACAGACTGGTTCCCAATGTCCAAAACGTATGATCATGGCATATGGCACAACATTCCCCCTTTTGATCTGGAAATAAAAGATGCAGTTCTTTGTTTTCAAATCAGCAAATAAGTCCTTAAAGCCATGAGATCTGGAACAGTGATGAGTCTGATTTCTGTTGGCAGGAAGAAAGTTCATTTAGGGTTCATATCTTCTTCAGTGTTTGTCCCTGGATGATTTGCTGCAGGTCTTGCAGACGCTGACCCTATCCTATCATAAAACAGTTCATTTTCTCCAGAGGTTTTGCATCTGGTTGAAGCAGGTCTGGCAGGAAAGTCTGACCCTGACACACAAATATATACATTCCAAACAAAATTTCCTAACACCTTCATGATGCTGTTGTTCAACCTTCATCATTTCTCAAGTTGTGAAACAAAAGAAATAAAGGATAAAACAGGTTAAAGTATGTTAGAAATTATCAGCAACTATCATACTCTTGGATATGATAAGTTTTATCATTAGCTTGGAATTGTAGGGAGACTGATTCTCTTTAGAGTTTTTCAAGCTGTGAACTGTGGCACTTGATGCTCGGTCAAGGGAATGTGAGACGGAGAATGGGTTGCATAGCTGTCCTTTGCAAAATTTTAAACTGCTTGAGTTTACCAAGTGATCTACTTGTTTCTCTCTGTCTGCCGCACTACTTTCACCATCTTCAGAGCTATTTTGTCTTAACTCAGAATTTAGAGACCTTTTGTCTGTTTGAGGAACTGCTCTCCTTTCGACTGGTTTAGCCTCCTGCTGATTCAAAGTCTGCTGGCTTTGATTATTGCATAGCTCCTCAGAGAGGGGGGTCACCTTTTGTTCTGAGGCATTGTCAGTCTGGCCATGTGGGTCTTTGATCTTGTCAGCTCCACAATAAAATGTTTGCAACACTTACTCTGTGGAGGATCATTTGATACTTGGCTTCTAACTCAGAGTGCTGTTTAGCTTTTATTTGGGATTTAAGCTGATAAAGTAGAGTGAGCTCACAGAGTACATATGTTATCAGAAAGTTTTCATTTGGGTTTTGAATTAAGTTAATTAATTCTTGAATCTTTTCTTCACATAGACTGAGGTTAAAATTGTTTAGGTTATCCAGTTTACTTGGAGATAAGTGGATACGCTTTGCAACAATTTGTTTCTGTTTCTCTATGCCTATGGAGTCAATGGTGTGCCCAGAATTGAGGATGCTTGGATCCATTTTCAGCTGATGACACAAAAACACAAGTTATGAAGAAATTTCAAAAGAACACAATCCAGTCAGTACCCACTATACTTGTATATTTACATATACATATTGTAAGGACTTATTTTTATGTGTGTAGAATCGGGTCACGGGTTATCTTTAAACCTGTGATATCAAAGAAACACTTTTCTTTCAGTGTTAGAAATGCTACACCTTATTTAGGATTTACCAGCTATTTTAGCGCATGCTTTACCTGTCTCTGAGGATTTATAAGCAGTTTGGCGCAAAGCTTACCTTTTAAGGATTTACTAGCAATTTAGCTTATGATTCACCTTTCTTTAATGTTGGGATCCTGAGGCTTGCCCACCAGAGGGCGCCGAGGATCCTCTTCTGTTTTTTATTTTCTTTTAGGGACTGGGTTACTGTTGGGATCTGGGGATGTACCACCTTTCTCCAGCAGAGTGCGCCGTGGGTATCCTGGGCTGGAGCCCTCCTGCACACCTGGAGCTCGTCTGCTCATCAGGAACCTTCCCTACATAAGCAGCTGCCAGACCTTCCTTCAACGCCGCAGTGTTGACCTTAGTTTGGTAAGCTACCTGAGCCTCTGTTACCTGAAAGAATCTAAGTTGACTCTAAGTGAGAAGACTGATTCTAACCCTCCTCTGTCTTTGCTCACAGGAAACCTGTCTCAAGCCTGAAGCTCTGGGTGAGCTTAACCTGCCTTCCAGCCCTGGTGAGCCAAACCTGAAGATTCCTATTTGGATATCCCCTGCTGCTCTCTGTGAAGAGCTGGAAACTCTGATCAAGGTCTGCCATTCAAAGTCAGAAGCTAGACGCTGCAGCTGCTTGTGTACTCTGCTGAACCAACAGTCTCTGGACCCAACGGTTCCCTCTCTCACAAGAGAAGCCTGGACTCCGTCAAGGTAGACTCAGAGTTATCTTAAAGGACTCATTAATCATCTGTCTGCCCAGCTAATCAAACTATCCATCTCTGCAGACTTCAGTGAACCCAACCCGGACCAGTTCCTGATCCAGTTCATGTCTTTATGTCAACAACCTTTAATAAACTCTGTTAAACTTTTACCCAGCCTCCGTTGTGTTCTGCATGTGGGTTTGAATTAAAACCAATCATGACAGAACACTGCGGCCATTAACAAGACCCAGCAGATCACCTCCGGAGGAAGCTTTAAGAACAAGCCACCTGATCCAAGGACAGACACAAACCCTCCCTGAGTTTAAATCCCGTTTTGATTTAAAGAAAACACACGTTTCAAGATCCCACAGGCTTCGTGGGAATCACAAGATGGTGCCAGTTCAACTTCCGGTTCCGGAGCCCGTTTCGTCACTTCCGGTTTCAGATCCGCTTCTAAGGTCAGAATCTGCTCCGTCATTTCCTGATTTCCGTCCTTCACTATTTTCTGGCGAATCTAGTGAATGTAAAAGTTTTCTTAGGCAGTGTAAATTGTTTTTCGGGCTCAATCCGTCTAGTTTTCCCGACGACGAGAAAAAAAAAGTTTTCATTTTCTCACTTTTATCCGGTAAAGCCTACAAGTGGAAAGAGACCCGTTTTTCTCCTGAAGCCAGTATAACCTGTACTTTTGAACAGTTTCAAGATGAATTTATTCGAACATTTTCTGATAAACCTGCTGAGTCTCATGGTCTGTCTAATTGCAAACAAGGAAATAGATCTGTAGAGGAGTTTTCAGTCGACTTCCGGATTAGAGCCGCTGCTTCCTGCTGGACTGATCCTATGCTAAAAAATATCTACCGCAACGCATTAAATAAAGAGATTAGGGACAAACTAGCAAAAATGGGTGAACCTGAAACCCTGGAAGAACTCATCTACACAGCTCAATATTATGATCAAAAACTACGCACAAGAGTCAAACCCAGGTCTAGGAAACCAGTTCAACCCAGCTCAGCTCAGTTCAGTCCAGATCTGTCCTGTCCAGTCCAGTCCAGTCCAGCCCAGTCCAGCTCAGTCCAGCCCAGTACAGCTCTGTACAGCCCTGTTCAGTCCGCTTCCACACAGTTCAGTCCAGTTCAGCCACCACTAACATGATCATCAGTTAGCTCCATCCATCAAGAAACTCAAGATCAACCCACAAGTCACCACCCAAGCAGCCAGAGCTCCCATCACCCATGAGTCGGAACTCTGGAATTTCTATTACGGGGATAGAGATGATCTGTTCCCCTTCTTGTCACCTTATCATGAACCAATTAGCCCTACTCCTGAGCCCGTTAGCAATTCAGCTAAACCTGCACCTGAACCCACTTACACACCAGTTAGCCTTTTGCCACAGTCAGCCTGTGAACCCGTTAGCCCAGCTTCTAATGAACCCCGACGTAAGAGACGGCGGCGCCGTAAGCCAGCTCTGAGCCGTCTAGAGACCCCTGAACCAGCTCTGAGCCGTCTAGAGACCCCTGAGCCAGTTCTGAGCGGTCTAAAGATCCCTGAGCCAGCCGTGAGCCGTCTTGAGTCAGTTCTGTGCCATTTTGAAACCCCTGAGTCAGCTCCATGCCATTTTGAAACCCCAGAGTCAGCTCCATACCATTTTGAAACCCCTGAGTCAGCTCCATGCCATTTTGAAACCCCTGAGTCAGCTCCATGCCGTTTTTGAAACCCCTGAGTCAACTCCTTGCTGTTTAGAGACCCCTGAACCTGCTCCAAGCAGTCTAGAGACTCCCGAGCCGATTCTTAGCTGTCTAAAGACCCCTGAATTAGCTCTGTGCCGTCTAGAGACCCCTGAGTTAGCTCTGTGCCGTCTAGAGACCTCTGAGTTAGCTCTGTGCCGTCCAGAGACCCCTGAGCAGAACTTTAAAGAGATGTCAGAATTCGAAGGATGTGGTTTTACCCCTCCTAGGACCTCTCTACAGGCGCCATAGACCGCAAGGAGCCCTCTACAAGCATCACAAGCCACTTCAGAGACTGAACCTTTGCTGCCATGGGCGGTTTTCCCCATGCTGGATTGGGAGCCACAGTCGGTGGTCCCCCCTGTTCCTGATGTGGAGCCACAGTCGGTGGTCTCCTCAGTTCCTGATGTGGAGCCACAGTCAGTGGTCTCCTCAGTTCCTGATGTGGAGCCACAGTCGGTGGTCTCCTCAGTTCCTGATTGGGAGCCACAGTCGGTGGTCTCCTCAGTTCCTGATTGGGAGCCACAGTCGGTGGTCTCCTCAGTTCCTGATTGGGAGCCACAGTCGGTGGTCTCCCCTGTTCCTGATTGGCAGCCACAGTCTGTGGTCTCCTCAGTTCCTGATTGGGAGCCACAGTCGGTGGTCTCCCCTGTTCCTGATTGGGAGCCACAATCGGTGGTCTCCCCTGTTCCTGAGGTGGAGCCGCAATCAGCGGGCTCCCCTGTTCCTGAGGTGGAGCTGCAATCGGCGGGCTCCCCTGTTCCTGAGGTGGAGCCTCGATCGGCGGGCTCCCCTGTTCCTGACCCGGAGCCGCAATCGGTGGGCTCCTCTGTTCCTGACCCGGAGCTGCAATCAGCGGGCTCCTCTGTTCCTGATCCGGAGCCGCAATCTGCGGGCTCCCCTGTTCCTGATCCGGAGCCGCAATCGGCGGACTCCTTTTTTCCAGTCAAGGAGCCGCAGTCGGCGGTCTCCTCAGAGCCTGTTCCAGTCCAGGAGCCGCAGTCGGCGGTCTCCTCAGAGCCTGTTTCAGTCCAGGAACCGCAGTCGGCGGTCTCCTCAGACCCTGTTCCAGAGCCGCAGTCTGCGGTCACCTCTGAGCCTGTTCCAGAGCCGCTGAAGAGGGGACGGGGTACCCCATGGGGCTACCTACTGAAATTGGGGCGTCATCCTCCTGAGAAGCTGCTTCGCCTCCGGCCACGCGGTCGACCTCTTGATCGTCAGCTTCGCCACCGACCCCGCAGCCAACCATCTAAGACTCTGCTCCGTTGCCGGACCCTCGGCCGGCCTCCAGAACCTCTGCCATGCCTCCGGCCCGGCGGTGGTCCCCCTAAGACGTTGCTTCGTCTCCAGCCCCGCGGTGGTCCTCCTAAGACGCTGCTTCGTCTCCAGCCCCGCGATAGGCCTCCGGAGCGTCAGCCTCGCCTTCTGCCCTGCGGTCGGCCCCGTGAGCATCTGTCTCGTCTCCGGTCCAACTGCAGGCCACCTAAACTTCAGCCACGTCTTCGAGCCTGCAGTCGACCTTCAGAGCACCGGCCTCGCGCCAGGCCTCCTGAGCATCTGCCTCACCTCCGGCCCAACGGCAGGCCTCCTGAACATCTGCCTTGCCTCCGGCCCAACGGCAGGCCCCCTGAGAATCGGCCTCGCCTCCGTCCCAACGGCCGACTGGTGCCTCATGAAGATGGACTGGCCGCTGTTCTCTGAGCATGTTATACACTATGTAAACATGCATCGGGCCGAAAAACGGGCCTTTGAGGACCAAAGCAAGATGCTGGCCACCAAGTTAACCCAGCTACAGATTGGGGAATTGTCCAAAGCAAAGAAAGAAAAAGAAAAGCCCAAACATCAGGCAGCACTGACTGTGGCAGCCACACCCCCAACTGAGGGTGCACCAACAGGGAAGGCAGTTGTACAAGCACCAGTAGTGTCTCCTGTCATCCCTCCGCCCACACAGCAGATGCAATATCCAGCAGCGCCACCTGTGGGAGGAGCCCTGCCACAGCAGACCCAACCTCAACCAGTGCCTCCTATTCATGTGCATCTAAACCAAGGAGGAGGCCCCCAACAAACAGTGTTTGGAAGAGGACGAGGGGGGCCACCCATGCGGGGAAGATTGAGGGGACCACAAGGAGCCCCAAGAAGGCCCCCTCAAGGCCAATACCAGTAGATGCCCCAGGCAGGTCCAGACATGGGACAACAGCGAGCGAGGCTGCAATGCTGGGGATGTGGACAAGTTGGACACATGCAAAGGGACTGCCCCACTAACCCATGGATGGGGCCTCAGCCCCCTACTGCTGGACCAGCCACCTATGGAGCGGGACAGGAGACGTACTGGCAATAGGGGTGCCCAGAGAAACCTGATGGAGAGGCCATTCTACCTGTATTAACCCAACGCCCACAAACAGAACCCACCATTGATGTCACTATATATGACAGCCATCATCGCTTCATGATTGATACAGGAGCGGCCTACTCCTGTATAGGGAAAAGTGGAATTGGCCTGCCTCTCACAGCATCAAAGATTCGAACAGTAGGTTTCTCTGGGAAAACCCAAATAATACCCATGACTGAGCCAGTTCCCACGATCATAGGTGAAAAGACTGTGTATGCACCACTGCTTTACTCAGAAGATATGCCAATTAATCTGCTGGGTAGAGATGTGCTGTGCCAGCTCAATGCAAAAATTAAATGTACCCCTAATGGAATCTCTTTTGAAGCAACAGACAAGAATGAAGCCTACATGATGCCACTGGGCCTGCAAATGACCCCCCAGACAACAAGTCAGGAGCTAGAAGACCAAGTATTTTGGCTGAAACTCACATCACCAACTTCCTTCCTCCAACTGGAGTGGGAAACATGGAGACCCCTGATAATGAATCACTACGACAAATCTAAAGAACCCTTTCTCCCTCTCCATTGTACCATGTTTTATGACAAAGGATAGACACACGAAGACTACGAGAAAAGTTGGAATGAAGAAATTAACAACAAAACAACTGTCATCCAATATGCTGACATAGTGGTTGGACCACAAGGAGCTGCAGCTGTTGTCACATTTCTTGATAAAGATGTAGCAGAATGCTTCCCGGTTACCAACTCAGCACCACATGTCACATTACTGATTGCAGATGACTACGAGTCACATGACCTGGGACCCATGGTTCAAGAAGCCAAGCAAGTCACGGAATGGGTTGACACAGCCTGGGACGGCATTAGCATATCAAAAGATGGACTGTTTTTCAAAATCTCCTATTCACAAGCTGATGAAGTAATAGCAGAACACATTAAAGTTCATGGGAAAAGACAAATGGCAGTGGCTGAAGAACATGAATCATTATTAGAACAACTCCCAGAGCAGGTATGGTCTAAAAGTAAAACAGATGTAGGATTAGTAAAGTCAGCCGATCCTATCAAATTCAACATAAAACCAAATGCTAAATTACCCTTCCAAAGACAGTACCCACTTAAACGAGAAGCAGTAGAAGGAATACAGCCCATCATTACAGGATTAGAAACAGCAGGAGTTCTTAAACCAACAGTAAGTCCCTGTAACACACCAATTTTTCCCATCAGAAAACCCAACAGTAATGACTACAGAGTAGTCCATGATCTAAGATTAATTAATGCTATTGTAGCAGAAGAGATACCAGTAGTACCAGACCCACACACACTACTGAGTAATATACCCCCAGGCACAAAATGGTTTACTGTGATAGATCTGTGTTCAGCATTTTTCAGTGTACCGGTCCATCCAGATTCCCAGTATTTGTTTGCATTTACGTACAAAGGCCAACAATATACTTATTCGCGATTGCCACAGGGTTTTGTACACTCGCCATCAATTTTCAATCGTGTACTGGCAAATGATTTAAATCACCTGGACATACCATCTACAATGTTGATGTATGTTGATGACATTTTGATTTGTTCTGCTTCTAAAGAGCAGTGTGAGAGAGACTTCATCACAGTGTTCACTGCTTTGGCAGAAGGAGGACAAACAGTGGAGTATCTCGGCAGGCAACTCAGTGGGGACAAGAGGTGTATTGCACCGTCCCAACTAGAAGCCATAACTCAGATGCCCAAACCTCAGACTGTTGGTCACATGTTGTCTTTCCTTGGCATGGCAGGTTACAGCAGACTGTGGGTGTGTGATTATGCCATCAAAACGGCTCCACTGAGAGCACTGATTAAAGCCGCAGGTCAAGGACAGTAGTCGGCTCAATTACAATGGACAGATGAGGCAGAGGGTGCGTTCCAGCTGCTGAAACAAGATCTCCAAACTGCTCCTGCTCTGGCCAATCCAGATTAAGGCAAACCATTCCATCTCTATGTGGCTGAGTGACAAGGGTATGCATGTGCAGTATTGAACAAGACACCCCCACAGGTAAACAGCCAATTTCTTATTACAGCACAAAATTAGATGGTGTCGAAGAAGGTCTGCCTCCCTGCTATCAGGGCTTGGCAGCAGCAGCCTTCGCATATAAAAAGGCCTCAGTTATTACTATGGGCCACCCTGTTATTTTGTATACATCACATCAATTACATGCACTGCTCACCAGCCCACGCTTTGTGATAACCCAAGCTCGTCGAACAGGTTATGAAGTTCTGCTTTCAGGACCTGACTTAACTATACAACGCTGTACCACAATTAACCTAGCCACAAGAATGGTATTGCCCACAGAAGGTGAGCCCCATGATTGTCTCCAGGAGACGGACACCTTCATGAAGGTAAGGGAGGACTTATACAATCATCCAATCCCATCTGATCTGACGCTATTCGTAGACGGATCATGCGTCAGAGATGAGACAGGGAATAGAGCTGGATATGGAATAGTCCAACTTGACCCCGATGGGACCTTTACCAAGGTACAAACAATGAGCCTTGATCAACCTTGCTCGGCCAAGTTGGCAGAGATAAAAGCATTAACAGCAGCATGTAAATTGGCTACTGGTAAAAGAGTGACAATCTATACTGACAGTGCATATGGATATGGGGTATGCCATGTAAACGCAAGCATCTGGAAACGAGGGTTCGTTAGAACAGATGGTACCTCAGTAACACATGGGCAAGCTGTTGTGGAATTAATAAAAGCTATGCAACTTCCATCTGCGTTAGCTATTGTAAAATGTGCGGCTCATCAGACAGCAAAGACACCCATTGCCATAGGAAACAACTTGGCAGATGAAGCAGCCAAAGAAGCTACAGGACCTGCAGTACAGGGACCAATGGTTCATATAGCTGAATGTGAACCTATTGCTAATCTAGCCTCATTAATAGAAGCCCAGAATAGAGTATCTGAAGCGGAAAAACGTCTGTGGGTGCAAAGGGGGGCGACACATCTATCACGTCCCCATGATGGGTTGTGGCGGAGTTGTCGAGGGCATTTTGTACTACCTTTGTCTTTGTTACCAACCGCGATTAAAATAATGCATGGACCTGATCATTGTTCACGAGCCCAAGTTATTCAAAAGTTACAGGCAGTCTGGTGGTCACCTTACATGACACCTATGGTAGACAGAGAACTGGCCTTATGCCCACATTGTCGTAAGTATAATGTGCGTAAAATGTTCACACAACCCTTAGCACATATGCCCATGCCAGACGGTCCATTCCGCCATCTGATTATGGATTACGTGGACATGATAACTCGTGTTCAGGGAAAGAGGTATATGTTGGTGGTTGTTTGTAGGTTTAGCAGATGGGTGGAAGCATGCCCCACTGCTAAGAACGACCACAAAGCAGCAGCAAGGTTTTTGTGCAAAGAAGTTTTTCCCAGACTTGGCATGCCTGACACAATATCATTTGATAATGGACCTCATTTTGTTTCACAGGTGATCCAGCAAATGTTCAAACAGTTGTGCATAAAACAGAAATTTGGTTGTGTGTATCATCCCCAGTCACAGGCATCGGTGGAACGAGCTAATGGAGTGTTGAAATGTAAAATAGCAAAGATAATACCTGACAGCAACAACCGTTTAACATGGGTTTGTCGTCTTATTATTGTCTTCTTGACGACTTAAAATTGAAGCTAAGTTTTGTAAAATTCAAAGTTCTTAAAAAGCAGAAAAAGTCTCAAACAAAGATCCAAAAATTCAGGCAGAGGCAGCTGAGTCCAGGTCCAGGGTCTTTATTGCCAAAAACAGCACATTCACACTGAGCTGGTCACCGGTGAGCATCAGCTAACAACTGGTGAAAACAGCTCCCTTTTATACATTTCTTATCAATGGGAAACCCCCTTCAGAATATATTTTTATATATTTAAACAACAGTCTTTGGTAAAGGTCACATTATCATTTATCTGCATATCACGATGACATTCGTAGCCACATCACATTCTTGTGAGAGCAGTCTCTCAGGCCATGAGGACATCTGGTGCACTTAAATCAGAAACTTATGACAGTTCACTCACAAACATGTTGAAACTAATCCTTTCCCTACTTCAAGCCATGTCAGTCTGGCCTAGTGTTCCCCCTTGTGTCCCAGTCAAAGCATCACCCTTTCTGGGACCAGTACTGCACAGTGTGCCTTGAAAATAACAACTCTATTTATCACAAGTTGTATGGCCAAATTTTGCTGAGCTGGGCAACCTTGACATGTCAAATATTTCATTTTTATGAGTATGCTCTCTTATCACTAAGGGGCCTCGAACCCTGCGTTTTCCTGCAGCTAGAGCCAGGTGCAACAGTTACACACACTCATTGCTCTGTTTTTCTCCTCTTGGCCTTGAATGACTCTTATAACAGTATTTGTGAAAACAACTTTAAACTTATAAAACATTAACTTTATTTTATTCTTATGATTAGTGCAGATTAATACACAACATTCCCCCCTTTGATCCTAAAGGATCAACTAAGTGATTATGCAGGTGATGACTAATCTAAAACACCTTAAATGTGAACTCACACAAGTGACAAAAGTTTATATATATATATATTGTGCACACCAAACCAAACGTGAGATTAAACACACACCATATAGTTGAAGTGAGTAATATAAAACATGGTGGAGAATGTGTAAATGTTAAACTGATAGAATGCAGAAAACGGAATATACAAAAACAAAGAGGGATCCCCCTCTTGGCTCCCTTAAGAGGACCCGTCCTCGTTGCTTACTTTTTTTTTTTGCAAGATTTTCTAATTCTGTTTTCTCAGCAGAGGCAAATACCAATGCCCAAGCAGCATCTTGTGTTACGAGGTCACTGCATTTATCCCCTACATAGGTGGTCTTTCACACCCATAAATACACACACACAAACAAAAAGCTTCATCAGGCCCGGACTATGCCAGGCAAACACATCTTCCAGTGGTCAAAGGACCGTCATTACAACCAACATAGGAGTAACCATGTGGCACTCTCCTGCACAGTACTTGTACTGTCACATAAAGTATACAATTCTACCAATATTTTTAACATAGGTATGCATAATCATCAATAATCAGCATTGTCCTTATATCCAGTATGGCGTTGAAGTTGATATTAATAATAATAATGGCCTTCATAATTCTGTCCATAATTCTGCCCTCCGTTCGGGCCCCCCTGGGTATACGGAGCCATACGCTGCAGATCAGCGGTCAGCTGCATCACCTGCTCTTGTAGGTTGATAATGGTCTGCTGTGCATCCCGAAGTTGCTGCCTCAGTTCCAGATTGTCTCGGGTCAACTGCCGATTCCCAGCCTTTACTTTGCGTTTGTACATGGTGCGGCGCATCCGTTCAAAGGACCGACTTGGCTCGGGGTGCACCAGACCCTTCATGAATTGGGCATAAACTGCTGTGGTCATAGAGGTGATTTCAGGCTTGAGGTCATTGTTGGTGTCGTACGACTCCAGCGGATGAGCCAAGAACTTTGCAACATGATGAGCTTCGGCAAGATCAAGCTTTATGTCATCTGCTACGATCATGAACATAGCCAGTACGCCTGTAAGGGGTGGTGGCGGATAATTACATTGGCGGGGTGACGGCGGTCGTCGATCCTTGGGATTCTCAAGACTGGCAGGGGGGCTGGTTGGGCCGAAATCGATACTGATGTTCCCCGGTGATGACGAGATGGACAGTGGCTTCCCAGTAGGTGACGGTGGTTGATCATCAGGCTGCCTTCTGGGTGTCATCATTGGTTGATCCTCAGGCTGCCTGCTGGGTGTCATCATAGGTTTGCTCCAAACCGAAGGTGCACTGCTTGGCCCCTCTGCAGGATCTAGTAGGTGCCTGGGAGGAAGATATGGGCATCCTACCCCTAGTGACGGGCCTAACGACGCCAGTGCAGCTCGTAAATTCATTTGGTTTTCTTCATATTCATCATAACTAGCCTCTGCCATGTTCAATAATCTACCTGTGGGGACATAGTATGGCAAATTTAGGCATCATCTGAAGGCATAATATCTCTTATATCTATGGATTATTCAGCATGCAAGTTGCTATGTCTACGTGAGTAAGTATATAAGTCCTTGTAATATCCTTTGATTTGCACATGCATTAGTGATAAATTTTCTCCATCATTATTATTGATTACCCCTTGGTTAGTAGCTAGTGTTACCATTGCTAGTGCACATGTTTGTGTGTGACGCATTAGTTGTGTGTGTGAACTGTTAGTATTAATTTTCATAAGATCCCCCCTTGTTAGCCCACAAAGGGTTAACACAACAAGAAAGTTAAAGTCTGAAGAAGGCGCATACGGGAGATGCCCAGACGGCGATGGGGTGGGCGGGACCGAGTGGATCGGCGGCCCACTTGCTTCGGAGGAGGAAGGGGAAAGGGAGGGGAAGAAAGGGGAAGGTGCAGGTGAGGGATATGAAGGGGACAGTACTCCACCAACATCTGGTAGGTCAGAAGAAAGAAGTTCGTCCAGTGCCTAAGCGACGGATGGATCTGGGTGAGACCCAGAAGAAGTCTCAGCGGCAGAAGGATCATTATCATTGCCACCAGAATCAGAAGGTGGATGGGAAGCATAAGAATGAACACTGTCATCCTCAGAGTCCCCTGACCTTGGCGATTGGCGAGCTGCCAAGCGGGCCGAACGTCTTTGGACGCCTGACGTTGAGGGGAGTGGGGATACATCAGTGCCCGACACCGGTGCAACATCTAAAGTTTGTGAGCTAGTGGAGGGGTGCTGCGGAGGGAGACTTGTTGCTGCCCTGTCAGCATGCGCAGAGCCTGTCGGTCCTGGATCGAGTCCAAGTGGGTCTGGAGGCCGATGCCTGGTGCAGTGGTTTTTGTGAAACCAGAAGGGCTTACCTTCGACTTTCAGGGCAGTGGGAGTGGTAAGCAGAACTTTAAAAGGGCCTTCCCTACGAGGCTCGTTCCACTGACGTCTAAAGACTCGTATGAACACACTGTCACCAACTTGAACGTCCCTGACGTCCACTGGAATGTGTGTCTCGTCTCGGCTGTGAGCTGCTGTCACCTGTTGAAATATAAGCCTGTGAATGCGGGTTAAGGACCTGAGGTAGTCCCCCATTTCACGCTCAAGCTGTGCTAGGGAAATCTCCGCCAGCTGGGGTCCTCGAACCTGTGGGAGAGGCATTGGTCGACCTGTAAGCATTTCATGAGGAGTAAGATGGGTTATGCGGTTAGTTTGAGAACGCATTGCCATTAATGCAACAGGCAAGGCGTCCACCCAAGTCAAACGGTTGTTGCTGTCAGCTATTATCTTAGCAATCTTCGATTTCAGGATCCCGTTAGCTCGTTCCACGGATCGCTGTGACTGGGGATGATACACACAACCAAACTTTTGTTTTATGCACAACAGTTTAAACATTTTCTGGATCACCTGTGAAACAAAATGTGGTCCGTTATCAGATGATATTGTGTCAGGCATGCCAAATCTGGGAAAAACTTCTTTACACAAAAACCGTGCTGCTGCTTTGTGGTCATTATGAGCAGTGGGACATGCTTCTACCCATCTGGTAAACCTACAAACAACCACCAACATGTACCTCTTTCCCTGAACCCGAGTTATCATGTCTACGTAAACCATCATCAGATGGCGGAACGGACCGTCTGGCATAGGGATATGTGCTAAGGGTTGAGTAAACATTTTACGCACATTGTACTTAGGGCAATGTGGACATAAGGCCAGTTCTCTGTCTACCATAGGTGTCATATAAGGTGACCACCAAACTGCCTGTAACTTTTGAACAACTTGGGCTCGTGAACAATGATCAGGTCCATGCATTATTTTAATGGCTGTCGGTAATAAGGACAAAGGTAGTACAAAATGTCCTCGAGAACTACGCCACAATCCAACGTGGGGGTGTGTTAACCGAGCCGCCCCCCTTTGTACCCATAGGCGTTTCTCTGCTTCAGATACGTTATTTTGGGCTTCTATTAAGGAGGCCAAATTAGTAATGGGTTCGCACTCAGCTACGTGGACCATTGGTCCCTGCACTGCTGAACCTGTGGCTTCTTTAGCTGCCTCATCTGCTAAGTTATTTCCCATGGCAATAGGTGTTTTTGCTGTCTGATGAGCTGCACATTTTACAATAGCTAACGCAGATGGAAGTTGCATAGCTTTTATTAACTCTACTACTGCTTGCCCATGTGTCACTGGGGTGCCATCTGTTCTAACAAACCCTCGTTGTTTCCAGATGCTAGCGTTTATATGGCATACCCCGTACCCATAAGCACTGTCAGTATAGATTGTCACTCTTTTACCAGTAGCCAATTTACATGCAGCTGTTAATGCTTTTATCTCTGCCAATTGGGCAGAGCAAGGTTGATCTAGGCTCATTGATTGTACCCTGGTAAAGGTCCCATCGGGGTTAAGTTGGACTATTCCATATCCAGCTCTATTCCCTGTTTCACCTCTGACGCATGATCCGTCTACGAACAGAGTCAGATCAGATGGGATTGGATGATTGTATAAGCCCTCCCTTACCTTCATGAAGGTGTCAGTCTCCTGGAGACAATCATGGGGCTCACCTTCAGTGGGCAATACCATTCTTGTGGCTGGGTTAATGGTGGTACAACGTTGTATTGTTAAATCAGGTCCTGAAAGCAGAACTTCATAACCTGTTCGACGAGCTTGGGTTATCACAAAGCGTGGACTGGTGAGCAGTGCATGTAATTGATGTGATGTGTACAGAATAACAGAGTGGCCCATAGTAATAACTGAGGCCTTTTTGTAGGCGAAGGCTGCTGCTGCCAAACCCTGGTAGCAGGGAGGCAGACCTTCTTCGACACCATCTAATTTTGTGCTGTAATAAGAAATTGGCTGTTTACCTGTTGGGGTGTCTTGCATCAATACTGCACATGCATACCCTTGTCGCTCAGCCACATAGAGATGGAATGGTTTGCCATAATCTGGATTGGCCAGAGCAGGAGCAGTTTGGAGATCTTGTTTCAGCAGCTGGAACGCACCCTCTGCCTCATCTGTCCATTGTAATTGAGCCGACTGGTGTCCTTGACCTGCGGCTTTAATCATTGCTCTCAGTGGAGCCGTTTTGATGGCATAATCACACACCCATGGTCTGCTGTAACCTGCCATGCCAAGGAAAGACAACATGTGACCAACAGTCTGAGGTTTGGGCATTTGGGTTATGGCTTCCAGTTGGGACGGTGCAATACACCTCTTGTCCCCACTAAGTTGCCTGCCGAGATACTCCACTGTTTGCTGGCAGAATTGCAATTTTTGTTTACTTACTTTGTGTCCTCCTTCTGCCAAAGCAGTCAACACTGTAATGGAGTCACTCTCACACTGCTCTTTAGAAACAGAACAAATCAGAATATCATCAACATACATCAACATTGTAGATGGTATGTCAAGGTGATTTAAGTCATTTGCCAGTACACGATTGAAAATTGATGGTGAGTGTACGAAACCCTGTGGTAATCGCGAATTTGTATATTGTTGGCCTTTGTACGTAAATGCAAACAAATACTGGGAATCTGGATGGACCGGTACACTGAAAAATGCTGAACACAGATCAATCACAGTAAACCATTTGGTACCTGGGGGTATATTACTCAGCAGTGTGTGTGGGTCGGGCACTACTGGTATCTCTTCTGCTACAATAGCATTAATCAATCTTAGATCATGGACTAATCTATAGTCATTACTGTTGGGCTTTCTAATGGGAAAAATTGGGGTGTTACAGGGGCTTATTGTTGGTTTAAGAACTCCTGCTGTTTCTAATCCTGTAATGATAGGCTGTATTCCTTCTACTGCCTCTCGTTTAAGTGGGTACTGTCTTAGGAAGGGCAATTTAGCATTTGGTTTAATGGTGAATTTGATAGGGTCTGCTGATTTCACTAATCCTACAACTGTCTTACTTTAGACCATACCTGCTCTGGGACTTGTTCTAATAGGGATTCATGTTCTGCCGCCACTGCCATTTGTCTTTTCCCAGGAACTTTAATGTGTTCTGCAATTACTTCATCAGCTTGTGAATATGAGATCTTGAAAAACAGTCCATCTTTTGACATGCTAATGCAGTCCCATGCTGTAGCAATCCATTCGGTGACTTGCTTGGCTTCTTGAACCATGGGTCCTAGATCATGTGACTCATACTCGTCTGCAATCAGTAATGTGACATGTGGTGCTGAGTTGGTTACCTGGAACCATTCTGCTACATCTTTATCAGGAAATGTGACAACAGCTGCAGCTCCTTGTGGTCCAACCACTATGTCAGCATACTGGATGACAGTTGTTTTGTTGTTTATGTCTTCATCCCAGCTTTTCTCGTAGTCTTCATGTGTTTTGCCTTTGTCATAAAACATGGTACAATGGAGAGGAAGAAAAGGTTCTTTAAGTTTCTCGTAGTGATTCATTATCAGGGGTCTCCATGTTTCCCACTCTAGTTGGAGGAAAGAGGTTGGTGATGTGAGTTTCAGCCAAAATACTTGGTCTCCTGGCTCATGACTTGTTATCTGGGGGGTTGTTTGCAGGCCCAGTGGCATCATGTAGGCTTCATTCTTGTCTGTTGCTTCAAAAGAAATTCCATTAGGGGTACATTTAATTTTTGCATTGAGCTGGCACAGCACATCTCTACCCAGTAGATTTATGGGCGTATCTTCTGAGTAAAGTAGTGGTGCATACACAGTCTTTTCACCTATGATCATGGGAACTGGCTTAGTCATGGGTATTATTTGGGTCTTCCCAGAGAAACCTACTGTTCGAATCTTTGATGCTGAGAGAGGCAGGCCAATTCCACTTTTTCCTATACAGGAGTAGGCCGCTCCTGTATCAATCATGAAGCGATGATGGCTGTCATATATTGTGACATCAATGGTGGGTTCTGTTTGTGGACGTTGGGTTAATACAGGTAGAATGGCCTCTCCATCAGGTTTCTCTGGGCACCCCTATTGCCAGTACGTGTCTTGTCCCGTTCCATAGATGGCTGGTCCAGCAGTAGGGGGCTGGGGTCCCATCCATGGGTTAGTGGGGCAGTCTCTTTGCATGTGTCCAATTTGTCCACATCCCCAGCATTGCATTCTCACTCGCTGTGTTCCCATGTCTGGACCTGCTTGTGGCATCTGCTGGTATTGGCCTTGAGGGGGCCTTCTTGGGGCTCCTTGTGGGCCCCTCCATCTTCCCCGCATGGGTGGCCCCCCTCGTCCCCTTCCGAACGTTGCTTGTTGGGGACCTCCTCCTTGGTTTAGATGCACATGAATAGGAGGGACTGGTTGGGGTTGGGTCTGCTGTGGCAGGGCTCCTCCCACGAGTGTCGCTGCTGGATACTGCATCTGCTGTGTGGGTGGAGGAATAACAGGAGACACTACTGGTGCTTGTACCACTACCTCCCCTGTTGGTGCTCCCTCAGTTGGGGGTGTGGCCACCACAGTCAGTGCAGCTTGATGCTTGGGCTTCTCTTTCTTTGCTTTGGACAATTCCCCAATCTGCAGTTGGGTTAACTTGGTGGCCAGCATCTTGCTTTGGTCCTCAAAGGCCTGTTTCTCGGCCCGATGCATGTTTACATAGTGAATAACATGCTCAGAGAACAGAGGCCAGTCCATCTTCATGAGCCCCACAACTCCGTCCAGTTTGGCTTGCACTTCTTTGGGCATGGCCTCCCTGATGTAGGTTCTGAACAGGGGGCCAGATGTTTTCAGTTCATTCCCATCACTTCCAGTCTCTGTTTTCCATTTCTGTTGGAACCTGTGCAGAAACTGGGCGGGGCTTTCATCATCCTTTAGGCATTCTTGTCTCAGCTTAGTTGGATCACTGCAGGTGGGGTATTTGTTCATTAAGGCTGCCCACACCTTGGGTCTTATTTGGTTGAATGGTATCTTGTCATACTGGTGTGAGGTCATGACCCTTGGAAGCTGGGCTTCGTCAAACACTTCTCTGGCTGCTGAGTGTCCTGCTGTTTTAATGAGCAGCGCCTTGATGTCTCCAGCTGCCAGATTGATGCCTCCAGTGATTTCTTCCAGCTTTTCTATCCATCTGTCAGCACCATCTGCCAATGGGGTCAGCCTTCCAGCCAGTGTTATCATGTCCATAAATGACCATGGCACGTATCTGTCTTCATGAGGTCCTTTAGACAGCAGGGGAGCCATATAGGCCCCTTCTTGATCTGGTTCTGTCTTCTGCTGTCGTGCTTTGTACCTGGTCACCATTGAGTGAGGGCCGCTTTTTACTATTTGTAGCCCCACGTCACACTCAGCTGTGAGTGGCTTCCTTTCTTTTGCTTCTGGCCTGCTTTCCTCCTTGAACCCCTCATGGAATGGGTTTGTAGACGGCAGCATGTCTGAGCCCTCATCTTCCATTTCATCATGTGACCAGTCAGCTCCATCACTCTCTATCAGGGCTTCCTCCTCACTTCCCCTCTCTTCTCCCTCTCTTATTTTTGTTTCTTCAATCAAGGCCTTAGTCCGTGGACTTGCCCGATCTGGGGTGTCATCTCGGGCCTGTAGTATAAGCTGCTCTGTTTCCATTTTTTTCTGTTTTTCTAATTCTTCGTCCCGTTTTTTCAATGTCTCTTTTAAATTCTTTAGTTGTCTCATTTGTGCTTCTTTTTCCAACTTTTTCTCCCTCTCTATGAGTTGTACATATGTTTCCGTCAGCTCCTCCACCTCCTTGTTTATTTGTTCCATCAGTTCTGCCGGTTCTTCCAAGACTTACTTGGTCACAGGCTCTGAGTGTTTTGCTGATTTTTTCAAAGATGACTTGGTCCTGGGCTCTGATTGGCATGTGGGGCCTCTCTGATATGGAGAATGCCTGCGACGTACTGGGGGTAGGGAACGGCTATGGGGAGCTTTCCTCCTTACTTCTGGGGTTTTATCCCATCCGTCATAGTCACCGCTGTAATCATACTCTCCCTGCCGTGTGCTACTCATTTCTTTTTCTGTTTCTTCCTCTTCTTCTTCTAAAACTAATTTAAGTTGTCCTGTAATCTTTCCCTTGCTACCTGACTTTATCACAACTGGGTACTGACCTGCTGCGCTAGGGTGATAAGGTGGTGGCTTATGATCAATGTACTCAGGGGCTGTTGGGCTCTTTTGGTGTTCTACTTTGAAATATTGCAGGATGTCTCTCTGTTCAGCATGCCTCTGTTTTTTATGCAAAAGCATTCGGTCCCGTTTTATATCTTTATCTCTCAATCTTTCTTCAACTTCCTCACAGCATGAAGGATCAAAGCTGCCTTCTTTAGGCCAACGACTTTTTCCAGATGTCATCTTATGCCATTTGGTCATGCATTTTTGAATTTTGCGTTTATTGGATGGGTGTGTGCTTATTACCAATTTGGCTGGCGTCAGCCCGTCAGACTGTTGTTTGCTCATATTGGTTCCCATGGCTACTAGCAGTCACTCAACCGTCAGGTCCGTGCTTATTCACCAGTCTTTGTAATCCTCAGTTAATTTTTATCTTAACTGGTTCTGCTCTCTTCAATACAGATCGTGTTTATTTGTCTTTTAGTTTCTTTCTAGTTAATTTACTTCCTAAATTTAGATCTCTTCAATTTTGAGATAAAATCTTTAATAAAACAAATTTGTAATTTTATTTTGCACTTTCACTAATTTTATACCTTATATATTTTACTTTATGTAGACTATAGTTTGTAATAATATATACTTATAATATCTTTATCTTATAAAGCTTACAATTTTTTCCAATCTTATTTAGGAATTTTGTTAATTTATTTCATTCTCATAACTCTTGTTTTTTTTTTTGTTTTGTTTTTTTTCCTTCAGTTATCAATTTTGTTTTCCAATCCTTATTAATTTTCAGGTTATTCTTTTTAACTATATTCTGTACTAATTACTTCTATTAATTTATTATTATATCTTTAAGCTTTATCAATATTATAATCTTTATTTATTAATATCACCCACCCCTTACTTCCCCTCAGTCACTCAACTCTTTCACTCGACACACTAACAAAGACACACAAGACACATGATTATATATATGTATTTACAGTGCACTTCTTCCTTTTCCTCACTGTTTCCCACAGTGGCACATACCTTTTCCTCACTGTTTCCTACAGTGGCACATACCTTTTCCTCACTGTTTCCTACAGTGGCACATACGTTTTTTCCCTGCTGCCCCGGCTGCACCCAGATAACTGGAAATGCATAGACGTCCTCCGGATGGTCGAGCGGTACTATTCTCCGATTATCGCTTAATCGGTAATATTCTGGCTATCCCTTAGCCTGGCTATCGCTTAGCCTCTCAATACCTTTATTCCAATACCTTAATACTACTTAAGCCGTCTCGTGGAGCACGCTGACTACCTTAGTCACCGATACCCTCACGTAACACGCGCACACTATTGGTTCCGGATTTATGGCTTCCACAGACTATGTCAAAACGCTTTGGCCAATCTGTCCCTTTACCAATCATCTGCTCAGAACAACACGTGTTAAGCTTAACTTATTTACATGATAATTCAAACACAGAACAGTTTAACACAAACATTAATAACACCTAAAACATACATTCATACATACACATTCATACGTACCTGGACCCTTCCTCAGCTTAGTCTGCCTTTGGCATATTCTTATATAAATTCTTAACAAATTTGGAAATTACTTTATTAAATTTGGAAAACTAGGTTCTTTTAGAAGAGCTTTGTGACGCCTGACACCCACAAGCAGTCGCCGGAGGCTGGTTCCCCACTAATTTAGAAAATTATAACAAATTAGCTCACCTTTAACCGGTGATTTTCTGGGCCCGTTTGGGGGTTCCACGCCTTCCAGCTGGTGCCTGCAGATCGTCCGACGTCCCCTTTTTGCTTTTCTCCTGGCTGGCTCGCCAATTTGTCGTCTTATTATTGTCTTCTTGACGACTTAAAATTGAAGCTAAGTTTTGTAAAATTCAAAGTTCTTAAAAAGCAGAAAAAGTCTCAAACAAAGATCCAAAAATTCAGGCAGAGGCAGCTGAGTCCAGGTCCAGGGTCTTTATTGCCAAAAACAGCACATTCACACTGAGCTGGTCACCGGTGAGCATCAGCTAACAACTGGTGAAAACAGCTCCCTTTTATACATTTCTTATCAATGGGAAACCCCCTTCAGAATATATTTTTATATATTTAAACAACAGTCTTTGGTAAAGGTCACATTATCATTTATCTGCATATCACGATGACATTCGTAGCCACATCACATTCTTGTGAGAGCAGTCTCTCAGGCCATGAGGACATCTGGTGCACTTAAATCAGAAACTTATGACAGTTCACTCACAAACATGTTGAAACTAATCCTTTCCCTACTTCAAGCCATGTCAGTCTGACATGTAAATTGGCTACTGGTAAAAGAGTGACAATCTATACTGACAGTGCATATGGATATGGGGTATGCCATGTAAACGCAAGCATCTGGAAACGAGGGTTCGTTAGAACAGATGGTACCTCAGTAACACATGGGCAAGCTGTTGTGGAATTAATAAAAGCTATGCAACTTCCATCTGCGTTAGCTATTGTAAAATGTGCGGCTCATCAGACAGCAAAGACACCCATTGCCATAGGAAACAACTTGGCAGATGAAGCAGCCAAAGAAGCTACAGGACCTGCAGTACAGGGACCAATGGTTCATATAGCTGAATGTGAACCTATTGCTAATCTAGCCTCATTAATAGAAGCCCAGAATAGAGTATCTGAAGCGGAAAAACGTCTGTGGGTGCAAAGGGGGGCGACACATCTATCACGTCCCCATGATGGGTTGTGGCGGAGTTGTCGAGGGCATTTTGTACTACCTTTGTCTTTGTTACCAACCGCGATTAAAATAATGCATGGACCTGATCATTGTTCACGAGCCCAAGTTATTCAAAAGTTACAGGCAGTCTGGTGGTCACCTTACATGACACCTATGGTAGACAGAGAACTGGCCTTATGCCCACATTGTCGTAAGTATAATGTGCGTAAAATGTTCACACAACCCTTAGCACATATGCCCATGCCAGACGGTCCATTCCGCCATCTGATTATGGATTACGTGGACATGATAACTCGTGTTCAGGGAAAGAGGTATATGTTGGTGGTTGTTTGTAGGTTTAGCAGATGGGTGGAAGCATGCCCCACTGCTAAGAACGACCACAAAGCAGCAGCAAGGTTTTTGTGCAAAGAAGTTTTTCCCAGACTTGGCATGCCTGACACAATATCATTTGATAATGGACCTCATTTTGTTTCACAGGTGATCCAGCAAATGTTCAAACAGTTGTGCATAAAACAGAAATTTGGTTGTGTGTATCATCCCCAGTCACAGGCATCGGTGGAACGAGCTAATGGAGTGTTGAAATGTAAAATAGCAAAGATAATACCTGACAGCAACAACCGTTTAACATGGGTTTGTCGTCTTATTATTGTCTTCTTGACGACTTAAAATTGAAGCTAAGTTTTGTAAAATTCAAAGTTCTTAAAAAGCAGAAAAAGTCTCAAACAAAGATCCAAAAATTCAGGCAGAGGCAGCTGAGTCCAGGTCCAGGGTCTTTATTGCCAAAAACAGCACATTCACACTGAGCTGGTCACCGGTGAGCATCAGCTAACAACTGGTGAAAACAGCTCCCTTTTATACATTTCTTATCAATGGGAAACCCCCTTCAGAATATATTTTTATATATTTAAACAACAGTCTTTGGTAAAGGTCACATTATCATTTATCTGCATATCACGATGACATTCGTAGCCACATCACATTCTTGTGAGAGCAGTCTCTCAGGCCATGAGGACATCTGGTGCACTTAAATCAGAAACTTATGACAGTTCACTCACAAACATGTTGAAACTAATCCTTTCCCTACTTCAAGCCATGTCAGTCTGGCCTAGTGTTCCCCCTTGTGTCCCAGTCAAAGCATCACCCTTTCTGGGACCAGTACTGCACAGTGTGCCTTGAAAATAACAACTCTATTTATCACAAGTTGTATGGCCAAATTTTGCTGAGCTGGGCAACCTTGACATGTCAAATATTTCATTTTTATGAGTATGCTCTCTTATCACTAAGGGGCCTCGAACCCTGCGTTTTCCTGCAGCTAGAGCCAGGTGCAACAGTTACACACACTCATTGCTCTGTTTTTCTCCTCTTGGCCTTGAATGGCTCTTATAACAGTATTTGTGAAAACAACTTTAAACTTATAAAACATTAACTTTATTTTATTCTTATGATTAGTGCAGATAATACACAACAGGTTGATGCCTTGCCAGTTGCACTGATGGCAATGCGTTCTCAAACTAACCGAATAACCCATCTTACCCCTCATGAAATGCTTACAGGTCGACCAATGCCTCTCCCACAGGTTCGAGGACCCCAGCAGGAGGAGGTTTCCCTGGCACAGCTTGAGCGCGAACTGGGGGATTACCTCAGATCCTTAACCCGCATTCACAGACTTATATTTCAACAGGTGAAAGCAGCTCACAGCCGAGACGAGACACACATTCCAGTGGACGTCAGGGACGTTCAAGTTGGTGACAGTGTGTTCATACGAGTCTTTAGACGTCAGTGGAACGAGCCTCGTAGGGAAGGCCCCTTTAAAGTTGTACTTACTACTCCCACTGCCCTGAAAGTTGAAGGTAAGCCCTTCTGGTTCCACAAAAACCACTGCACCCGGCATCGGCCGCCAGACCCACCTGGACTTGATCCAGAACCGACGGGCTCTGCGCATGCTGACAGGGCAGCAACAAGTCTCCCTCCGCAGCACCCCACCACCAGCTCACAGACATTACATGATGCACCAATGTCAAGCACAGATGCATCCCCCCTCCCATCCACGTCAGGCGGCCAAAGACGTTCGGCACGCTTGGCAGCACGAGGGTCTCCTATGTCTGGGGTCTCTGAGGATGACAGTGTTCATTCTTATGCTCCCGCTTCGCCTTCTGACTCTGGTGGCAATGATGATGATCCTACTGCCGCTCAGAGCTCTGATGGGTCTGACCCAGATCCATCCTTCGTTCAGGCATTGGACGAACTTCTTTCTTCTGACCCACCAGATGCTGGTGTAGTCCTGTCCCCTTCACATCCTTCATCTGCATCTTCCCCTTTCCTCCCCTCTCTTTCCCCTTCCTCCTCCACGGCAAGTGGGCCGTCGATCGACTCGGTCCCGCCCACCCCATCGCCGTCTGGGCGTTTCTCGCATGCGTCTTCTTCCGAGTCTGACTAATTTTCTTGTTTTGTTAACCCTTTGTGGGTTAACAAGGGGGGATCTTATTAAGGTTACTACTAACAATGTACACACACATTTAATGCGTCACACACAAACATGTGCACTAGCAATGGTAACAATAGCTACTAACCAAGGGGTAATCAGTAATAATAATGGGGAGAATATATCACTAATGCATGTGCAAATCAAAGGATATGATTATGTAATGTCTGAAGAAATTTTAGTGAAGTCAATGGGGAAACATTGGCTTGGAATTCCATGAGGCATGGACTGCCGTTGGGATGGGATGGTGATCATTGAGGTAAGATGCAGAACAAACATATGCCAAAACACATTAACAAAACAGGTAATGACAGTAGAAAGAGCGCATAGCGTGGTACAATTAGTAAACAGAAGACAGAAAAGAAATCTAGACAAATTAAAGACGGCTCACTGGGAGACCAATATGTTTCAACAATGGATTCAGTACTCTGTCCAGACAATGTTCATAGCCAAAAAGCGCCCTAAAGATTGTATAGCTTGCTATAATGTTAAAAAAATTACCAGCCCTTCGGATTCTACCAGGAAGTAAAATAGGTGACTGCCAAGTAGTTGGGATAATGTGCTTTGCTCACTGTGCCATGCATATGGCTGCAGGTGGGAACGCATGGTCAACGAATTGGACAGTATGCCCCAGAGCGCTGAACTCCTCAATGAACGATGTAATGACTACGTTCTCCCTCCCACCAGTAGTACAAAAACCAGCTAACCTGATTTTTCCGTTTTGTATAGCCCGTGGGAAAGAATTAGAAGAAGTGACTAATAGAACCTCTAGCCAAATGTGGACAACAGATAGACTGGTGATATGCAGTAATAGAACATGGTACCCACCGACTAAGGATGGGAATTCCACCCAGCACGTTAAGTTTTGTAAAACTAGTCTCAATGCTACCATACGTTGTGAACAAGTAATACCAGATGGGGGACATGTCATCTATGAGTTCCAACCTTCAAGTGTGTCTCAATACCGAATACAGAGCCTGGCGAAGGGATCTGCCCCTTTAGGTGACATTTTTTGGATGTGTCACAATGAGACCCGGATGCTGGTCACACTACCCGCTCAGTGGGAAGGGATCTGTGCACCCGTAATGCTGACAGGACAATTAAAGTTAATAGTAAACAACCCAATAGGCATTAATGAAATATCTAATGAAATAACCAACCATGCTAAAAGAAGTACTCCCATTAAACACGAGTGGAAAACATCAGATGAGGTATATATTTCCTGGGATCAGATCCCATATGGAGTACCTGAAGAACAGGTTGCCATAGGGAGTGGTTGGATTGAAAGCGGAAGAGGGGCTGGTTCAGTACCAATCTACGGATCAATTGTTAATGCGCAGTATATAGCTCGCAATAGTAGGTGGGTAAATCTCCTATGGTATAATCAACAAAGGTTTATACATTTTACAATAAAGGGCGTAGATCTGGTGAAGGAACAATTGCATGCTACTTCACTAATGGTTCTGCAAAATAGGTTTGTGCTAGAGTCCCGCATGGCTGGGGACCAAGGAATATGTGACTATATCGGAGAAGATTGTTGTACTTTAATTCCTATGCATACAGATGTTAATGGCAGCCTCACAGGAGTCCTACAGGAAATGAAACGCATGAGAGATGAACATGTGCTGCAGTCTAATTGGAACACCCAGTTGAAGGGATTCTGGGAGTGGGTCAATAAGCTTGGATGGGGAAAATATCTTAAGGCAGCAGGGATGATTTTAGGAGCAATAATATTGATCATATTGATAGTTATTGGCTGCGTCATACCCCTCGTTCGGGGACTGGTCTCAAAGCTTGTTGTAAGTGTAACTGTACAGTTCCCAATAGTAGAAATACAATTGGACCAAGTCATATAGAACACAGCCATGATCTCCTCCCACCCTCACCAGGTACGTGCATTTGTTTAATAACAATAATGTATATATGTATATTAATTTGCATAACAATGACTCACATACTTACTCACGTAGATATAGTAATTTGCATGCTGGAGTTTTAGGGATTTAAAGAAATGATATGCCTCATAATGATATATAAATATGCCACACTATGTCCCCACAGGTAGATTAATTGAACATGGCGGAGGCTTATGAGGAATGTGACGAATACGAAACTTTTTATTTCCCAACCGACGAGGCATGCCTAGAGTATACCAATAGAAGAAGACACGCTACACAGGCCTCGGTAGGCACATCACTAGAGGTAGCTGCAGGCCCCAATGTTCCCAACAGGCAGCCAGAAGATCCGGCAGGGGGACCAGGCGTCGCACCTCCTGGGTGGAACAGACCCTGGGTGACACCCAGAAGGCAGCCGGATGATCAACCACCACCACCTACAGGGAGGCCAATGTCCAACCCGCAATCACCTGGGGCCCTGCAGATCGACATCAGCCCAAGCAACACCCCCGCCAACCCGGAGTACGGAGAACAACTCGCTGGACCACTTCAGGAGCTGCCATCCACATCAGGCGTGCGGCTGAAGCGCAATGACATGAGGCCTCCCTCTCCGCGAGCAGGACGAGACGTGATCTTCGCAGGCCTATGTATCGCAACAGAGGAATATCAGCACCTCACAGGGTTCTTTGCTCATCCAATGCATACCTATCGCTCTGTCAACGACCTGGAGCCTGAGGTCACCTCTATGACCAAAGAGGTGTATTCAAAAATGATGAAGGGTCTGAAGTACTACACCACACGTCGACCCATAGAAGCTGTTCGCCGCAGCATATACAAAACCAGGGAAAAAGGGAAGATGCAGCGTTTGACCTGAGAAAATCAGGAGCTGAGACATCAACTTCAGAAGGCACGAAACACCATAATCACCCTGCAAGGAAAGTTGCTGCAGCTGAGCGATCACGGGCGCGTGGCTACTACTACTACTACATTGCTGCAGCTGCCGGGGCCACGCTATCATTAATCTCAACCACATCACCATACTGGATGTAAAGGACAATACTGATTATTAATGATTATGAATACCTATGTTAAAAATAACTGACAAATAATTGTGTATAACATATGTGACAGTACAAGTACTGTGCAGGAGAGTGCCACAAGGTTACTCGTATGTTGGTTGTAATGACGGTCCTTTGACCATTAGATGATGTGTTTGCCTGGCATAGTCCAGGCATGATGATGCTGCTCTTGGTTTATTTATGGTGTGTAATGACACCATGTGGAGGGGAATGCAGTGAACTAGTAGGAGACAAACCTGCTTGGGCATTGGGATTCCCCTCTGCTGAGAAAACAATAACTGGAAATCCTTCTACAAAAAAAGTAAGCAACGAGGAAAGATCCTCATAAGTGAGCCAAGAGGGGGATCCCTCTTTGTTTTAAGACGTTCATTTTTTACATTCTACTTTTTACATTTTGTCATTTTAGCATGTACTCACAACATCTTATATCAGTCACTACAAGCTTATGGTGTGTGTTAGTCTCACTTTTAGTTTCGTGTGCAAAATATATAAACATCTGTTACTTTTGAAACTTCACATTTAAGGTATTTTACTGGTTAATCACCTGCAAATTCACTTAGTGGTGATCCTTTTCAGGATCAAAGGGGGGAAATGTAGTAAATTAATCTGCACTTATGATTAAAATATATTGGATACAAGTTTTAGATATTGAATAAATGTTTTACTTTAAATGCATTTATGTTAGAAGTCAAGAAGAATCCAAAAGTGAAGACCAGCATGAAGAGATAGAAAGCAGAATGTATGTGTAAGCTCTAGGCTCTTTGCAGGTGCAGCTTTGAAGATAAGGCTAAGTGGGGAAAACGCAGGGAATAAGCGGGCAGCACTAACAGTGCTGAGCCCAAGGCCATTGTAGGCCTTTGATGCCACAGGGAGCAGAAATGAGGCCTATTTTTAGGACATACACATGGAGAATGGGTTGTTCAGGGGCTGCACAGCTTAGCTAAACTAATTGTGATAAATTGAGCTGTCATCTCCAAAGAACACTGTGCAGTACTTGTCACAGAAAAGGTGATGTTTTACTGGGACATGGAGCACCAGGGTTATGCTCACCTTGTTTGAAGTAATGTTATGATCTTAGATCACACTGGATGAAAAACATTGTTTTGACATATTGATGATTAAACTGTAATATGTTTTTGATTTAAGTGCACCAAATGTCATCAGGACCTGTAAGAAATGTCACCATGACCTGTAACAAAGGCTTTTAATTAAATATATAAAAAAATATGTTTTGAAGGGGGTTTTCCCCCGGTAAGATAAAAATAATTGGACTTACCCGAAGAAAAGTACCTAAAATGATGTAAAGAAAAGAGGGGGCTTGGGGGAGGAGCCCACAAACCCCATGAGTGTATAAAAGAGGGCCATTTCCAACATTGTGTCAGTTGCTCACTGGTGATCAGCTCGTGTGGTTATTTTGTATTTTGCAATAAAGCCACGTTGGACCTGGACTCTGTTGCATCTGCCTAATTTTTTGATCATTGTCTGAAGACTTTTCTACTGCTTTTTAAGGACTCTGAATTTTATAAGACTTAGTACCAATTTTAAGTCGTTGGGAGGATATTTTCCATGACAGCGGCTTTTCCCGAATACACTAATCACTCATTTTGTCATGGTAATGAGGCTGTTATGGGCCGTGTGTGGGGTGAGGGGTGAGGGGGTCACAGCTTACAGTGGTAACAGCCCAGACAAACAGGGACAGACAGCTTCTTGCATTAAACCCACGTTGGACCTGGACTCTGTTGCACCTGCCTAATTTTTTGATCATTGTCTGAAGACTTTTCTACTGCTTTTTAAGGACTCTGAATTTTATAAGACTTAGTACCAATTTTAAGTCGTTGGGAGGACATTTTCCAAGACAGCGGCTTTTCCCGAATACACTAATCACTCATTTTGTCATGGTAATGAGGCTGTTATGGGCCGTGTGTGGGGTGAGGGGTGAGGGGGTCACACCTTACAGTGGTAACAGCCCAGACAAACAGGGACAGACAGCTTCTTTCCAGTGTGTTACAGTTTTTCTCCCTTGGTTTGGCTCATTTCTTGAAATTGAGATGTCATTCTCAAAACATGGACAAATCCCAAAACTAATTTGCAGTTCCTCACAACAGAGTGGCATTCATCATAACTTTCATCAAATTTCAAATGCTTTTGTACATGTCTCAATCATTTAGTACATCCTTGCAAATGGCTATGTACAAGTAAGAGTAATAAAGATAATTGTGCAAAGAACATTCTATGAGTTGCAAAAAAATTTGCAAAAAAACATACTAGGTCAGTTGAGGCAGACAAGATTAACATGACCAGGAAAGAGTGTTGACAGATACATTTATGATATAATATAGAGATATAGAAGTAAAAGAAATGAGACATATTTCAAGTCAGTATTTCCAAAGTGTAATCAATAGTTCCATAGTGCAGTGATTGGACGCTCAAGCCATGGTCTGAATTTTTCCAGAGTTTGTCCCTCTTTTCAGTCTCTGACACTGTTGAATTGTTCATAAAATGTAATGTTGTCAAAAGTGATTGGAATCTGTTGCGGGGCATCACATCAGCAACTGGGGAGTTCCGCGTGTCTGTCTCCCAATACATATGGGTTCCAGCCATTTGGACCAAGCTCATCCTCAGGTACATGCCCAACATTTTCTGTATTTCCTTGATTGTGGCGTTCACAGATCTTCCATTACTTTGAACGCTGTACTCATTTGTATGGGTTGCCAGAGCTTGAATCATGTCTTCTGAGACAAACTTTTCAAAGTTTGGTATCAAGTTTTGGGTGGCGTGTGACTTAAAAACCAAATACGTCTGCAACATCCACCCATATCTTGGCAAGAACCCCACTCAGCCTCGTGGGGAGAGAGTGTCTGAGAGTGTCAGATCATGAGGCTGATGGAACCATTCTTGGACAAGGGCAGAAATGTTACCACAGACAATTTCTTTACATCACTGTCACTTGCAAAACGACTAATTAGCCGGAATACAACCATCCTCGGCACAGTCAACAGGATTCGCCAAGAAATCCCACCGTCAACTCGACAGATGCACCGCGATGAATTTACCACCCAGGTATTTTCATCCACTGGTGCCACACTGACTGCGTACGCGCCCAAGCGGAAGAAGACTGTGTATGTTCTCAGCAGCATGCACAGCACGATTGAGACACAGAAAACCACCAAAAAGAAGCCAAACACCATCACACTCTACAACACAACAAAGTGCGGCGTCGATATCATGGACCAGATGGTGCGGGAATACACTGTCCGCGCAGGAACAAGGCGCTGGCCAGTAGCAGTGTTCTTTAACATGACAGACATTGCAGCACTGAATGCCCACGTGCTCTATCAATTATGCACCGGGAGAAAGGAAAGACGGGTGGATTTCCTGTTTGAACTGGCAAGAGAGTTGGCTCACTCCCACGTGGGTATGAAAAAGGCCCAAAAGGAGCAATTGCTTCGGCAACAACCCTCCACACCACAACTCGGACAAAGAGCCAAGTGTCAGGCTAAAATCAAATGCAAGGACAATCATGCAACAGTGCGCTGTGAAAAGTGTTACAAATACACATGTGGGAAACGCCGAAAGGAGCAATGGCAGTGCCAGAATTGTTAGTGACTGCTCAAATGTATTTCACTCATTTGCATTCTTTGTAAATATGCTTTTTTTCTTTGTAATTTCTTTTTCTTATATTTTTGGCACACAAAAATAAGTTACCTGTGCCACAACCTTCCACACGAAAACTGGGAAAACAGTTGCTTTTGCATTCATTGTAAATATGTTTTGTTTTGTAATTTTTTAACAATAAATGTTTAGATTTTTGATCCCAAATTCTCGTTGATCCTGATGATTCACTGCATAAAAATCCACTAAAAAACTATACTAAAAGCTTGCCTTGGGGTTCCCTTCCCCACACAGGCTCAAGCGACTCTGTGACTCAAGTGACAGCTATGAGCTGCTAACAGCCACATGTCCACAACAAAAGGAGTGTCCGCAGGAGGTACAAAGGGTCAAATGACCCTCTTGTGGGGCTTTTAGGTAAAAAGGTCAATTGACCCCTCCGTGGTAGTTCTAGTGTTAAATTAAGCGTTCACAGGAATGAGTGACTCTAATTTAATGCTATTTTAATGCTATTAGAAATGATTTTAATGCTATCAACAAGAACCATGTACACAAGTTATTAGTGTACATGAAATATGAAGGAGCTGTAAGCACAGTTCCATGACTCCTGTATGTATGTAAACACACACACACACACACATATACGTATATATATATCCTCTAGCTTTTTCTCCTGCCCCTGGAGCTTCCTTTCCGAACATACGGCTTTATGATCAGTTCCACGCAAATTAATAGCGATATAATATATCTGACGAAATTGTTTTTATAAGCATTTTTTATTAAAGAATTATAAATACTTCGATAAACATATTTAAATAATTTTAGTGCCAATTAAGGCCTTGATCAAAAAAAAAAAATTAATGAATTGTAATTATTTTTAATGATCCGCGGAAACCCTGGTTCATCTCGCGCATGCTCTTTACGATCTCCAAGAAACTCAGAGCGGAGCGGTCTGGAGCCACAGCGGAGGATGTATGCTTTGCTTTGTGCAGGCGGTCTGGAGCGCAGCGGAGCGGAGCGCTGACGGAGTATGTGGGATTTCGGGGTAAAACTCCTCTTGGACGCGATGGTGACTCTGCAGTCGAACAACTGTGTGGGAGAGACGAACTCGAAGAAGAGAAGCTAGCGGTAAATATATGTTCAATTACTAAGCTAAAAGCAGCCTAGCCTAAGCTACGGCTAATAGCAGCCTAGCCTAAAGCTACGGCTAATAGCAGCCTAGCCTAAAGCTACGGCTAATAGTAGCCTTGCAAGAACAAGCTTTATTAAAGTGTATTTTTTGTGATTCACAGGAAGCAGTACGTCGTCTTCACAACTCGAGACAAATTGCAGGCGCTATGAACCGGAGCAATGGTAAGAGTTAAAGAATATGCTTTCATTCTGCGGTAAAAGGAAATAGATACGGATGGATACCGATCATAACTGTACATTTTGTTTTCACAGACTAATCTCGCCTCACAATGAGGCGGTGACCTCCTATTATTCATACCACTCTCATTTAATTGTTTTCCAGCTGCCTGTAAGACGTATTATGAGACGATACGCAGGAGCTTCAGATATACGCAGCCTGAGAACACGTTGCGCGCGGAATCTGCCAAGCATTCAGAAAAGAAAGAGAGTAAGACTTTATTTGGTGACTATTTTTCAGGTGCATTGATAGATGTGTTGTGTCCATACGCAGTGCATCCCATCGCATAGTGCTGATTCATTGTTTTTTTTTTTTTTTTTTTTTTTTTTATAGCTGCTAGAATCGAGGCAGAGTGTGCTAGCTGATGAGGAAGTGGAACTCTGGAATGGCCGCCGCCATTTCGTAGACCGGATCTCTCTGAACTCTGTGTTAAGCTGCAGTCCAGGTTAGAAGCGATGCCAAAGTACAGGGCCACGCACAGTAGGCGTCTGCACATCGGACCTGCCTCGGAGGGAATGCTGCCAGTTACCTCCAACCCCGAGGAAGCAAACGGACCGTTCACGGACTTGTAATTTTTGGATACGCATGTGTTTGGATACGCGTTGTATATATATAGTTGTGTGTGTGTGTGTTTTAATAAAGCTCTTTCTTTGCATAAACAGCTTCCTGGCAAATGTTCATTTCCTGTATAAATTCATTCATGTCCTTGATGGTAGCCTAATAATTGTGTAGCAGTGTAGGATAACATAAATACACAGCATATGAATAAATAAATATATGAATGAATAAATAAATAAATATATATATATATATATATATATATATATATATATATATATATTTATGTAAATTTATATGTAAATATATATATATGCCAACCAATCACGAGCGACTTTACTTGTTTAAAAAGAAGTGGTTCCGTCCAATACTCGGTAAGAAAATTAAAGCCTGGCGTGGCCACGTGTGGTTTTTGCTGCCAATCACGAGCGATTTTACTTGTTTGAGAATAGTGGTTTCAGCCAATACTGAGTAGGTTATTCAAGCCAGACCTGGCCAGCTGCGTGGGTTTGCTGCATTCATATGCTAATTAGGGCCATTAGTCAGCTGATTGCTCTCCACATACGTCAGAGTCCGTTCCCGACAATTTGTGGCACTGACAACCGGGGACAAGCGCGGGTTGCAAATTGTCGGAAACTGATGCAGTGTTGCTTAATCAAGAACCAATAACCTTTAGTTAAATTATTCTTTACCCTCTTTGAAATAGCTACCAGCGAATAGACATCAGGATTCCACTAAATGACTCTTGGTCATACTTGGTAATGGAAATGTAATGAGCATTTGAGGAACATATGAACACTAATGTTATATCAGTGTCTAAATCCTTAGTGAATAAAGCTTGTCTAAGCTTTAGCAACAGCTCAACACATATTCCTGTAGCATAGCGTAGCATGCAGTCCATTCTTTAGCATCAATGTCTTGTCTTTATTCAGCAGTAAACACACGATATGATTAGCATCAGCAAAAGACATATTACTTGTTCTGTCCCTAATCATGCCAGACCTGCAAACCTTTCTCCATGTCCATTTGGAAAGCTTCATCCAGTTTTGCAGCTCCGCAGTCAGGGGTTCTTTGTCTCAGTCTCACAGCAGGGGTCCTCTCAGTCTCACACCAGGGCATGGTTCTCATCCAGTTTGGCTCTGTAAGTTCTGAAACTCAAGAGAAATGTGTTGCAAAAGGTCTGTTTGCAGCAGTTTGGTTCTGAAAGGTTCTGACTTATCCTTGATGGTTCTGGAGATCTGGTTCCCCTGGGGCCCGCATCTCCACTGTGGTGGAGATCCAGCCACAATGGATCCCAGCTTTGAGTGCAGGAGCAGAAGAGGCAAAAGAGGCAGAGTCTTGTGTGCTCTCTGGTTTTGTTCGTCCTCACAGAGAGGGGGGGTAGGTTTTTACACCTCTGGTGGCTTCCATGTGACTTGCCTGTGGAGGCCTTCCCTGAAACGGGGGTTGTTGCAGAGATTCCACAGCTGATTCCACATCACCATACAAGATGAAATATGGACACTGGTTCCCAATGTCCAAAAAGTATGATCATGGCATATGGCACAACACCTGTATCTGTCTGTCTCTCTTTCATAGAATTAAGATATTCTACTGATACACTAGATATTAATCGTTTAAATTTCTTCCTCCCAACTAGATACCTGACACAGTGACACCACAGCCAAATCAGAGGTTGGGGAGGAAGGGAAGTCTGTTGCAGAGATGTTGGGAGCACTCCCACCGTACAAAAAGCCCTGCCTGCAAGGACCATTGAGGATGAAGACTTTGTGGATATGATGAAACAAGCCTACAAAAGGTTCGATGTGTACAGTGTGATATATGTTAAAAAGAGAACCAGTATGTGAAGTTCTATTCTGCACAGTGTTATATAAATAAAATAGAGAAAAAGAAGCTCTGTGTGAAGAATTTTTATTCTGTACAGTGTGCTATAAATGTTAAAAAGAGAAGCAGTGTGTGGCGAAGTTCTGTTATTTACAGCATTGACTAAAATTACTAATATTTGACTAAGACTAAAATTGATTTTTGTCATTGTGACTAAGACTAAATAAAAAAAAGCTGACAAAATTAACACTGGTTTGGTGTATAAACATTAGGTGGAGTTTGGTTCCATCTAACATCATCAGACTGTGGCTTCAGTTAAAGGAAGAAGGTCGAGAGCTTGCAGGAGTTAAGAATGTTACCAAAGAACCTCATGGGCTGAGGATATTCACATGCTTATGAAGTGATTGTATAAAGTGGCAACACACTCTGAAGGAAATGTATGTGATGATGACAGCTATTAATTAAATCTTCCCATTTGGCATGCAAGAGATCACTTTTGTTGAATACTTGTCTCTTTGAATTAAGTCTCTCCTAAAATAACTATGAACAGTATTCGTATGATCATAAACAACTAACTTTACTCGCATGTCCAATAGCAACAGTGCCAGGTCTGCATATGTTTTGCATCTTTCGTTTTGTTTTAGCACTTGCCCTCCAGGGAACTTGACACCAAACAAACTTGCAAGTGTTGCATTGTTACCACATACCATGGGAGGAAATGCCCAAAACTCTGAAAAAACTATTTGTTTAACCCCACAGGCATCTGAAAAAGCTTTTGTTGAAGTGAAAAAGTTACTCAGTTCTCCTTTAAATGGCTTATTATCTGATTTATCATGCCCTTTTCATTTCTGAAAATCTAATACATACGTTTGGACAAGAAATGTATCTTTTAAACTCTTAATAGAATATTTTAAGAAAAGATTTTAAAAAATGTAAAATGCTATATATATTTTTTTTTCCTTTTCAAGGCTTTAGATAAAATATTTGATCAGCAAGAAATCTATCCCTTCAGTTCTTTAGTAAAACAAAGAAAATTGGTTGTTTTTATTTTTTTTTATAAATATTACTTTCTCTCTGTTGCTCCCTTGTGCCTGTCTGCTTTCCCTTACCTCCCCTGTAGTCACTTCCATCCACACCTGCTCCATATTATCTGATTACCCCAGTCTTTGTTCTGTCTCCCATATGTACAGGTCCTTCTCAAAATATTGACATATTGTGATAAAGTTTATTGTTTTCCATAATGTAATGATAAAACTTGAACACTCATATATTTTAGATTCATTGCACACTAACTGAAATATTTCAGGACTTTTATTGTCTTAATACGGATGATTTTGACATACAGCTTGAGAAAACCCCAAATTCCTATCTCACAAAATTAGCATATCATGAAAAAAGTCTCTAAAGGAGCTATGCACCTCATCACCTGAATCAACAAATTAACTCTAAACACCTGCAAAAGATTCCTGAGGGCTTTAAAACTCCCAGCCTGGTTCATCACTCTAAACCCCAATCATGGGTAAGACTGCTGATCTGACTGCTGTCCAGAAGGCCATCATTGACACCCCCGAGCAAGAGGGAAAGATACTTCTGAACGAATAGGCTGTTCCCAGAGTGCTGTATCAAGGAACCTCAGTGGGAAGTCTGTGGGAAGGAAAACGTGTGGCAAAACGCTGCACAATGAGAAGAGGTGACTGGACCCTGAGGAAGATTGTGGAGAAGGGCCAGACCTTGGGGGAGCTGTGGAAGCAGTGGATTGAGTCTGGAGTAGAAACATCCAGAGCCACCCAGCACAGGCGTGTGCAGGAAATGGGCTACAGGTGCCGCATTCCCCTGGTCAAACCTCTTTTGAACCAGAAAACAGCGGCAGAGGCTGACCTGGGCTACAGAGATGCAGCACTGGACTGTTGCTCAGTTTTGCATGTCATTTGGAAATCAAGGTGCCAGAGTCTGGAGGAAGACTGGGGAGAAGGAAATGCCAGAAGTCCGGATTTAATTTTTCAGCAAAACCGGGCACCTGCTCACAGTGCCAAAACCACTGGTAAATGGTTTACTGACCATGGTATCACTGTTCTCAATTGGCCTGTTACCTCTCCTGACCTGAACCCCATGATTGTTTTCCTTTATTTTAGACTTTTGAATTTTTCCTGCATGTTGGGTTGTTTTGGTTTGTTTTTCCCTTGTGACAATCTATGCGCACTGGACTGAAGTAGTTGTCTGAGGAGGCGGAGTGCATTAATTGCGCTGCGTAATTGCTGCGCTCAGGTGTGAGCAAGGGCTGATTAAAGCCGACATAAAAGGAGTCTGAAGGAAAGGAGAAGGAGAACGGAATCTGCAGGTGACAGAGACGGACGCGCTGCCGGGGGAGAAGCAGGCGGGATGCGCCAGGAGGGTGCACAGATGGCCCAGGAAGGAGTATTAGGGCAGAGGCGGAACCTCGCCTGTAAGTAGCACTCCCCCTCGCTTAAAGCATAAACAGGAATATATCTTCTGACGGGGTTTTGGCGCGTGGATGCTGGCGTTCTCCTTGCTTCTCTTTTTAGCTGGATCGGTCTGGAAAGGGGTGTGGCACGCCAGGGAGTGGAACAGTGCCGGAGCGTGCAGAGTCAGCTGTGGATCAGTCAGAGGGCACGCTGCAGACAGATCGCCCGCACCAGAAGCAGCATAACAAGCGAAGCCCAGCTTCCAGCCTCTGATTTTTAAGAAAAACTCTTGAATTTTAGGTTTTATCAGGAGAAGAAAAGGACTGTTTTATTATGCCACATTTGCTGTGGCTTTTTGTATAAATAAAACACTTGAACTTGAGTGCTTCACGGTTTGGGTATTTGAGTTGTTTGCTCCCCCTTGTGTCAAAGACTGAGTGTGGGGCCATACTGGCCACAAGTGCTACTTTTTTTTTTTTTTTTTTTTACCTCTTCTGTGTGCGGGTAAGGCGAGCGGCGATCAGTCAAGTTGGTAAAACAAAAAACACTTGAATAAGTGTTTTTACACTGGAATAAAATATTGTTCACAAGTCGGAAATCACGAGTCTCAGTCGAGTCTGAAGTCCTTCAAATGCAAGTCTAAGTCGAGTCTGAAGTCATTAAATATGCGACTTAAGTGCGACTCGAGTACGAGTCACAAACTCGAGTCCCCACCTCTGCTTGTTCCACGTTTTAGTTTAAACGGAGATGAAGTTAAACCATTGGTTAAAATTTCAGCTTGTGGGTTTGAGTAAATTAACTTTATCCAGCTAAGAAATTTCCCTCCTATACCAAAGCGTTCCATAACAGCAAACATATATTGCCATTCTATCCTGTCAAAGGCCTTCTCTGCGTCCAGCGACAGGATGGCATTGTCTGGAACTTCAGATTTCTCAAAAATTACATTAAACACCCTTCTGATGTTATGAAAACCCTGTCTTCCTTGTACAAAACCATTTTGATCAGGGTGGAGCATCATGGGTAAAAGTAACTTCCCAGCTAACACCTTATACAAAATTTTAACATCATTATTAATAAGAGAAATTGGCCTATATGAGCTACATTGCAGGTTTACCTGGCTTCAGGAGTAGGGAGATGATTGCTGTATTAAGTGAGGGAGGGAGAGATCCTTTACAAAAGGATTCTTGATACATGTCAAGCATAGGAGGTATCAGTTTGGTCGGGTGAACAACACCGTAGCGCAGCTTCGGTAACTCCAGAGAAATAGAAGATAGATCTTTTTCACTCGGTCAAATATCTTGCGCTTTTTCAGAAGTTCGGCAGAAACGTCCGAGAAGAACTTGACTCTGTTATTCTTCAATCGTATTTGTCAGCGTAGTTCAGCAGCTTCATGACCACCGCTCTGGACCGCGTCCCCGCAGCGTCAACTCGCCCAACTCTGTGTGCTCTCTCTATGATCAGCGGGATCGGGAGCTTTTCTGCACCAAGCACTTCAGGCAGCCATTTCTCCAGAAATGCACACATGTCAGAACCTTCAGTCCCCTGAGGGAGACCGATAAGACGGAGGTTGGAACGGTGACTACGATTTTCCAGGTCGTCTATCTTTAGTTGCAGAGCTTCAATGGTAGTTTTCGTAGCAGTGTTATCGGCTTGCAGGGAAGCAACAGAATCCTCGTTAGCGCTGATTCGGTCCTCCGCTTGAGTAACACTTGCGGCAACAATTCTTATATCCGATTGCACCCCCTGGATATCCGTCAGCAGGCTATCAAATCTCTTCCCAAAGTCCTCTTTCAGCTAGTTAATAGCCGCCACGAGGTCATTAGTGCTACCTGCTTCGATGGCAGCCAGACCATTTCCATCTGTGACTGCCGATTCATTGTTGACGGGAGGCATATCTGAAGAGTTACTGCCAACTGGGGAGAAGCTGCCCCGTCGCTGTAGGCTATGCTAGTGCTAGCTAGCCTGCTACTCCTTGACTGTTGCACTTGGCTCAACATAGACATTATTAAAGCCTTTTTAGAGTTTGGTTTTGTGATCTTTGGTGCCATCTGGTCAGCGATAACTAGTACAGTTAACTAAAGAGGCAAGAAGCAAAAAAAAATACAGATTGTCAATTTAGTATTTAGAAGGAAATTGGAGAGGACTCCACCGCACGTCCGTTCAGCACCACGACATGACCGCCAGAAATTACTTTTAATTCACATAGCAAATTGGATGTTTTTGTCTTGCCTACTCTGTGTTTTCATTAAAAAAAAAAACTCCACAAAGACAATGTCATGTTATATTGTAATATGATCTAATGGTGAGCATTTTTTCTTGGTTCTATTTTGTCTATTATGGCAAGGTAAAATTAAATAAATGAGAGCTTATAAATAAACGATTACAAGTTTTTAAACTGCCTATTTTCTATTTCAAATTGCAGGTGAAGAGACTGAGTCTGATGAGATGAAGGAGGTAAACACTATTTTCTAATTTTTTTCTTTCACATGTAATGCACTCTAGATTATGAAATTGGACAAAGTAATGCTTCTGATGACCATCTTTAAACCCAAAACTACATCAACAGCTGGTAACTTTAGTTAGTGAAAGGCAAAATGTCTATAACAGGAACTGACACAGTAGTGGTAAACATATCCCAGCTTTGTATGTTGTGTTTATTTTCAATCAACAAGTGTTCTGTGAGCTTTCTCTTATAATAAAATATTTCCTGCAATGATGTCAATCGTTAAGATCAGACCAAACAACATACAACATCTCATGGTAAAGGAAAAACCTATTTATTTTTAATACATGAACAGGACGGTGCTAAATTCCAAAAGAAAGAAGAAAACAGTGCAGCCGACCAAGCAGTAGTGAGTCTTGGACAATGTCTGCAAACACACAAAGGTAACACACTAGATAAATAACTTTGCAATATAGCCCATAAGAAAACAACATTTTTCAAACAAGGCATACCTAAAAACATACATGTGTAATTCAAGCTGGGGAAAAAAGAGCAGATAGGTGTTATATTCAATATCATATGACCAAACACATTATATTCTTTTGGTACAGAGGTATTTAGGACCCTGATTTTACACTCCGTAGAGCACCTTTCCCTGCTTCAATAGCTGCTATTCTTCTGGGATATGAGGAAAATGTATAAAGAGCTACAGGATTGTATTTATGAATATTGTATCTTTTGATGTTCAATAAATAAATATACACATTTTAGGGGGGGAAAACAAAACTAAATTGCAATCTGAGCTTTTCCGATTAACCTTTTGAACCTTCAGGTCTATATACAAAAAAAGGTGAACTCATACTTTATAAGGCAACTCTCAACTTGTAGTATACTGTTATCAACTGACATAAAGGTCCTGGAAGATGTTGTGGATATGAACATTTGAAATTATTCTGCACCTGAGAAAATTAGACTTAAATGGCCAAACAATAACGTTGCTGTCATTACTCAGATCAGAGGGCAACCCAAAAGCATTTATTTAAAACACAGGTCTGTGCTTCAGCAGCATCAGAGGCTAGGGCGTCTATCTGTAAAAAGAAACACAGTTTAGTGACCACATAAAGCCAACGGAGGATGATATGAATGCATGAGTCACTAACCTGTTTTAACAGTTCAGTCCATGTCCTGAGAACGAGGTAGTATCCAGCTGGTAGGCTGCCAACAAGATACGGCAGGCGCCACCCAGAGTGTTCCAGACATTGCAGCCCCAGAGAACAGAGAACAAGCAGGACTCCAAAGCCAGGTCATGCAAACCGATCAGAACAGGAAGGCTCAGGCCCAGGAGTCTGAAGCCAAGTCAAGCAAACAGATCAGGACAGGAACAGGCTGGTTCTGAGGTCCAGGAGTCCAAAGATAGTTCAGGCAAACCCAGTGGTGTTAAAAGTACACACATTTGTTACTTAATTAGTTTAGAAACACTCTGGTAAAAGTTGAAGTATCAACTTGACCTCTTTATTCAAGTAAAAGTGTAAAAGTATGTGCCCCAAAAACTACTTAAAGTATAAAAGTATAAAGTAACCTTAAAAAAAATTTAAAAAAAAACAGCCAGGTGCCACTATATGAATTGAAAGCTCGATTTTTTTACTATAAAAAAAAAAAATCTTTGAGATTTCTGGAATAATCTGGCCCTGATAACTGGATGCAAGCACCTTAAATAGACAGGTGAATGGAATGAATAATTAAGCAAGTCATCAGTGCGAAGATCATAACATACGCCTAAAAAATACCCAGAGGTTTACATATAAAATATCTTAATCTCCCTGTAACAGAAGACATAAATTAGTAGGTTTGCTATTATATATTTGGTTACTGACCTCTTAGACCAGGGTTCCTTCCCTTAGGTTCGGTTTCCTGCACCTTACTATTATTATATATATATATTATTATTATTATTATTATTATTATTATTATTATTATTATTATTATTATTACTATTATTATTATTATTATTATTATTATATTATTATCTACCTCCAAAGATCTATGCCTTATGACATCTCTATATAGTTTGTTCTGTTTTTGCAGGCATTTGTCAAACCCTTTGTGATCCATGGAGCTTCTGAGTATTTATTTTTATGAGAGAACATTATTAATGGACAATATTTTATCATATAATATTTTAAAGTTATTCCGAAAGTTATCATTCTATATTCACATTATCTTCTTGCAAAACAGGCTTCCAGTTATGTTTCAATAAGTCCTCTTTGAAAAATTTGAGTGATTCCTCTTACTCTTTTAAACTGTAGATTTCTTTTATCCTTATTTTTTATCTAGAAATTGTCGCAGTCAACAGAGACTGGAAGATGATCAATAATATGGAGACCTATTAATCCACTTAACGTATTGTTATCTAAGATATTAATAAATATATTATCTAATAATGTGGCAGTGTTAAGCGTGTTCCTCCTGACTCTAGTGATTTTGAGAAAAAGGCTCAAACTGAAAATGGTATTAATGAACTCTTCAGTAGGTTTATGATTAGGTAAGTAAAGTAGATAAATATTAAAGTCCCCACTGATGAAGAAGACCTTTTGTGATGCAACTGTGTATGTTTGCTCAAACCATTCTCTAAAAATATCCATACTGGAACCAGGAGCTCTGTATAAAAAACTAACGATGACATTTTTTTTTCCATAAATATTTCAACTGTTAAACACTCAAATGCATCTTTAGTCAGTCTGGTCATGTTTTCTACTATTTTATGCTTTAAATATTTGTCAACATACACAGGTACTCCTCCCTCAATTTTCCCTTCTCTAATAATGTAATTGAACTCATTGCCATCCAGCTCAAAATCAGCCCCTTTCTCATGAGTGATCCATGTTTCAGAGATGGTTAAGATGCTGAATGGCTGTTTAAATGGGTTCAGACTGTTAGGGTTAATAATCATAACCACTTATTGTCCTAGAAATGAAAACCAAACAGAGCAAGTATTCTTTTCTGCAGAAAAGAGAGAGTCGACAGACCAAGAATGAAACCCCTTGAAAAGTCTGTACTCAACTCTGCTCAAACCTCTCTTTTCTGCTGCTTTTATTATTGGACTTCAAAGGAATTACGTTACCAGGAGGGTTCTGATGTTATCAGGAGGGGTCAGAAGTTATCAGTCACCTACGGCTGCATAGCTGGATAATACCAGGCCCTGAGAGAAATATTTGCTCTCCTCATTTAGAGCAACACTTATCATTCCTGGGCCAGATACCTGTAACTTAAAATAAAATGATAACATTTTTCTAACACAAACACTCTTTGATGTTGCTGAGGTTTGCATATAAACTTCTGCTGTTCAAATGTATGATAGAAAACTTGAACTCCACTGTTGAATTGATCAGTTGTGTAGGAGAAGCAGTTTTCAACAATGTCATAGAAGAAGTTGTTATCTGGATCCACATTGTCTTCCATGTCCTGACTTTTATAATTGGTATAGCTCAATGTTTTCAGTTCCAGGTTATTGGCACCAACAGTTTTAGGTGTTAGTTCTGTGTCTATAAGTGACAAACCACTCACAATACAGTTCCTGTAACTTTTGACATCATGAAAGTGAGTCATGCAGGATATCACCTGTGGTCTAAATGTTCCTTAAACAGTTCAGTTGTATTTATCCAGCTCTGCTATGTCCCGAGTTACCAAAACCTTTGCCTCCTCCGGTGTTCCATGCAGTTTGATGAAGACCTTACAGTTTGTGGTCCACTTGGACTGGATCTTTTTCTGCTTTCTCTGGAACATGGACCTCCTCGCGATGCTGGGGTTCTTGTTGGTCAGGGGTTCATTAATAAACACGTCTGAGGCCTTTAGCGACCTGCCGTGTTTCACCAGACAGGACCCTGCCACCATGCTGGCGTAAGAGCGTGGCTTGACACGCAGTGCAGTGATGATCACATCATTTATTCTGGTGTACTGCTCCAGGTCAGCCAATCAGCCTTCCAAAACTGCAATCTGTTTGTCCTTTCCTGATTAAGCAGTAGTAAAACTTTCACCTGTTCATCCAGGTCCAGAATTCAATTCAATTCAGTTTATTTATATAGCGCCAATTCACAGCACAGGTCATTTCAAGGCACTTTACAGATCATACAGTCAAATTGATTCATGAATCATGAATGATGAAGTGTTCTATCTAAGGAAAACCCGTTGATTGCATAAACTAATTGACTCGAAGGCAATTCCTCACACTAAGCATGCTTGTAGCGACAGTGAAGAGGAAAAACTCTCTCTTAAGAGGAAGAAAACTCCAGCAGAACCAGGCTCAGTGTGAGCGGCCATCTGCCGAGGCCGACTGGGGTTCAAGGAGACAGAAGCAGAGATACAAAAAGCAGCTGTAAAAGGCGGGCCCGTCCAGGAAACACACAGCCAGGCAGACGAGCTCCGAGCCAACTCCCATGTCAGAGGATGAAGAGAGCACATCCAGCCAGTCACAGGCAGAGAGACAGGACTACACTGGAAAAGTGTAGGCCGATCTCCAGCTTCTATAAACAAGGGCGTTGATGGCAGCAGCACAGCTGATATTTCTCTCCAGGATGGAGTCACAGCCAAACAGGAACAGACGGCGTGAAGCTACTATGAGAAAAAGCAGAGAGAGCATAATGTTAGAGATTGAACTAACAGATTCTGCAGAGTTGGAGAATAGAGAGAGAATGAAGCAGAATGATGAAATGGGGGTCCCTATGTCCTCCAGAAGTCTAAGCCTATAGCAGCATAACTATAGAGATAGCTCAGGATAACCTGAGCCACTCTAACTATAAGCTTTATCAAAAAGGAAAGTTTTAAGCCTAGTCTTCAAAAGTAGACAGGGTGTCTGCCTCACGGACTAAAACTGGTATTTGGTTCCACAGGAGAGGAGCCTGATAACTAAAAGATCTGCCTCCCATTCTACTTTTAGAAATTCTAGGAACCACTAGTAAACCTGCAGATTGAGAGCGAAGTGCTCTGTTAGGAACATAAGGAACAATCAGATCTCTGATATAAGATGGAGCTTGGCCATTTAAGGCTTTATATGTGAGAAGGAGGATTTTAAATTCTATTCTTGATTTAACAGGAAGCCAATGAAGAGAAGCCAGGATAGGAGAGATATGATCTCTCTTTTTAATTTTCATCAGAACTCTGGCTGCATTTCGGATCAGCTGAAGGCTTTTAACTACAGCTTGTGGACTCCCTGATATTAAAGAACTACAATAGTCCAGCCTTGAAGTAACAAATGCATGGACTAGTTCCTCAGCATCACCCCTGGACAGGAGATTTCTAATTTTTGCAATGTTCCTCAGATGAAAGAAGGAAATTCTAGAAACCTCTTTGATATGGGATTTAAATGACAGGTCCTGATCAAAAACAACACCAAGATTTTTTACTTTATTATCTGAAATCAGTTTAATCCCATCCAAATGAAGTGACTGACTGTTCAGATTATTTTTCAAAGACTCTGGTCCAAAGATTATAACTTCTGTTTTTTCTGCATTCAGAGGAAGAAAAATAAGAGTCATCCAGGTTTTTATGTCTTCAAGACATGCTTGCAATCTGTGTAATGGGTTAGCTTCATCTGGATTTATTGACAGATATAGCTGGGTATCATCAGCATAACAGTGGAAATTAATCCCATGCTGTCTAATAACTCTACCAATTGAGAGCATGTACACTACTGTTCAAAAGTTTGGGGTCACATCGAAATGTCCTTATTTTTTAAATAAAAGCACTACTTTTTTAATGAAGATAACTTTAAACTAGTCAACTTTAAAGAAATACACTCTATACACTGCTAATGTGGTAAATGACTATTCTAGCTGCAAATGTGGTTTTTGGTGCAATATCTACATAGGTGTATAGAGGCCCATTTCTAGCAACTATCACTAAAGTGTTCTAATGGTACAATGTGTTTGCTCATTGGCTCAGAAGGCTGATTGATGATAATCGATAGGAGACTCAAAAAGAGTCTCCTATTGAGCTGGGAGAATTACATTGGACCGTATGCAGAGCTTGCTTCTCCGCAAATACTTAGGGACCATCTGCAAGTTGCAAAATAATCAGAGAGAAATATTCAAAAGCATCACCAAGGGGAGGTGGATTATTATCAAATTCATTTCATGTGTATCTCATCTCATGTCTTTCATATCACATTTATTTGGATTCGAAAATAATACCTTTTTGAGGAATTTCCCAAAGCCTAAATGACAAATAGCACCTCTATTTTATTATTAGACTAAGTAGATAAAATGAGCAATGACTACACTACAGACCATTGTAGTGCCACTAAACTCGTATGATACATAGATAACCTCAGTCCCAGAGAATTTCAGATTTCCTGCAAGCCCCCCCCCCCCCCTACAAGTTTGTGTATTCACTATACCTTGCTAACTGTCCCTATTGTAATGCAAATAACCTGTGATATGACCAGCCCTTCTACATGAGACTGGATAAAGGCTAACACAAACTGGCATCAGAACAAGAGCATGTTCCAAGCACTTTTCATTACCTGCCCCTGCAACATCAGACTTTTTTGCAGGAATATATTGATAAGTCATATCTAAATCTTAAACTGAAGGGGGTGAAATGGTTCTCCAACCACAGCACTAATGGGGCATTTACATCATAACATCTGAAAAGGGGTTCAGGAGTTAAAGTAGTAGTTGCAGGGAATGAAGGCTGACAAAAATTCTCGTATCTCAGGACCTTCTAGTGCTAAACCTTTTAGCCCATCAGCACCATATTATTAGGCTATTATGTTTCACAAATGGAGCTCAGATTGCTGTTTGGTAGTTTTACTGTGCTGATCAGATCGTTCGATCATATTATTTCTGAACAATGAATAAAAAATGAATGTTAACATCTGTTCACATTAAGATCTAAAGTTTTATGGCAAAAAAATTACTGCATATTAGTTTTGTCTTTTACATAGTAGTGGATTAGTGGTTAGGGCATTGTGCTTGGAATCCTGATATTCTGAGTTTAAGCAGCACTCCCACAGACTGCCACTCTGGGTCCCAGAGTGAAGAACCTTAACCCAACACTGCTGCCTGTGCGCCGCACAATGGCAGCCCACTGCTCCCCAAGGGGACGGCTTAAATGCAGGGAGTTCATTTCGTTTCTCTGAGTAATGACAATAAAAGCTGGAAAAACACAAAACCTTTAGCTACCTACCTTTAGCTATCTACGAAAAGGGGGGTGGGGAAGTTAGGAAGAGAGGTGAAGGAGCAGAGTGGTGCATATTCAGTGTTGTGCCTCCAGGGCCAGAGTGGGACTACTTTTCAGCCCTGGGAGTTCCACACCTCAGACAGGCCTATTTAAGATAATAACTTATTAAACCATGTAAATGTAAACTTAAAGAATTCTACTACATCCCATTTTTCTGTGAAGGCTTTTAAATCAGTGTATTTTTATTTCCTAATATACTTTTAATACAGTGCATGTAAGAGTAGCTTCACCATGCAGGTTTATTTAAACATGAGTGCAAATCCCCAAAATTATTCTTTATAACATATCCTTTTCAACAATATCAGAATCAACATTCTGTTCAAATAAAGCCGGGCGTACACTGTGCAATTTTTTTCAAGCCTTACAATCATCTGCTGCTCACACTGTACAACTAATCACAGGGTTTAGTTGTACAGTGTGAGCTCACAGCTCACGATTTATGTTCGGCCCAACGCTCTAATGCGATCTACCTGCTCACACCGCACGACTAAAAACCACGTCGGACTCAGCTCTGCAGTGAGATAAAGCTGCTCTGTAGCTCTAGTGAACCGCGCTGCCTTGGCAATTTGTGCAATTTTGTACTGAAAGTCCTAAAAATAAAAGGTGACGACTTATTTGGAAAAAGGACGTGGCTGAGCAGGCAAGGCTGCTGCGGTCTGTCAATTTTTGAGATGGAGCTGCATTTCACTCATTGCATTCCTGCCATACTGCTGTGATTACATCTGAGAGGAGGAATAAAAAGAAGAATCCTTCTTTGCGCATGCGTCCTGAGCGATTTGCCTATGACAGTCGGGAGAATATCAAACGAGAGGCTGATCGGCGCTCGTAACCCCCTGTACACTACACGACTCAGGACGCACGATCAGGCTGAACGTCGGCCCGATCAAAAGATTCTCGCATGACTGGAAAATCGCCCCGAAAATCGCACAGTGTACGCCGGGCTTAAGTGTTCACTGATATCCAAACCTTAGAAGGAAAATAAAATAACTGAAAATCTTATTTTTTTTACACTTTCTCCAGTTTCCCTAGACCAGGGATCGGCAACCTGTGGCTCTGGAGCCGCATGTGGCTCTTTAGCCTCCCACTTGTGGCTCCCTGGAGCTTTTTCAAAAATTTATGAAAATCGATTTTTTTTTTTGTTTGTTTTGTTTTAATATGCTGTGCAGGTGGCAAACAAAAAATAATGTTTTCCATTGCTTTAAACATTTGTATTATAAATAAATGTTAACAATAATTTGCATCAAAGCCATAGAGATCAGTGGTCATAACTTGGAACCAGCGTGGCGCGGTGCCAGGCAAACAAAGCTGCAGGTGTGTCTCGGAATATGAATCCCAAAGAGAAAAAAAGGAAGATTGCTGATGAGAAAAGAGGATTCAAATAGGCCGACTCATTTGCTGAACGATTGCCTGCATTTTTGCTTTGTAATGAGAGGTTGTCAAAAAATAAAAATAAAAATTTGGAAAGGCATTTCCAGGTAAGGCTAAATCTGCAGCCGACCACCAAGCTGGGAGGGAGAGGAAAAAGTGCAAAGATAGATTTAAGAAGTGGATTTCAATTCCAAACTCCAATACTGCTGCTACTTTTGTTGCAAGGATGGAAAACCGTCCACAGATCAAACAGGTAGCGCTTTGATGCAGGTATCTGAACTTTCTTCCATTTTTTCCCCAAATCCTAAAAATATTAATCAGACCAAGGAACGATGGTGACCGAGGATGTGGGATTTCGGGGTTAGAGAGCACAGCTCTGATGTCAGATCCTGCTTGGTTCCTCATGACTCAATAAACTCCTCCCAACAGAAACACGTCCACCATAGAAAGATTTCTTTATTGTGTTTCTATAATTTTATCATTGCAAGAAAACTTAAACCGTGCAGTGAAGGCGGTGAAGCGGCGCTCAGTGAAGTGGTGTGCGATGGGAGCGTTCACTGTTCCTCCATCACCTCAGGCTACTATGTGACATTTGCTTTAGGATAAACATTTAATTATGAATGCTTCCAATTAGCCAATCTGGGCCTTTGTGGCTCCATTATTAGTCCCAACTCATTTAGAAAACAGTTTTTAAATTTTCAACTGAAATATCTACCGTGCTTATTAAGATTTGGTTTAACTACTTTGGAGGACCAAACCTGCCATAATTAACAATAAATACAGAAATATATGAAGGACAATAATATAAAACTTGGTTTAAAATGTGGCTAAAAATATGAATGCCACAAAATAATAATAATAAGACATTTTTTCAACAGTTCAGTTAATCGTTTAATGATATATATTTTAACTTCAGTTTTTACTCTTTTTTTATACTTCTATTTATATAGATGTTTAACCCAATAATTTTCTGTTATAAATTTTCCTTAAAGTCATTATTTTATCTTTGTGTATGTATTGCAAGAGCTTTTTTGCTCTTGATCCCTACCAACCACTGCCAAGAATACAAAACTAATGCAGACAAAAGAACTTGAGTGGGCACACCTGTGGAGTCTGGCTTTAATATCCGGAATGGATTCTACTTTTGTGAAATGGGCTTTTGGTGTGGCATTAGTCCTTTTAACCAGGAGTGATATGATAGTGAGAGTCATTTTACCAGAAATGGGATGCATATTAAGCTCTGCATATACCTTTTGATATTACATAAGATGATATAAACTGCTGTTTCTTTTCTAAATTATCCTACAGGAGAAACGTTTGAGCCCAAACAGAAGGCTATGGTAAGAAATAAATAGCATCTTTTATTTCAACAATTAACAACAATGAAATATTTGTGGGTCAATTTCTTTATAATATTATCTAAACTCAAGATTTATTATTTAAAAATTCAGAACAGAATACAGTGAATATATTGAATGCAAAAGTGCTCAAAATTTGATAAATAATTGTGAAATAAATATTCACTTGAATAAGTAATAGATATATTACTTATAATAGATTATAAGTTACTTATATAAGTTACTTATAATAGATTATAAGTTGAAATTACTGACCACAATTAAAATTCTGAGCTCTTTATTATAAAATAAATTTAAAAAGATATTTTGTAATAATTAAAAGAATTGCTGAATTACATTTCTCCAATAAAATACATTATTGTTAAGGCATTTTATCTGTTCTGGAGCTGTTCTTTTCTGGCGCTGATTTCCCACTGCTGCTGTCTGAGCTCCAGAACATTGCTCATCTTACCTCTGTTGTCGAGATGATTCGTGCCTCTGTTTTGGGCACTGTGACCAAAACAAACATGAAACAAGAGGAGAAGAAAGTATATATATATATATATATATATATATATATATATATATATATATATATATATATATATATCACTGTCCCCCTGACATCCACGGTTATATTTTTTATATTTATATCTTTTTTAAAACAAAGCGGAGCATGTATGACGTCATGTGTGTGCCACTGCTACCGTTCATTCATCCTTTCCGCTGAACTGCTGCTAGTTTTACTTACATGCCTGGAAGATGTCTAGTGTTATGACCACAGATGATCTCGCTCTCCAAATGGAATTGAACGATTCAGATTAGCTAGCCGAATGAATAGAAGGGATAGAGCGTAGCCGCCTTTGGCCCGGGCTGCCTGTCACAACTCCAGTCCGGTGCGCTGATGACGTCATACACGCGCCGCTTTTTAAAAAAAAATATATAAATATAAAAAAGTATAACCACGGATGTCTGGCCTACATATTATGAATGCTGGTGTACCATAAAGAATACATTATGAACAGTTTAGTTTGTGCCTTCAAGTCGTTGCCCATAGGAAGACGTTACTAGGATATAACAAAACCGAATATCTTCAGAACTGTCATGATCTGGCCTGTTTGCTCTCCCCTAATTAGTAATTCCTCTCACCTGCCCTCTTCCTTCCCTGCCCCAATCATAATTTATTCCTCTCACCTGTTTCCTGTGGTTTATATTCAGTTCAGCCTGAGCATTCAGTGCCAGATCATTGCTTGTCTTTCTGTCAGTCTTTCTGTTCAGTTTTTATTTGGTTCATGTCCTGGATCCTAGCTGCCAGTGGAAAGAGGGTTTTAGTGTTTGTCTCGTCTCCTGATCGTCCACTGTTCCTCCCCTGCGGAGTCCTCTGGGTTTTTGGCTCATTATGGGGGGAGGTTCAGTTTTTATCCAGTAAGCCTGGCTCCAGGGAGGAGACCAGTTTAAAGTCTGCTTCAAGTTCCGGTTCCTTCGTCCTGTCTCGGCTACCCTCTTCCACTGTGCCTGCCTGTCTGCACCTGATCCTGTCTGCTCCTGTGCGTGACCACCTGGTCATGCTTCTGGTCCCAGTCTGACTCTGAACCCTCCTGGGAGCCTGTGGATGCCTGGAAGTCTGGATCCTGCAACCTGTTTCTGTTCCTGTCTGATCTGGATCCTGCCTGTTCCTGTCTGTTCCTGTCTGTTCTGGATCCCTCACCAGGATCAGCTTCCAGCATCACCTCTGGGACTGCAGCACTGGGGACACTCGTGGTCTGGACTGTTAAACCAGGTAAGTGACCAACCCAGATAATCATACATCAGTTTATCGTGGTCACTTACCTGTGTTTCCCCCCCCTAGAGTGTCTGAGATTGGGCGGTGCCCCGCCCCCCCGCCTGCAGTGTCTGCGAGCCACAGCTCCGCTTTTGTTTTGTTTTTATTTTAATAAACCTTTTGAACTTTCCTACTGACTGTCTCTCCTGAATACTGGGTCATCTGTCCTCGGTTCATTACAGAATGATCTGGCCACAACAGGACCCATCGGGGGACAGTCAGTAGGATAAGGTTGGTTTTTCTTTTTGGATTAGTTTTTCGTCCCGGTTCTGACATGCGGGAGCTTCTGTTTCTAGTCTGTGTTTTGGGTCTGTGTCTCCCGATGTCAGAAGCCTGCGTGTTTTTTTTGTTTTATCTGTGTCCGGTCTTGACCCCCCCCCCCACCCGCCCTGCTTGGTTTACTTTTTTCGTGTTATTTGGTTCTCGTTTGGGCGTCTGGAATCCGCCCTTGAGGGGGGGGCTCTGTCATGATCTGGCCTGTTTGCTCTCCCCTAATTAGTAATTCCTCTCACCTGCCCTCTTCCTTCCCTGCCCCAATCATAATTTATTCCTCTCACCTGTTTCCTGTGGTTTATATTCAGTTCAGCCTGAGCATTCAGTGCCAGATCATTGCTTGTCTTTCTGTCAGTCTTTCTGTTCAGTTTTTATTTGGTTCATGTCCTGGATCCTAGCTGCCAGTGGAAAGAGGGTTTTAGTGTTTGTCTCGTCTCCTGATCGTCCACTGTTCCTCCCCTGCGGAGTCCTCTGGGTTTTTGGCTCATTATGGGGGGAGGTTCAGTTTTTATCCAGTAAGCCTGGCTCCAGGGAGGAGACCAGTTTAAAGTCTGCTTCAAGTTCCGGTTCCTTCGTCCTGTCTCGGCTACCCTCTTCCACTGTGCCTGCCTGTCTGCACCTGATCCTGTCTGCTCCTGTGCGTGACCACCTGGTCATGCTTCTGGTCCCAGTCTGACTCTGAACCCTCCTGGGAGCCTGTGGATGCCTGGAAGTCTGGATCCTGCAACCTGTTTCTGTTCCTGTCTGATCTGGATCCTGCCTGTTCCTGTCTGTTCCTGTCTGTTCTGGATCCCTCACCAGGATCAGCTTCCAGCATCACCTCTGGGACTGCAGCACTGGGGACACTCGTGGTCTGGACTGTTAAACCAGGTAAGTGACCAACCCAGATAATCATACATCAGTTTATCGTGGTCACTTACCTGTGTTTCCCCCCCTAGAGTGTCTGAGATTGGGCGGTGCCCCGCCCCCCCGCCTGCAGTGTCTGCGAGCCACAGCTCCGCTTTTGTTTTGTTTTTATTTTAATAAACCTTTTGAACTTTCCTACTGACTGTCTCTCCTGAATACTGGGTCATCTGTCCTCGGTTCATTACAAGAACGGCTCCAAATGACACAAAACTCATATGGATCAGTAGAACATGATGTAATATAGTGAAATCAAGGGGCCAATGTAAAAAAAAGGGTGTTACCCTCTAATGGCGATCTCTACAGTTACTAGTTTCTCAGCTCTCCGCTGCCCTAGAATAAAGCTAGAGACTTTCAGTTCATAGATGATAATTAATAACATTTTTGTTATCCAATCCCTAAAATGTTTACAATTGTAGCTTTAAGGGCCATTGAGCACATAGCTGAAGTTGACTCCGAATTGTTGCTTTTATTAGAATATATTTCAGAATAATTCATTAATTTTGCATTTTCCACTTTATTTTTTTCATTGAATTGGATTTTATTTTTAGCACTTTTTCATTCCATATAACTAAAGGGTTACAATGGTAAAATTATTTCATTATATAATTTAAGCATTTATTTCATAGATTTTAACTGAATTACATTACACTACCGTAGTTCTGTGGGTTACCAAAGACCAAAGACATATTTGAGTAGCAATGTAAAACATTGAAATATTACTGAGGTTATTTAGATTTGTTCTTTTTTTAGAAAAAAGACAATGCAATTCTTATAACTGTTTTACTTATATCGCTAGAGTGTCTAATCATTAACTTGTAGCCTATTATACTTCTTACTTCATAATGCAATATTAACACTATAGTTATCTATACATTTTTTAGACAGTAATAGCTTTTTATTTTCTATTTTTTTAGCACCAATAATTGATTATGTTATTGCTTTTACAGTGTTCCTACAATCCTTCAGAGGAAAACTTAAACAAATGTCAAAAAGAAATTGATTCAATACTCAGAAGACTTCAGCTGCAGGACCAACATCAACAGATGCTGTCATCAGAGGATTTTATTAAAGTAGGCAGAGCTATAAAACAGACTAACGAGATTTCTGAGAAAGATCTAGTTTGCATGTTTTTTCAGAGGTTATTGATGTTAGATTACAGAGCTAGACACATACACGTACAGCAAAAAAACTCAAATGGGAAAACCTCGAAGTTTGTCTCAAAGTCTGGAAGTACTGTCACAGATGAAAATGATTTATCTGCTCTTTTCACAACAAGTGTAGACTTAAACCAGTCAAAAGAAAGTCATGTACATCCAATGGATGTTCAAATGGCAGCATTTCGCTGCTCAGATGGCTTCCTTAAACAGAAAATGATTACCAAGCTGTCACAATGTCAGTATGCCTTGCCATTGCTTATCCCTGATCCTGTCACAACAAATATTGAGTGTCCGCTGTGGACGTTCAGACAAATAACAAAAACATGGAAAATAGCTTCAACAAAAGACAATAAAACCACTGTCACAATGAAGAGCATGCCAATCTACAAAGCTCAGACTCCCATGGTTTCATTTTTCCGACTGGGCTCCATGTCTTTGTCCAAATCTCAGATCATGAATGCCTTGATCAATGACCGCCACAACACATTCTTCCATAGACACTGTCCAGGCAGCACCAAATCTCGTTATTTGATGGATGGTGTGGCAGAGATTGCCTGGTACTGCCCTGCTGGAAAACCCAATGATTTCTTTACTGACTGCACTGCCTTCTGTAATCTTCATGGGGATTTACTAAAAAATGTAAAACAGCGTGAAATATTGACTGAAAATTCCTCAGTCATTGTGGTTCTGGTAGAAACTTTGAAAGAAGGCCAGGAAAGTAATGAAATCATTTCAAAGCTCTACAAGTCTCCAAAGCCTCTGATTATTCTCATTGCTGAAAATGGCTGTAGGGCAGTTGAGATGAAACCAACAAAATACAAAGTGGGTCTGAAAGAAAGAAGCCAGTCGGATGTTTCTGAAAAACTGAAAGAGATTATAAGGGCCATTTTGTCTGGATCTCTCACAGCCTTTCAACTTGAAACAATGGCCAACGACCCCAGAGTAACAGCAGATGAAGATGCAGAGGTTTGCAGGAATGGGAAATCTGCTGCCATGAAACTAGTTAAACTGATTGAAGGGAAGGATGTTTCAAAAATAAAAGCTACATTTCTTCCCTGCCAAGGCCAGCCTTGGTTCGAGTGGTGCAAAATTAAAAAAGAATCACATAACCTAAAGGGACACATTGAAAAAGAAAAGGGTCAGAAAATCCAGCAGCTAATGGAGCTGCGACAGAAGCAGTGTGACATGTCCAACAGTAAACTGATGAAGTCATTCACTGAGAGCCTCGTGCATTTGCCACCAAAAGACAGAGAATATTTCTTGAAATGGACTCAGATCCTGATAGATGCCCTCTCTACAGATGATCTTTCTTCAATTCTCCAAGAGTATGATCAAACATGGTCAGAAGTCTTGGAACTAAAAAAAAAATGTCACAAATCTGTTCACTTCAGTGTCAAACAAGCTCAGCTTAATCAGTTATCCAAAAAGCTCCAGTCAGCAACTTTTGGTCTGGAGTACATCTTCAGAGAAATGGGGCAGATCTATGAAGCCCATAACTCTATGAAAAAATCATCAGCAGGCCTGTGGACTAAATACCCTGAGTTGGCTGCAGATCTGATGATAAAAGGAGGGGTGTGATGCTGAGTGCTTCAGTGATGTCATCCCATTTGATGTACAAAAAGATGTGAAATACTTTGCTCAGCTGTGGGAGGGAAGTCCACCAATGGCTCCTCCAAATCCAGGGTATAGTGAGAGTGTCCAAGAACTGAAGACCATCATCCTCTCTAAGGCTAGACCGTCTGATGGGATCCTTTTGTCACATATCAATACCAACATTCAGGACTTGTGGAATGCCTTGATGAATGAAAACTTTGTTTTTAGTTTCAAAAACACACAAGAATTTGCCGTTTACAGAAAACTGGAGGTCCAGTATGGAAACTGGACTTGGACCCTGAGAAGTGAAATGCTGAACATTGAAAACCATCTTTATCCCAAAATTAAAAAGGGGCAACTGGACAAAGTTGAGCTCAGTTACCTTTACAAAGAAATTAGCAAAACCTACAAAGCAGTAACAGACAGTTTAGGAGCTTACTTTGATAATGACAAAGACAGAGAAATGCTGGTTCAGTGGAAAGGCCGATTTGAGAGCAAAATCAAAGAATTTCATGCAGAACTTGTGAGAGGCGTGAAAAGAAAACTGGATGAAGTTATCCTGCAGATTAATGCTCGAAAAAACCTTGAAAAGAAGAAAACTGAGTTTGAAAACAAACTCTTCCTGAAGAGTAAAGAGCTTGCTACAGGATTAAAAACCTCTGCAGAAGATGAAGAGAAATTTAGTTTAACACTGTCTGGATTCAATGGGTTAAGGAATTAACCTCAGATGCAAAACCAGTTGAGGACATAAATTTGGAGGATGATGAGTTACTTGTTCTTCAAGATCTAGCTCTTGAATTGGGGCTCATTGGTGAGTCAAAAAATTTAAAGACATACAAAAATCTGTCAGAAATTGGAAATTACTCTCATTATACAACAAAAAAGAAGTCTATTTCATCTGAGTTTAGTCAACAAGCCAACGAAAGCAAGACAGAACCAGTGGCCAAAAATGATATCTCTTCCACTGGCCAGAAAATAAAAGGACCCTCACCTTTATTTGGGAAGGAATCAATGACTCGTCTTCAGTATAAAGAACAGGAAACAATCAGATTATTCATCGAAGATGTTAAAAAAGATTGTCTTGGGGTTATGAAGACCAAACCTGTTTCAACAAGAGGTTACAGCATAACTTACTTGCAGGAACTTGCCCAAACTGTTAAGGATAGAGTGACAGAATTTGAATCAGGGAGAAAATATACATTTAAGAAAGAGTTTATAGTTGACCTTTCACTTTATGTGTTTGACAGGGCAGCAAGTTGGCTCTTAGACTCCCATAAGATATACAAGGAAAACAACTATATAATTACTTATTTGGAAAGCAAAAAAAAAGGAATATTACAACATCTTTAGAGGCTTTTGCAAAGGAAGCTCATCTGTTGTTGTGTTTGGAGAAATGATGTGTGAAAAACTAAAAGTCTCTGCTGTTGAAGCCGTTTGTAACAAGACTGGAGTTGATATTGCTGGAGAGATGAGGTGCAATTTCCCAGCATTCAGTGAGAATAGACTGAACTTAGAGAAACATGTGCTGGCATTTCTGGCAGAGAAAGAAGACTTTAACAGATTCATCTCCTACATCAGAAATCCAAGAAGGCAAGTAGAAGCCTTTATTAAGGAAGAGGTGAATAAATACATGTTCACAAGACAGAAAAGTAAAGCCCAGACTATTCTCAGGAAAAATGTAGAAAACATCAACAAGCTCATCAGTCGGGCTTTGTTTAAGGCAACAGAGAAACTGGAAAAGGAAGGGGGAGAAATAAAAGACTGGTTAGAGGAGTTTTCTAGTGTATTAGAGCCAAACTTGACAATTGAAACCATTAATTGTCAAAACTTCAGTGACATAATGAATTTTGACTTTCTGAAAGAAGAGATGGAGAAAGGCCTGAAAATCATGACAGAGGAAATGAAAGGTCTTTCCCTGGATAAAGTGAATGAATGCAGGCAGAAGTCTGAACAAATCCTCATTGATCAGCTGTGTAACTGCTGCTGGGTAAGGTGTCCTTTCTGTGATGCTGTTTGCACCAACACTCTGAAGGATCACAGTCCTGAGAAACACAGTGTTCCTTTTCATCAACCCTCTGGAGTTAAAGGTTGGCATATTAGAGGAAAAGTCGACCTGGTTGTTGATTTCTGCACCACATTAGTTGCAAGTGACAGCAGCTTTTACCCTCAACATGACTCAGAGCAGAGCGTACCTTATAAAAAGTACCCAACTGCTGGAGAAAAATATGCTTCATGGAGCATAACAGCTGATGGATCTAAACTGGCTTACTGGAAATGGTTTGTCTGCCGCTTCCAAAAGAATGTGGAAAACCACTATAAATTGAAATTCCAGGGTTGGAGTAAAATTCCTCAGGAATGGAAACATCTCAGTAAAGAGGAAGCCATTGAAAGCTTAAGTGAAATGTGTAGTTTGTAAAAAAAACAAAACAAAAAAAAAACAAAAGAAAAAAATGCAACTGTTCATAAGTAAATGTCATCCCTAAAGTTGGATGCTTCCTAACAGTAGAAAAAAATGTGTTGAAGAATGTGCAGAAATAGTGGCTCAGAATTAGATTGTTAGGTTTTTTTATGTCTGTTTTGATTGAGTTATATTTGAGTAATTAAAGTTACTTCAATACAAACATCTGTATATCTAACTTCATATTGTAGCTTATTTGTTTTTGTTTTTTGTTGTTGTTCCCTTATTTTGGGTATCTTTCATTAAACCAATGATGGAATTAAAGAAGTCAGCTTTAAAAAGTAAAGCATTAGAACTGACATTATATGAGTATGTACAATGTGTTCCTTTTTTTTGTCTAGATTGAATCAATTCATTGTGGCATATTTTTGTGTTTGTGTTAATGTACCGGGATTGGATAAAGGCAATTAAGGGAGTTCAGTAAAAAATATATATATATATATTTCTAAAATAGTTGTATAACAAATATCCTCATATGAATTTTTAGCGAAATGTCATTATTTGATAAGCAAATTATTTCTTTGCAGCGCTTTCTACTTTGTTTTCCATTTTATGTTCAAAAATTAGTTGAGTTAAACTGAGTCAACCTTTACCTATTTTTTTCTTTGTTGGTCATATTATGGCATGTTATATCTTTGTTTTACCCAAAATGATTTTTGAATATTAATATGATTTGAAAATGTAATCTTTCTCTTAAATTAAATGCAGAAATAACCTCTTACACCCTGATATACTGTATCTTTGGAATGGACAAAAAGTGTGAACATGTGGGCAAAGGAAGCTTGGAGAATTCTTGAAACTCATTCTAGTTTATTTGTTGTAAAACTGGCAAAAAGCTGCTTACATACTCTAGCAAATTACCAGATGAGAAGCAGGACGCAGCAAAATCACCTGCCAATTTACCAACATGAGTCATTTGATTTATGTTGTGGAGAAATAGTTATCCATCTGTATAATAAATAACTATCAAATTAGTCACACAAAGAGATTAAATAAAATTGCATGCAGCAGCTCAGCCATGAACCAGTTAACTTCCCGAGCAGCAGATGATATGAGCAGCTCACAGACATTGTTTGCATACAACAGAAGATTTTGGGATGAGGCCATTTTAAAGAAAGCAAAAACAAAAAAATCTAAAGTCATTGCTTATCTGTTTTTCCCCCCTCTATTTTCATTTAGTGGAAAAAATTAGATATTAGATAAAAGTTTGTTATTCCATATCTCATTTTGTTTCAAAAAAGAAAAACTAGATTAAAAAAAGAACTTAAGACGGCCATTGCTGTTTTTTTTCTTATCCCTCTTTAATTACTAGTTATTGGTCCCGAATACTGTCAGCTCCCATCTTTTAGTAATTACTTTTTTTTCAACAAAGTTTTATTGAATACTTGTAGTGGGAGCTGACACATTCATCATAACTTCAGTAAAAAAGTGCTCTGCTGTATGACTGCTACATTCTTCTTCTCATCGTCATTCTCATGTCCTGAACTGATCAGACTAAAGCCTGTTAGCTGTCACATTTAATTAGTAGTATGAAAGACGATAATGGAAAAACCAGATTTCATTTTATAACCTACTGTGTGAACATAGCTTTAGTATATTTTTTCTTCTACTGGTATTTTTCTTTTCCCCCTAAAGAAAAAACTATTAACCTAAATGATGCTACCCATCAAGTCTTTCATTTCTGGCACATATTTAATTTCTCATTAGAGAACAAACACACAAACAAAGCTTTTAAACCAAATGAGCGAAAGGTTTTTGATGTGCTTTTGGAGAAGAAACTTAAACTCCATGTTTCAGTGCCAGATTCTTCCACCCTCTCCTGGAAAACTCTTTGGTTAAATGGTGCTGCTCTCTCAGGTGCACTGTTTGAGTTGTTTTTTTGTTTGTTTGTTTTTGTAGAAAAGGATTATTGAACATAAAATATAAAAATTTTCCAATTTATGAGCTACTAACAGTGTGTATCTAACAAAATTGGTTTATTTGATTCTGGTATTTAGATCTTCATGCATTTCTGTTACAAGCTTCAGCAGATCTTAAAGCTTGTGAGTTTGAAATCCCCTGCAACTCGGATGTAGGTGATGACATCCATGTCTGCACGATTAGGAAACTGCATCTCTTGTCCATCAGGGAGCTCCACCTCAAACACATCTTCAGAGAGTTTCAACACAATCTGAAACAGAAAGCATTTTATTTTAGTAAACAATTTTCCTTTGCTAAAATTGGAAACAGTTAGGAATCTAATCTTTAAAGAAATATGAGCCAGGTTGAAGAATAGCACAAACATCTCTGGATAATAATCTCTTCTGTAATACAAACATTTTCTCACCTTCACTTCACTGCCTCTCAGCAGAGGGTTGTGAATTTCCCTCTTTTCATCGCCCCAGCAACCCGCTGTCTTTGAGTTGCACACTAAAACGGCTCCATCAGCATCATCATGGAAACGGGGGTTAAAGTGCAGCGCCAGGTCCTCTGAGTCCAAACCAAGGTCAATCTGGAACCTGTTTGGATCATGAATCCATTTTTTTTTTTTTTAGCAAGACTTTCTGAACAGAGCAGTACTTGTTTATTGATAACTGTGATTAAAAATATGTAAGAAACCTAATGTATAAAGCTTCCATCAGCTGTGCATTTTCATAATCATGGATGATGAGGAATAAAGTAATATCCAGGCTTATAGTTATTATTAAATATGAACTGTTTGTAAATACCTCTCAGCGTCATGCAAAATTTCCCCTTTTACTTTCAGCTTGTCTCCAGGTCTCAAGTTCACATTCTTCAGTTCAAGTTCCTGAGAAAAAAAGATTGGGGTTGCACATATCAATGACAGAGACATCCCAATTAATTGGAACACTGTGAAGACAGTATATTTTAGTAATTCAAACATAATTATCTAACTCATATAAATTACATTTTCTGTAAAATCCTTGAAGTTTTTTTCTGTGAATTCTGATTATTTAGCTTACAGCAAAGGAAATTGATATGTTTCATTATCAGAGTGTTTTTTAGATAAATAAGACAGATGGAAATGATTTTAATGCAGATATGTTATGACCTACAGGATTATGATAAATACAGCTTACTGGAAAGTTGTTTAACAAACAGTCATTCAAGGTTTTTGCAAAAAGTTCAAGCCTCAATATGTCAATGCTAAATTAGCAAGCATTTTAATGGAAGATTGAGTGGAAGGAAATGTCCAAAGGTGGACGAGCACTGGATCGGCAGCAGAAGAGTTCTTTTAGAGTGCATGGACTGCTGCTGAAGTCACTGTTTAGAGAGCCACCATACATTCCCAAAAGGTGCAAAAAGTATATAGTTTACTGTTCTGGGTCAACTGGGTTTGCTAGTACAGAGTCAACACAGGCGTCTTCCAGGAAATGTTAAGGCACCTAATTTTTATTACTGCTCTAAACTGTGTAGAGAGGCTGATTTAAATTTATATCTGCTAGCCCTGCAAAATATACTAATACATGCTTTAAAGATTATCACTATACTTAATTTACTGAGCAGCTGACTTGTCTGCAGCGTATGGATAATCCATTGGGTTATCATAAGAAGATCATAGACATTGAATCCAGCACTGGAAATAACTTGAAGGACGCTATAAACACAAACTGGGCTTCTAGAACACCTCAGCAGAACCAAAGGCTGTTCATTCTGATATATTACTGCATATATGCAGTAATTCATATACAATAAGTCCAGGGCAGCTGCAAAATAAATCAATTTCATTGTCCATTTGATAATGTATTGTAAATAATGCAATGAGACACAGAGGAAAAGATTCACCTTACCATACTGAAACCAAGTCCTGCTAAATAGTTGAGATAGGAGCAAGAAGATGGTCCTTATATCAAGTCTGTCTCCTGTGTGGCAGAAAGAAGTTAAACGGTTTAAATTTGAATGTTATTTGTGTGTGTAGCTCAAGCAAAATAGCATGTAACAGAAAGCCCTTCACAATATAATTAAATCAGTATCATGATTGTCTCTAGTATGATAGTCACGTGATCTGTTTAAATGCTCACTAGCCATGTTAATCATTGCTGATAATTCAGATTTGTAGATTAGATCAGAAGAAAATTAATCAAGAATTAGGCCTTGAATAACTGGAGCTGTTTGTAGAAGTGGGATGCATCTTCAAGACAATCAAGTAAAATAAAAGAAATTAAACTCTGCTACAAGTATTTTTTTCTTCCGGTTTTTTGTCCACATAAGCCCTGCATTTTTAAAAGTAAATGTTGTCCTTCTTTAGCACTTACAAGGAATTTGGTGTTGATGTGTAGACAAATTAGATATACACTATATTGCCAAAAGTATTTGCTCACCCATCCAAATTATTGGAATCAGGTGTTCCAATCACTTCCATGGCCACAGGTGTATAAATTCAAGCACCTAGGCATGCAGACTGTTTTTACAAACATTTGTGAAAGAATGGGTCGCTCTCAGGAGCTCAGTGAATTCCAGCGTGGAACTGTGATAGGATGCCACCTGTGCAACAAATCCAGTCGTGAAATTTCCTCGCTCCTAAATATTCCACAGTCAACTGTCAGCTGTATTATAAGAAAATGGAAGTGTTTGGGAACGACAGCAACTCAGCCACGAAGTGGTAGGCCACGTAAACTGACGGAGCGGGGTCAGCGGATGCTGAAGCGCATAGTGCGAAGAGGTCGCCAACTTTCTGCAGAGTCAATCACTACAGACCTCCAAACTTCATGTGGCCTTCAGATTAGCTCAAGAACAGTGCGCAGAGAGCTTCATGGAATGGGTTTCCATGGTCGAGCAGCTGCATCCAAGCCATACATAACCAAGTGCAATGCAAAGCGTCGGATGCGGTGGTGTAAAGCACGCCGCCACTGGACTCTAGAGCAGTGGAGACGCGTTCTCTGGAGTGACGAATCGCGCTTCTCCATCTGGCAATCTGATGGACGGGTCTGGGTTTGGCGGTTGCCAGGAGAACGGTACTTGTCTGACTGCATTGTGCCAAGTGTAAAGTTTGGTGGAGGGGGGATTATGGTGTGGGGTTGTTTTTCAGGAGCTGGGCTTGGCCCCTTAGTTCCAGTGAAAGGAACTCTGAATGCTTCAGCATACCAAGACATTTTGGACAATTCCATGCTCCCAACTTTGTGGGAACAGTTTGGAGCTGGCCCCTTCCTCTTCCAACATGACTGTGCACCAGTGCACAAAGCAAGGTCCATAAAGACATGGATGACAGAGTCTGGTGTGGATGAACTTGACTGGCCTGCACAGAGTCCTGACCTCAACCCGATAGAACACCTTTGGGATGAATTAGAGCGGAGACTGAGAGCCAGGCCTTCTCGTCCAACATCAGTGTGCGACCTCACAAATGCGCTTCTGGAAGAATGGTCAAAAATTCCCATAAACACACTCCTAAACCTTGTGGACAGCCTTCCCAGAAGAGTTGAAGCTGTTCTAGCTGCAAAGGGTGGACCGACGTCATATTGAACCCTATGGATTAGGAACGGGATGTCACTTAAGCTCATATGTGAGTCAAGGCAGGTGAGCAAATACTTTTGGCAATATAGTGTATATACAAAATACAGAATCTATAGCTATATACATTATAAAACCTTCAATACACTATGGGCCGGATTTATCAAGATCCAATTTTGCGTGCAGTAATTTGCGCTCGCAAACTGGAATTTTGCACGAGGGGCTGAACCATGGTTTGCGGGTGATTTAACAAGAGCGATTGCGTAACTGGTGGCAGGTGCAAAACTGTTGGAGACGCCCTATTTAAATGATGGTTTTGCGCGTTTTGTGGTTTGCGGCAAAGTAGTTTGTAGTTTGTGCAAACTAGTGCATTAAGAAATTTTAAACTTTGGCAACCTTTATTCCCTAAGGTGGTATGTGGCTGAATTTCTATTTCACTGCAGTAAAAAAAAAAAAACAAACAAAAAAAACAGGTGTTTTGTATCGGCCTGTAGAAATATGCACATACCAAATGGCTCACAAGAAGTGACTGAGGATAAGATGACTGCCCGTACGCATCCCCGCAGCATTGGCATGTTGCTCCACAGGCGCAAGGGGGAGGTCGGGGTTCTCTCCGGTAGGGCGTCAGAGCGACATGGCATTTAGAACGTCGGACAGCACTTCTTAAAAACGAGATTGGGAGATCCCAGATGCAAAAAAGTGCAATGTTGCAAGGAGTTTTGTGATATCTGGTATTGCGTGGGTCCTCCTTGTGGCTGGCTCCAAATCCATTCGGAGTTCCCCCAACAGCTCCAAAATAGCAATGCTGGATAAACGATATGTTTTGATGATCGTTTCGTCGTTCATTCCAAAAATATTCACACGGAGTGAAAAAATGCGTTCTCTGCGTCTCCTTGCTTCATTTCGATGTCTCCTTCTTGCGACAATAACTGCTGCCATGTGTGCGCAATTACGCATACAGACCATTTGCACCTTCTTTTGAAACGTGTTAAATATAGAGTCAGATACCGTTAGCAAAATTGCTTTCAGGTTTGATAAATCACTTTGCGAGTGCTAAATTAATATATTTACATGTTGTCCTCCCACAAGACGCACTTTTGCGTGTTTAAACGCCCCATATGTTGGGATCCTCAGGCTTGCCCACCAGAGGGCGCAGAGGATCCTCCTCTGTTTTATGTTGTTTTTTCTGTTAGGACTGGGGTTACTGTTGGGATCTGGAGAGTTACCATCTGTCTCCAGCAGAGTGCGCTGTGGGTCTCCTGGGCTGGAGCCCTCCAGCACACCTGAAGCTCGTCAGGCCATCAGGAGACCTTTCCTACTTAAGCAGCGACCAGACCTGTCTTCAACGCCGCAGTGTTGACTAAGTTTGGTTAGCGAACCTGAGCCTCTGTTACCTGAAAGAATCTTAGTAGTTCTCAAGAGAGAAACCTGATTCTAACCTGCCTCGGTCTTCTTGCTCACAGGAAACCTGATCGAAGTCTGAAGCTCTGGATGAGCTTTGTCTGGAACCCTGCCTGCCTGCCCAAGGAAGCCAAACCTGAAGGTCTTAGTCTGGATTCCTCCTTCAGCTCTCAGGGGAGAGCTAGGAAGTTGAACCTGAAGATCTCAGTCTGGATTCCTCCCTCAGCTCTCAGGGAAGAGCTAGGAAACAAACCCACGTTTGAGGCCCACTAGCCAGAAGCTAGACACTGCTGCTGCTAACTTCAAGCCTCAGACCTCAGCCTGCCACCTGCCTCCGAACCCTCCTGGTTCCCTCCTTCGTCCTGCTAACCTCAAGCCTCAGACCTCAGCCAGCCGTCTGCCTCTGAACCCTCCCGGTTCCCTCCTTCGGCCTGCTCACCTCAAGCCTCAGACTTCAGTCTACTGTCTCAGAATCCGCCTTGGACTAAAACCCCTCTGCTGCTCAACTCAGCTCCAGGCAGGAACCCAGCTTAGACCAGCCCTGGACCTGATGACTTCCTGATCTGCTTATTCAAATTATAATAAACCTTTGAACTTTTTCCCTGCCTCCTCTGTGTGTGTTCTGCATTTGGGCTAGTAAAACAACCCATCATGACACCATATTGCATATTCATTGCTGAAAAAGTACTAAATGGATAAGAGGCGCTATTTAGCACGTTTTAATGATCAAATCCTTTTAGCACGCTTTTGATAGATCAGTTTGTACATTTTTTAGCGTGCGCAGTGAAATAGCTCACGTTTTTATACACGCAAACCTTTGATAGATCCGGCCCTATATATAATATATAGTAAATAGCTATATACTATATAGAGTAAACTGTGGCTTAATGTAACGCATGAAGTCTGGATAGCTTCTAGGTCCTGAACGGGGGAGGGAGACAGGGTGTCACTGGGGTCCCTGAGCCCTGTTTATAAGGCTGGTAGTGGATGGGAAGAAACTGTTTTTGTGGCATGAGGTTTTTGTCCTGATGGACCGCAGCCTCCTGAGGGAAGTGTCTGAAATTATTTGTGGGTAGGGTGTGAGGGATCAGCCACAATCTTCCCTGCATGCCTCAGAGTCCTGGAGGCGTACAGATGCTGAAGAGATGGAAGATTGCAGCCAATCGTTTTCTCTGCAGACCGAATAACACGCTGCAGTCTGACCTTGTCCTTGGAGGTGGCACCAGCGTACCAGATGGTGATGGAGGAGGTGAGGATGGACTCAATGATGGAGGAGCAAAACTGCACCATCAATGTCCTTGAAAGGTTAATTTTTTTCCAACTGCTGCAGGAAGTACATCGTCTGCTGGGCTTTCTTGGTTAGGGAGTTAATATTCAGCTCCCACTTTAGGTCCTGTGAGATGATAGATCCAAGGAAGCGGAAAGACTTCACAGTGTCAATTGTGGAGTCACACAGGGTGATGGGGATAGCTGGGGCTGAGTTCTTCCTTAAGTCCACAACCATCGCCATTGTATTGTGAGCTTTGAGTCCCAGGTTTTTCTCCCTTCACCAGGTCGCCAGATGGTCAACCTCCCACTTGTAGGTGGACTTGTCATCATCACGATAAGTCCAATGAGAGTGGTGTCATCTGCAAACTTCAGAAGATTGACTAACTTATGAATGAAGGTGCAGCTGCTCAACAGGGAAAAGAGCAGCGGAGAAAAAACACAGCCCTTTGGAAACCGGTGCTGATGAGCTGTTTGTCAGAGACATGTTTTTCCAGATTCACGTGCTGCTTCCTGTCTGATAGGAAGAGCTGGGATGATTGTATTGAAGGCAGAGCTGAAATCCACAAACAGGATCCTGGTGTAGGTACCTGCGGATTCCAGGTGCTGGAGGATGAAGTGAAGGGCCAAGTCGACCGTGTCGTCTGCAGAACTCTGGCTCTGTAGGCAAACTGTAGGGGATCCAGGAGGGGGTCAGTGATCTCTTTCAGGTATGAAAGCACAAGGTGCTCAAAGGACTTCGTAACTATAGAGGTCACGGCGACAGGTATAAAGTCATTAAGTCCTGATGACCTTTCTTATATAGAATATATAACAAATATAAAATAAAGGGAAGGTAGTTGTAGTTAAATGTCTCCTTCATAGTTACATAATAAAATATTTAAAATATTTTAGTGTCTTGATGAACCAGGAGTAACTATGTCAGAGTTCACCTTTTTAAGCACTTCAGTATCTTGTTACAGGAGGGGGAAATTACAGAACAAATTCTTTATTTCAATTTCAGAAAGCTTTTTTATTCATTTAATTTATATCCAGAACCTCACCTCAGAATGCCAACTAGAATAAGATATAATGAACCTTTATGTCTTGTGAAAACTTTACTATCAGAGAAGTCTTCATAATGATTTTAAACACAGAGCCATTCTGGAGGTTACATCTAAAATATTCTATTTACACACGTTTAGACAATCAATCGTATTGATAAGCTGAAAAGATGTTGTACCAAAAAAAAAATAATAATAATAATTTAACAAAGTTTAAGAGCTAATATTCACTGACTTTACTTATTTATGAATTTTTGGATGGATAATGTTAAAAATATGTGTATATTGCCATTATTTCATCTTTAGCGATTCTTTCTTTTTACATGATTGCAGTTATTCTATTATAAATAATTTTTCAGGATCTCATTATGATCCATTTCGCTATTTATTACCGTTTTAAGTAAAGCAAATGAAGAATATCATCCTCAACTTGGTCTAAAATGCTGTAGTTTTATTTTTTGGCCACTAGAGGTCAGCCTTTCCCCGGTAACACAGCTTCCGCTACGTCAATGGAAGTGACATAATTATGTAAACAGGAGCTGTCACTACATTCTATGTTAGATTTAGTGTTAAAATTAATTCTAATAAACGGCACCGTTCGGAAGAGTATTGGACTTAATGCGGAACCAGCTGCATTAGGAAGCTGCTTTAAACCAGTTAAGGTAATTTTGATACAATCCTTATAGCTAATAGCATCTCCAGTGCACCTGCTGATGCTAAACCAGCTAGCAGCTAATGAAGCAGGGTTAGCATGTCAGTTTTCTGTCTTAACATCAGTTATTAATGGAATGTTTCCCGTATTTCCTTTGTTAAACATTAAGTTAAGCTTTTCCTTTTTAACTCTTGAGCATAGACAGGTTTAATTTTCTGGTAAAGCATGAAGGGGAACTTAGCAGCTGTTCCTTTAGCTGTAGCCTTTCTTTTTCTGTAATCATTTCGTTAAAACATCGGTTTGAATAATCTGCAGTTAGTGCTGGTGGTTTATACTAAAACGGGCTTTAAGGAAGTTGTTTGCTGTCCATTTTTTTGTTTGTTTGTTTTAATTGTAAATCAGATATAAATCATAAAACAGACGAGGTTGCTTCTATTTTTACAGGGACTTTTGTTTACTTGAGACAAGCTACGAGTTTCCTTCGATGTTCACAGACATGGACTATGAGCTGGAAGAGGACAAACTGTAAGTTTGATTTGTTTAAATACTTTACAATCAAACCTTGCAAAAACGTCCACCTTCTTCTAGGTTTCCAGGGACATTTTATTGTGATTTTATGTGATAAAAACATACAAAGAAAAGCATTATTTTGAAGTGAAAGTTAAATATGTGTAAATGGTTTTCAACATTTGAAGGTATTCCTCTTAACTTTGATGCCATTAATACATTAAAGTCAAACCAAATGCCTTCTGAAGGTGACTGCTTGAGATTGTCAACATTTGTTTCATTTAAAAGCTTTAAAAGCCTCAGTGGTTTGTCACAGTATTTACCTGAAGATGATGGGACTCAGCGGACGGGTCATGGATAAAGCTGCTGTTAATTTTTTGTATGGTTTGGTTTAGAAACAACATCCCAAACATTAGATATTTCCTAAAGCACTGTAACTAAATTGGAAATAAAAATGGAACAAATGTAAGCCAAGTGTACTAATAAATAGTCAATCTAAACTGGCAGGCTGAGAGAATATGAATTATGGGAGATTGTTAATGGTAACTCTGGAGGAGCTGCTGAGATCCACAACTTGTGTGGGGGAATGTGTCAGCACAACAGCTGATGGTATCTATAAATCTGGCCTGTATGGAAGACTTAATATAAAGTAATATCTAATGGTCAAAAGAGACCAAGTTGAAAGTTATACTACTTATACTACATGCAGAATGTTAAATATGGTGTAAAGGTTCATCCTTAGTGTAAAACACAGAGATGGTAGCATATTCTCTCCAGGGATGTGAAGCAAGACAGTTATTAGAAAGATAAAATTAGTTTATTGCAGCGCTATCTTAAAGGAACAGCTGCAGTTTAGAGCTGAGGTTTAGCTTTGAGCAGGACAAGGCCCTGACATACGGTATGTCTAAACACAACGTATGCTGGCGAGTTTTGTTGGCCCAAAGATTAGATAACAATGTAACTGGTACAATGTATTCATATTTCAAACTTAATGTTAACAGAAATTCTCCAGTTAATCTCAGGAAAGCTAAATACAAACAGGTTATTAAGCTTTTTAGGTTTTAACACTTTGTTTTTTTTATTTAAAAGAGTATTTTATTTTCTTCTTCACTATTGTCTAATACTTTGTTTTAGTTTTTCACATTAATCACAGTCAGGTGTTTTGAAGCTTGTGGTAGTAATATGACCAATGTAAAAAATATTCAAGGACTGTGAATAATTTTGTAAGGTCCTGTGGATGAAAGGGAATTTTCCAATATTACATTAGAGCTACAGGTGTCCTTCTTCTTTTAAAAAACTTTTCTCCTCTAAACATTTCATTGAAATAGCTGAAAGATTATATTAACCTGATAACATGTCCTGCTATTTACACATTTATTTATTTAGATTTGATTATATTAAATGGGTAGATGGCTTAGACATGAAGGACACAGAAATTACACAGGAAATTGTTTTCAGCTCCAAAATATTAATTCGTACTATAAAAATATTTCCTGAAATGAACACCCTTTATGTTTGATAACAACTAAAACAAATACTGATTTTATTCATCTTTTCCCTACAGGGGGATACCCACCGTACCCGGTACAGTGACTCTAAAGAAGGATGCCAACAACCTCATCGGCATCAGCATCGGAGGCGGAGCTCAGTACTGTCCTTGTCTCTATATTGTTCAGGTTGGTGCATAAAGCTTATCTCTATGTTACACATGCATCATAGTTTACTAAACAAACATACGGTGCTTATATGTTTACTAACAGATGTGTTTTGTACGTCTGTAGTCCATCTTTTTGAGTCTCAGGTATAATATTTCCTGCAACAGCTAAAATAGCATCATGTTAAAGTATCCCTTAACTTTTTTTTCTTCTTTTGTTTTCTTTTTTGTCCTGCCATCATGTAATGGCAGTTATAGGGTCATCTTTTCCTGCATCTTTTTTAGATCTAAATCAAAACTTGGTCTTGGCTGCTTCATAACCTAATTTTAAATTAAGCCATTCAGGACGGCAGCCAGTCACTATACAGTAGATAGATATGTTTGCCTGTTGGTAGAAGCACCTTTTGTTTGTTAGTCCACAAAGTATTTCCTAAATTGTTTTTGGGATCATTGGGAAATGTTTGTGTTTTTTCTCAGTAGTGGTTTAAGAACTCTTGCATGGATGCCATGTTTGCCTAAGCAACGTCTTCCTTACTGTGCATCAGGAGCACTGACATTATTTAATTTAGCCTTAGAAGTGGCTTTATAAACCTTTCCAGATTGATCGACGTCAGAGATTTTTTTGATTCTTATTTGTTCTTGAGCCTTTCTCTGTGTGGCATAAGGGTTTGCTTTTTTGTTTTTTTGACATCTTTCATGCTGCCTTATGGTCTTAGATCGACTCTGTTAGTTTTCATCTTTATATATCAGGCTTTGTAGTGAAATCAAACTAAGCTTCGCAAACGATTTGTTCAATGACCACCTGATAACCTTTTTTCCACAAGTTTACAAAAAAAAATCAAATAAAAGGTTTTGCATTTCCTTTGTTCATGTTAGTCTGATACGAATGTTTGTTTGATCATAAAACTTTTATGCATTTGAAACCGGTTAAGTGAAACTTTCTTTGAATGTTACGTTTTAAAATGGTTTCCTTTGTCTTCCAGGTGTTTGATAATACTCCAGCAGCTCTGGACGGGACGCTGGCAGCAGGTGATGAAATCACAGGCGTGAACGGGAAAACGGTTAAAGGAAAGACAAAGGTGGAAGTAGCGAAGATGATTCAAGCTGTCCAGGTAATCAGCTTCTAGATAAATAAGGAAAACTTCTAGAGCAATGATCATTATAACAGCAGTTTGTGTTGTTTTCATGCACACAAAATAGTCTTAAAGTAATTTAATTACTGGTTTTTCTAGTTGTATTAAACCATATCATGGAAATAAAAATATTAGACTAAATGTTTATGAATTCCCTTGAAAAAAGATATTCAGTCATCTCATATTAAGCGATTGCAGAAATTCAAAACATTTAAATGTAGATGGCCTTTATGAGACTGAGCTGTTTGTAATTGAGAGAAATTTGGATTTGCTCAGGACTTAAAACAAAGTTCTAATTGATAAGGAAAATAAATCAGAATATTCAAAACCAATTTAGTTAGATATAGGTAATTCATAATAAAATAATATAAAGATGAGTGCAGGAATAAAACCTGTAATCTTGCAAAGTCTCTGTCAAAGTGGGCTGGTGTTATAGGAGGAGGTCCAGAGAAAATTACAATAAACTTATGAATGAACATTAAACTTATGATCATTTTATTTTTCATTGCATTAAAAAAAGTTGAGCTTGGAGATAATTATTTTTATTTATTTTTTCAGGATGATATTCCTCCTTAGGTTTTCTTTAGAAAATGTGAAAAAAAAAATCAAATGGCCAAAGATTTTTCTCTAGCTGAGAAATTATTGCAATCTACAAAGCTAAGGTTTATATCTGAGACAAAAATATCAACGTAAAGATCTAACAAATTTATTTTTTAGCTGTGGAAAAAATGCATCAAATAAAAGGAAATCAGATTCGATTAATTACATTTCTTTTAGAGGATACATTTTACTTAGTTTTTATCAATGACACCCACATGGCATTCTTTACCTGAGGCATAACTGAGAGCATATTTAGTTAAATCATAGTTTTTTTGTAACATAAATGCCCATTTTTCCTTGGGCAGATTATTAAGCTACTCAGGATGAACATGACATGTCACAAGAATTTAACATTAAAACAGCTAAACTATAGAAACTTTTCTCAGATTCAGCCTCTTATACCTTAAATGTAGGATATAGATTCTAAATAGCTGTATATGTAAGACAGGCACAAATAAAGCAATAGAAGTGAACTCACTTTTCTGTCCTGATTGATTTAAAAAATAAAAATTTCTGCAGAGATCCAGAGTCCAGCTTTCGATAGAAAAGAAGAGAAGAGGTTTAACTGCTGGTTCACCTCTTTGGAAGAGATGAGGGCGATAGAAAGCATGCGGCAGAGCGTCACCAATCCAGAGCAGCCGTGTTTGTTTTGGACCTTTTGTTCACAATGAAACAATCCCTGACTTCCTGTGTGCTGGGATAAAGACAGGGTGCATTGTGGGAATTAAAGGATTAGACTGTGCTTCCGTTACCTTTTCAGGGCCCATGAGGACCTTTAATGTTGCCATTTTCTCCCCGTTTTTAATTTCTCTCTGATGCTAAAATAAACATTTTACATAAATTAAAGAATTACATCTGATTTAAACATTTACTCTGTATTTCTGCTTGCTGATAAATATGTTTGTGTTCACAGGGAGAGGCAGTGATCCACTACAACAAACTGCAGGCTGACCCAAAACAAGGGAAATCTTTAGATATTGGTCTGTTCTTCATTCCATTACTTTTATTCTGAAGGTTTTGGGGTAAAAATGCTGTTCCTTGACTCTTTATTTGTAATGTTTTAGTGTTAAAAAAGGTCAAACATCGCCTTGTGGAGAACATGAGCTCAGGTACCGCCGATGCTCTTGGACTTAGCAGAGCTATTCTATGCAACGGTAAAATCTGTTTTTATTATTACTGTATTTTCACTATTGTATAATTACCATGGAAGGATCCTCTTATTAATTCATGTTTTCTCTGTAGATGGCCTGGTTAAAAGACTGGAAGAGTTGGAGAAAACAGCAGAGCTTTACAAAGGTAGGAAGAATAAATGAAAACAGAAACGGTTCCTGTAAAGGAAAAGGTTAAACTAACACTGTGACAGTGATCAGTTCGGTTCAACACTAAATTCTAGGTTCTTCTCATCCTTTTTTTTATAAAAAAACTGTCAAAGACACCAACTATTATAATGAGGTCTAAGCTCTGCATAGAAATATATGAATATTTTTCTTATTCAAGCAAAAAAAACCTCATACTAAATTTAGACAAAGGTTTCTTCTTTAGGAACACATGTCCAAATGCCTGTTGATCCATCTAAATGTATTGAAATTGACCTGCTGTGACTCAGACTGAGCATTGAAATGATGAAGATTGGGAATTTAAATGAGTTTGATCATCACATAGCTGTTGATGCCCGACAGGCTAGTTTGGGTGTTTATAAACAGGAAGTCTGCTGGGCCTTTACACGCAGCCCACTCTTGGATCAACAGAGAAAAGGTGGACTGATAGGGATGCAGCATTAGCTCAGTAAACAGTCATTATCTAAATGTGTGCAGAAAACCATCTTATTAAAGTACCACACCTAGAAGCAGGTGAACTACAGCTGCTAGCTACTTCTATCAGCTGATTACAGAAAATTGAGGCTTTATTTCTCTCATGTTGACCAAAACTAAATAAAAAAAAAAACATCTTGGGATATGGTGGAACCAACTATTTGGATAATAGTAACATGGCTGACTCGTTAACATTAGGGGTGGAACGGTTCACAAAATCCACGGTTCGGTTCGGTTCACGGTTTCGTGGTCACGGTTTTCGGTTCGGTTCGGTAATGTTGATTGTTACACCGAAATCCCATAAAAATTTATGAAAAAAAAAAAATTAATGAATTGTCATTATTTTTACTGATCCGCAGAAACCCTGGATAATTTCAGCATGTTTTGCTGCTTTGAATTTAATCATCTCGCGCATGCCCTCTACGATCTCAGAGCGGAGCGGACGGGAGCCACAGCGGAGGCTGTAGGCTTTGCTTTGTGAAGGCGGTCTGGAGCGCAGCGGGGCGGAGCGGGGGTTGCTGACGGAGTATGAGGGATTTTGGGGTTAGCATGACATGTTGGTCATGTTGCTGTTAGCATAAACAAAACGTGTTGCACAATGCTTGCACACTGTTGCACTTTTATCCACAACTTTCTTTCCGCCGTCATCGTAGGTCGCTCTAAATGCAGAGTGGTCCCATACAGCAGACCTATAAAGTGCTGCTGGTGCGTCTTCCAACGCCTGTTCTTTCCCACTCGCCATACCCACACATATCTCCACAACAACTGATTTTTTTTCTGCTACACCCGGCTACGCTGCTTCACTACTTCTTCTTGTTTACTACTGGTGGTTGGCTTTGGTCTCAGTACCGCCACCTTCTGCTCTGGAGTGTAAACGCTTCGCCTCTGAGAAAAAGGAGCAGCGCATGAACCGAACGCAACACACGCGAACCGAACCGAGACAGTCGAACCGAACGGTTCGGACGGTTTTCATAAACCGTTCCATCCCTAGTTAACATGTAATGTTGTGTGGTTAATATAGACCAAAATCATCTACAACAGGATGAACTAAGGCTGTTTTAAAGCAAAATAAGTGCTTGTGTCTGATGAGATTAAATTAGGTCATGGCTTTCAATATGTCCATCAATCAGTTGTTACTGCAGCTGGTCCTGCGGACCATTATCTCCACCTTCTCCTGCATTACTGTTTTTATAGACCGTGTTACAAGTTTCCTAATATTGTCATTTTCTGTTGTAGCTTTAAAGATGATGCAATAATACCACATGTCCTCCCCTACTTAAGAGATTCTAACTTTATGCACCTTTGAGTGCTGTTTGTATCATAATGATTCAGGGTAAATAGATGATTTTTAAACACTGTATATAGGTAACAAGGTCATTTTAAATCAAAGCACAAAGTAAATTAAGGCCTGTTTGTTTGGAGCGGGATCTCATTGTGGTGTTTCTGTGCTTTCAGGACTGATGGAGCACACCAAGAGGCTACTCAGAGCGTTCTTTGAGCTTTCTCAAACTCACAGAGGTGTGTTGCTGTATAAACATATGGTTCAGTGGTGTAATAAAGGCAAAATGCTTAAAGAAACGAGGGGAATAAATTGTGCATATCCAGTTTTTTAATCCTAATGGATGATGAA